>OW240915.1:48862961-49166722 GCA_933207985.1 Pelobates cultripes | reverse complement strand
AAGCACATTATGTGATCTGCAGCTCTGCACTCGGCGGAGCTGCAGATCAGCGGCCGGCTCTCCCTGTGGGCAGACCATGTGGAGGGGCCACCCGGCGGCATACTGGGCAAGCCGCCGGGCTCCCTCTCACTGACCGAGGACCCGACAGTTCAGTCTGCCATAATGCGATTTAGGCGGCCGCGAGGCACCAGCAAGCGCGAGGCCTTAGGCGGCCGCCTAAATCGCCTAATTAGAGAGCCGCCTCTGAGTGGCCCAGTCGAGTGCCACAGCCCTTTAAGAGCACAGCAAGGCCCCTGTAGAATTAACTGGCAGGAAGAAAGTGACAGCTTATCACTTTCTCCCAGCTTCACAAAGCGCTACATGGGAGAAAGGGAGAATGCTTGAGGTGGTGGCAACACAGGCAGCATGGAGGCAGAGGAGAGGCTGGAGCGAGCTGCTGCATGCTCACTCTCTTCAACCTCAGCCAGCATCACCAGGACCCCAAGCAAGCCACCCTCCTGGACACAAAAAAGTATGTTAACAGAAGGGTGGCTGCAAATATAAAAATTGCAACATGTATTTGTCTATGTATGTCAGATTGCATGTGTATTTGTGCATGTTCCGATGTGTGTGTATCAAGGTGTGTGTACATGCCAATGTTTGTTTATGTGTCAGCAGGGCCAGACTGGCCCACCGGGAAATTTCCCGGTGGGCCGTCACACTAGGTGTCCCATTTTTATATTTTCAAAATCTGGTCACCCTAGACACATGGAAGGTTGGGAGGGGGCATAGGGACACATGGAGGGCTGGGAGAGCTATAGGGACACATGGAGGACTGGGAGAGAGGGCTAATAGGACACATGAAGAGCTGCGGGGCTGATGGGACACATGTGGGGGCTACTGAGACACATGGAGGGATGTGAGGTAATGAGACACATGGAGGGGTTGGGGAGTAAAAAAGGCACACATAGGTGTGTGGGAAAGAGACAGACGGATTGGGAAAGGGGAACAGGAGGCACACAGAGGAGCTGAGGAAAACGAACAAGAGACACACAGAGGGAGTGGGGAAGGAGAGAATGAGACACACAGAGGTGCTGGGGCCTGGGAAAGAGACAAAGGGTCTGGGACTGAAAGACACGTGAAAGGGGATTGGGGGAGAAAGACAAACAAACTTCACTTGTGTCTCCAGCTCTCCCTGTAACTCAAAGTTGGCTGGTGAGAGAAAGATGTGATATTAAAGGGACACTATAGTCACCAGAACTACTACAGTTTAATGTATTGGTTTTGGTGTCTATAGCCTGTCCCTATAGGCTGAGCACTGTAAATGCTACCTTTTCATAGAAAAGGCAGTGTTTACATTGCTGCCTAGGCACATCTCTAGTGACAGTCACTCAGACGACCACTAGAGATGCTTTCTAGTCCAGTGCTACACAGTGTGTATTAACATATAAATAATCTCCTCCTCTTTTTCCCTCTATTGGTTACTTTCTTCTCACTTGATCTGTGAACCAAATTACCAAAAAATATGTGCATATCAATGTACTGCAAAATATTTATATATTATAATACTTATATTATGTTTATATTTTGCAGTACACTGCTTGGCCCATTTTTACACCTTTTTTAGTTCATCCAAAATCATTTTCCTGACTATTTTCTATGGATGATTTTCAGAATTGGCTCATGGATGACTACCGAACTACACAACCTACATTTTTGGAAATTTTTGTAGTATTTTGGCTGTGTGTTTGTTAGAATTTATGGTCGACATAGAAACCATTTTTGAAGAGTCAGAAAGTTGTGCATACTTTGATTAGTAGGTTTTATAAATTATTTTTATTTAGTTTGATGCCGCATCCAGGGAACAATCAGGGATAGCTCAGACAGATTGATTATTACTACACAAATGTATATACTTGTTGAGGTATATCCCCTGGACTACCTAACTAAAATAATTTTGATAATGTTCATGTAGCCATTGTATTACAAACCTAGAACAAATTAGTTAATTGTCTGTGGGGTTTTTTCCACACATTTTATTTTAGGGACATTTACAGACCACCCATGTCCCACTACTACAAACACCCCATATGTGTATTCCACTACTGTTCTCAAATACAATGATACCCCACATATATACTTTTACTCCTGATCCTACCTCTAATCTTCTCCCTAATCCACACTTTAATCCAACCCTTAAACCTACCCCTAATTCAACACATAATTTAACCTATTTTCCTACCCCTAATTCAACCCATAATCCACCCTATAATCCACCCTATAATCTACCATATAAACCAACCTCTAATCCTGATTTAACCCTGAGGGTTAAAATATATTTTTTAACCATCAGGGGTTAAATTTATTTGATAAATTAATTTAAAAATTTTAAAATTATATATTTAGCTAGCTGGGGTGGGTGGAAGTATGTGGGGAATT
Organism: Pelobates cultripes; assembly: GCA_933207985.1. NCBI lineage: Eukaryota > Metazoa > Chordata > Amphibia > Anura > Pelobatidae > Pelobates > Pelobates cultripes. Next base: position 49,164,304 of record OW240915.1, on the reverse strand, counting down.
TGGTAATTTGGTGTTGGGCTAGCTAGGAGTTAACGTTAAAAAAAGTTTTTAAAAAGCTTTAAAAAGTTACAAAAAGTTTTTTTTTAAAATGTTTAATGTTTTAAAAAATTTTTAAAAAATCCCACCCCCTTTTACCCAGTCCTAATAAAAATTAACCCCTTCCCTGACAGTCGATCAATGCCTACATTGATCAAAATACAGATTACTGTATTATACTGTGATCTGATTTTTTTTAACCCCTGAGGGTTAACTTTTATTTATTTTTTAACCCTCAGGATTTCAATTTATTTCATTAATTAATTTAAATATTTTTAAATTATATATTTTGCTAGCTGGGGTGGGTGGGAGTTATGGGAAATTAAGGAATTTACTGTTAGTGCTACTTACTGCTAGTTAGGGGCTAACGGTAAAAAAAGTTTCTAAACATTTTAAGTGTCAAAAAGTTTTAAGAAAGTTTAAAAAAGTTTAAACATTTATTAAGTAAAAAAAGTTTAAAAACAAGTTTTAAGAAGTAAAAAAAGTTTAAAAAAGTAAAACAAATACATTAAAAATGCTAATTACCACTACACTTGCAACAAACTATGAGGTTCAAAATATGCCTTTTGAAATACCCCAGGGTGTATTCTTTAAAAAATGGTATGCGTTTGTGGAGTAGTAAATAACAAACCAGCTAAACTACTCCAAAATGGAACATGACACAGCGTAAAACTTCAAAGTTAGAAAAAAACTGAATGGCTGCGTCTGCAATGTGCCCCTTCACCATCCACATATACTTGGCAAAGGTACATACGGGGGTATTGTTGTACTCAGACTACATATATGAGTAACATATGAAATATTATACAGCTGTAGCACACATAAGATTTGCAAAATATACTGTGCAAACTCACTTTGTGTGTCAAAAAGGCAGAAAAAATTATTATTGCCACTACACTTGGTACAAGCTAGTGGAAAAATGATCCCACACCAAGGTTCAAAATATGCCTTTTGAAATACCCTGGGATGTCTTCTTTAAGAAATGGCATGCCTTTATGGTGTAGTTTGAATATATAGCCTGCTAAAATACTCTTAAATGGGACATGGAAACAACATAAAAATTCAAAGTTTGAAAAAAAACTATAATGGCTGTGTCTCAAATGTGCCCCTTTAATGTCAACATATACCTGGCGAAGGTAAATACAGGGGTATTGCTATACCCAGATGACACAGCTGAGCAACATATGAAATATTACACAGTAGTAGCACACAAAAGGTTTGCAAAATCTACAGTGATAGCTCACTGCGCGGGTCAAAAATGCAGAAAAAATGCTTACCTCTTCAAAATAGCTAAAAAAAAATGGTCCCACGCTTACATTCAAACTATGCCTTTTGAATTACCCCGGGGTGTCTTCTTTAAGAAATTGTATGTCTTTATGGTGTAGCTGGAATATGTAGCCTGCTAAAGTGCTCCAAAATGGGACACGGACGCATAAAAACCCTCCATGAAAATTCACATTTAAAAACCTGAACTTGTCACATCTCTTTTACAGCACTGTAACTTCATAAAATAGTCTAGATCATACATCGGGTATATTGTTTTACTCAGAATATGTAAATAAACATAATTTGGGGGATTTTATGACAGTGGCACATATCAAGTGTAAGAAATACTCAGCGAAAATGCAACATGTATGTAAAAAATCAATTTTGTTTCCCCTCACCACAAACATTGGCATAAATTGGTGAAAAAATGGTGACAAGTTAAGGCAGAATATATGCCATATAACATACCCTGGGGTGCCTGCTTTATCAAATGAAAGCCCTTTGTGGGGTTATTTGAACAGTCAAGTTAAAATTGTCAAAATAACCTTAGGTAATTAGCCTGTGTTATCTACTTTATATAAATATATACTTTTCTGTGGCACAGTTTTACTGTGATGGGTACTACACCTACAAGATAAACATTCCAACTTCTAAAATTGTTTCACATTGAAATTTTATTTTAGTGCTTGTATTTTGTGTCCTGTAACTTTCACAATAAGCTGAAATCCTACACATATTATGTAGTTGATAAATCAGCTGGACATATTATGCATACGCAATTATTTTTTCAATTATTTGGCTTTTTTTTTATAGTTAATGAGAATTTATCTATGTATATGTGACATCAAATTAAAGCCCTTTTTGCCCTCTAAAAAACAGTATATAATATGTGTTGGTGCAATAAATGACAGAGATTCAGATTGCGTTTGAACACCAACGGCAAAAAATCCCAAAATTGCCTGTGTCCTTGAGAGCAAGACAAGTTTTTGAAGCTGTGTCCTTAAGGGGTTAATGGAGTACAGGGTAAAGTTAGAGACTATGCCAAAGGATCCGACTGTGCATTTGTCAAGAGTTTTTCCAAATTAGGAATACTAGCTTATATTTTGGTGTTTAGTGAATAAACCCATTTATGTCTAGATCCTGCATTGAGAACTTGTTCCCACATAGTAAATGTATGTCCAATCTTGAAAACTAAAATTTCTTTGCATCAAAGCAAAGCCGATTGCCTCTTTAACAATTAAATTCCTTAAAAGTGATATTTGAAACTAAAATATAATGATGTAAAATCTAAATTTAGAAAGATACATACATCATTCAAGAGTTTTTAGAACCTAGCCCTAAATCATTCTTTTTACCCTGTATCATCTAAAAATATGTCTTCCAATAAGCAATCAACCCAATTATAGCATAATGGCTCTGCACCCTAGTGGTAAGAGTTCCTTCTCCTGCTGACAGAAATTATAATAATCACAGATGCTTAATGAACAGAATTAATATATTAACAATTTTGCAGAAGATATACTGTATCATTCACTGAACCGCAGACCTGTAACTAGTTGCCGTAGTAAGAGATATAAAGGGTGGGCTAAGATTAACATGTCTAGAAGATTTTTTTCCTTAATCAAAAATAACAAGTCTAATTAGATGGTGTAAATGTTAACCTTTTCTGGATGTGGTAAGTGAACTTTTCTTTAATTTTGTTTCCATCTATTCCAATATGTTGGATTCATTTCTTCCATTATTGAATCTGATATCCTCATGAAAGGAAGCTCTAAATTAAATAGTGTGTCCTATTTTATAAAAACCCATTTAAAAAAAAAATAATAATTTATATCTATTAATAAAATGCATATTTTTCCATTTCCAATCTTGATGCCATTAGCCCATCAAAGCCTGCATATATATGGTGATTTACCTAATGTCAAACTCAACAGTAAGCAACAAATTAAACATTAGAAGAAAAAAAATATTTTATATATTTCTATAAATTGAATTAAATATAACCCACTTTTTATTTTGATTCGCCTAAAATCCATATGTAGCAATGCCACATTAGTCGACAAAAAGTGTTTTGCCCTTCAAGAGCACTTACTCATAAGCAAGTTATTGGCGATAACATTCTAAATAAATGGGTAAAATAGTACAACGACGAATGATTAACCAGGTTAGTCACTAAAGTGAGAATTGCCAGGAATCCAAAGTGAATCTAAAATTTAAGGCCAGAATAGCCAATGTGAAAACTGAATTGACTGGGAAAAGTGTTCCAATTCGTCTATTTTGTCCTCAGATTTTCAGCTGCATCCGTGGCCTTTCAGAAGGCAAACTGTGTACATTATTCAAGCTACTATTCATGGTATTTAAAAATGTCTGGATTTTGCAATTCAGGCCCCAAACATGCATGAATTTGGTTCATATTTCTGCCAGAATGCTGCCGAATACCTGAATTTCAGCCCAAATGTCTGAATGCTTCAAATCTATCCGGGCCAGGATTTAAAATAAAAAACCTAAACTATTTACTGGCTGGTTGCGTGAGAGGGCACACTAGGTCTTCCCCGGTTAAGATTATAATACCTCCCACTGACCATGGGTAAGGTGGAAGGGACATAAACATATCCAACCTTTTCAATTTAGTCAAATAGTCCACAGATTACATCATGAATCACTCCCCCAGTTATTTGCCGGGTCCATGCCCATGAGATGGAGCCTTTCTAGGGTCTAGGTAACAATGGCTGCCCAATTGCTAATTTTAAATGTTTAGGAGATTTGCCCAGTGTACATGGAGATTCACAACTTCCATTATAACAATAAGTGGGTCTTACTGACCCCCATAGGCTTTTGATATATATGGTTTTAATCCAGACACCGATTTTATTCCAGACACCAAATGCATCTGGGCCATTCCTGCAGATTCACTCTGGCCAACCGAATTATAACCATTTTAGTAAATATAGGAATTGTCAATGCATTCAGAATTTCATGATTTTCACCAGTAACATACTTTATAGCAATATATTCCTGGTTACTTTTCAATAAAAAAATTGGAAAAGTAATGTGCTTGAGTGTGCTTGCAACCTACTCAGAAATAAATTAGACAGACAGATGGATTGATACAGAACTGGATACATAGATTCATACACATATATATGAATAATAAATAAAGAGAAACAACACTATCCAATACATGCTTTACCAAAATGATAATCATCAAGAAAGGTAACCTAGATTATTGACAGGTACTAGTGCAAAGGTCTTGAAATAAAGTAATCAGGTTTGTTAAAATAGCTAATGAAGCACTGATCACAAAGAATATTAACGTCAAGCACAAAAGATCTCAAATATATTAATAGGAATAACTTAAAAATAGAGTATATGGAATTTATAATTGAAAAGTTCCAGGTGTTATACTACTGACACACCATCTATATCAGGGACTACACCATTTGTAATGTCATTAAATCCTGGCTGCAGCCAGAATCATTAGACTGAGGGAGAGAGGGGAAGCGGTATGAGCAAAGGAAGGGCTTTCTTTATTATCACAACAATTATAGATATACCACATCAGATATTTTTTGTATTCTCTCTTATTTTATTGTATATACCATGAACAACATCTGCAAGCAGCACAATATTCATATTGTATTGTTGTTCTGTCCTTTGTTTGGTTTTTGCAAATCGCGCAACTACATTCTTCTTTTCCTTTCTAGCACTGGTTTTCGCATGTAGATGGACATATGGCATTGTTGTTATTGCCAACTTGCTAATTTGTGACTGTGGATTTATCTTGTCTTTGTTATGTGTTAGATTGTAAGCTTCTTTGAGGAAGGCCATCGTCACCTCTTCTCTCTGTCAGTACTATTTTGCTTATTAAAGGCACAATACAGTGTCAGTATTAGACAAATAGCCAATATCCTCTGAAAAAGCCATTTCCAATTAACCAACTATAGCATGTCTAGTGCCTGTCTGAGTGACTGCCATCAGAAGTGTTACTAGGAACCAATGTAAATACTGTCTTTTCTCTGAAAAAAAAGTAAATTTCAACCCCGTCCCTGTCATTCCCTCTCACCCTGTCACCCCCTCTCATTCTGTCTCCACCCCACACTATGTACTCTGTCTCACACTATGTCACCCCCCTATCTCTCCCTGTCACCCCCTCTTACTCTGTCATCTCCCCTCTCACTTTGTCACCACCCTTCACTTTGTCAGCCCCCTAACCCTGTCACCCCCTTCACACTATGTCACGCTCCCTCTCACTCTGTCACCCCCTCTCATTCTGTGACCTCCTCTCACTCTGTCACACCCTTCTCACTCTGTCACACCCCTTACACTAATGTAACCCTCTCTCACTATGTCCCCCTCAAACACTAATGTCACCCCCTTCTCACTCTGTCGCTCCCCTTTCACACTTTGCCACTCCCTCACACTCTGTCACCCCCCTCTCATTCTGTCACTCGCATCTTATTCGGTCACCCCCTCACACTATGCCATTCTCCCTTTCACACTATGTCACCCCCCTCTCACTATGTCACCCCCTCTCACTCTGTCACGCCCCTCACACACTAATGTCACCCCTCACACACTAATGTCACCCCCTCATACACTATGTTACCCAACTCTCAATCTGTCACCTCCCTCTCAATCTGTCACCCACTCTCTTACACTGATGTCACCCACCCTCTCACACTGATGTCACTCCACCTCTCACACTCTGTCACACACTCTGTCACCCCCTCCAAACACACTGTGGCCTCTCTCCGCACACACTGACACCACTCTCTGCACACACTGGCACCCCCCTCCATACACACTGTCGCCCCACCACACTCTGGCACCCTCCTCCATACACACTGTCACTCCCTCCAAACACACTGTCACCACTCTCTGCACACACTGCTATAATCACCCTATTACATTAATCCCTTAATCCTGTCATACATACCTCCTCTCACCCTGTAACACTCTCTCTTCAAACCATGTCACACTCACCCTCACTCATTCTGTCACACTCATGCCTCTATCTTATTCACCCCCTTGCACTTTTACACTCATCCTGCCATAGTTACCCCTTTGCTCACCCTGTCACCCCCTGAAGGCAATAATTATACACTCCATCATAATGCATATCTTTGTCAAAAACTCTCTGCCAAAAGGCCACAGGCAGTACGCAAACATGCACATGCTCAGAGAAACATACGTACAGATACAAGCATACTCACTGTCAGGCACACACAGGTAGACAATGCAAGACACACTCAGAAATACACTCAGCCAGATAAATACAAATTGTGACAGTTTTTTTTTAAAAGCACAACAATCAGCATAATTGCAAATTTAAAAATGTGTTTATTGCAATTTATACCATAACTACAGAGAGCTCACAACGCAGCTGCACAGTGAGCCGCAACAATGCAAGCCTCTGAACGATGAATACATATACTAGGTCTCTACATCCAATGCTGCAAGCCCACCCTTCAATATATATATAGCTTCTTATACACACACAAGTCAACCACTATTTTTTTTCCACTAATGGCGTTAGTGGGGGCCTCATGTTTGAGTTTTACCTAAGGCCTGACCAAGTCTAGAGCCGCCGCTGGCCAGCAGGTACAGGCTATAGACACCAGAACCACTACATTAAGCTGTAGTTGTTCCAGTCACTATAGTGTACCTTTAAATACTTATTGTCAAGTATCCCCATTCTATATACATAGGTGCTATATAAATGACAATAATAAAAAGTTTGAACCTGTATGTGTGTGTTTGTATATGTATATATGTGTGTTATTTTGTAATTAATTTCTACCTAGGTGAGTTAAGACAAAGACAAAATATAGAAGAAATAAAAAAAAAAAACTGTCTCCAACTCACTGGTAATCAAAGTAATTGCATGACGTAAATATGGTGCATAAGCTTTTATTATCAATTGAGAAGAGAAATAGCATTCTATTTACCTAGAAAATAGCGTGCCACAATTGAAGAAATATTATTGGGAAGAATATACAAATATAAAAAGAACATTGCTTTTAAGTAATCTGGATTCATGTATGGGTCAAAAGGTTCATGTCTCATGTGCTTGAGATAAATAAGTGTATATAAAACTGAGGATGGCAATCGCCAATAAAGTTGGACAACCCAATACCAAACAGTCAAGAAAGCCAATGTTATGAAACCAACATTCAAAGAGACCAAAAAAAGTTAACACCCAGTATAATGGACGTAGAGATAAACATATTATCTGATGACAACATTCCATATAGGTTCTGTAAATGTTCCAAAGACAAAGCCTGTCACAATAATAGAAAAGAATAAAGCAGTCTGCCTCTTACAGTCAAGAGAATAGTTTACAATCAAAAATGATATCTTCTAAAATGACATTTGTACAATATGGATGTGGAAGTAAATTAATGCACTAAAGACAAAAATTTGGGAACACCACTGTAATTAAAAAAAAACAACACATTTACCTGATTACTATACAAGGTACCATCAAGGAAAATTAGAAAAGATTGCACATTTTAGTATAGAATGGGGGGCCATTAATTGAGGGGAGGAGGGGAAAGAAAAGAAATGAATAAAAAGAGAAAAATATTGAATACATAAACTAGAGACCTTATACCACAATGGTCCCAATACGGATTATCCCCTTTATTTAATGGAATTTCTATTTTTCCTATCTAATTATCATCAGGTAATATATATAGTTGGTTTATTTATTTTTTTATTTTTTATTTAAGATTCATCCTAATCTGGTTAATATTGAAAACATTTACAATTATTTAATATAGAAAAATTATGTTGATTTGTATCCATTGCATTAGATGTATGGAATGGCTACATCATCCAGTGGATTGAGTCTTTTTTTTTATTATACACAAGCCTTTGGGTTTTTTTTTATTAGCTCTCGTATTTATACGTTTCTCCATATTCCTTTAGGAGACACTGACACAAAGGAATTAGCAGACAGAAAACAGAAAAGAAAGAATGATAATTATTGGTCATCCTATCGGAGAGAGGTCGGAGGAGAAACCTGCTACAAAACATACTTAAAGGGACACTCCAGACCCCAAAAGCACATTAGCTTTCTGAAAAGATTTATGTGTGACGAGTATGTCCTCTTTTTTTTATTTCCTAAAAGTGCAGATGTCTGTAGATATTGACACTTTTATAAATTAACCTAGCTACACCCCCTTAGCTGTCAATCAGACAACAGGTCTAGTTACTTCCTGGTTTGGTTAGCTCAGTGGAGATAAACTCAAGATGCAATAATTGCACAGGGCACCTGCCTTGCAAAGACTTCTCACCGATCTACATTGAAAGTCTGCAATTAGACAGCGTCAGGAAGTCTGGACAGAGTTAAAAAGGAAGAACTTTTGATCAGAAAAAAACTGCAGATCAGAAAAATGTAGGGTTTGCAAAAGTTTTTTAGATAAATTCCAAATGAAAAAAAAAAGTATATTTAAATGCATGCATGTTTCCATTTGGGGTATATCTACTAAACAGTCATTTGCATTTATTTTGTATTTGGGCACTGGAGTGTCCCTTTAATATACATTGGAAACTGTGCTTTAATTAAGATTGGTAGAGTATAGTGAAACATTATCTAACACCATGTGTTCTTTCAGTTATATTGTAAAGTTGATTTAAATGATTATGTTGTAATGTGGCCTTTAAGTAAGAAAGTAATAATACAACAGCACAATTTTATGATTTAATGAAAAAAACTTTTCAGTGGCAAGGTTTTGATGACATTAATGCAAGATATTTATAATTTAAAATCTTTACAGATGAGCATGTTCCTGATGTTCCATAATAATATTTTAACATGCGTTAGCATAAATCATTAATGTTTATATTCAGTGTTGATGCTGTTATTTAAAGTAAAATGCACAGTGATATGTAGTGACAAGATCAAATGTGCTTTGGCTACATTTCAAGGCAAAAATTAGGGGCTGTTATTTTTTCCAATATGTCAATAGATATGGTGTGCTGTTAATGGCCTAGAATAGTATAATGAAAATCTAGCTTCCCAACAGTACCCTTAAATAATGTCTAATCTGCATAGAATCCTTACAAACTGCATGCTAATAACTGTTAACATTGGAATGTATGGTTTAGAACACACTTTAGTCATTAGACAAAATGTGATTAAATATCTATTGTGGAAAAGAACAGTATATTTTGCAAATCAGGGACATTTGTGTCTCCATTTATCTCTTCAATACTGAGTCCTTTTTAAAAAAAACAAACAAAAAACTAATCTCAGTGGTTATGTTCACCATGGGATAGAAAAGTTGCAAAAATATGGGGAAAAAAACGGTAATTGTGTGTATAAATTGCTTTTACAGTACTCCTGTCTAGTGATGTCGCGAACCGTTCGCGAACTTCCCGCGAACGGCTCAACGCGGTTCGCCACAAACCGTTCGCGGCGAGCTCCGGTCAGCTGACACATCCCGGCCAATCTCCAGAAGACCCTCCCTCCCAGACACTCCCACCTCCTGGACAGCATCCATGTTGAAGCTGCCTTCCAGCGTGGTTCCGGCAGGAAGTGAGCCGGAAACCACGCAAAGAGCACTCAGGAGTACACCCGGACACAGACCACAGAGGACTGACGGTTCCAGTAATTTGGACAGCGAGGCTGACCGCGGGTTCCAGACCTCCACAGAGTCCAGTTCCGGTTCGGAGGAGGAGGCATTTCAGCATCCTCAGGCAGCCACGGGTGAGTGTTGCGCCAGCGCTTGGGGTGCACTGGCTGGAGATAGGGGGAGTAGTGGGTTTGGGAGGGAAGAGGTGCTGGGGTTGCTTAGGGCAGTGTTAGATAGGCTCCCAGGCCCAGCTGCTGGCGCACTCCTTTCCCAGTCGCAGGATCAGAGTAGGCATGGGGGGGTGCGTTCTGGGGGTGCGGGGGAGCTTGCCGGTTGCGGGATGCCACCCCTGGGTATGCATGTGGCATTAGAGGTTAAGGATCACCCACAGACAGCGAGAGGATCTGCAAGTTTGGAGCTCATTCCTGGGTAGGTAAAACGAGCAATCTTGCTGGCTGCGCCCGGCGGTGTCCAATACGGTGTCCAATACGGATTTGGAGTTGTACACCGACGCGTCCGGGACAGTGGGCTTTGGGGCCTACTTTCAAGGACAAAGGTGCGCGGAGGCCTGGCCCTGCCACTGGCTGGAGACCGACTTGAGAGGGAACTTAATGTTCCTGGAGCTCTTTCCCATTGTAGTGGCATTGGAACTATGGGGTTCGGAGCTAGCAAACCGGAAGTGTTGTCCAAGTGATTAACAGGTCTACGTCTTCATCCCCTCTGGTTTAGTCTTGCTTAGTTTAGGGTGGAAGTTGTGCTTGGTTACGCGGCACGTGCCTAGGGTTATAGCCGACTCTCTCTCTCGGTTTCAGTGGGACCGGTTTCGAGAGGCAGCTCCAGAGGCGGCCCGGACTGGAGGACTGTCGGAGGGCGACGGCCGGTGGACCTAGTGCACGCGATGCGGCATGATGTAGCCCGCTGTTTCGCGTTGTTTGGGAACCTGACCCTCGTCTGGTCCAAGATCGTGCCTCGCCCGGTGTGGTGAACTGAGGGAAAGGTTAAGGTCCTTTAGCGCTATAGGTGGAAGGTCAATATGACCATGTACCGGTTCGGGCCCCACCTGGGTGGTGTAGTAGTAAGACACGTTGAGTTGGAAGGGGACAATGACGCACTAATGAGGCGAGATGGTGTGCACCTGTCCCCCATTGGGTTGGATATCTTTAACATGGGCCTGCAAGCAGGAATTGAGGAGGCGCTGTCAGCGGGGGTCGCGATGCCCGCGCAGTGTAGTGCGCGAGGAGGGGCATTGTGGTGGCGGTTTCCCTGGAAGGCAGTGGAAGAAAGGAACATTGGGGAGACGACAGCCGGCACGGTGCTGATGGCAAGGAGCTGGCAGTCAAGGCTCATGGCACCGAATGTGTGTGAAAACTGCCTGTTGGGCAAACACCCAACAGCTGGCAGATTTGGACTGAGTTAAATTGTTAATTTAAATAAAGCTGTGGCCGTTGCCCTTATCCACAAGAATGAGTTGTCACGTGTATTGTTTGGGGGCAACGGGTTGTTGGTTGGGACTGTTGAGTCAGCAGTCAGGAGCATGTAAGGCAATGAGCGACTAGATATTTTAATACATTATTTTAATACACACTAGACCTGGGGCATTCCAGTTGTTATGGGCTACATCTCCCCTGATGCTTTACCAGCATTATAACTGTCAGAGCATCATAAGTCGAAGGTTGGCTAGATGTATCATGGGAGATGTACTACACATCTGAAGAGCCGAAGGTTGGCTACCCCTGCAGTAGACATGTAGATACAAAAGTAATTATTTTCACCTGATAAAAGCAGATTTAAAATGCATGTGGATGAGCTCCAACAATAACACTGAACTTGTCTAATTTTCTAAGCACAATTGTAGGCTGAAAGGCATTTCTGATTTGTACTTTGTGAGACAGTCTTACAAACGCAGATATCATGCTGCTGACATTCAGGGAGACCAAAAGAGAATGAGGGACAATGACATAAAAAGAACTCATTGAGTAAGCTTAACTCCTTTTTGGCCAACAATGTAGAGTGTGTAATAATAACCCTGGCACTTTGCAAACAACGTACACTGTATATTGCTTGATAAGATGGTCTCGCCATGATTTGTCTTGGCTGCTAAGAGGTTTAAACAATTATTTAGGATGTAAATACATAATTTAAAAGGCAATGTAAAAAATATATTTCTATCCTATGAGGAATAATTTAAAGTATAATACAAGGATATGCAACATATAATTTAGATTTTTGTTTTTATTGGTAATGTATATATTGATTATATGAATCAAACTGTTGTGTGGAGCACCCAGTTTCGTGTTGGTAGCCTGTGCCGCAGGTGGACTCATTGTTCCAATGGATTTTAAATTAATAGCAAAACAAAAACCTGCACACTCTGCAAAATAATTGGTATAATGGTGCCTTTTTCAGTCATCACAGAAGAGAAACTTTTAAACACTCAAAGGCATAAAAAGACACCCCATGTGTTGAACCATTGTCCTTCTATGATGACTGAATAAACCACCATTATACCACCTATTTTGGCAAGTGCAAAGGCTTTTGTTTCTTTATATTGATTATATTCTTATTATTATTATGATAATATTTATAGAGCGCCATCAAATTCCGCAGCGCTTTACAATGGGTGGACGAACAGACATGTAGTTGTAACCAGACAAGTTGGGTACACAGGAACAGAGGGGTTGAGGGCCCTGCTCAATGAGCTTACATGCCAGAGGGAGTGGGGTAAAATGACACAAAAAAGTAAGAATAGAATTAGACTAGTGACAGTTGCGGAAGAGGAATCAGTCTGGAGCTATTAACAGTTTAATTCATACGCTTTTATGAAGAAGTGGGTATTTAACGATTTTTTGAAGGAGTGTAGACTGGGTGAGCATCTAACAGAGGAGGGAAGCGAGTTCCACAGGAACGGTGCAGCCCTTGAGAAATCTTGAAGGCGAGCATCAGAGGTGGGAGTACGGACAGAAGATTTATTATATACAGTTTATGCAATTTACTTATGTTTTTTCCTTGCATACAGTATGGAGCAAGGAGTACCTCTAAATGTATTCTGCTCATTATAGTTGTAGTGGTTTTCCCAGTGATACCATTATGACCAAAAGTTCAGAGATTTGGAAAAGCTGCAAATCTGAAGTGAAATAGAGAAAAATCTATTCCTTTTCTTTTTCTATGAAATGTTTTCAATGTCTCTTATGTGTAATGTATTTTTAATTTATTATGTTTATAATTCAGTAAAAAAAAAAATGGGTCAGTACTTGCATTTCTTTAAAAGTGTTCTTTAAGAGTTTCCAAAAGAAGATGTACGTTTTACCAATACACACACAGAGACGTTACAAAATGCGTGTATTGTAATGCTTCTATCATATGTTATGTATGGTTACACTTGCTCTGTCTGATCTAAAATTGATTAAATTGATTATCTATTGACATAAATGGGGATTATACATTAATTACATGTCAGTCAGTTTGTGTATTTTTATTTAAAAATGTAGTTTGTATTATTTCTAATATGCAGTATGCATTCAGTTATCTCGCTTGTTGAAATATCCAAATTAATTAAAAATGAGTTTAAGTTGAACAGTAACTGAAAACATTTTTCTTTTTTGATCTGCAGCTTGAAGTGCAATATGGAAATAGAATCTAATTCAGATCAAAAAACATCATTACCAGGCACCTGCTCTTTTATTCTACTTTATCAAAGCATCTTGCCATTTTACAAAACTATGTTGTTTTTTTCTGTTTTCATATATTTGCTGGAAGGCCGTATGTAATCAGTCTAAATATAAACACAGTAAGTGAAATCTAAGTCAATTTATTTACACACACAAATCCACAATAAATTAAGGTTAAAAAAACAATTTACATAGTACAAGGAACAGAATAAAATGAGAAATATAAACCACACCAATGATAATATGGAGATAATTAATATCTAACAGCTGTATGCATCATTATACAAAGGAATTAGTGACATTTTATTAAAAAATTTATATATATATATATATTAATTTATTTTTAATAAATGCCCCAAGTCTACCACAAATTAAATAGTAAGAAAAAATAATGAATTGGCCTATATTTCTATGTGTAAAATAATATTTTATTAATGGGGAAAAAAAAGATCTGTGACTTCATTTGCTGTTGATTTAAGGGGCCCTAAGGTAACATTTGCTATATCACTTGTGAAATAAATAAGTCAGCTTAGGGGTTTGGAGCCCCAGTTGCAAGAGCATTTTCAATCATTTAGCTTAATAATGACTTAATTCAATATGTAGATTTTTCTGTTCTGCTTTAAAGTTGGGTTAATCATTTTTATTATTTATATTGGAACTCTAAATCTTAGAGATGATTTTAGTCTTACAAATAGAAAGGGAATATAGAATATAAAAACATAAGAAAATGAATAATCCGGTTTGTGAATAGATTTCCATACAAACCATTGTGTGGAAATCTATTCACAAACCGGACTTTACATAGGACACGAGGCCATGCGTTTAGACTGGAAGAAAGAAGATTTCATCTCAGGCAAAGGAAAGGTTTTGTTTTTTACTGTAAGAACAATCAGGATGTGGAATTATCTGCCTGAAGAAGTGGTTTTATCAGAGTCCATATAGATGTTCAAACAGCTACTAGATGAATACTTGCAAGAACAGAATATTCAAGGATATAATCTTTCAATGTAGGGTAATAACTGCTTGATGCAAGGATAAATCTGACTGCCATTCTGGGGTCAAAAAGGAATTTTTTTCCTACCTTGTTGCAAAATTGTGCTTCAAACTGGGGGTTTTTTTTGCCTTATTTTGGATCAACAGCAAAAAACAAATGTGAGAAAGGATGAACTTGATGGACGCAAGTCTCTTTTCAGCTATGTAACTATGTAACTATGTAATAATGAGAAGTTTAGAAATTATTTGTTCTCTAGGATATAGGATGTCACGCACCTTTGGGTGATTCTCCATCCAAAATTGGTTGAGTATGGATTTAACTCTTAACCCTAGAAGCATTCAACATACAAGGAACCTTACTCTCTTAATTCTTGTAATAAGAATTTAATTCTAAATGTTTGCAGGGCATCAAGCTGGAATTTAGTTAACAAAAATTAGTTATTCTGAGGTTAGCAATCACTTTTTACAGTAAAGGAAGTTCAGGTAAAGTCTAAATACTGAATGTGTCCCCACATATAAATATCATACCCCCAATTCCTCTTTAAGAAAAAGCCAATCTCTTGCTCAGACTCCCACATTTTGTCTCTAACATCTCAGAATATCCAAGGATTTATTCATAATGCAGCTAATTGTGGTAAATTGAAAAAGCATGAATTTGCATAATTTAAATAATAAAAACTTAAAAAGCTTAGTTTTTTTACAGTTCTGTTTATAATACTTTCTATACACTAATGAAGCTTAAGAAAAACATCTACAGGTATGTTGTGGACTATAACTCCCATAATGCTTTTACAACCATAATGCTGGCAAAACTTTTGGGGAAATGCAGTCCATATTTGGAGTGTTGAAGGTTACCTACCCCTGACATATAGAATGTTCATTAATTGGTCCAGATTGCAGAACTGATTTTTCTTTTGACCTACCCTTATTTCTCTTATGGATGAATTGGTTTTTATGTGGACTGGATGCCATACTCCCCCTCTTCAAATTCCTCATGGCTGGATTAATTTCTACTAATCTCGAAAACACTATAATGTCATATTCATTTTGCAACAATCAAGAAAGTTTTCTGGGCTGAATAACAAGCCTAATATCATATTATTTATTTTGTCTAAGCCGAGTTGTCCTTTCTTTTAATTTTGTTTGGGGTTAGAGATTCCCTTTTTCTAGCAATAAAGGATTTAAGCCACACCTACCTAACTGCTGTACTGAAACATCTTCCTGTCTCCTTTTGACCTCCACAACATCTAAAAGGTAAAAATTTCAATTTATTTCTGTGCTCACAATTAACAAGTCTTGAAGATATTTAAATATAACACCAATGATAAACCTAATGCCTAGCCCTCACTTGTGCCCTAGTTCTTATCCTAGCCACACTGCATACACTAACACAACACACACACACTGCATACACTAACACAACACACACACCCTGCATACACTAACAACACACATACACTGCATACACTAACACAACACGCATACACTAACACAACACACACACACTGCATACAGTAACACAACACACACATACACTGCATACACTAACACAACACACACACTGCATACACTAACACAACACACACTGCATACACTAACACAACACACACACACTGCATACACTAATACAACACACACACTGCATACACTAATACAACATACACTTTGCATACACTACACACTAACACACTCACTGCATCCACTATACTGACACACACTCTGCATTCCCTACCCATTAACACACTCTGCATTCACTACACTAACACACACTCTGCATTCATTACACACTAACACACACTCTGCATTCACTAAACTATGCACACACTCTGGATTCACTATACTGACACACACTCTGCATTCACTACACTAACATACACTCTGCATTAACTGTACACACATCATCCACTACACAAACATCCTGTATTCACAGTACACACACAACATCCACCACAAATTGAAACACTCTGCATTCACTATACACAGACACTGCGTCTAATACACATACTACATCCACTACAGCCACTAAACACATTTCATCTAGTACATACAAACACTACATCCACTACACAAACACACACTACATCACTGTACACACACTACATCCACTACTCTAATACACTCTGCGTTCACTATACACACTACATCCGCTACACAAACACACACTCTGCATTCACTGCACAAACAGTATCTAATACACACAAACACTACATCCATTACACACATTCTAATTCACTTCCACTATACACACCACATTCATTCCTGCATCATTGTGAGCGCACTAGGTAGGGCATGGGCGGGCCCGGGAGGGAGGGACGGAGTAGAGGGGGTGGGAGGGAGTGGGGGGGGGGCCCAGACCTTGTTCTTTGTCAGGGGCCCCAAAATTTCTGATGGCGGCCCTGCCTAGGCCTATCCACGTACTAACACTAACGTAAACCTTAGCTCAAAAAGTAACCATAGCCCATGTCTTATTATTGAACCAACCTACTTATAATACTTTCAATAATGTTACAGAATCCTAACGTGCCTGCAAATTATTTTCTAAATTATTAAAAAACGTAGGCAAATTCAAATCTCTCAAAGCCTTAAAGGGACACTATAGTCACCAGTGCAAGTACATGTATTTCTCACCCTATAGTGTTAACTCGACCATCTAGCCCACCTGGGCCCCTCATGCCAACATAAATATAGTACAAATCTTACTGTATTCAAGCCAGAAGTTGTAAATCTGCATGCTGTTAGACTTAAGGGGTTAAGGACCAAACTTCTGGAATAAAAGGGAATCATGACATGTCACACATGTCATGTGTCCTTAAGGGGTTAAACCCTGCAATGTAAATATTGCAGTTCCTGCAGAACATCACTGCTTTGCATTGCAGGGTTAAAATGAGAGGGACATGGCACCCAGAATACTTCATTGAGATGTAGGTATCAGGGTGTTTATAGTTTCCCTTTACAATTACAAATAAGCCCCATATTAATCCAAGCTTTTCACTAGCTGCCTCATTAGTGATATCTTGTCCTCCTAAGGACGTCATAGCAACTTTTCAAGTGCTCAAACTCAGGTCAATAGGCAACAGGTACACAAGTCTTCTCCCATTTTTCTTTTAAAGATATCTTGGTATAATTACTACGTATGAAAAATTATTTATTGAACATATTTCTGGCAATTAAATGTTTCCATTATGTGATATAACATTGTTTTATGTGTTGGATGATAAGTGTGCTTATTTAAAAATAGTCTACATTAAGCAAAAAATGGCATTGCGTCACCTTTGGGAAGGGAGTTTTTTTCATCACCATTTGTCATAATAAAGTAAGTTTCTCAATACTACTAATAGCCCTGCTTAATATTTCCTTTGGGAATTCATTGCATGTTTTTAAAACACTTTGCATGTTTTTCTAAAAATATTTCTTCACATAAAACCACGTTATTGTTCTTGCATACTTTTATGCAGGATTGAAGCTAAGTCTAGGAGAACGTATTGTTTATGTAAAGTCGTTTTCATTTTTTTATTAAACTCATAACTTGAATTCTAAAATAATGTTATTTTAATCATCAATTAAATTATACATTTATATCAATAGAGTATACGTGTCAACATTGTTTGGGAAATATATATTTTTTGTTTGTATGTTTTGATTGTTTTGAAAAAGTATTAAACAGACTATGATGAATATAAATTTTTCTTCGGATGTAGTTTAGCTTGCAACTATTTCACATTTAACTCGATTTATTAATTCATTTCTTCAAAATGGTTAAGTCTATCATATTTGTGTTAGGCACTTAGCTCCCTCTAGTGAAACATTAGCATAAACACCAGCATTTAGGAACAAAGATATTTCAAGATAGAAATCATAGTTAGCAAGGGCAAAGGGGTTAAGCATATCAACAGTTTGTTAATATTACTTCAATATGTCTGACATTTTTGGAATAATGAGAAAAGCTTTTCATTTTTTTATCGATGGAGAATGTCTGGGCTAAAACCAATAAGCAGTGATTATGGGCATTTAAAGGTATATTTGTAAGGATCTTTACTGTTGAAACAGAAGAAAGTGTGCACAGAAGCATACATACAAGGTTATTAATTAACTGCAATCAGAATTGCACATTTTATCTCAAAATAGCTAGACCTTAAAATACATTTTTTCTTAATTCTTTTTTTTGCTCTAACTTTTGACTTTTCCCAGCAAGACCTGGCTTAGTGAATGAGTGTTAACCAGTGGATCTATATATATCGCATCTATATATATCGCAAGGCAGAAATGATATATAAAGGTGTTAAGTGCCTAATGTGTATTTTCTATGCAGTGTACACCCAACTTTGTCAAATGAAAGATGTGTGTCTACCGATTGCTGTAAGGTAAAATTAACGTGTATATTTACTGAAGTTAGAATTTATGTGAATTCAAAGTGAATTAAAATTTAAGCTTAAAATAGCCAAGCTGGAAAAATGATCTTAGTTAAGTATGCTCTCTGTACAGCAGCTACTCTGGAATTAAACCCTTAAAGACACATGACGGAAATGCACCGTCATGCTAGACTTTTACTTCTGAAACTGTGTCCTTAAGGGGTTAATTCTGAAATAATTTACTTTGAATTCTCACTTTTGTAAATACCAATGCATATTTTAGTGGCAAAGATGTTTTCAGAAAGTGGAAATCAATAAAAATAAAAGTCCAAGATTCAAACATTCTTGTGTAGTATTTCAGGATTCAGTTCAGTGTTCACTGCACAGAAAACATACGTCATCAGAGTTATTCTATATAGTGAGAATTTAGAGTGGATTTTAAATTAACACCATAATAGCTGAACTGGTAAATTCTCTGCTAATCTTCCAGTAGGCTGCTCCCTAGATCCAATTCCCTCGCATCTCATCCGTACTCTGTTTTCTTCTCTTTCTCTACCTCTCACTAAAATTCTCAATCTCTCTCTGGTATATTTCCATCGCCCTTCAAACATGCAACTATAACCCCAATTCTAAAGAAGCCCAACCTTGACCCTAACTACCCATCCAACTATCGTCCTATCTCGCTACTGCCTTTTGCATCCAAGATTCTTGAAAGAGTTGTGTATGTGAGATTGACATACTTCCTCGAGTCAAACTCTGCTAGATCCGCTTCAGTCTGGTTTCCGCGCTAAGCACTCTGTGGAAACGGCACTGACCAAAGTATCCAATGATCAACTCACTGCAAAATCTCATGGTCACTACCCTATCCTAATTCTCCTTGACCTTTCTGTGGCTTTTGACACTGTTGATCATCAACAGCTTCTTCTCATCTTCTGCAATATCGGTCTACAAGATATTGCTCTCTCCTGGTGCTCCTCCTACTTCTCCCAGCGCTCTTTCAGTGTTTCTTTCTCTGGCTCTGCTTCTTCTCCCCAACTCCTCTCTGTTGGTGTGCCCCAAGGTTCAGTCCTTGGTCCCCTACTGTTCTCTATCTATACTGCCTCCCTTGGTAAACTCATTAGCTCCTTTGGCTTCCAATATCTTTTCTATGTGGATGACACACAAATCTATCTGTCCTCTCCTGATCTCTCCTTCTTCCTCTAGACTAGTGTCTCTAACTGCCTCTCTGCTATTTCTAACTGGATGGCTGCCCACTTACTTAAACTCAACTTGACCAAAACTGAAATTCTAGTCTCTCCTCCCTCAAGTGTTGCTACTCCTGTGTCTGTCTCCCTCCAAGTCAACGGTGCTACCATCAGCTCCACCACGCAGGCTCGCTGACTAGGTGTTCTCTTTGACTCTGACCTCTCCTTCACACCTGATGTTAAGTCTATCGTCAAATCCTGTTGCTTCCATCTCAAAAACAATGCGTGCATCTGACCCTACTTAACACCATATGCGACTAAGGAGCTGGTCCATTCCACTGTCCTTTCTCACCTTGAGTACTGTAATCCGCTTCTCAGGGGTCTTACGTGCTCCCAACTTGCATCATTACAGTCCATAATGAATGCGGCAGGTAGGCTCATCTCCCTGTCTGCCCGCACCTCCCACGCTTCAATTAAAAATTCTGGTTCTTGCTTGCAAATCTCTACATAATGCTGCTCCCACCTATCTATCCTCCCTAATACACAAGTATGTCCCATCTAGGTCCTTACGCTCTGCTGAAGACTTACGTCTATCTTCTGTCCGTACTCCCACCTCTGCTGCTCGCCTTCAAGACTTCTCAAGGACTGCACCGTTCCTGTGGAACTCACTTCCCTCCTCCGTTAGATGCTCACCCAGTCTCCACTCCTTCAAAAAAATCATTAAAAACCCACTTTTTCATAAAAGCGTATCAATTAAACTGTTAATAGCACCCGACTGATTCCTCTTCTGCAATTGTCATTAGTCTAATACTATCCTTACCTTTTGTGTGACTTTACCACACTCTCTCTAGCATATAAGCTCATTGAGCAGGACCCTCAACCCCTCTGTTCCTGTGTGTCCAATTTGTCTGATTACAACTACATGTCTGTTCGTCCACCCACTGTAAAGCGCTGAGGAATTTGTTGGCGCTATATAAATAATAACATAACAATAATAGGCTACTTTGACCTTTACATTCAAACTTTTCTTTGAATTCTCATTTTAGTAAATAACCCTGATCGTGTTCTATTGGATTTTTTATTCAGTTCAAACAAAAGGGACTCTGCTTTTCTACTTCATCAACCCATCCATTATCTGCCCTGTGTATAAAAGGGATGATATCCTTTTAGAAAACTGAAAATGATAATAAAAAACACTTTCATCTCTGCTCTACTACGAGGTTTTTTACTAAAGGGAGTGCAAAGAAACTATCCCACACATTGATTTGAATCAAGCATGTATGGTGCGGTGTGATAACAACCAAATGAAGTTAACTTGGACTCTGGACACATATCAGGGCCCATTTGTATTCTGCAACCTACAATGCCCTTTGTAAAACAAATGCTGTTTTCACTCAGGTATCTTCATTTTATGACTATTGTTTTAACATTGTAGTTCCTGAAAATATATAGACACAAAGTAGCACCAACTAGAACCAACAGAGGTCCAAAATGGGATCTCTCCATTCTAGAAATCAGAGCAGAGGAAGACAGGACTGAGCACATGACAGGGTTTCTTCGTGGGATGCAAAAGCAGGCTTCAGTAATACATGGGTTAAATGCAAGCATAATAATCAACCAATCTGAAAGAACGAATATTAGTACATTCTAAAAAAATTGGTGTTATGAAACAAAGTGCTGAATAAAGAATGGTCACTATGCAAATCCGTACATGTCAAAATTTTGCACTTTGAGCCCAGATAAGCACCTGCTTTGCCTTGATAAATCTTCCAATATATTCTATCAAAAGACAATGCTGTCAGAGGTGTTACTCCATTTCTGGCAGTGTCTTTAAAACAAGAGTTCTTGGCTGTATATATATATCTATGCACAGCATGTTATTCATTGGCTGAGTGTCATCAGCTGACATTCGCAACCAATGAATGAGCAGCTTCTGTAGCTCTGCAGAATCCGGAAGTCATTAATGCAACTTCAGTGCAGACCCGGCACCTGGCGAGACTCATGGTAAGAGGGCAAACAATTTCTAAATGTTTGTCACATTACCAGGGATTGGGGCCGGGTACTCCTTGCATCATAATCACATAGAGTGCCAACAATATGCAGTGTTAAAAACAGGAAATAGGAAGTAACACCCCACCCAAAAAACAATCATGTGATAACAGTGAAAATTCAAACAGTCAAGTGACTTTTGCAATCTCTCACAATATTATAAAGTGCAAGTGGATATATACATTGCAACATAGTTACGTATACTAGAGTGCTAAATTAGAACAAAAAAACAAAGTACTTAAGTATTATTCAACTATAATGTTAAAATCCCCTATACAACGTGACATACCATCAATTAAAGTGCAAGCTAAGCTTTAATGAAAACCCCTACACAACGTGTCATGCCATCATGTCATTAAAGTGCAAGCTAAGCTTTAATGACATGATATGCCTTGATAATTAATGTAAGCTATTTGTAGATGAGAGGTAAACAACTTGCCTGATAATGGTAAAAAAATAGCTTGAGTAATATTTTTTATATATGTCATACGTGGTTTAATCATCAAAAACTCCAAATGCCTGTGTATTATTCACTGCATTAAATATTTACCCCTATATAATTGGGATTGTTTAGATATTCAGAGCATGTGTCTCTTTTACGGGGTTTGGGAATAGAAGGCCCTTTGGTTAAGATCCTTTCGGCAAATTGAATTTAATGTGCTATTTAGGATGGACGGAAGATAAAAGAGATGTAGATCTGCGTAGATCACTCACATTATCAACTTTCAAAAGCAATAATTGTGTTAAATTAAGCTCCTAATAAAAAATGAAACAATTATATACCAGTGAAATGAGCTTAAAAATCAATTTAACTTTCTGACTCCACGTTAAACGCTGCTCAATAAATTAGTTTTGATTATCTTAATCCAAATTAAAAACAGCAGGTCACGCTGCATGGATGAAGGGGTATAAGTGTAAGATAATAGGGTTAGCAAACAATATACTCTGTGGGTATCCCTAACTTCATTTAAAATCACACTCGATACGCAGAAACAGAACCAAGTAGACTGGCAGGAAATCTACAAAACAAAATGAGAAGTTGCCATCATGACCATAACTAACCACAGTGCATTAGCATGCACATGGTGTGTTTCACATTGCAATTATTAGAGTATTTTATTAGTTTCAGAACACTCCATGAACACTCTAGAAGTAATTGTGCTCAGTTGTTGCAAAGCATACTGTAATTAGCATAAGGAAAATAGATTAACATACCTGAAATCTAGAGATTTACTTTGTGAAAATTTCCAATTATACATCAGTAAACTAGGATTGTAAAGAAGAAATCATTTCTATTAAAACCCAGTAGCATTAGTAGTTGCATGGAGTATGTTATATATAATGTCCTTTTGTACCATTAGGTATATGATCCTTCACTCCTTCTAATGCTAGAAATACGCAGTTAAAGTAGTGAAATTGTAAATCATGTTGGCTTCGTAGAAAGAACTTCCAAGCATCCGTCACATTTCAAAGGTTAACCCATTGACAATGAAGTTGAATTCTTTTAAGCATAAATCAGTGTAACAACTTTTTGAAACATAGGAAGATCAGCTAGCATATAAACGTAAGGCAAACTAGCAATGTTGTGTGTAGACAGATATCCAGTGATGGCAAAAAAATAAAAATAAAACATAATGCACATTTGCATACGTAGATATATTATATCTTATTAAAATATATCTAGGAATTAAAATTTTAGAGATTATTTAGTATACATTATATCATCTCAGAATCTGTAACATAAACTAAGATCACAGCAAATAAATTTATTGTAAAAAAATTGTAAAATGGGTTTCCTAAAAGAGGAAATAAAACGTAAACAATAATGTCTGTACATGAACATTACAACAATATGCTGCACTATAATGGACACTGCATGGACACTGCAGGTTGTATTAAAAGCTTTAGTAGTTCAGGGAACAAGTCATTGCTAAAATGCCTCTGTATTACTAGCCTCAGCATAAGTCATCTACTGCCAGCTAGAATGTGCTCATAGATTTTTACTTTTTAGACATCTTTATACGTTCTTAAGATAAGCGTATTTTAAAAGAATTTTTTATCCTCTTACTAGACTAAGTTCCATAAGTACTCATGGGTGTACATCATCTGGCCTTGTGGTTTTCTGCTTTCATTTTATTTAGTTGATGTTGTCTGAACTAGATATCTGCATTAGGGATTTTTTTACATTGGTCTGCATATCTAAAAAAAATACAAATATATAAAATGTGTGACTGATCCTCACTCCCCAATTTACTAATTTCATATTTCAATGGATCAAGTGACATTTCAGATTAAGAACTATTCTATCTATTTGATGGGTGCATATATGGTGCACTAAATCAGCTGCAAAAATAATAATAAAAAAAACTTTATTAATTGTTCTACATTTTTGCATTAGCTGGAAATGTGTTTGATGTCTCAATTTTCAAAAGGGGCTAGTCATATTCTATTGACCCTTTCTGAGCAAGGGCACATTAGGCATATTGAATATTGTTTGACAGCAATTGCATGCTTCAGAAAAAATACCTTTGCAAAATGTCTTGCGAGATTTACTGAAATTTTCTTTATTTTCATTTATCTATTAAATCTTTTCTGAAATATTGGTGGATATATTTAGAGTACACAATTCTTGAAGTACAAAAACATACACACATATTGTGTTCTTCCAGTCTTGTGTAGGTATCCAGAAAGCCAGGGGAATTTTAACCAGTGGCTTCTCTCTCCTTTCCGCAATGTTATTGGCTATATATAGTCTCAAACAATCGCAGGGCAACTTTCAGCAAACCATAGGCGTGTGCACGGGGTGTGCCGGGTGTGCCTGGGCACACCCTAATCCCCACGGCATGCCTATGGAGTGAAACCAGCAGGGGAGATCTCAGGATCCCCCCTGTCGGCTCATGCAGAGACAGCGCTATCCGAGCGCCAGCTCTGCTCTCAGCCTCCCTCCCCACCGGCCCACATGCAGGGAGGGAGGCAGGAGAGGACCCGGGGAGCTCAACCAGCAGCTCTGCCGGGTTCCTCTCATGAGGTTGGAGCATTGCCACGGCAACGCTCAGATCTCGCGAGAGTGAACTCTACCCCCACAGGCTAGAGTTCACTCTCCACTGGACCACCAGGGATGGCAGCAGCACGATCCCCCCTCCCTACATAAGGTAATAAGGGAGGGGGGATATTAAGTAATGTACCCCCACCTCCACCCCCCACAATCACCCACACACACAGAACCCACACACACACACAGCAACTACACACATACAGCACACACACAGCACCTACACACACAAACATACAGCACCCACACATATACAGCACAAACATACAGCACACACACACATACAGCACACACATACACATCCACACAGCACCTTCACACACACAGCACCCTCACACATACAGAACCCTTACACACACAGCATCCTCAAACACACAGCACCCTCAAACACACAGCACCCTCTCACACACAGCACACAAACAGCACCCTCACAAACACACACACACAGCACTCTCACACACACAACACACTAACAGGACCCTAACAAACACACACACAGCACAAACAGCACCCTCACACACATACCACTAACAGCACCCTCACCTAAATAGGTGGTACATGTCAAGCTAACATTCACATTATTGCAAGGATCCAAGGTTTTCCAGCAGAACTTTGCCTAGATCATAACAGTGCCTCCACCAGACTGTCTTCTTTCCATAGTGTTATGCACTCTGAATCCAAATAGTGAGCAGACTTTATTGAAGCAATGTTTTGACTCAACTATATAGCCTTGATCAAGCATCTTAAAGTCTGTGCACTATTTGGATTCAGAGTGTACAGGAGTTTATTTGTGATAACTACCATTTGGGATTCACCTCCCCAACCTGGTCGCACCTGCATGCTTTTTAGTTGCATGTGTGATTTCCGCTGGATTAAAATTCTTCCCAAAATGCATCCTGCCATCATCTCTTCCCCAGATAAATGACGCACATGCATCTGAACATCCATCTCATCTAAAAGAAAACACAATTTATTAGACCAGACAACCTTCTTCCATTGCTCCATGGTCCAGTACTAAAATTCACATCTCCATTAAAGGCATTTTCAATGGTGGCTATGCAGTCCCATATGCAGAAAACTGCAATACACTGTGTGTTTTGACAACATTCTATCATGGCCAGCATTAAGTTTTTCAGCAATTTAAGCTACAGCAGCTCTTCTTTGTGATCAGACCACTTGTCTTCACTTCCCACTTGCATCAGTGAGTCTTGGGGGCCCATGTACCTGATGCCACTTCCCCGGTTTTCCTTCCTTGCACCACTTTTGATATTTACTAAACACTGCATACCAAGAACCCAAAAGACTCAACGTTTTTAAGATGCCCTGACCCAGCCGCTCAGCCATCTCTATTTGCCCCTTGTCAAAGTCACTCAGATCTTTCACTTGCCCATTTTTCCTGTTTCCAACACATGAACTTCAAGAACTCACTGTTCACTTTCTGCCTAATATATCCCACCCCTTGACATTAATTGTAACAATATAATCAATGATATTCACTTCACCTGCCAGTGGTTTTAATGCTGTGGCAGATCAGTGTATGCTGTTTTTTTTTTTTTCTACTGTATGCTATTAAATTCTTTCTCATCAATAATATAATTTGACTGTTTTTGCAAATAATAAACTCATTGTCATCATGAGCTCTTTTTCATTTGCCTTAATAACGGGCTTTACTCAAGGTTTAATAAAAGTGAAAATCTTGTGTCGTTTAAGATTGGAGAAGCATTTATATATCTCAGCAAAATCACTGTACCTTAATTCCTTAAACTGTTACATTGTAGGGTTGGCTCTACCTCTCCTATTCCAACTACAACCACATTAAACTGTTAATCAGCGAACTACCTGTTTTCATCTGACATATCTCCTTCTGCATTGCTAGAGATCACAACTAAATGTACTTAGTGTACAGCAAAGACATTTAACCCCTTAAGGACCAAACTTCTGGAATAAAAAGGAATCATGTCATGTCACACATGTCCTGTGTCCTTAAGGGGTTAAAGATTGACAATCTTTCCACTTTCATTGAGACCATTATGAATTAAACTGTTAAGGGTGTTAAAGGTACAGAAAGTGCCCTGGCACTCCACCCATTGTAAGTATTAAAACAGTTTTAGACTGGTTTGACTTCTTACCTGTGGAACACCAGCTGCCACTGCCTGACTCCTCTCAGCTAACAGGAGACCTGGAAACTCCTGCTTAGGATCTTGTTAGCTCTTGTGAGCAAAGCTCAGCCGTTTGCTCTCAGCCAATGTGCTAAGCCTTACACCACTGAACTATGTTCAGGTAGAGAGTTCCTGGCTGGTTTGGAAGTTGCCGGTTTGGCAGGAAGTACCAAACCCCATGTAAGAAGTGTACTACAGTGGTTATTGTGATTGGCATGTTAATTTATAGTAATATACAAGAGGAACGCTAGTATGATACTGAGCAAGATAACAGTAGAAGACCTTTTCTCATCTGACTGGCAATGAATCCCATTTGATGCTGGTGGGAGTTAACTAAAGAAAACAGGAGATCTGTTTTACTCCTTGTATAGAATTAGGCTTGCTATGATCAAATCAAACAGGAAATCTGGAGATGCTCAAAAAAACATTACAGGAACGTGACATATTGATACTAAAACACATGTTACACAGCAGCAACAGCAGCACTAGATTAGCAGTGTAAACACAAATAAAAAATTACTTGATTGTAAATAAGACAAATCATCTAAGCTATAAAACCTGTGGCAAATCACATCAAAACGAACAATTATAAAGGATATTCACAAAGCGGCACATGTACCTCCAAACTGCAACATCAAGGAAAAGTAACCAAATTTGGAATTCCGTTATATGATAAAGTTAATCTGGATGCACATTTGGAAATAACCATGAAATACCCAAATCTGTTCTAGAGTAATTTACTGTATGCTAAAACATAATCCTGACAATGGCCAAATTCCATGTGGTGTAAGGACATTGGGAGAGAAATAAAGGAAGGGAAAGAAAGATGCTTGCAGTACATTTGTTTAATGTTTGATAAGGAGTGAAGGGTTGGCATTTCATATTTCCATGGTGCCAAGGGATATGGAAGTATTGGGGAATCATTGGGCAGGTTTTCAATGGCTGCTAGAATGTTTGGTGTCCCTCCGTTAAAATCATTCCACCTACACAAACACTCGTACGAGGAAAGAACCAATTGGGAAGATATGGTTGCACAGGAATATTAATCCTGAATGGTTCACCCATGGTGGGAGGAAATAGAAGCACATTATATTGGGGTAGGAAGGGAAGGAGAAACGAAAGGGAAGAAATAAAAAAAGAAAAGGAAGAAGAAAAGGAAAGAAAAATTAAAGGGAAATAGGAGGGAAGGATGAAGTGAACGGAAGGGAGAAAGGAAAGGAAGAGAAGGGTTAAGGGATGTGAAATTAAAGAAAGTGAAGTAAAGGGAATAGAAGAGAAGGGAAGGAGAAAGGAAAGGGAAACAGAAAAAGGAAGGGAAGTGAAGGAAAATGAATTAAAGTGAACCCTATGTGTGCCTGCCAAGAATCCCTAATAATGAACGTCCTTTCTTATCCTTCACCTCATGCAGTAAATGAAGGAGGAAATACTATGGGTCATTATTGGCCATATAGTAAGAGGAGAGTTTCACACACCTGACCTGAGAATTTACATTTTGGAAAATTTAAAAGCAGTGAGGACTACTACTATATTAGTATGCTTGCAGTGCTACAAGTAGATGATTATAAACCCCTTGACCTTTGGTCTCATCAGTTTGTTAGAATGTCTCCACTATCCTTTGATGGAATTATTTTTGCATCATGTAGGCTTTGTCATTATGCATTTACTATCTATCTATCTATCTATCTATCTATCTATCTATCTATTTATCTATTATCTATCTATTTATCTATCTATTTATCTATTATCTATCTATCTACCTATCTATCTATCTATCTATCTATCTATATCTAATTATATAATAGACTGTTACACTATCATGTTGCCTGTATTTGTTTCAAGCTTTACCCCTGTATCTTTGTAGGGTGCCCTAGAACACCACCTATAAAATGCTGTATGCTGTCAGTCTATTTATTGTGGTCCATTCAGCATCATTCACTCATCACAAATACTTGTGCATCATTCCCAAGCATGTGTACATACACCATATGGTGTTGTCATATTGGTGCAAAATGATGTTGTCAAAATAGTCTTCTCAAGTATAAATAACAGCTTCTATGTTATTAATTTCATGGTTGGAACAGGCCATAAGAGCTTTCCTTAATGTATATTATATATTGTTTGGTTTTTTTAAACCTAATTTGTCCTTTGGTTATGCTAATTTGTAGTTTTTTATACCACATCTGCCCTTTGTGTTTGTATATTTTTGACAGATATATGTACCTTTTCACAAATTTCCTTTCATTTTGTCTCCTTGTAAGGGAATGGTCCATTGTTCCTTGCTATCTTAAGGATTGAATCTTAAAGTTCCTATATTACTGTTTTATGTTTCCTAGCTTGGTAATGGACTATTCAGTATAACCTGGTATCTAATGAATTCCAGACAAAGTCTATTCCGTGTCTGCCTTATTTGATAAAAAATAATACATCTGATCGTCGTGAAAAGTCAATATCATCTTCATTATGATCACATTCTCAGTTGGAAAAGAAAGCTTTGGCTGTAGTTTGTTTACTGCAATAACATAACTTTGATGGGTATGGAAGATCTTTCTCCTTTCTTAATGATCATTAATACCTGTTTGACATTTTTACCCCAGCAAAGGCACATCTCCAGTGTCAATGACATAAATACAGCAATATATGCAGAATAAATAACATTTGAGGCACTCCGAGATTACAAAAATAGCAGCTTTATTGGGGCAAAAGCAGCAACGTTTCGACCCTACCGATCCAAGTTTTTTTTCTTTGTCCCAATAAAGCTTCTATTTTTTTAATCTCGGAGTACCTGAACCATTATTTATTCTGCATACCTTGGAAGGGAGGTTTCAGAGCACGTGGGTTATTTGGTGAGTGCAGTATCCAGTCCGTCACTACTATAAATACAAGCAATGTCATCGTGTCATTTGTTCATCTTTCACATCCCAGCTCTTGACCTGATTTTACACCGATAGATTTGTTTTCTGTGTTTTGTTGAATTTTTTTTACCAAGAGGAACCATACAACCATTACAGAAAATACTTTTGCAACATTTACACACTGATTTTGCAGGCATGATGTATATATTCACTCATTGTTGACACTCATTCTGCAACATGCACAGAAATACTACAACACTTACTATAACATTTTCAGGTGTCCACCAAATGCCATTAGCTGTTGCTTGTCCTTTGAAATTAGTAAAACATAAGAGATCTCAATATTCCTTAGGATAATTCCAAAGTTTTCTTAAATGATTGTGACTTTGTACATAAAACATATGTTGTACATAAAACATATGTACTTTGCCATCTGCTTTTCAATACACATAGACTGGAAAAAGTATTATGTATTTGTAAACAGTCTGATGGACATATTTGTTCACTTTTACACATATTTACTACACAACAGAACAAATTTCAAGGAACTCCAAGTATCTCTGGGCAAAAAAATTAGATGTAACTTGTTGTCTGTGAAATTGTACTGTGCTATAATATTCACTATATGTATATGAGATTGCATATTCCTAAACTGTATCCCCATTCACTGGGATTGTACAAATAAAGGCACAAGGCAGATGATGTCCATTCCATTCACATTTAGGAAAAGGCTACTCTCATTTTAAGCATATTCAACAATTTTTCCTTACGTAGATATTTTCCAGTGGAATATTTCCACAAGTTTGAAATGTCCTCTTCTGCTAAATCTTGGAAAACAAGGTGTTCTAATTAATATTTTTCATGAAAACATCAACATTTCAGTAGCATTATTGTTTGCGTTGTGAGACAATTTATATGTGATAACAATTTATTTTAAATGCAGAATATGGATGGAAAGCAGAGCACTTAAAAATACATATTCTAAATCTTATAGGATTGCTAAAAACACTATATATATATTATATAAAAATTATGAAATGTAATCATTCCCTGTCACCAAGCTTCAAAATTCCCCAATATGTATTTTGTTAAATTTGATTTGTACGTGGAAACAAACATGTTGATATTCGGTACATTAATCTGAAGGGGTACACATTTTGGATAGATGGACGGGTGAGAGACAGACAGAGCATTTTTTTATCAAACCAAAATAAATGACACTTATGGAGTTTATTTTCTAATTCACTGTAGTGTTCTATAATATAGATATTTCCAAGATCTGGATACAGTCTTTTTCTATACGTAAGAGAAAGCAACGTTTCTAAACTATTTTTTTTAACTCTGAACTCA
This sequence comes from Pelobates cultripes, assembly GCA_933207985.1. Classification (NCBI taxonomy): domain Eukaryota; kingdom Metazoa; phylum Chordata; class Amphibia; order Anura; family Pelobatidae; genus Pelobates; species Pelobates cultripes. Next base: position 49,132,767 of record OW240915.1, on the reverse strand, counting down.
GAAAGTCAAAGTTGCTATAGTCTCACAAAGTATTTGCTTTAAATACAGTTTGCTTTCATTAACTTTTTATGTGTACATAACTCTCCATTGATTTATTGGGATTTATTTCGCATTAGTAGAAGGGTGAGTATCAGCAGACCTTAAGAGGAACTTTAAAATATTTTATAATTGCACCTTATTCCTGTACTTAACCAGAGATGCATTAAATTTACACAATAAATTAAACCATAAGCATCATAAGTTTTTAAATCAGACACATGTGGCCCATTATTATCTTAACAAAACAATTCTATGTTATGCACGGAAGAGGCCAAAATAGCTCAGAGCCATAACCCATTTCATGTGTTACTTAAGGAAAATCAACAAACAAACCACAGCCCAACAATTCACAGCAGTGCCGATGACTTTTCAAGGGTATTGGATTGTCTTATTTGAGATCGATAAGGAACTGGCAGGGCCCATTTGAATTTAGGCAACACAATAGCTTACTTTTTTACTTTATTAATCTCCATTTTATTTTCTCTCCATTTTACAGTAAGTAAACATCATATAATAAAAAATAAAAAATCTAATAGAAACATATTATTTTGTAATAATCTATGTCAATTTAAAGTGAATAAAGATACAAGTTCATTTCGATTAGAAGTTACATTAGTTGACATGATAATATACCTGTGCGCTATCTCCCTCTAGTGGGTAAAAAGCAGAATTACCAGTTCGAAGGTTCTCAGTAATCTCTAGGGCAGTTTTGATTGATTCAAGCATTATTACGGCCTACTTGGATATTAACCTTATTAGATGTAAAAAAAAAAAATGATATGTAAGTATTCATCTCAGAATTGCTAGAAGCTTTTCCAAACATCTTTATAATTAATTAGGTATATCATTAAATAAATGATTTTAAATTTAGCAGTAATGAGGTGTTTAATTAAATAAAAAAAAATATGTTGGAAAACATATTAGCTGCACAAGTTAAAATACGTATAATTATACATTAAATTGTCATAATTAAACAAATCCACTTTTGAAAAGGTTTGATAAAAGATAGATAGATAGATAGATAGATAGATAGATAAAGATTGATAGATAGATAGATAGATAGATAGATAGATAGATAGATATATAGAGATAGACAGATAGATAGATAGATAGATAGATAGATAGATAGATAGATAGATATAGAGGGATAGACAGACAGACAGACAGATAGATAGACAGACACATACATAGATAGATAGATAGATAGATAGATAAAGATAGATAGATAGATACATACATAGAGATAGAAAGATATATAGATAGATAGATAGATAGATAGATACAGATAGATAGATAGATAGATAGTATATGCTTAATGACAATGCCTACAATATGCAAAGATAATTCCATCAAGGGGTAGTGGAGACATTCCAACAAACTGATGAGACCAAAGGTCAAGTGGTTTATAAATGTCTTCAAGAACAGAGAAGTTGGCTTTTCTTTTAATACATGCTTTACTATTATGCATCTTGAAAAAAATATGATAAGGGTTAGAGCACTGCATGGGATTGGTGGGAGCTACTCTCACAGGCAGAAGTTTGTATAGCAATTATTTTTCATTGTATAACTACCATGCAGTTTCAGGTACTTTTGTAAAATAGGAGAAGAGAGTTTTGTCCTAGATTTGAATAAAGTTTGAAGTAAAGTGACAAATTATTATTATTATTATTATTATTATTATTATTATTATTATTTATTATTATTTTATTATTTATATAGCGCCAACAAATTCCATAGCGCTGTACAATGGGTAGATTAACAGACACATAATTGAGATCAGTCCACTGGACGTAAAGGAACAGAGGGGGTTGAGGGCCCTGCTCGATGAGCTTACATGCTAGAGGGAGTGGGGTATAGTGACACAAAGGGTTAAAGTAGGGGAATTAAATAGTTTGTTAAAGAAGGGTTCATTGAGTGCTTGGTAGGTCATTTTTGACAGTTGCAGGAAAGGAGTCATGGGGTGGGGGATGAGAAACCTGCTGACAGTTTAATTGATACGCTTTAATGAAGAAGTGAGTTTTCAAAGATTTTTTGAAGGAATGGAGGCTGGGTGAAAGTCTGATTGAGGAGGGAAGGGAGTTCCACAGAATAGGTGCAGCCCTGGAGAAGTCTTGAAGGCGAGCATCAGAGGTGGGGATCCGGGCAGAGGATAGGCATAGGTCTTGGGCTGAGCACAGGGGTCGCGACGGGACATACTTGTGTATGAGGAAGGATAGGTATGTTGGAGCAGCATTATGTAGGGATTTGTAAGCAAGTGCCAGAATTTTGAATTGGGCCCTATATCTAACTGGAAACTGACAGAGCGTGGAGGTGTGGGAGGTGCGACCGGACAGGAAAATAAGCCTCGCAGCCACATTCATTATAGATTGCAGCGGTGCAAGCTGGGAACATGTAAGATCGGTGAGAAGGGGATTGCAGTAGTCAAGGCGAGTGAGAACAGCATGAACCAGTACCTTAGCCGCGTCCGGCGTTAGATATGGGCGGATGTGCGCTATGTTCTTGAGTTGTAAGCGACAAGATTTGGCTATCGATTGGACATGGGGAGTAAAAGAGAGATCAGAATCAAAAAGAACCCCTAGGCAGCGAGCCTGCGTGGTAGAGGTGATAGTAGCGCCGTTGACTTGGATGGAGACAGACACAGGAGTAGCAGCACTTGAGGGAGGAAAAGCTAGAAGTTCTGTTTTGGACAGGTTGAGTTTAAGGAAGTGAGCAGCCATCCAGTTGGAAAAGCAGAGAGGCAGTCAGAAACACAATTTAAGGTGGGCGGAGAGAGATCAGGGGAGGACAGGTAGATTTGTCATCTGCATTTAAATGTCTTCTGCATTTAAATGATATTGGAAGCCAAAGGAGCTGGTGAGTTTACCAAGGGAGGTAGTATAAACAGAGAACAGTAGGGAGCCGAGGACAGAACCTTGGGGGACGCCGACAGAGAGGGGTTGGGGAGAAGAGGCTAGGTGTCTAATTGCAGATTCAGACTTAACTTTATTATCACTGCACAAAGTACATACAGGTACAATGAAACACAGTTGGTGTCTGATCAGAAATGCAGCAGCAATCATATAAAATACTATAGAAAAATGTAAAAAGTGTAAGCTTTTAGCAGTCTATACCTAATACCATATTACTTCTATAATGTAAGAAATACTATCCGTCCATCATTGATAAAACATGTTAACAGCCTAATAATACATTGACATTAGACAATAATGCCATCAATACTATACAAATACAACAATACGACCCATAGCCTACAATCTGAGTAAACTATCTTCCCCATAAAAACCACCATACCTGTCCCATAAGTGTTCCAAACTACCATACAGTAAATACATTTAGTGCAAATACATTACCCAATCCTTAGAAATATACCTTTATCATGTGAAAAAGAAAAAAAAACTTAACATATACCACAATTCAACCAATCACATCTACCATACACACAAAACACAATCTGCAACACAACGACCAATAGCATAGCTATGTTATAGTTTAATGTGAGCACTTAGGCTGCATGCATAAAGTGCAACGTGTGAGCACATAAACCATGTACATAAAGTGCAAAGAAAGGAGCACATATGGTAGAATGCAAGATTTGTTTATCTTACTCTTGCTTTCTAAAGTTAATTCACAATGCTCATTGGATGTTAGAGTTTGTAAAATTCCTTATTATATCTCATTGACTTCAGCTATCTTTTATGGAGTTCAGGAACTCAAGTGAGTGGATCTTACCTCGCAGGACTAAACTACTTGGAAGAGAGGTCCATAAACTTAGTTACTTGAAAGAGTTACCAATACAAACAAGGTTGTTGGTTTTTCTGGGCTGAAAGACAAAGTCATGTATGATCAAGAGATAGGTTTGGCAAAGTCAACCATTATCTAAACAAAACTTTATTTTCCAGCCCTTATACTACATTAAAGGGGTTGTTGAAAAGCACCAAAAAAATGTTACTTGGGCAATTTTGTGGTTACTAGATAGCCGATTTTGCACAATGTTTTAATAAACTTCCATCATATGTCACCCTGACTGAGAGACAGAGAGAAGGGTACTCTCTGAAACATAGAAATACTGCACATGGTGATTAGTTCACATAAAAACAAAATACTTTAAATTTCTCTAAACTTGAAATTTGGAAATTTTATAAAGATAACTGTGAAAAAGTAGGTCAAAATGACCAATTTAGAATACATCTTACACGTAACTATTTTTCCTGTTTTGCTACTATGGGCTAAAAACATGCAGTTACCCTTATCAGTTCTGCATAATTCCTGGAAAAGTGAATACAAAATCAATTGTTCTTAGCTGACCATTGTTGGGAGTATGCATCTATTGGAAGATTTTCTGTGATTTCATCATTATTCTGAATCTATATATTAGCATTGTGCAATATTGTTTAAGGTATTGTCACAATATACATTTCCTTATTCAATTAACATTAACAGTACAGAATGAAATGCAAATAGAAAACCTGGTTTTAAAATGTCATGGTTGAGTTATTTTCAACTCCATAATAATGAACATTTTATTCAGTATCAACCCCTGTACCTAAATATCTGAAAAATGAAAAACGTATATAGTGTTAACTATTATAATTATTATTAATAGAGCAAGGCATAAGGATCACCATATACAAAATGCTATTTTTGAAATTGCCTTTTAAAAAAGTTTTATATAAAATAACATATATTATCAAAGAAAATTGACTATTTAAAGTTCAGTCAAACTGGTTTCATAAGTATACCTTTGCAGAACTCCATCTGTGGTGGTATATGAGCTTTTATCGCCATCTAGTGGCTACGTAATTCAGCTAACAAAAAAAAAAATTGTTTACAGTCTAGCGATGTTTTGTTTGTTAGTCAACTACATGTTTTAGTTATTGTGCAGTAGTAGACTTGTGCACAGAGGAAAAATGTACCCCAGCCAAATAAAATCTGCAAAAAAAAGTGCCTATGGCTGTGATCAGATGCAAAAATGGTTAGAATATTGCCCGGCCCAGACTAATTATTATTTTTGCAACGCTAATTTGGAGTTGTCTAAATTAAATTATTACACGTCTGGATAAAAAAAAAAATAGGAAGTGAGAGAATTTTTATTATGAGTGATTGTAATATTTTTCCTTTTGCTATCTTGTAATAATGAAAAATAGGGTGTCGGGAGTAATTTCAAGTTCAAAATAAGGTATATATCTATAAATATAAATGAAAGAAAAAAGTCAGTAGGAAATTGACCATACACACTCACCTTCCATCATGAAAAGAACAAAGCTTACCTACACATCGAGTGTGTAGCATCATTGACCGTCAGTGTGAAAAATACAGTGCCCTATCAGCCTCTCCCAGCTGTATCTGTGGAGGTAGCAGGCACTGCAAGACTCATTCAGGCGAGGTGATATCACTACAATGAAAGTGGTTATCAGAGTCTGTAACTACTTGCAAAAACATAATATTCAAGAATATCATTTTTTTACTTGTGGGGTAATAGCTTCTTGATCCAAAAAGAGCTGCCGTTCTGGGGTCAAGGAGGAATGTTTTCCTAGATTGTTGCAAAATCGGATAGTGCATCAACCTTGAGTTTTTGCCTTTTTTTGGATCAACAGCAAAAACAGATGTGAGAAAGACTGAACTTAATGGACTCATGAGTCCTTTCAGCTACATAACTATGTAACTATGATTTCAAAAAAATGGGGAGCTGCAGCAGCAGAAGAAATATATATTTTTTTTATTCGCCGCCAGATTTTAGAATGCATTTATGAATTGAGAAACAACTTTGAAGGGAGAGTTGAGTGGCCAATTGGATCTGTGAGCAGGTGATGACACCTCAAGTGTTAACCCTTAAGGACACATGATATGTGTGACATGTCATGATTCCCTTTTATTCCAAAAGTTTGGTCCTTAAGGGGTTAAAGTGAATAACAGGGTAACTCAGCTTGGGAAGATGGAATTGGAGAAAGGCTAATTGTCCCATCAGTTGCGGGAAATTCAGACTGTAACAAAAGGCACTCACTCATTTGGAGAGCGGTCCATGGAATTGCAAAATTCTACAGGAAACCAGACAGAGAGCAGGGCAAGAACTCTTCTTCTTATCCCAGTAGTTCAGAGGTGCCTTACTAGATGACAAAACACATTCAAACAGGTAGGCTCTGACCATTTCAGAGGAATTTAAAGTTTCCTTTTAGCTGCTTGCTGACTCACTTTCTCCCCCTAAACTACCATCAGACTAAGTATAACAACAGCTCCTCCATTCTGTTGTCTTGGGGTTATGATGGGAGTAGTGGCAATAACAATATGGTAGTTTCAGTGCACATATCTTCCTCAAACATCATGCACCTCCTTTGCTTGCAAATCATGGACCATGTTAATAAATATGTCCCTCCAGTATGTCAGTGTGATGGACCAGAGTGCCATGTTCCCCTTAATTCTAAGATTACACGTGGAAGCTAGCACAACTTCATGGCAATTAGCAATTTGTTTACTAAGATGAGCATTGAGTAGATCTTTCAGCTTCCTGACCACTGTTACTACATTGGTGTGCAGCCAGAAACGAATTCCCTGTTTTCCAAGAAAGCATCCATCTTATGATCCATCTTTATAAGGGAGGTGAACAAGGAGACGACTTAAACTAGCATTATCATGGTTCAAAGTTTTTGTCACATCCCTAAATAAAATATATTCTAAGAACTGACACCAGCTGCCCTATTATTGTCCAATCCTCCATGCTAATGGAGGGCCATTGCCAGTGGAGTGGTGGGAAGATTATTAATTGCCCCCTGCTGTTTCAAAATTCTTTCCAGCATGTCTGAAGTGGAGTTTCAACATATCTAAAGTGAAATTCCATCAACATTCTGTCAAATATGGTGTGTGGGCATCCATATTTTCTCTTCTACTGCCTTAAGTTAAGTTTACTAGCTTTGGAAATACCCAACAATCTAGACAGCAAAGTACACTTGTGGACGTTACTCTTTTCAATTTCTCCCTTAGTGTGTATTTTGTTATTAACAATTATTATTAACAAATATAACATCTTAAAAGAGCAAAAAAACAAGGTGCGAGAGAGTACAGAGAACGGCTCAAGTAACCTGCCCTTTAGTGGGTCTCCACTCAGACCGATTCAACCTTGATAGGCATCGTCAGTGAGGTATAGCTGATACCCCTCAGGTGATCTAAACGTGGACCCCTTGTTCATGGTGCCTAGAGGGTATTGGCTATCCCTCACTGACAATGCTTAACAAGGTTGAAACGATCATCTGGGGTTGCTGTATCTCTGATGCAGAGAGAGACAGCCTATGCTTTGGATTTTTGCGTGGGATCAGTCTGATATGTAAATGTCCATGGTTTTTACTCTATGTTTTTCTGTTTGTTATTGGCTTAGCAGATTATCCCCTATTTTTTGTATCTACCAGTCGTCTGATTGACAGCCAGGGAGGTCTACGAAAGGTTAATTTAAAAAGTGCAAATTTCTACTGCAATCTGCACTTTTTGTAAAATAAAAAAAGAGTGCTTTAGGTGTTAGGAGTGCTATCAAGATATCCAGAGCTATCTATAATTCAAGGATAAAATACTAGGTATACTATAGAAATACCTATACAATACACAGAGCTTAGTACATTACAAAGTTATTACATATTATGTATACATACAGCGATACAAAAAACTAGTTTAGTGCAACATTTATTATACATTGTCATAGAATTATTTTATTGATCTGCACTATTATTGCTTTATTGTTTTTATTTCTCATGCACATACCCTATTATACGGACATCAACAGATAGGTATAGGTTTTTTGAGAGCACCTCATTATTTTATATCACTGTATGTTTCACTTTTCTAGCTTGAGGGAGAGGAAGCAGTCATTATCTTGAGAGTTTTGTTGCGGTATTTGAGTGCCTTTGACATCACTTAATAGTATTTCATTATGTATATATGTATTTAATATGTAAATAAAAATAAATTTAGATATTATGCAGTATACTTGTAGACACACTTTCCCTCCATTTGGTTTATAGTTCATTTGAAACCAAATTCAATGTCTAGTTATAATGTAGCATAGTACGATCTTTAATATAGTATATAGTTACACTTTGATAAAGCCTATTTTGTTGGCGAAACAGGTGTTTATTATGAAGATAATTGTATTGTTTTATTGTTTTCTATTACTAATAATGAATTTTGGTTTTCATTAATCTTGGACCTTCCTGTGCTGCTCATTGCCTTCTGAATATTCTTTCCTTGGTGGTAAATAATATATCACCTAAGCCCTTAGGATTAGGCAAACCGATATTTGCTCAGGATTCTGTAAGTCATGTTTCATTGATTTACAGGTAATCATCAGATGGTGGGCACTATATAGTTTTGCTTTCTATTCCCTATCCACACAGAGAGAACCTGAACCATCAACATATCCCTGAGTAGGACTCATACCACTCTGCGCTACATTACAGGAGCCATTTTAGGGCTCCAATAAATATGAGTTTTCATTCATCTATATGCCTATTGCTAAAATATACTACACAATATTGTTTTTATCCTTCTATGTTCTATTTTCCTTTCTGCTGCATATTTCATGGAATAACTGATTTTGGAGCAACCATATCTACAATAGGGGATTATACCGCTCAAGTACATAAGAAGGAGCTACACTATAGTTCCCTAAAGTGTAAGTGCAACTATCTCACCATATTTCACTATATACCTTTCTTATCATTTCATATACCAAAACTAAAGACATTTAAGCCACTACACCCACTTTTCTCTCAACTATACCTCTATCAAAACACAAAAATAGAGACCCTGGATTGTGTCACTGTGCTTCCTAATGGAATCACAACATTTTAACAAACAATTTTTGCGTATAGTATATTTTATGTTTCATGTATGCATTCTCTATTAATAATTGGTATAGTAACTATTAAACAAAATAGAGTTTAATTACCTGTAGTATAAATATTTTAATATTCAGATGAACAAACAAAACAGAAATAAATGTAAAAATTGGCATTACATTTTCCAGACATCTAGAAAGGTTTATTATTAAATTTTCTAATAGGAAACACATGGAAACATGGATAACTCACAGTCATTTATTTGGGTGTAAAGATGACTTACATCATTATTTCCTGGCAAAGAGTAAAAAGGGAATTCACAAAGTTTACTTATGTTAATAGAAAATACTGAAAGCCATACAAGAAATTGCCGCTACAGTAAATGTTTAACCCTTCATGATATGGGTTAGGAGAGGCTTTACTACACTACCAAACTGTCACTTTAACTAACCTGTCACAAATTCCCACCACATATTCACTATAACACACACACAAACCCTGTCACCTCCCCATTACTGGCTACTTACACAAATACACATACACTGTCACAAATCTGCCAATTCACCATCAGTCTACCTTATAGCACAACCTCTCTGTCACTTACCTGTCATTAGCATCCACCACTCTATCACATTCACACTCAACTTACTCACTCCTAGACACGCACACATTTCCATTTAGTGACCCACTAAGCCACATTCTCCAAAACAGTCATATTCTCAACCCATCCAGTCATGTAGTTTCACCTCATCTCCCAGTCATATCCTCTCAGCCACATAACACATCCGCTACCTCAACCCACTCTGTCACATATTACTGTCCAATCATACTCCAAACTAGTTACATTGATTCTCCATTACATATTCCAAACAAGTAGCATACACCTATCCAAACACAAACCTTAAACTAATCACACTCACCATCTAATCACATGCACCAAATTATTTGCATATATGAGTATACTAAGAGCATGCAGACACGTTTATTAAAATGCACAGAGTGATGGCATGTAAGCTTACAATCCAAAAGAGAAATTGGAGAGTAAGACAAATGATAACAGGGAATACTTAAAATCTGCAAGATTTGTCAGAAAACCATCACAAATTTCCTTAATTTCCAGAGAGATTATTTTATTCTGCCTAAATTGGTTTCAGCGAGAGAACTACAGACAGTGCAGCTGGTGTGCAAGGCATTGGGGCACTGGGGCCCACCCACTGAGGGAGCACATCAGGAGGCACATGCACTTAGGGACATCCATTGGGTATTTCTGAACAGGGATCCGCAGTTCTTTAAAAACAGACTGGGCATCTGTAATATCGGGATGGTATGCGTTCTGGTCACTTCCTCCCAGCTACAGAGAGAGCCTGTTCCATACCCACACTCCCATCATCCTTAGCCAAAAGCAAGACCCCAGAGAAGCCACCCTGTTTGTGTATCTATGTTTTAGTGTGTATGGGTCACTGTGTGCATCTATGTGTGTGTAATTATGTGTGTATCTGTCAGTGTTTGCATGTGTATCTGAGTGTGTTTGCACATGTCACTGTATATGTGTAAATATGTATGTTTATGGCAGTGAATGTGTTTATGTACATACATTGCAAAATTCAAACACCAACACTATGTAACTCCAACTTGCATGTCTGGAATGATCCCTGACTATAGATATATTGTGGTACAGATTCTTCAAGTTTTCCTTACAGCGATGGGTATCTTCATAAAAAAATAAGAGACAAAATGAAAGTATATAGTGCAGTATGTTGAGCTAATAGGCAGGGGTAGGTATGTAGATAGGTGTACACTCACATATTATGGAGCTTAAGTATTGGCTCCAGAAGTAATGCATGAAGTGGTATGATTCCCACTCTATGATATAGGTGATATGGATATTCCTTTATGTATATATGAAAGAGAAATAAAAAGCCACAATAGTGCGTACCATAAAATAGAGTGTAAATCACAGTAAAAGTAATAAAAATATACTCACATTCTTTAGAGCAAAATAAGGTTTGCTAAATCCAGCTGGCTTGGGTGGTATTATCCCCACCAAGGATACATAGTTCAGGATTAAGCAGCAGAATATCAGGTCCAATAAAAAAGTATGTTTATTTTAAAAAATAAATAAAATCTGTAATGAAAACTTGAAGAATCTGTACCACAATATATCCATTCTGCCCAGGCATGTAAGACGGAGCTGTATTTAAGCTCCCTGAGAATTTGAGTGTACAATTTTTAATTGTCCTTACTCTATCAAGAAGTTTTTAACTTACTACACTATCAGTCCTCTTTGATTCCCCTATTTTTGTCATTGCATGCATTCCCCAAAGGACACTTCAGGACACTTTCCTGTTTTATCCTATCCCTTATTCTATCGGACAAGTTACCTTTTGGACTATAGCAGTATTGAACAAGAGTTGAATTTGTTCTGTTTTTATATAAAAGGAAATGCTGATAAAGTATTGAAAAAAAATGGATTTTTGCATAAAGGTGAAGTAGGATGTCTGGCGAGTGGTTCAGCATATACCCTTGGCAGGTTGGTTACAGTCCTCCATGTTTGTGGAGATCCTCAGGCCTAGTGCTGCATGTGCAGTCAGTAGTGTAAGGGTTGTAGTTATCTGCTCTGTACCTCATCCTGCTGTGTTGACTCCATGCTCACCATAGAATGGTGCAGGTGCCGTGCTGGTTGGGGTGTCTTCTTCCCAGAGGCCTGTTTGTTTGGCCTCCACTGTCTGATGACTCTCTCCATAGGGACTCTACAAAAAGAAAGTATAGTCCTACGGGTCATATCCTGTCTTATCCTATTATTCTAGGATTTCCTTGATTAGCTATACATAATCCTGTCCTCAAGTGGAGGCAAGGACAATTATGTTCATGGGGCACTGGGTGTAAGTAACACTGTATTGAGGTTGTGAAACCTATCAGAACTATTAATGTATCTTCAAAAGCTCTATTAGCTACAGTTGTTCCACCACAATATAAGTCTGTCAAAAAGGTCTTCAATAAACAACATGCAGAGACACCACCTCCACACAGATCATATGACTGTACCATAGAATATAGAATTGTTATATGTTACTATTCTCCCTAGAGGTTAGATATACCCTTTATCTCCCCATGAGAGCAACGTTATGGAGGAATTACATCCAAGATGCTCTAGAGAAGGGATTCATACATAGATCGTCTTCACCAGCTGGTGCTCGACTTTTCTTTGTTTCAAAAAATAGGGAGCTCTACCCCTTTATATTGATTACTGAGGATTTAATTAAATCACAGTCACATTGGGGGAGGAACGATGACGCAGACGCGTGTAGCCGGCATCCTCGTGGTATGTGGCTGGGAAACGCTTGAGTCGAGGAAGAGGAGTAGCTCATGCTGGTGGCTTGCCCAGTGCTGGAGGAGGGTAAAGAGTGGAGTATATTTCGAGTAAGAGGTCCTGTCTGAATGCAGCCGTGCCCCTAGTGAGCAAAACAATAGACAGCCCAGGAAAACAAAAAAGAACACTGAGCACCTCATGACTAGTGATGTCGCAAACCGTTCGCGAACTTGCCGTGAACGGTTCGCCGCGGTTCGCTGCGAACCGTTCGCGGTGAACTCCGGTCAGCTGACACATCCCTGCCAATCTCCGGCAGACCCTCCCTCCCAGACCCTCCCGCCTCTTGGACAGCATCCATGTTGAAGCTGCCTTCAACATTGATGCTGTCCAGGAAGTAGGAGGGTCTGGGAGGGAGGGTCTGCCGGAGATTGGCAGGGATGTGTCAGCTGACCGGAGTTCGCCGCGAACGGTTCTGGCGAACCGTGGCGAACCGTTCGTGGCAAGTTCGCGAACGGTTCGCGACATCACTACTCATGATGCATGGACAAGATACACTGAAAAAATACTGAAGCCATGCTAAAGCTAAGTGTATAGTTGATGTAATGGAAATAATGGCAAATTAACACTTAAGGCAAAAGGGACAGGGTAAATCTTCTAAACAATAGTCTCTGTCCTTCCCTGTTTGTTGAAGCTTTGGCTTTTTATTTATTTTTATTCATTTTAGCTTTATGCCTCTCCCTCCTCTTGCAACTATCTCATATATGATATAATATGAGGCTTTAGTTGGTTAATAACAGTTAATAATGGTTTGGGAGAGGGGGCAAATTTACTAAATAGAGACCTTCTCTATGTTTTTTTCTGTTGGGTATTACTTAGTCTTTTTATTTTATTTTTTTTCTCTCCTGTTACCTCCCGTAGTGTTATTCCTCCTACAACTACTCTAATACTGGTAATATACAAGAAAGGGACTGGGACCTTGAGGCAGTGAAGTGGGGGATAGTGACAAAGGAGAAGTTGAAAAGAAAAGAAAAGAAAGGAGGGAAACAATAAAAGAAAAGAAGAAAGGGGGAAAAGGAAAGAGTTAAGGGAAAGGATAACAATAAAGGAAAGAGTGTATGAATCCCTGACCACAGGAGTAGGAGAGAAAAAGGGAAAAAGGAAAGGAAAAAAGCGAAGAGACTGTGTTATGAATACCCACAATTATTATAAGAAACCCCTGAAAAATAAAATAAAAAAGGAAGAAATAAAACCAAAAATGAAGTAAAAGGAGGAAAGAGGGGAGAGGGAAGGGAGATAAAAGGTCTACCAGATCTCATTAACAATGTTAAGGTTGGTTTTATTCTAGGCCAGTCATCAGTTAACAATATTCGGAAAGTAATAGACATTTTGGAGGCAACAGAGACCAAAAGGATCCCACTCATGCTCATATCAATAAATGCAGTGAAGGCATTTGATAGGGTAGGGTGGGCCTTTATGTCAGCCACATTAAAACAATTTGGATTTACAGGTCCAATTCTAAAAGTGGTATCTGATCTCTATGACTCTTCACAGGCAAAAGTCATGAGATCCAGATTTACCTCTCAAATTTTTAACTTTAACAACAGGACTAAACCTCCCATGATGCTTTTCCAGTATTACAGGTGTAAGAGCATTATGGGGGATGTGGTCCAAAACATCTGGAGTGCCGAAGGTTGCCTATCCTTGCTCTAGAGTATCGAGTTATAAAATACATTTATACAAATCAGTAGTTATAGCCAAGAACATGAGTAAGAGATCATCTAATCTCTTTGTAAAAATGTTGGACTTCCAAAGGACACATTTTTTTAAATATTTGGGTATAACCATTACCGTTATTGAAACAAGTTTCAGGATTGGAGGGGGTTGGGATTCTCGTGGTCGGTCAGAATCAATATACTAAGGGCTTATATCTTACCAAAATGGCTCTATTTATAGAGAATGATCCCTCTTAACTGTCCTGAAAATTGGTTACTAATATTACATGCCTCTTTTTTAAAATTTGTCTGGGATGGAAAAACAACAAGAGTAAAAATGAAAAGTTTTGCCAGGATAAGACAAGACGGAGGTTTGAGTTGCCCAGAAATCCATCAATGTTTTTAGGCCAGTAGACTGTTTCATATAATGTTATCACAGAATACATCCGCAGAAAAGTAAAAATGGTATTCAACAGAGAAAGACAGCACGGGGTAGAGAATTTATCCTCTGGATTTTGGATCTTAATAAAAACTTTATAGCTGAGGCAAGATCCAAACACATATAATTAGAGTAAAAATAGAACAATGAGTAAGCGCTAAATAACACAAATTAGCAGCAACCCTATAAGGGAATCCCTCAAGAACCCTTAAAATAAAACACAAAAAAGTAAAAAATACAAGAAAGGGCTGCGCTTAGATAAAACTTAAAATGATACTAAAAGTCCAGATAAAGTCAGTGAATAAAAAGAGAGAAAGTCTTATCTGGCAATGTCCTTGATATTGGTCCAAAACAGTAATCTTGCTTTCTTTATATCTTCCTTATGAGCCGTCTCATATGCAAGAGATAAAAACAAATACAAAGCCAAAATAGTGTAGTATATCTTGAAAAAAGGAAGTTGAAGTGTAAAACTTGATTGCAAACTCACATTTAAAAGAGCTAGAACCTGCTCTGGTATAGAGGGCGTACAGCGATTTTGATCCCCGCTTACAGGATGTGGAATGACTTTCCTTCGTGTACTTCCTCCTTCCGTAATATGAGAGATACTCAAATAAAAAGAGACAACCAATAGTGTTCTCTGCGTAAAACTTAGAATAAAATATATGAATAAAAGTGAATACTCACAAGACAGGAGCAGGTCACCTGCTCCTGATAGTTCACGTTGGTGGAATAATCCCCACCTAGGATTACTTGGAGTCCAGCGAGTAAAAAGCAATGATGCCAGGTAACAGTAATAAATATATGTGTATAAAAAGATAAATGGTACGATAAAAGATTACCAAATATGCTTTAATATTAAAAATACACAATATAAAAACCATAAACGCGTTTCGCCAATCGGCGTTATCAATATGGGTGGAGGTTTCAGTGAGCACAGTTAGGTGCACTCTAAACGCAGAAGGTTTCCATGCCAGAACTTTAAGATGTACACCAGTACTGACCAAAAAACACAGGAAAAGTTGGCTCCAATATGCTTAAAATCATATAAATAACAGCAAGATTACTGTTTTGGACCAATATCAAAGCTTTCTTTACCCATATTGATAACGCCGATTGGCGAAACGCGTTTATGGTTTTTATATTGTGTATTTTTAATATTAAAGCATATTTGGTAATCTTTTATCGTACCATTTATCTTTTTATACACATATATTTATTACTGTTACCTGGCATCATTGCTTTTTACTCGCTGGACTCCAAGTAATCCTAGGTGGGGATTATTCCACCAACGTGAACTATCAGGAGCAGGTGACCTGCTCCTGTCTTGTGAGTATTCACTTTTATTCATATATTTTATTCTAAGTTTTACGCAGAGAACACTATTGGTTGTCTCTTTTTATTTGAGTATCTCTCATATTACGGAAGGAGGAAGTACACGAAGGAAAGTCATTCCACATCCTGTAAACGGGGATCAAAATCGCTGTACGCCCTCTATACCAGAGCAGGTTCTAGCTCTTTTAAATGTGAGTTTGCAATCAAGTTTTACACTTCAACTTCCTTTTTTCAAGATATACTACACTATTTTGGCTTTGTATTTGTTTTTATCTCTTGCATTTGAGACGGCTCATAAGGAATATATAAAGAAAGCAAGATTACTGTTTTGGACCAATATCAAGGACATTGCCAGATAAGACTTTCTCTCTTTTTATTCACTGACTTTATCTGGACTTTTAGTATCATTTTAAGTTTTATCTAAGCGCAGCCCTTTCTTGTATTTTTTACATATAATTAGAGATCTAGCAGGTTGGTGGGATATATTTGGAAAAAGAAAGTCGGACTAAACAATAGAATAATAGATGCACTTAGTGATTAATGATTTGCTAGGTAATATTAAGATCAACTCTTGGAAGAGCAAGGGAATATATAAAATCATAACAGAAGATTATAAAATCAAGCCCTTTCAACAAATATGTGAGGAATTCTGTATCCCACCAATTGATATCTTTAACTACCTTAGAATTAAAGGGTTTGTCTTAGTGTATATGATTAATAATAGAGAGTGTAAAATAGATAGGATTATTCAACTTGTTGAACTAAAAAACTGTAAAAATATGCAGTCTAAATCTGTTAAAGTCTTATTTAAGTTGATAAACTTTCTGGAGCAATTGAAAAGTGGGAAAAAGATCTTCATATACAAATAGATGAGGAAATTTGGAAAAGTTATTTTAATAAATAATATAAATACGTCCACTGCTTAAATATGACAAATTTACAGTTTAAACTTTCGAATAAATGGTACTTGACACCAAATCTTCTAAAGAAAATATATCCAAATACATCCAACAGATGTTAAACGTGCAACATTGATGAGGGCACCTTATTACACATATGGTGGTACTGCCAACCTACATATACTTATTGGAAATATATAATTACATTAATTGATTATATGACAGGAAATAAATTAACAATGGACTCGGGAATTATTTTATTAAATTTAATTGAGTCAAAAATGAAGATAAAGGATTCATTGTTAATTTTACACATGATTACAGCAGCCAAATTACTGAACGGAATTGGAAAAATGCACAAATCCCATCCACCTGAGAAGTGATAGCACAAGTAATATGGCAAGCACAAATGGAAAGAGGCATCTTAGTGAGCTTAGAAAACCACTACAAGCAAATATAATATTGGCAAACTTGGATAGATAAATTAGAATTTTTAATAAAAAAATATCGTACAGGGTCTCTCATCCAGGTAAATGGAATGAAACAAGGAGGGGGACAAAGAGATGAATAGTGTGTTATGTAATGTGGCAAAAGATTTTCCCACACACCCGCCTTCCATGTCGGACAAAAATAAACCAATTAAATAAAGAGGGAATGGATGGGTCAAACAGGCGTATAAAATAAAATAAAACATTGATGGCAGTAGTAGTAGTTCCATCAAAGATACGAAAGGGCTCTCTCTCTCTCCAAATTAAGATAGGGAAAAGTCAGATAAGAAAGTGAGACTAAAGGGGTCATTATAGGGATAATTAGGATAGGGATGGGGTAGGGGGTGGGAGGGAGGGAAGAAACAGGTGGAACATGCGATTACTTAAATGTTAAACCCATGAAGTTTTATTATAGTTAAGAAAAAAATAAGTATTGTATTAATGATGATAGTGAGACCTCAAAGCTACCGATTTTAAGCAATAGTTTTAATAACTTTACATTAGTAAGGTATCTATCTGAAATACAGTTAAAGAAAAAAAATTAAATCACAGTCAGAAACGTTTATCCGATACCTCTTATATACAAATTGGTTGACAGACTTCAGGGATACACTGTATTCACAAAACTCGACATCATTAGTGCCTATATTCTAGTCAGAATGAAAGGAGGAGATGAGTGGAAAACCAGTTTTAATACAAGGAGTGGACATTATGAGTACCTGTTTATGGCATTTGAGTTATGTAATGCTCCAGTGGTTTTCCAAGACTTCATCAATACTGTCTTAAGAGACAATATTCATTCTGGTGTCTTATCTGGCTGATATAATTATATACTCACCTGATATATGAACTCATTACCTCCAGGTCAAACGCCAGACAATGGTTGATATTGCAAATTTGAAAACTGTTTATTTAACAAGACAGAGGTCATTTTTGGGGGGTATTATCATATCTGTCAGAGAATTCAAAATGGATTCTAGGAAATTAAAATCAGTATTGAAATGTCCTACACCTACACATATTAAAGATATTTAAAAAGTTAAAGGCTTTGAAAATTATCACAGATTCAGCAATCTGTGATTGCTCCTATCACTAGCCTCACTCGTAAAGGAGCAAATCCTCAGAAATGGTCTCCCGAGGCTCTCACTGTGTTTGAGCATTTAAAATTGTTATTTTCTACTTCTTCAGTTCTGCTACACCCTGATCCATCTAAACCCTTTTTCCTGGAGGTCTATGCTTCAGAAACCAGAATTGAAGCTGTCCTCTCTCAGAAACAGAGTTAAAAAATTCATCCTTGTGAGTATTTCGCTCTAATATTGTCTACTGAAGATATTAAATATGATATCGGGAGCTGAGAATTGCTGGCCATAATCCTGGCCCCAAAGGAATGTAATTTCTAGAATAATGAATCTGTTTTTGTATGCCCTGCTGTAAAGCGCATATCCAATGGGTTCCATGCATCCCTGCCAATCCTTTGGAGTGTAACCGATATTACTGTTGATGGTCAGGAAAAGTGTGAGGTCCAGTCCATTCTCAATTCCAGATTTCATGATGCTTTGCAGTATCTTATTCATTGGAAGGGATATGGTTCAGAGGAACGCTCCTGGGTACCTGACTCTGATGTCCATACTGTTCGTTCTATTTGCTCCTTCTATTCCAGGATTCTGCATAAGTCTGCTTCTCCTTATGTCACACAGGCAACCAGCTGCTCTTATCTCTGCTCCCCACATGACCTTGCTGTCATCAGTACTTTTGTCCAGGCACAGTTACAAATGCCAGCCACTGCATCGATGATCCATTTAATGATGTGAACATGCATGCGACGTCACACATGTTCCGAGGTCAAGTGATTGCAAATAGCGAATCGCAGACCTCTTTGGGCTATTTAAACTCATTTTGTCAGTTATTCTATGCCATTTTGTGGGTTTCTATTATGGTTTTGTCAGGATTACAAGTTGATCAAGCACGCAGTGCTGTGTCACATCTAGGACTAAGGATAACGTATAACTGGACCTTCGACTGGCCGGACTTAACGTCTCCAAGAATAGTCAAAATACTTGCCGAGGTCAGGGACACAGAATCAGACACAAAGATGAGGAAAAGCCAAAAGTCAAGGATACCAGATGTCAGGGAAGTCAAAACAAAACCAAAGTCAAATACCAGAAAATCAAGATCAGGAATGCACTCTCAGATAACCATAGGGATGAAACCACGATAGGGAAATGAGCAAGAGGAGAGTTGGGTTTAAATACCCCTCCTCTGCATCAGATTGGCTGTAACCAGGTGTGTATGATTGCTGCTCAGCTAAACCCTCCTGTGGATTTGATTGGCCATGACCGGCCTTTGACCCAAAAGTAATTACCAAGTTTCCATGTGCATTATTGCTGCTTTGGCACAACTTTTCCTGTCAGGACGGTTATGTTGCGTGGCACAACTTTCCTTGTCAGGACAGTAAATGCCATTAACCACATTTTTATGTGCGGATGAATACGTGACATTACCCCTCACCTGAAGACCGCCCATGGGGCAGGCAGGACCAGGTTTGAGAGGAAACTTGGCATGAAAAGAACAAATTTTTCCGGCCAGCATGGATATCAGAAGCCAAAACCCAAGAGCGGTCAGCAGGCCCATACCCCCTCCAATCAATCAAATACTGTAAGGAACCACAAGAAAACCTGGAATCAATGATGGAGGAGACTTTGTACTCCTCCTGTCCAGAAACAACCAAAGGAGGAGGGAGAACAATTGGACTTGTGTACTGATTGCAAACAAGCGGTTTGAGCAAGGACACATGAAAAGTATTAGGTATACGTAAGGATGCTGGAAGGGCCAGAGAATATGAAACAGGGTTGATTCTCCTAACCACACGAAAAGGACCAAGGAATCTCGGAGCAAATTTCATGCTTAGAACCTTCAATCTGATGTTGTGTGAGGATAACCAAACCGCCGTTTATCCGCATTAAACTTAAAGCGAGCAGCCGCAGTTTCAAAAGCTAAGTGGGGGGCGGAGCTTGACCACCGAGCAGAACAGACGCATGCCGCTAGGGCTCCTGTGTCTTACAGCTATTTTAGTGGCTTACTACCAAGCCAAAATGATTTCTGCCTGCAGGGACGCAATTCCCCGATACCGGGGCCGACGGTGCATCCGGAGATACCTCTCACGAGCCTCCCCGACACCGGATTGATAGGCTTCAGTTCCTGTGGTCTAGGGCGAACGCACAGAGGAGAGATGGCCGCTCTCCGAGTGCTATACCTGCCTGCGAGGTGGCCGAACACTGCCGCACCCCTCCCCCGGACCGGTGGGGGTTATCCCGGTCACCTCAGGCCAGTTCCTAACATTCACTTAGCCGGCTGATACCTGACATGGCATGAGCTGAGACCGAAACCAGCACCCACAAGATGGCGCCTTAGCACTCAATACAAGCACAAGAGTCAAAGCAGGCTGACACCACTCACCCAAACGCGGCTGACAAAATGCTACAGCGACTGGATCTAATCTTTGAGCATTTCTTGGCATGGCTAGAGGCCAGAATGCTAGCTCCAAAGTTACCCCAAGAAGGTGAAGGGGCGGGAGTAAAGCGAGGTATGCTGAAACCATCTCAGGTAACAGCTACGACGCCTGTATCCCTACTAAACAGCCACATAAACCCAGTGCCACCCGGCTCAGTATCCCATCACACAGACCACAGCGACAAAAGAAGCGTTGCCGTCCACGGTGGCAGACCACAAGAAGTCTCTATACTCCCTTGTTTGAGAGGGCAGCGGATCTCCCATGCAGCCGAACCCGATGCATTCCGACACAGATCCTCACTCATGTCTGGGGCAGCGGAGGGGCATTGACGCATCCTGATTTTGCAACACTACTAGATTCGCTGACTCCTCCGAACCAGGGCATTGGCTGACTCTAACTATACCAAGGGCCCAGGCTGATATCACCGCTGACCACATCATCCACGCAGCCACAGAATGTTTATGTCCTTATGTTACTGAAAGCGCATGACCTTGGAATATCATGCAACTCAGTACATTAATTGAGTGTAATGCATCATAACATGATAGCGAGTCATAACCATACAAAAATGTGAATTTTTGTCTACTGCCATGCTACCAATGTACCATGTTTGATGAAGTAACTTATTATTGCCATCGTGGCAGCAAAAGCCTGTAATTTAACCTTATGCACAACTCAAAATAAAGAAAAAAAAAAAAGAGGAGTGAACCTTAGTCCAGGTATCACGAATAGAGGTAACGTGATCATCCAGAGTAGGGATAGCCGTATCAGAAAACACAGCAGGGAGAACAGCAGGATGACGACCGCCGTACCATTAGTTTGGGGATGGTAAGCAGAGGAAAATGACAATTCAATGCCCAACTATTTATTGAATACCCTCCAGAACCATGACACAAATTCGGAACCCCTGTCAGACACAATATTTTGAGGAATACCATGTAGCCTGACATTATCGCGTATAAATATGTGCCCCAGGTCCTGAGACAATGGCAATTTTTTAAGTGAAGTAAAGTGTGCCATTTTGGAAAAACGGTCAACTACCATGAGGATGGTAGTATACCCATTGGAACTAGGCAGTTCAACAATGAAATCCATTGATAAATGAGACCATGGGATACTGGGTATAGGAAGTGGCTGTAACAATCCACACGGAAGTTTAAGAGGAACCTTCAAAACTGCACAGACAGAGCAGGCTTCTATATAATCTTTAATATCCCTCCTGAGTGACTCCCACCAAAATGACCTGGAAATGGCGTATACAGTTTTATTAATACCCAGATGCCCAGTGGTCACATTGTCATGGAATACCTTCAGCATCTCTTTCCTGTCAGGTAATAGAATAAACAATTTAGGTTTGTTGCAAGGTGCCGGGGGCTGAGCCACCATGATAGCACTAAGCAAAGGACAGTGGATGCAATAATACACTCAGGAGAAATAATAGGGGATGTCTCTTGTTCTAGATGCGATTCAATGTCAAATTGTCTAGACAAGGTGTCAGCTTTAACATTCTTAGAACCGGGTCTGTAGGTGATAATGAAGTTAAAGCGAGACACAAATTATGACCATCTAGCTTGTCTAGAAGACAGTCAAATATCCTGAATATTTGCCAGGTTTTTGTGATCAGTAATAATCAGAATGGGATCCTTGGAACCCTCTAAAAGATGTCGCAATTCCTTAAACGCTAGTATGATGGCTAACAGTTCTCTATTACCAATGTCATAGTTACGCTCAGCAGGAGACAACTTTCTGGAGAAGTAACCACAAGGATGCAAAGGGGCATCCTGACTCTTTCTGAGAAAGAATAGCCCCGACCCCTGTTTCGGAGGCATCAACCTTTGATGAATCTCCAGTAATAGTTAGAGAAACCATTAAACCTCTGTATGGCTTTTAATGCACTGGGTAATGGCCATTGTAGAACGGCCTCTAGTTTGCGAGGATACATTTGGAAACCGGAGGCAGAAATGTTATACCCCAAAAACTGAACCTCATGTTGATCAAAAACGCACTTCTCAAGTTTACAATAAAGACAATTTTTAAGAAAAGTTTGTAAAACTTGTTTGACATGATCATGATGAGTTTGGATGTCGGGGGAATAAATAAGGATATCATCCAGGTATACAAGCACAAAAGAGTAAATAAAGTCTCTGAGTACATCATTAATAAAGTCTTGAAATACAAATAGGCAAGGTCTCATGGGTAATAAGAGATTGAAATAGGGGTCTCCCATCAATAGCCTCAACCGCTAGAGGTGATGATCTCTCCTTGACTGGTAGGGATGAGCATGGGGAAAATATTCGGTTTGGTTCTGCTTTCCTAAATCCAGGACTTCGGCAATTCGGAACTTTGGAACTTCAGGACTTCGGCACTCCGGTTCGGCACCTCGGAACTTCGGGACTTTGACACTTCTGAACTTCAGCACTTCAACACTTCAGAACTTCAGCACTTCGGCAATTTCGAAACTTCTGCATTTCGGAATTTCAGGACTTCGGCCCTTCGGGACTTCGGATGTTCTCTTGAAGCCGCTTAGTAGATAACTCCCTAATTCCCATGGTATTAGGGAGCTAGCTACCAAAAGGCTGAAAGACCTAAATTGGTCTTTCAGTTAAATTTACTAATACTAAGTAAAAATTACTTAGTATTAGTCAATTCTGCCACTACTCGATATACCGTGAGTAGGGGTATTTCTATTAAAGAGTGAGCAGCCTGTGGCAAAAAAAAAAAACATTGTGTCCCCCCTCCCGAGCCCCCACCCATGCTGCACAAGCAGAGTTTTTTAAACTGGTGGGGGGACCTATTGCCTGAACCTCATGTTGATCAAGACCTATTGCCCCCCCCCCCCGGACACCACCCCTGAGAGGCGGGTGGGGGCCCTAAAGTAAAATAAGGGGTGAGAACCTATTGTCCTCCCCCCTGGTCCCCACCCCTGAGTGGTGGGGGCCCTAAAGTAAAATAAGGGGGGTCCTATTGTCCTCCCCCCTGGCCCCCACCCCTGAGCAGTGGATGGGGGCCCTAAATTAGAGTAAGGGGGGACAATAGGTCTCCCCTTCAGTTTAGAAGCACCCACCCGCGCGGCACGGGTGGGGGCTCGGGAGGGGGGACACAGTGTTTGTTTTTTCACATTAATTAGGGAGTTATCTTCTTATTCATTCCTGTCATTCCATTGACTGACTAAGTAACTTTCATTTTATATGAATGTGTTACTTGATTGTTGTAAGTGTTGCAAATGTTTACAGCTGAATCCTGGCCATGTTTGTATACTTTTTATTTAATTTATTTTTATTTAAACTGGTATACAGTGTAACATTCTTCATTCTTCCACTGGGTATATTAGTACTTCGGCAATTCTGTGCTTCGGAACTTTGGCAACTTCGGCAATTTTGGGAATTCAGCAATTTCGGAACTTCGGCAATTCGGCAATTCAGCTATTCACACATTCGGAATGAAACTAATTGCACATGTCTATTGACTGGTATGGTGTGTTTTTTTAACAAAATACAAATCAATAAAGTTACCAGCCGCACCTGAGGCTTTGCATGAAAAGTTCTCCTCGTTGCAAAAGGTGGAAATATCAAGGGGAAATCTGCTTCGGGAATTGCTAGAGGATGTATCCATTATACCTAAGATTTGTCCCCTTAAGGTTTTTAGGTGCAGAAGTTTTCTGGACATATAGGACAAACATCTCTCATTTCCCCTTTCTTGCCACAATATAAGCACAGACCCTCTCTTCTCCTATACTGTTTCTCTGCTTGAGACAGTCCTGTAACCCCTAACTGCATAGGTTCAGACAGCGTTGAGAGATCAGGGACAACAGGTTTGGAGAATTGTCTAGTTCTAGTTCTGTTTCTAGTAATTTCCCTGGTCCTGAGTCTATTATTGCATCACATAGGTAATAAAGTCATTTAACCCCTTAGGTAGGTCTTTGGCAGCAATTTCATCAAGTATAACTTCGGATAATCCTTTTTAAAAGCAGCGATGAATACATTGTTAGTCCAGTCTACCTCAGATGCCAAGGTACAAAATTCTATGGGATAATCCGAGATAGACCGGTCCCCTTGTTTGATATGCATTAGGACAGTGAGGGCGTATATTTCTCTGCCTAATGGTTCAAACGTCAGTTTGAATTCTGCCAGGAATTCCTGGTAATTCCCAGGAATTCCCAGGAATTCCTGGCAGAATTCAAACTGACGTTTGAACCATTAGGCAGAGAAATATGTTGTAATGTCAGGATTACAAGTTGATCCAGCAAGCAGTACTGTGTCACACCTAGGACTAAGGATAACGTATAACCGCACCTTGGAGTGGCCGGACTTAACGTCTCCAAGAATAGTCAAAATACTTGCCGAGGTCAGGGACACAGAATCAGACACAAAGATGACACAAAGATGGGGGAAAGCCAAAAGTCAAGGATACCAGATATCAGGGAAGTCAAAACAAAGCCAAAGTCAAATACCAGAAAATCAAGATTATTATTATTATGTTATTATTTATATAGCGCCATCAAATTCTGCAGCGATTTACAATGGGTGGAAGAACAGACATGTAGTTGTAACCAAACAAGTTGGACACAGGGCTGAGGGCCCTGCAAATGAGCTTACATGCTAGAGGGAGTGGGGTAAAGTGACACAAAAAGGTAAGGATAGTATTAGACTAATGACAGTTGCAAGAGAGGAATCAGTCGGGAGCTATTAACAGTTTAATTGATACGCTTTTATGAAGAAGTGGGTTTTTAATGATTTTTGGAAGGAGTGGAGACTGAGTGAGCATCTAACGGAGGAGGGAAGTGCACTCTCGGATAACCATAGGCATGAAACCATGACAGGGCAATGAACAAGAGGAGAGTTGGGTTTAAATACCCCTCCTCTGGATCCGATTGGCTGTAACCGGCCTTTGACCCCAGGCAATTACCAGGTGTGCATGATCGCTGCTCAGCTAAACCCTCCTGTGGATTTGATTTACCATGACCAGCCTTTGATCCCAAAACTAATTACCAGGTTTCCATGTGCATTATTGCTGCATAGCACAACTTTTCCTGTCAGGACGGTAATGTTGCTCGGCACAACTTTTCTTGTCAGGACAGTAAATGCCGTTAACCACATTTTTATGTACGGATGAATACGTGACAGATTTATCTGAGAGTCTGTTTTCTATTTGATACCTCTGCTTATTCAGATTTTTATTGTCCTTGACCTTGGCTTGTCCCCCATTTAGCATTGATTTTAAAGTTGACACTAAATGGAAATGGACGAATAGTGCAGATTCAGTCATAAGACCAAAATTTAGACTGGCTTTGGATTTAGTAAATATGAGAATTCCTAATCCAGTTGGAATCTAGTCATTTTCATAGAATTTTGATGATCTGGACAAGATTTGGTGCTTCATGATTAGACCTTTATAAAGTGAACTGTATGTGCCCCCATGCCTCTTATGTTAATTTGGAGGTGCTCCCCACAGACTATTACCTGTGGTGTATTCTCTTGTAATTAATAGATGCAGGATTCATTTGCTGTAAATTGTTGGGCATAATCTTTTCTCAGTCATCATTTTTTCTGTGATAAATAACTTTATCACTTAAAACAATGTTTTAAAAAAAAAAAAAAAATACTGAAAGGCAAAATAAAAATTTCTGACCGCACTTTAGTATATTGTCCACTAGATGTCAGTATAATGCTTTATTTCCATTTGTTAAGACTTTAGGTAGGCGGCAAATGTCCACATTCTGAATCAAAACAAAACTTTAATTTGAACTATATGTTTGTGCAACCATAATTTACATATTTTACATTTAGTGCATGCACACTTATATATCTTTTTGTTCAAGACAAATATGACTTTCTTTTGATATTGAATATATTTATATATTAACCCTAATTTTAATGGAATTAAATCTAAATAAATGTGAGAAATTAAGACATTTTATTTTTATTTAGTCTTTTTAAGTTGTTAGAAATATCATAATACGGCTATAAAACACATATTTGTATTCTGTGCTGACTCAATAGTACACCAATGCCCCGTGTACTTATTTTCTGGGATTTGTGGAAGTTAAAGGACCAAATATGGACCCCCAGTTTTCATAAATAAAAATCTGACAAATTGATTGTTTGTTTTTTTTTGTATTTATATATTTTATTATGGAGGTATACTTTTAAGTATGTTGGGGTTCTTATTTTTGCATTTAGGCAGCAAGAGCTGCTATTTTAGAGAAAGTTCTCATTTATACCTATACCTATACCCAGATTTAGTTACAAGAAAAAAATGGAGTGTATTATCACATCTATAAGATTATTAAAATAAAATCTGTGCCAGCCCTCCTGCTTCTTTCCCCCTGTGGCAGTTATAATATACAATACCCTTTACTGGATTTGATCATACTACATATTTCATAAATATAGATTGTTATATGTTACATTATTATATGTCTCTATATATATATTTTTTTTTTATTAAATCTCAACCAAAGAACAAAGAGAGGAGGAGGGAGTTTGACATAAAAAGGACAAAGGAATTTAAAATGTACAATGTGTAAAGTGTTCTAAACAAGAGACTTTGGGAGATAACTAAAATGCGTTCCAACGGTGGAACGCAGGAACCAGAAGACAAGTGAGACCGACGTTCTCCAGGAAACTCATAAATGTCGGCGGTGCGTTCCAAAGGTGGAACGCAAAGACCGGAAACCGGAAGTTCGGCGAGCCGGAAAGGAAGAAACGACGAAAAAGGCGGCAAGAATTAGCTTTATATCACGAAGAGAAACTAAGGAACATTTACAGCAACTGAGGAAGCCCCTTGAAGGGGCGAAACGCGTTTTGCTATCAAGACTACCCTACAGAGACTGTAAGGTCTTCTATATTGTTTTATTACTTTTAATAAATTCTGTATTATTTTATCACATTCCTTCTGCGAATTTGTGATTATCTTCAACAAAGATCTCAGGATACAGAGAAGGGAGTGGGACTCTTTACATCCCACAAGGCGAATTATCTGAGCCCAATTCATAGTGGCTCCACCTTTGTGAGTTTGCATTTGCTGGAACTTTATTCAATTTCTGCTATTTATTGTATAGGCAATATTGCACTATTATTTGTTGTCTTACTTCCTTTTAGGACATATCATAGGACTATTTGAAAAGCGTATGTAAGATACTCCACCTTATACTTTTTTGAAATTGATTGTTCGGATCTACACCTCGTTTGAGTCAGTATGGCAGTCCAGGAAAGCAAATTTTCTCCATAGCAGCATACTATTTGTAAATGTAGACACCCTAGGATATTCAAAAAGTGGTATGTCCATTTTTTTGTAGCCACTTAGTCACATAACCATCCTTATATGCAATAAAACAGTTATATTTCTGTTCAATGCGGTTTTACAAGAACAACCATAATCCCCATGCACAGATCTCCTGTCTCCTTTGACACAGCATGGCAGCCCAGGAAAGAAACATACTCAATGAGGGCATGCCATTTTCAAAGGCAGCCAACCCAGGCTTTCCAAAAGGTATATGTCCAGTCTTTTTTTGTTGCCACTTAGTCATGACACCTGGATAAACTTGGTGTTTATATTTTTTGTGTCATTTTCAAACAAACATTGCACTTTCACTGTATATATATCATCATTCTTATATGTATTACAGCTTTTAAACACCTATGATTTCCCACAAGCACAACAATACGCCCATGTAAAGGTTTTATGTTTTTTGGGGACAGGGCCAAATATGGGGTCTTCCCATTTCAGTTTTATACATGGAAATTTGACAAATTGTATTTCTCGGCCCATGTCACCTTACAGAGACTATATCTGCCTATGAAAGAAATTTTCCACCATTATTGCCTACCATATTCAAAATTAGACACCCCAGCATATTTTTTTAGTTGTTCGGTGTAGCCACTTTATAACAAATGCTAGTCAAATTTGTCATTTAAATTTTTATTTGTGTTTTTCACACACATGAATTCCATTTTCACAGGAAATTTTATAATGTTATATGTAATATGTGCAATAAAAACCCTAATATTTTTATTGTCTCACAAATATAGTCCCTTCATGTGCTGGTTTTCCAGGTTTTTCTGAGAAGGGTACAAGGCCAGATATATTACATGCCCTTTTCAAACTTGTAAATTTGACAATCTGATTTTCTGGGCTCATGAAAGAAAATTACCCCAAAGTAGCATATCATTTTCAATATTTTGAGTTGTTTGATGTAACTACTTTACCACATATGCTGGCTATTTTTACTGGTTATTCTTTAATTTGTGGTAGGATTTTCGCACGCATTAATTCTATTTTAACAGCAAATTTCATAATCTTGATATGTGCACTAAAGCCCCAATAGTTTTAGGAATACCTGTCAAATATAACAGTGTTAACATGTATTGGTTTTCCCCGGTCATTTGGGAATTTACAGGGTCAAATATGTGACGTATTGGTCAATATTTGGATTAGTGAAGTTATCTCCCATGATTACGAAATAGCAAGAGTTACTGTTAATGCACATAAATGTGCCATTGACCTGTGTAGATAAGAATTTGGGGGTTATTTTGGTAAAGAATTCAATATCAGTGTGTACCAAGATGTCTCTGAAGTTATTAGTTTTTCTTTTTTAGAAAATAATGGGAAGATTTGAAACTCCAAATCTTTTTTTAAGGATTCCGTAATGGCTACGGATGATGTGAGCTATTTCTATACTTTTGGGACTATGCTGTGATATGGAAGTCTTCTGAGTGCCCCTCTTTCTTGTGATTTAGGCTGCGATGTAGACACCCTATCTAATTCAAGGACTCTCTCTTCTTCAGATACTAAAATAGTACAGGAATACCCTCTCTCTTTGAATTTCAAAATCATTTCGACCAGATGTGTTGTGAGACTGTAACTGGCTACACAGTAAGGATTTGGTAGTCCTTAATGGATGAAAACTACCGTATTTCAATAGACTATTCCTGTCTGTAAGTTTGGAATACATGTCAGTAAATCTGTCAGAAGTGCAGATAATTTTCAAATCCAAAAAAGTGATGGCAGTATCACTGTGTTCCATGGTAAATTTAATTTCACCGCACTTTGAATTTATATGAATGACAAATATTCAGCAACAGTAATAATGCTCAATCATACATTTGTGTATATGATATAGTTCTCAAGTTGCAAGAAAACATAATTAAGCTACTTGTTTGTATCAGAAGAAGGAACAAATTACATTTATGTTTTGATGGGTGAATGCTTTAAATACAATTGACTTTGCAGTGCAGGGATGACAAGTATTGATTTGTGTAGTGGACTATTCAACCATTAGTGACACTGCCCACTCTCCGCATAGGACTTTATGTTAAACATTCTGGAAAAGTGAAGAATGACCAGGTAGCTTAATAGTTCCTTGAATAGGACTGTGAATAATCAAGGTCACGTCATCCTTTGTTATTATTATTATTATTATTATTATTATTTTACAAAGAATGGATGAATATCTACATTACTATGTTAGTGTGGAGGTAAGACTTCCAAGAGTGGCATCTTTGCAAGAACATTGAGTTCCACAACGTTGAACCTACAATTTCCCTGATATATTTGCCTTCTGATATATTTTGTAGTTTATCACATCTCCTTCTTTCAGCTCTCTCTCCAATACCCTGCTGCAATCATTTAGAATTGTTAAAAGCCCTATTCTACCAACACTGGAGTCAATGATTTTGTACAGTATACGAGGCGGCTGGCAGTCATCTTGTTTTCAACATAGCCTGCACGGAAACCTAATCTTCTCATGCTGTCTTGATGTCATCATTGCTTGAAAGCCAACTATTCCCTCTAATATCCTGGACACCCTCAGTCGGTGGCTGATTTCTTGACTAACTGGGAAGATTTTGACCTACTCAGCACCTCTTGGGTACAATATTACAGGTCAGGACCCAGTGTGGCTGCATCTCTCATTTCTGACTTTTTTTTTTTTTTTAAGTATTTCTAAGCATTTATATATAAATGGAGCAAGTTATAGGTGGTTTCCAATGTTTTTCTTCAATAGTATAAATAGTATAAGTGAGAAGTAACAGTTCCTCTCTAATGTGACTCCCCTTCCTCTCTAATTGACTTTTCCCCAATTTTGTGGGCTTTGCAGAAACTGATGAATAATGTTTGCTTATAAATCCATTTTGTACTTTGTCAGAATAAAATGGACCCATGTAATTAGCATGTATTTGTTGCATTAATATTTCAACTATGATCAACATTAATCTGAACTATGAATCACTTATATAAGGAGAAACAATCAAATTAAAGCTAAAATGCTTACTAAGTAATCCTTATATGCTCTCTTCATCAAATAACTGTACTATTTAGACAACAATTCCTGGAAACCAAATTGAGACTTTATTTCCTGTTATGCTGTAACAGGTGCAATTAATTCCACACTGTGTGAAAGTATCTATTTTTGTTTAGCACTTTTTGTATATCGAAAGAAAAATGAACTTCTTTATATCTCTTTCTTTCAAGCGTTTAATGTTATTATTCACATTTGAATGGCTTCATTGAAGATTTTAATTATAGTTTGCAATGCAAACAATGCATTATTTTAGCAGTCTCGTCCCTACATACTAGGAGAATACATATTTTGTTCATTAGTGATGGTGAGAAAATGTATTTTTATGAAATTATAAAAAATATGCAAAGTAAGTCTTTTGTGAATAGACATAATTTAGAAATAGAAATAATTTAAAGAATTTGGGAGATAGTTTTAGACTAGAGCACACTTTTTAAGGACTTGTGTTATCTCAAAATGTTAAAATTATTTTATATGTGTCTCAAGTATTAAAGGACCAGTCTAGGCACCCAGACCACTTCAGCGTAATGAAGTGGTCTGGGTGCCTGGTCCAGCTAGTTTTAACCCATTCTTTTATAAACATAGCAGTTTCAGAGAAACTGCTATGTTTATCAATGGGTTAAGCCTTCCCCCAAAGCCTCTAGCGGCTGTCTCATTGACAGCCGCTAGAGGCGCTTGCGTGATTCTCACTGTGAAAATCACAGTGAGAGCACGCAAGCGTCCATAGGAAAGCATTGATGCGACCGGCTGAATGCGTGCGCAGCTCTATGTGCTCTTTTGCCCTTTTTATTACTTTTGCTGTAAAAGCATTTAGTTTGAAACTGTAATTTGCATATATATATATATATATATATATATATATATGTAATATTTGTTGTTAATATTTAATTATTCCATTCCAGTCATACATTGTAACAAATGAGTAGCTTAAAAATCAAAGTAACTACTATGTACACTGATCAGCAACAACATTCAAACCACAAAGTGAATAACATTGATTATATCATTATAATGGTCCTGTCAAGGGGTGGTATAGATAAGACAGCATGTGAAAAGTGAGTTCTTGAATTTCATGTGAAAAATAGACAAGCAAATAGATCTGAGTGACTTTGAAGACGGCCAAATAGTGATGGCTAGACGACTGGGCCAGAGCATCTACAAAGCAGCAAGTCTTCTGGGGTGTTCCCAGTATGCAGTAGTTAGTACCTACCAAAAGTGGTGCAAGGAAGGACAACTGGTGAATTAAAGTCAGGGTCACAGGTACCCAGGACTCATTGATGTATGTGGGGAGCAAAAGCTAGCCCGTCTAGTCTGATCACAAAGAAGATCTACTGTTGGTCAAATTGCTAAAAAAAAAAAAAAAAAAAGCATAATGCTGACCATAACAGAATGGTATCTGATGACTTACATTTTCTTTTAGATAGGTTGGATGGTTGGGTGAATGTGCGTCATTTACCTGGGGAAGATAATGTAGTGTTGTGCTCTGGGAAATCTGCTGGAAAACCATGGGAACTGGCATTCATGTGGATGTTACTTTTACATCTATCATCTACCTAGAGATTGTTGCAGACAACATACACCCCTTCATGGCAATTATGTTTTCTGATGGCAACAACCTCTTTCAGCAGGATAATGCCACACTGCCACACTGCAAAAAATCTGTTCGGGAATGGTTTCAGGTGCATGACAAAGAGTTCAGAGGTTAACCAGATCTCAATTTGATTAGGCATTTGTGGATGTGCTGGAACAACAAATCCAATCCACGGATGCTCCACCTTGCAACTTGCACAATTTTAAGGATCTGCTGCCAATGTCTTGATGCCAGGTACCACGGGACACATTCAGAGTCCACTTGTGGAGTCCATGCCTCAATGAATAAAAGATGTTTTGGAAGCTCATGTGAGGTCTACATGATATTGGGCAGGTGGTTTTCATGTCATGGTTGATCAGTGTAGATGCTTGTAAGTATTTTCCTAAATATGTTCCTTCCGATTGATAATGGTTGGTTTAGTTCTTGAATTGCAGTGCAAGAAGAGTGGAGTGGAGGAGAGGCTATTATTATTTTTTGGGTGGAAGCAAATAAGTTTTCCATCATGTGGGCACAAACTTCTGTCCAGTCAAGAGGTAGCAAAATAAGATGATTGATGGTTAGGGGACAGCTACTAATGTTAATCTTATTGACAGATCAAGTGCCAAAATTGTTAGATCAGTAAAACAATCTATACTCCAAGCAGGGTTCCAGACAATTTGACTTCAGCTAATGAGGAAAACAGATGAGCAGTAATAAAGTGTGTTTTACCCATGGTGTGTCTGTGTGGGCGTGGAGATAGTCTGGTTCACTAATTCTAGTGTGAGACTAGGCTTTGCTTTCTGCTGTAATTAGTTTGATAATGAGTACAGCCAGGGGCACTTGACCAATTTTTGAGTGAGAGAGATTTTTGTTTTGTTGTTAAGTGTTGGGAGAAAAAATATAGGCGAACAAAAAAAAAAAGTGTGGCGTTCACAGTAAAAATAAAAAAGATATGTTTTCTTGCTTAGCCTGGATCATTAATTCAAATGTGGGACTAGGCTTAGCTTGCAGCTGTATCTAGCTATTAGCTACTACCAGAGGCACTTAAACCAGCTTTGAGTGGGAGATAGGAGAATTATATATTTTTTTTCATTAATCCTAAAAAGCAGTTTTGCTATTTTGGCCTTAAATGTGATACTCACTTTGAATTCACTTTGGATTCTCACTTTAGTTAATAACCCTGCAGGCTATCACTTACCAACATACAATTGTTAAAAAAAAAGTTTTATTATTAACTGCTGGGAGAAATAACATCTTGTTTTATTTTTTATCTGAGAATTTTGCATCCACCCTGTGCTGTGCAAGTGTGTGAGCATTGTGCAGTTTTTCTTAACCTCAAACACAATAACATTGCAATAGTAAATCCACCAGTCACCAACTAATTTTGCTACACAAACACCTAGTTTTGCTGAATAAAGTTATGTTAGTTTACACAATACTCAATTTATTGTAATAATAAAAACAAGCCCACTGTCAGTCAGTGTTATTTGGATTAGCACTATGTTTTAGATCAAACCAAGTGTTTGCTTGAATATCTGCTCCTGTCCCAATTGTTTAAAATAGAATGCATGCATGCTGAAGTAAATCACACAGAAAGCATAGTAAGAGGGCCCATTGGGTGGCCCCTGAACTCAAGACCACCCGATGGGCCTTCATTAGAAGGGGCCAGGTCGGCACTGTGGCCCTTTAACAGCCCGACCGGGCCCCTTGATTATCGGCATTATGGGAGGAAGTGACAGCCTATCACTTCCTCCCAGAGAGATGTGGAGCCGCACAGGAGAGGCCGCGAGGAGGGCGTCTGGGCCAGGAAAGACAGGAGGACAGAGGAGAAGGCTGTAGAGGAGGGGGCACATGCTGCAAGACCCAGCCCCTAACTTCCAACAGCCTCAGCCAGCACACTGGACACCAGGGAAGCCACCCTCCTACACCCAAAAGGTAGGAAACCGGAGGGTGGCTATAAAAGTGTATATTTTGATCTGTATGTATATCAGTGTGTGTGTATCTGTATGCCTGTCAGTGTGTGTGTGTGTGTGTGTGTGTGTGTGTATTTGTTTGTGTATTCATATGTATGTCAGTGTATGTATCTGTATGTCTGACAATGTGTGTGTTTGTGTATCTGTATTTCTGTAAGCGTGTGTCTGTTTATCTGTATATCTGTCTGTATGTGTATCTGTATGTCTGTCTGTGTGCGTGTGTATATGTATCTGTATAGTTATATGTAATTTTATACTTTTACTTGGAAAGTGAAGCGTTGAAAATCTATCTGTGACCTGAAGAGGTTTAGCCTATTTTAATTCTGGCTCCTACCTACTGCCAAGTTGTGCAAGTCTGAATTATACCATTACTATAGAGATCATAATTTTTGAAAATTATTAGAGCGTCAGCTGTGTCTTTAAACAATGAAACCACAATATCTAGTAGACTTATACACAAATGCACTTTAGCTAGTATGTATGAATAAAATTCCTTTTAACCTATGACAAACAAATTAATACATCCAGAATTTACTTGTGGTGTCTTGTTCATTTAATAAAATTGCACAGGTAAATCCCAGATTAATAGATTTATTCTGGTATTGATTAAAAGGAATGTGATTCGTTCGAACAAGCTGAAATGCATTTGTGCAAAAGTCCTACATCAACAATGAGGTACCAATTAAACCACATGATATGTCTTACCCATTCCATTGTTGACCTAATACTTCATGAATCATGATTAACCCTTTAAGGACACAACTTCTGGAACAAAAGGGAATAATGACGGAATATTTCCATCATGTGTCCTTGAGGGGTTAAATGGCTATTTTATTTAATTCTAGTCAAAATATGGAATACACGAAGAATGAAATTAGAACCAAGACCTGCTTGACTGCTACTACAACAGCAGACCCAATGAGAGGGGCTACATGGAACGTATTTTGGAACTGTAACTGAATAGAAAAACAAACATAATGTTTGTAGATTGTCAAGAGGATGCTAGTGTCACAACTGCAATTAGATGGGCTACACAAAACATCATTTTGGAGCAATGAGGAGGAAGAAATTCCCATACCCACACCTATAGTTAGGACTGCCCACCTGAATCTTAGACCCAAGATGACATAACAGCAGATATAAGAAAGATAGTCAATGAAAAGCTAGCAGTCCTTGGCCACCAGACATGATTACCAAATATCACCAGAAAACTGCTACCAGACAGTATGCTAGCAGTGATTAATTAGGCACTGTTCACAATCCTAACCAACACCATCATAGAGACCAACAAGTTCATATATGTCACAGTATTTGTGGTTCTCCAACTGCCTGACTACAAGATCAGGCTGAAAGAGAAACAATGCCCACCATGGAGACTAAGACTGGAAGCCAAGGTACAGGTAACATGTAAGGAAGTTAGTAAGCCAGATCAACATCACAGAGGTGGAAAGATGGTTGATAGAATCTGGCCACTAAGGACATTTAAGGAAAGGGGCACTGGAAACAGCTAAGCAAAGGCTAACAGCACTGGCAGCCAGATTGAGCATAACCACTAGAAAAGTAGAGACTAAGAGAATAAATACCCTGTTTACCAAAAAAACATCCAATGTGCATGCATAACTACAGAGTAACCACAACATATCTACTCAAGATCTACGTAGAGCAAAGACTGAACAGCACCGGAAGAACATCTGGGAGAAAGAAGCATTACATAACACAAAGATTTTATATCATAGCCTCCAAGATTGATGGGCATATGAGTTCGTACATGAGCAATACTCAAAAGGGGATTGGTAACAACACCAGAGGATCAAAACTTGATCGTCATATGGAATACAACTCTAAAAGCCAATTCCAGAACAATAACAAAAGTAAATATCAAATGTGGCATATACCAAAGTGATGCATTATCCCCAATGCTGTTGGCATAGACCACAACCCCCTTAGCCAGATCATCATGAAGAGTGGATACAGATACATGTTCAAAAGTGGAGCTACCGTCAGTCACCTACTCTACATGGATGACATCAAGCTGTATGCCAAGAGTGAGAAAGACATTAACTCACTGTTCCACCGAAGTAGGCTATAGAGCAAGGACATCGGAATGTTATGACTAGAAATGTGCAACCGGATGATATTAAAAAGAGGTCAGGTGATCAGGACAGAAGGAGTTCAAGTACCAGAAGGTCAAATAGGAGATGTAGAGAACAGCTACAATTACCTGTGGGTACCAAAAACACATGGCAATGATGAGGAAGAGGCAAGGAGGATAGAAGCAACCATGTACCTCCAGAGAGTCAGACAGAACCTGAAGCCCCAGCTCAATGGCAAGAACAAAATCCAATATATCAACACATATGCTCTACCAGTCATAAGGTACCTAGCTGGAATAATAACCTGTAAAATATAAGAGTTTGTCACCATGGATGTCAAGACCTAGCAACTACTCATTATGGACTGTACACAGGGAAGGAAGGGCCTGATGAGTGTCAAGGCCACAGTGCCTGAATGAAATGCAGAATATCTACAAGTACATTACAAAGATAGCTCCCAATGATGGACTGCTAAAGGAATGCCTGAAACAACAGACAGACAATGCAGAAAAGGAGAAGGTTCTATGGCAAGACAAACCTCTCCATGGGGTATACCATCGGCAGATAGTGTATGTGCTCACATTGCAAAATCCTGCTAGTGGTTGGAATATGCAGGACTGAAAGATAGCACTGAGGCACTAATCATAGCAGCCCAAGAACAGTCACTCAACAGTAACTCATTATCAGATCAATAGAAGTGTAGGTCTACCATACCAAACAGGACCCAAGGTGCAGACTGTGCAAAGAGCCCTCTGAGACAATCCAGCACATAGTGGCCAGGTGCAAGATGTTAGCAGGGACATCATACACTGAGAGGCACAACCAAGTTGCTAGGATTGTGTACTGAAATATCTGCACATAATATGGGCTGGACCTGCCTAAGTCCAGATGGAAGATACTATGGCAAACGTGCCTATGCCACGAGCTCCTGGAGGAGCCTGCTAGCTAGCCTCCTGCCCTGTTCAGGAGTTTACTCCCCAGCCACAATTATCAGCTTTTCCTGGGTGCCCCTGGTTCTCCACTTTCCCTTCATGCGGCCATTCGCATGAAGAAACCCATAAATTGTCCTCACCAGTACATAGCCGTGATTCTTATGGAACTAAATTCAGCATTAGGACTTCATGTGTCCCCGGTCACCTCTGCGGTACTTAGCCGCGAATGTTATGGAATTGTTTTCTGCATAAGGTGACCATGCGGCTCCCAGACAACTTAGTCCAGGGTTTTAAATGACTTTGCAACCCGTCAGGAGAGCGCTTTTTAGAGGGAAGGTGCCTGAGACTAAGGGGCACAAACGTTACCTAAGAGACAGCCGGAGCACCCTATATTTTGGACACAAGAGCTCACAAAAGTTGACCGGCCAAAGTGCCAAATGTCCTGGAACTGTTTTGGGCATAGGACCAAGTGTGCGGCCGGTCGGAGCTTTAACACAGTGATGTTTTCCCTACACTGAATGG
This sequence comes from Pelobates cultripes, assembly GCA_933207985.1. NCBI lineage: Eukaryota > Metazoa > Chordata > Amphibia > Anura > Pelobatidae > Pelobates > Pelobates cultripes. The sequence continues at coordinate 49,094,831 of OW240915.1, read as the reverse complement.
ATATGAACACTATTTGGAGAACTTCGGCGCTCAAATCAGGGTTATTTAGGGATGTATTATTTGTGGGGTTATTATATATTTTATGATGGTTTGGGGTATTTCTATGCTTTATATTTTTATATTTGCCTCTCTGTTCCTGGGAGATACTTAGCTTACCAGTCTTTAACACAATTATCCCCCAGACACATAGATTTATCGGCGTGGCTTGTCTTGCATTGCATGGAGATCGCATGCTGTGGGAGGGGTACAAGAGCAGGCAAAAGGCCATAATAAAGGAGTTTCTTTTCACCCTTCACTCAGTCTGGGCAAGTGTTTGAATGGATCACCTATACTCTCTGCAGGAGAGCTTAATCACTTGAAGCGGTACCCAGGACCCTGTTCCAGGGCAGGAAGCGACAGAGAGACCCCAGCCAATCTGCGGCGGCTAGGGGTTGAAGCATTACTGGTGTCCAGAGGAGAGCTTGAAAGCAAGATTGATGGAGGTACCCAGTCGGGGTGCCAAGCAGTCCATTACAGATACCACAAAGGGTAGTTGAGAATGACAGGGCTGAGGTCCTGTGGGGCTTTCTCCCTTGTCAAAAAGTAAAGTGATAAAGAAGGCAGAGTGATACTTTTCCAGCGTTATAGAAACATTTCTCAGTATACATTGGTGGCTGTTAACAGTCCTCATGGTAACCAGTTAAGTATTTTTCTGAACTGTTTCTATTGACAGAAAGTCATAGATGTGTCACAGTGATAATGGGGGAGGGTGATAGTAATCTTATCCTGGACACCTTGATGGATTCTTCAGTAGGGGTCTCAGACAATAAATTGGTGCATAGAAAGGCAGTGGCTAAATCTATTTCAAATGTGTTGCTATCTCAAGGATATCTAGACTCCTGGGGGCACTTAATCCATCAGAGAGGGACTTTACACATCATTCTTTAGTATATAATACCTAGCCAAGAATAGAGACCATATCTCAGTTAACATCAGCTATAAGTTACCAAATAACCTGGTCTGATAATGCCCCAATAGTGATGAGTCTGTCAGAAACTCAGCCCATTAAAGGCCAGGGGACATGGAGGTTAAATAAATAATAACTGCAAAATAAGTAGGTGCTCCTGCAACTGGAAGTTGAGCTGTCAGAATACTTTAACTTAAATAACATCTCAGAAGGTAGAATGGCCAACTTGTGGCTGGGTCACAAGGCATTCATGAGAGGGGTCTTTATAAAACAACACTTACATTACACTTCCCCGTTGACAAAGTGTTCCTCCCTTAAAGGACCAATATAGTGCCAGGAAAACATACTTGTTTCCCTGGCACTATAGTGCCCTGAAACTGCTATGTTTATAAAAAAAAGGGTTAATCCTAGAGGGACCTGGCACCCAGAACACTTCATTAAGCTGAAGTGGTCTGGGTGCCTAGAGTGGTCCTTTAATAATAAAAATAAATTCTCCCCATATAAACAATTAAAACAAGAAATTCAAACCATCAAAATTGAGCTACAGCAATTGGATATAGAAACAACTGCTTTCACACTGCATAGAATGAAGCAAACACATTGTGCACATGGCAATAAGGCCTCTCGAAATTTAGTGAATAAACTGAATAGACTTTTTTTAAGATCATCTAATGGAGGCAAGATCATAGACCCTAAATAAACACCTAAATTAAGGATATTAAACAAGCAAGAGATGCCTTTGTACAAAGAGCCAGGCTGGGAGCCTACATAATATACATTACCAATCATTCTCGAAAGCTGTGGAACCCTACTTATTAAAAATATTTTAATAGAGCTACAAAAACATCATCACACTATCCAAACCTGGAAAACATCCTACTACCTGCCTTAACTTTCATTTCATATCACTTTTAAATTCAGATCATAATCAACCATAAGAAAACAGGATTTCTAAAGGAGAGACAGGATACAGATAATACCTATAAGCTGCTTAACCCCTTAAGGACGGAGCCAAATGTACACGTTGTGAACGAAACAAAATGTAAACAAATCCTGGCATTTGCGCTAAATGTCTGTCCAACCGTAATTCACCTCTTTCATAGTAAATTCTCCCACCCTTATTATATATCATTTTATTCAGGGGAAACAGGGCTTTCATTTAATATCAAATAGTTAGCTATGCAACATAATTTAATATGAAAAAAATGGGAGAAAATAAGATTTGTTTTATTTTTTTAGTTCTACATGACATTTTAACTGTCAATGTCATAATACTGTTTGCTTTTACTGCAATAAAATACACATATTTGTATTCAGCAAAGTCTCACGTGTAAAACAGTACCCCCTATGTACAGGTTTTATGGTGTTTTGGGAAGTTACAGGGTCAAATATAGCACATTACATTTGAAATTGAAATTCGCCAGATTGGTTACGTTGCCTTTGGGACTTTATTGTAGCCCAGGAAAGAAATTTACACCCATAATGGCATACCATTTGCAATAGTAGACAACCCAAGGTATTGCAAATGGGGTATGTCCAGTCTTTTTTAGTAGCCATTTGGTCACAAACACTGGCCAAAGTTAGCGTTAGTATTTGTTTGTTTGAAAAATGCAAAAAACGCCAATTTTGGCCAGTGTTTGTGACTAAGTGGCTACTAAAAAAGACTGGACATACCCCGTTTGCAATACCTTGGGTTGTCTACTATTGCAAATGGTATGCCATCATAGGGGTAATTTTCATTCTTGGGCTACCATTGGGTCTCAAAGGCACCAATCTGGCGAATTTTAATGTGAAAAAAATGAAACGCAAGCCTTATATTTGACGCTGTAACTTTTGAAAACACCGTAAAACCTGTACATGAGGGGTACTGTTGTACTCGGGAAACTTCGCTGAACACAAATTCTTACCAATTGTTACCTATGTACTCTAGTAAGATAAGAGGCCGCATAGACAGAATTATGGCTTTCTTACTAATTATAAAATACAAGATGCTATGACTAATTAAAATTCAAAAGAACCACAAAAATAGCACACCAGTGGTGTCCCTACATTGATAATAACTGTAATAGCATGTTATATTGTATTTGAGTAATGATGCTGTCATTTCTATATACACTGAAGAAAATTATAAACGCAACACTTTTGTTTTTGCCCCCCTTTTTCATGAGCTGAACTCAAAGATCTAAGACTTTTTCTATGTACACAAAAGGCCTATTTCTCTCAAATATTGTTCACATATCTGTCTAAATCTGTGTTAGTGAGCACTTCTCCTTTGCCGAGATAATCCATCCACCTCACAGGTGTGGCATATCAAGATGCTGATTAGACAGCATGATTATTGCAAAGGTGTGCCTTAGGATGGCCAAAAGAAAAGGCCACTCTAAAATGTGCAGTTTTATCACACAGCCAAAAAAACTATCAATAAACCATTAATAAAAAAAAAAATGCAATTTATGTTGTTTACCTTTTCCCTTCTTGTTCTTGTATGGCAAGCATGGTGGTATTTGGGACACGTTACAACAAACGGAGCCCCCATTTTCAGAAAACGTAATAAAGTATTGTGCATTATGACTCAGAAGAACATTTGCCCAACTTGAACATGGCATGGAAACATAATGTTGTTCAGGAAGACGAAAAGTAACTTTAACCCTTAATAGTCTATGTTCTTCCAAAATGTGTTCAATTGTTCTAAAAAATTTAAACAGGCTTCCGTAGCTGTGTTGGTTATCTGTCCAAATGCTGCTGTACAGCTCTTTTTACAGTATTAAAGCATACATATATTGGTGGGTAAATTGGTGATGTAAGAATTTTCTGAATAAGTTTTAAATAAGATCTGAAGTTAGCACATTTCAAATACAGGGAGTGCAGAATTATTAGGCAAGTTGTATTTTTGAGGATTCATTTTATTATTGAACAACAACCATGTTCTCAATGAACCCAAAAAACTCATTAATATCAAAGCTGAATATTTTTGGAAGTAGTTTTTAGTTTGTTTTTAGTTTTAGCTATGTTAGGGGGATATCTGTGTGTGCAGATGACTATTACTGTGCATAATTATTAGGCAACTTAACAAAAAACAAATATATACCCATTTCAATTATTTATTATTACCAGTGAAACCAATATAACATCTCAACATTCACAAATATACATTTCTGACATTCAAAAACAAAACAAAACAAATCAGTGACCAATATAGCCACCTTTCTTTGCAAGGACACTCAAAAGCCTGCCATCCATGGATTCTGTCAGTGTTTTGATCTGTTCACCATCAACATTGCGTGCAGCAGCAACCACAGCCTCCCAGACACTGTTCAGAGAGGTGTACTGTTTTCCCTCCTTGTAAATCTCACATTTGATGATGGACCACAGGTTCTCAATGGGGTTCAGATCAGGTGAACAAGGAGGCCATGTCATTAGATTTTCTTCTTTTATACCCTTTCTTGCCAGCCACGCTGTGGAGTACTTGGACGCGTGTGATGGAGCATTGTCCTGCATGAAAATCATGTTTTTCTTGAAGGATGCAGACTTCTTCCTGTACCACTGCTTGAAGAAGGTGTCTTCCAGGAACTGGCAGTAGGACTGGGAGTTGAGCTTGACTCCATCCTCAACCCGAAAAGGCCCCACAAGCTCATCTTTGATGATACCAGCCCAAACCAGTACTCCACCTCCACCTTGCTGGCGTCTGAGTCGGACTGGAGCTCTCTGCCCTTTACCAATCCAGCCACGGGCCCATCCATCTGGCCCATCAAGACTCACTCTCATTTCATCAGTCCATAAAACCTTAGAAAAATCAGTCTTGAGATATTTCTTGGCCCAGTCTTGACGTTTCAGCTTGTGTGTCTTGTTCAGTGGTGGTCGTCTTTCAGCCTTTCTTACCTTGGCCATGTCTCTGAGTATTGCACACCTTGTGCTTTTGGGCACTCCAGTGATGTTGCAGCTCTGAAATATGGCCAAACTGGTGGCAAGTGGCATCGTGGCAGCTGCACGCTTGACTTTTCTCAGTTCATGGGCAGTTATTTTGCGCCTTGGTTTTTCCACACGCTTCTTGCGACCCTGTTGACTATTTTGAATGAAACGCTTGATTGTTCGATGATCACGCTTCAGAAGCTTTGCAATTTTAAGAGTGCTGCATCCCTCTGCAAGATATCTCACTATTTTTGACTTTTCTGAGCCTGTCAAGTCCTTCTTTTGACCCATTTTGCAAAAGGAAAGGAAGTTGCCTAATAATTATGCACACCTGATATAGGGTGTTGATGTCATTAGACCACACCCCTTCTCATTACAGAGATGCACATCACCTAATATGCTTAATTGGTAGTAGGCTTTCGAGCCTATACAGCTTGGAGTAAGACAACATGCATAAAGAGGATGATGTGGTCAAAATACTAATTTGCCTAATAATTCTGCACTCCCTGTATATATCTTGTTTCGTTTTGCAAATACCCTAAAAAGCAATATCAGATACACTCTCTGTCCCAGTTCAATCTTTAAATCATTTATAACCATGCCTCATTTTTTTTTCCCCCCACATACTTGTAATTTTCTCCATTGCTACTTTGTCTCTTTTCTATCATTGCACACTGCTGCACTAATGTAAATTCTTTGCACATTTTCAGGCTGCTAAATTTATATACGTCCTCAAATGAACCATTTTTAAAATTATGTAGAAAATAGAGGGAATAGTGCCGCTTTGTGATTAAATGTTATATTATTGAAAATGGTGGTACCAGAGAAGACAGATCGCTCTTTATATATAATTAGATAGGCACTCTTTGTTTGTATGGAAGAAATGCTTATTTGCAGAAAAACATCTAAATTCAGCTTGCATTTTTTTTTTTTTTTTTTGTACGGCTGTCAACACAGGAATCTCACCCGGATGTAGCTTCCCTCTTCATTCCTGTAAAGCTGCTGTGTGCTTCATTTTCAGTTTTACAGAAATTCTACAGTAATTACAAAATCACATGACAGTGTACCAATGAGCCTTTCATCAATGAAAGAATCACTAAAAAAGCACTTTGACTTTTGGTTCTAGACATTTTGGTTCACAGCTCCTCTGTAACTGCTCCATATACAGTTGTGCTCAAAAGTTTGCATACCTTGGCAGAAATTTAGATATTTTGACATTGTTTTTGAAAATATGAATGATCATGCAAATAAAAATTTATTTTATTGAAGGATAGTGATCATATGAAGACATTCATTATCACATTGTTGTTTGGCTCCTTTTTAAATCATAATGATAACAGAAATCACCCAAATGGCCCTGATCAAAAGCTTACATACCCTTGATTGTTTGGCCTTCTTACAGACACACAAGGTGACACACACAGGTTACACTGTAATTTGGAGTGACAAGACCAAAATAGAGATTTATGGTCACAACCATTAGTGCTATGTTTGTAGGGGATCAACAATGTTTGGGTGTGGGGAGGGTGGGGTGAACTCTAAAGGCATGGGTAATCTTGTAAAAATTGATGGCAAGATAAATGCAGCATGTAATCAAAAAATACTGGCAGACAATTTGCATTTTTCTGCACCAAGGCTGCACATGAGACACTCTGGGACTTTCCAGCATGACAATGACCCTAAGCACAAGTTGACCCTCCAGTGGTAACAGCAGAAAAAGTTGAAGGTTCTGGAGTGGCCATCACAGCCTCCTGAACTTAATATCATTGAGCCACTCTTGGGAGATCTGAAACATGCAAGATGACCAAAGACTTTGCATTACCTGGAGGCATGTTGCCATGACGAATGGGCAGCTATACCACCTGCAAGAATTAGGGGCCTCATAGACAGCTAATACAAAAGACTGCACACTGTCATTGATGCTAAACCGGGTAATACACAGTATTAAGAACTAAGGGTGTGTAGACCCTTGTGTAAAAAAAATACACATTTAAAATGACAAACAACTTGCACACATTCTAAATAAAAAGAGAACCAAATCCTACATTCCCTGTCAACATGATGCCCAAGGTCGAACGCAATAACTGCCTGACAGGATCGCAGAGGTGGCAGGCAAATATATTGAAAAACTGTATTAGCAGAATACGAAGTTGAACTCCTCCAAGTCTGAGCAGAGGAATGAGGGAATACAGACTTATCTTACTGACAATATTCACTTGGAACTACCTCCTGAGGCAATGGAGGCCTTTGGAGGTCCCTTGACGGTGGAGAAGATGGCTCAGCAGTGAAAGCAACGAAACCAGGCTAGAGTCCAGGCCCAGATGGACTGATGATATATTATTATATACAATTCTCGGATAACTCTTTCAATCAATGGCAAAAGATCCCCACTCAAACATCGGTAGATAACATCTCTCTGATTCCCAATGAGGGAAACAGTGCGCTAATTATCAGCCAATCTCCCTTTTAAACTGCAACCTGAGGTTGTTTACAAAAGTCCTGGCTACTAGGCTAAGATCTCTTATCCCTGGCCTGGTGCACCCCAGATAAAGTGGGGATAACACAACAGATATCAGGCAGTGAAGACTGGCGAGGGCCTTCTTCTGCTATTCACAGGCCTTTGACAGAGTTAGTTGGGACTTTGTTTTCTGTACCCCCTGGGCCTTGGGAATGAGGTTGACTATGTACACCTGAATCTTGACCTTATATGACAGCCCAACGGCAAGGATGTGCCTCAATGGTGCTTTCAGCAACCTATTCAAGATTTGTAACGGGACAAGATAGGGCTACCCGCTGTCGCTGCTGCTCTTTCTCCTTGCCCTCAAACCATTCCTTCAGCTAGTGAGACACAAGCCCAATTTTAAAGGAATAAGAAAGGGATCCATAGAACACAACGTAGCAGCCTTTGCAGATAATTTGATTTTCTTTGTTAGTTTGCCGTTAACTACGCTTCCTAACATCATGCAGGAATTCAACCACTATGGAAAGTAATTTATCTTCAAGATCAACTATTCCAAATCCAACCTACTCAATATTACTGTACTGCATAAGAGGGCCAATATTCTGTGCAGGAGCTTCCAGATGAACTGGTCTAAAAAAGCGATCAAATATCTGGGGATCTGGCTTACCAATAATCTTTTACAGTTATTTCAAACTAACTTTACTCCCATGCTAACCACATTCTGAAAGGACGTAGAGGACTGGAGACTTCTTCATCCGTCATGGCTGGGATGCATAGCAGTGACAGAAATTAATCTCTTACTCTTCCAGACACTCCCCATCGAGATCCCAACTGTGAATTCCACATCCCTCAGGTTACTAATAATCAAGTATATATGGGACTCCAGCAAACCTAGACTGAAGTACTAAATGCTGACAAAACCAATATCTGAGGGGGGGCTGGCAGTTCCCAACCTTCAATTATATTACCAATCCTCTCACATGCAGAGAAATGGGTTAGGGATGGGGTCAACAAGTTGTGGATGAGATTGAAAAGCACAAACAGGTGGCTCTTTGAAGGAATTCACAAGTATGTTCAGAGCAGAAACTAGGAAACTCTCATGCCAACTGCCATTTGTTAAAGCAACCTTGAATATCTGGCACAGGAGGGGTTTCCTCTCCTTCCCTCCCCGTATTTACCCTCCGACAAATAACTCAGAATTTGCCCCAGGCTTATAGACTTGGGCATTTGCATGCTTGCTTCCACAGTTGCACATACAGGCCTGACACCTACTGACAGGGAACAAAATTAGGCCTATCAGTGGCTTCCTGGATGATGTACGAGACACATTCCTACACAAACTGAAATTCGAACAACTTAGATAATTCATGACAGACTTACCTCAAAAACCTGACTTATTTAGAGCACCCAATTTGAGAATTTAAGTGATGACCCGACCCACTATTACACAAAATAACCTACCTATACTTACAAAATATGAACCTCCAATCACTCTTATCCATGACCAAATGGAAGAGTGCGGTTGGGGAGACTTTCACTGAACAGCAATAGGACAAGATTTGTGACCTGGTTCATCACTGCGCACTGGCCAGTAAAACCCAAGAGACAACATACAAAGTAATATCTATGTGGTATAGGACACCGCAATTCATGTAGAGCATAGACGCTGACCTAAGTGACGAGTGCTGGCGCTGTCAAGCCTGTCAAGCCAGTCCTGTATATGCCCCAAGATCACGCCTTTCTGGCAAGGAATCTGTGAGATCCTGTCAAGGTTTTCAGACCTACTCCTTATCTCTTACACCACACTACCATACCCACTGCTAAGCACCAGAAATCCCTAACTCTCAGAATACTAAACACAGCAAAGCAGGTACTACCCCTATTCTGGAAGAAAGACACCCCACCCCTCCCCCCCACCGTTGACAGCCTAGTTTGACAAAATGTAAAATGTATGCAGATTGGAGGCCAGCCCAGATATATTCTCAAACTGACATGGACATATAGACGCACTGGGTGACAGTAGTATACCACACTGACTTTCAGAGACTGGCGACTTACAGATGTCCGACAGAACACTCAGGTGAGGTTGGGAGCCCTTCCATGGGGTGGGTAGGCAGGCTTAGGGGAGGTCTCAGTCACCAATTAGGTATATTCGCCCTGATCGGAGGAGTTGATGCTCCCTCATTCTGTCTTGATAATTGATCTCTCTCTCATTTTCCATATTGAGGCAGCCTTGCACTCATGAAAGAGGGATTATGTTCTGCATCTTGATGGGTAGACCTGATCCTGTCTCATGTGAAGGCATTCAATGTGGACCCTGCCACTGAGAAAAAAGAACTGTCAGACAGGTAAATAGATAAACTAAAACCAGTATAGGAGCTTTGTCTACTAGTATCAAATGGCAGGAGAGGTGACAATGGACCAGCGAAAGATGAAAAAAGATAACATCATAAAATATTTGAGATATGGGATGACATTTTCCTTACTTGGAATGGTACCATTGCCACACTGAATGAAATGGTTGACCATATCAAAAACCTACCCACATCAGTAAATCTAACTCTAAATTGTCATCATACCAACATTCAATTTTTGGATGTCACAATTTTTAAATAAAACAACAAATTAGGCTTCATGCTATTATGCAAGGAAACTGATCGTAACACTCTTCTATCTGCTTCCAGCTTTCATCCTCAACATATTAAGGATTCTCTACCTACTTCACAGTTCCTCAGAGCAATACGGTACAACAGTGACCCCAAGAACCGAGACCAACAGCTAAATGAAACTTGGGATAGATTCCTCAGCAGAGGTTTCCATCCACGAATATTGGCCACAGCAAGGGCCAAAGCTATCCAACGCTCCACACAAGAAGGTAGAAAGGAAAGATCTTATCCCAATAAAATATTTTTGCCATTAACATTCCATACAGCAATTATGGCCATGAGAAATTCAATACAGAAACATTGGAATATCATTCAATCTGATGATAGCCTCCCTAAAAGATTTGAAGAACCACCAATTACAAGCTACAAAAGGAACTGTAATCTCACAGACTTGCTAGTATGCAATGGTCCATGCCACTGTAATGCCAAACCACCAAAACACAGAAAGAATGGGTGTTACATATTTAGCGGCTGCGTTACATATAGCCACATGGTGAGGGGCTCTACGCTCGACCACCCACAGTGTTGAAGAAGATTTCAGATTAAACAGTATATAACTTGCACCACAGACCACGTTGTTTACATGATTACTTGTCCATGTGGACTCTCATACATTGGCAAAATGGACCTTACACTTAGATATCGCATCAGAGGACACATTCAAGGGTGTGATTGTCCACTCTTCGTACCTCTATTCTTTTTCACACCCACGTGTGTTTTTATCCATATCATCACAATCACCATTGATAGTTTTTTCACTTTGTCACCGTTCGATTTTGTCACTTTGTCATGTCACCTTTTTTATATGTCGTCCTGTCCCTACATTTTCCCTCCTTTAATTTCCCTAAAGATGGCTTTCCTAGACTTTTTCGATTGTAAAATCCTCCTTAGTAGATCCCCAGTACTCAGTATCCTTGTTTCGTTCTGTTGTTTAGCAACCATTGCTCTTGATCGCTGGTTGATTGCCGTTTGGTTGCTTAGCAACCACGCATAACACGTCACATACGCTTCACTCACGTTGCTTTCCGACACTTCCGGGTTCAATCAGTCTTCATGCTGTCCTGACACTGCATTGGTAAGTGATTTATTCTTTATCTTATATATTCTCATGTTACACTTAACACTGTGATCTTGATAAAGACTCGAATGGGTCAAAACGTTGATTTACATTTTTTGCACAGTTATTGGATGAAAATACAATAAATATTTTTTTACATGGATTCCAGACCTGGCGTGCTCCCTATTACTATTTTTCTACATAAAACACGAGATTGCACCTAGGCACGGTAAATATACATATTTTCTACATTTAGGAGGAGTGCCAAGCATTTGGTTATTGTTATATATATATATATATATATATATATATATGTACAATTCTATAGTATTAGGAAAAAAAGCAGGTAATGTTCCAGGCTGCGTAATGATTGTGTCTTGATAAATATTCCTGTTTCTTTAGAGATAAAGAAACAGAATTATTTATCAAGACTCAATCATTAAGAAGCCTGTAACATTACCTGCTTTTTCCTGCAAAGTCAGCCATGCTTGACATGATATTTTCTTAAATGGCAAATTAAGTAGTCTAAGCACAATAACCCCAACAACTTTAGTAGCAGTTTACAGTCGCAACATAGCTTTGACTAGGGCCAAATTTTCCATTAGGCAGAGTAGGCACTAGGGGGTGCCTGTTTTCATCACTTTTAATTAGCATTTTCGAACTAAAAGGAAAACTATAGTGTTCAGAATAGAAACTATAGTGTTAAACTAACTTTAGGTGACCCCTCGGTTTAACACCGAGAAATGTGATTTTACCCACCTTTTCTTCCCCACCACACCTGGCTCTGCCTCCATGGTTGATATTGTTATGGGCATATGCAAATATTAAAAGTTTTTAGAATGAAAAGTCGTATTTCTTAAACTGTGTACTTTGTCTTTAAGAGATTTTGCAAACAAACAATGTGTTAGAAATGGAACATATTGTTTTTCATACAATGTTTCTTTAATAAATGACCTCTTACCCATATTTAGTGCATAATGTGTTCAGACTTTAGGACGCCATTTTGTGCTAGGTTAATGTAACAAGTCAGAAATTGTCCATGTAATGTCTACCCTTAAATTTTAGTCTAAACATATGTCTAGGTCATGACAATAGACTGATTAAGATGTTGCCGTGTGAAATAGGCCTTTTATCTTTGCCAAGTTAAGGTAGGTCCTAACATAACCTAATTGGAAATCTAAGTTCTAAATATGTGTACTTATTAATATTAGAAACACAGAGGGAAGAATCTTGGATGCAGAGATGCTGCTCCATTTCATCATGACTGGGAGGTTGACTTGTTCAAGAGGGTATGTTATTCTATTTTACCAATATTGCAAGCATACACTTAAGTCTTGTTAACTCTGCTATAAATTATTGTAATCGATTATTAAGTTTTTATATGTCTATTTTTATATTTTTATTTAGTAAAATATTTTGTAAGACAAAACGTTATTGCTTCCAATACAATCTCTATTTTTATTGTATTATCAATTATTTATATATTTAAATAGAGGAACTCTTACTAACAATATAATATTATAGCTAAGAAATCTGTACGGTTAGCCTTCCTAAAGTCTATGCTTTAAGACATTATAGTGGTAAATAGAGGAACCAGCAGCGGTTACAATATAATCATTCTTGAAGATCTAAGTCACTCCAATGCTTTCCCATAGGGAAAGATTCATACTCACATACACACACAAACACACACAACAAAGGCAACATTTAACCACTACACATACTTCCACATAGAGCACTTAGTCTTCCCAGCACACAAACAACACTCAGCCACCGCACACAGCACTAACAGAAAAGTGCCCATAGCTCTCGGAGAGGGCCCCAATCTGGAATCCTGCCGAGAGCCTTGGGCAATCTTAATCCAGCTCTGACAGGACCAGTAGGCTGTTGCATTATTTTTTTCTAGCAGGCAGATTTTAATAACACTGCTAAATTAGTCATTATTAAAATGTACTTACTATGCATCATGGATTTGTTCAAAATCAAGAACCATGTATAAATATCTTGATATAGTTTGGTAAATGGAAACACTTTGTCCATTGTTATAGTGAATATTTCATGGCTGTGTGCTTTAAATCAATTAGGATGGAAGACAACAACAAACCCGTTGTTCTATTTTATACTAATGCCAACAATTTGGGGCTTTTTAAAACACGATGAAGTTAAGGTCATATTTAAAACTCCAGTTGTTCTAGACAACATAATGTTTAACAAATTGTTGCCAAATATTTAAATATTTTATAAAAAGTTATTTTGAAAAACACAATTGTGCTAATAAAGTTCACCACAATGCCCAATGTGATCACCACAATTCTTTGTGTTTAAGAACATAAATAATGGTCTCTGTAATATTGACCTTTTATTACATAAAGATAGAAATGTATGTTTTGACGGATAAATCTTTTATTACTTTTAGAGGAGCACCGAATTGTATTGTATTACAAATTATCCCCCAAACAGTTTCTTAAAAGCTAAAAAAAGGTTTTTTCTCCTGCAACCAATATAATTGTTGCAAAGTGACCAAGAATAAAACACTTAACAGGATTAGTAAATTTAAAACTAAATATACTAGGAAGAATTTTAAATTAAAGATTTTATTACGTTTTACTAGAAATATTTATTTTCTTATTTGTCCATGTAGACTGCAATACGTTGGTCAGACCATCCTGACAGAATTTGACAAACATAGTGTTTCGGCACATTTTTAAAAATATCATAAACGGCATAAACAGCATTATATTTTTAGCTTTTGGTTTTTAATATTGATATTGGTTTGTTACATTTTCTATAATAGAATTATAAAATATATGTATATATATATGTATGTATATAATTTTTTTTCATTATTACAAATAATTTTTAGAAATATTATATTTTATTTGTTAATTTTCTTCCCCACTAAGGTGATTAGACTGTATGGTTTAAACTATCTCCATTTGGTTCTTTTAAATTTCCCTATTTGGTTCTGATGGTAGTAAAGCTGCATCTCTCTTAAATACTCTCTTTTTTAACATTACTAACCATTTACTATGTATATGTTTAATGTTTTATTATTTTTATTTGTAAAATAGTGCATGCATCTCTTATCTTATCTTTATGATGTCTACCAAATATGTGTTTGTTTTTTTTTGTTTTACCTGTACTGGGATGGATATTCATTTATAAACATGCCTCTTTTGGGTGGTCTAACTGCTATAAGAAAGATCTGAGAAAGCCACAGCAATGGCGAAACACGTCATTACACATGCAAAACGTCTCCACCTCCAGCCGCAGGAAGCACAGTTAGGATTTCAGAGGAAACTATTGAAATTCAGAGGAAATTTAGTCAGACAGCATTCGATTCGGTTAAAAAAATTAAAAGGAAAAGTTGACAGAAATTTGGAGAAAATTAGCAAGAACCAACACCAAAACATATACTCTGACTGGAGGCAAGGACTGGGTGAATGGAGATAATAGAGGACTGTGTTATTTTGATCTGTGAATAAAGTCTACTTCAAGTTATCCATCCGTACATTGTATGGAGTACCACCAACCTGGATTAGTATATTTAGAGCCATTACAGTTTGAGCAGTCTTTACCTGCCCTGTCCTGAGAGTGAATTGAAATAAAAAAAATGTCCTATAATTGTGGATTATGGTTTTACATTATATATGTTTTTTATTTTTTTTGATGTATAATATTGCAGAGACTATTATTTTTGTAAGTTTTTAAACACAAAGAATTGTGGTGATCACATTATTAACACAAGCTTGTTTTTCAACACAACAGGTTTTTTTTAAACTTCTTACTGTTTTTCAAAAGTCGCTTCTATATTCAAAGGCACAGCTTACCTTACATGGGTTTTTATATTATTTACTTAGTGTTCTGGGTTATCAGACTAAAATATATTTGCAGCACCATTTTATTCACTTGCTATGGTTTGTATTATTTCGAAGTATATAAATATAATCACTGCACATTAACACATTTACTGTAAGTGACAATAACAATATGCTATGGGAAGATTGGGAGAAAAATGTATATTAGGCACACTCATTAACTAATAGCAAACTTAAAAATCATTAGTATGAGGTTAACCTTGTCAATACTAGTTGAGATAATGGTGCAAGCAATGATGGAGAAATATCTCATTAAGTGGGAGATATAACATTAACCTTCTATAAGACTATAAGGAATTAGACTACAATGAGCCTGAGGAGAGTCCACCATCACATCGTCCTCATCAATCTGCACCACTTATGTTTTCTCACCAAACATCACCAATGACACTGGCCTCTCCAGTTGTGTCTGAAATGAGTGATGAATCTGATGTTGTTGATGAGTCTCCCACTGAGGTTGCTAGTGCCACCACCGTTACCACTATCATTATCCAAACTATTTCCAGCACCAGGCTCCCTCCTATTAGGTCAGAGACTACACCAAAAACACAGTCCAAAAGAATCGTATGGAAGCAGCTGATGCAAGAAGGTAGAAGAAACTGTACAATCTTCACCACCCATGACTAGCGTCACCCATTGTTCCAAAGTGTTGGAACATTTTGTTACAATTGGTGACAGATGTCTAGCAAAATGCAAACTCTGATGGAGGGAAACCAGCTGAGAGAAAGTGTTGGGTCATCTTAGCAAGATAAAGCAAAAGATTCCCACACACCATAAAAAGTCTTACTAAGTCAAGAACGTGGTATTGCTCCAACACCTAGCACTACTAGGGCAAGTAGTAGTGGTACCACCATTAAACAGAACAATGTGCTGGGGGATCATGGCACATTTGTCAGACCTGTTAGTGCAGATAGTGCCATCAGTCATCCTAGACAGGCCGTACAGCTCACCCTAGAACAGTTTGTCTGATTTCATTCTAGATTCATAACCCGGCAGCGGCCCAGCAAATTTACTTGACTCATATGTTACCTGATAACTATTGGATATGCTTCTTTATATAAGATAAAATGGCAGCCCTTCAAGCAGCTTATGGAGGTTGTTGCACCCCAACATGAGCTTCTATAGTGCACCACTTTCAGCAGGAACATAGAGCCCTCACACTACTATTCCTGTGTTTGTTGTGTTGAATTAGAAGTTGGTAAAGGCTGGTCGCCAGTCGGTGCACTTCACAACCGACTTATAGAATGCTCCTACTTGCCAACATACCTTCCTGTCATTGACTAGACATTGGTGGCCACCCAAGGTGTCAGAAGATGTGACCAGTTCAGAGACAAGGAATTCAGGCATGGTGGCCAGTGCTTCAATAGGCAAGCAGGGGAACCAACCCTTCCTCCTCACTGCTGAGGGGATAGATGAGCTTCACACCTCAGAAAATATATTGCAGGCTCCGAAGAAGTTGCTGACACTGTGGCAAGGACAGCAAGCGGAGCAGCAAATATAGTCAAGGCTCTCGGTGATAGTCTATTTATAGATGTGCATTGCTCAGCTCCTGTCCTTCATCTGGGACTGAAGTCTGCTTTCTTTGGGGAAAGCACTGGAATGTCGGCAACCCATCTTAAGTCTTGTAGGAAAGTTGCTGGCCATTTCCACCATAGTATTAAGGATATCCATTTCCTGAAAAAGGAACAGAGGAAGGTAGGCATCCAGCACCACCATCTTAATCAAGATGTAGCAACTAGGTGGAATTCCCCTCACATTCTGGAGGAACAGATAGCAATCCTAAGAAGGTTTATAATCATTTCATTAGGATTGTTATCCCATTAGGAAAGAAGGATTGGGTAATGATTGGGCACGTAGTGGCAGTCTTTAGGCCTTTCTTGGATGTCACTAAGAATTTGAGACAAGATACTGCTAGCCTTTGTCAAGTTATCCCTTTTCACCTAACTCTGAAATATGTATGTTTTTATTTCAAATAAGGGAGTTGTAAATGGTAACTTGATGATGATGGCTGCACTCAAGTACCAACTGACTCATCAGCTCAATGAGTGCATGGAGACTTGTCCCCAAGTTAATGCATGTATCCATGTTTGACCCAAGAATGTGGCTGCATTACAAGTGAGTAATTTTATTTAAAACTTTTTTTTTTTTAGTTGGGAAGGATGAGAACTAAAGTATAATGCCTAACAGAGCATTACACTTTAAAAGCTAACATAGGAAAAAGGGTTGTAGTGACCAGTTAAATCAAGACCTTAATTTGAACAAAAATGCAAAAATTAACAAATTGAAATTGAAATGAAAATGATTTATTTCCTGTGCACATCCCTAGTAAATAGAAAACAAATTGCACCATCTTAAAAAAAACTTCAAAAAAGTGATCCTTTATTGAGGTGCGAAGTAAATGATGAAACATATATCTATATTTATTTAATAAATACCGTGTTTCTCCGAAAATAAGACCGGGTCTTATATTAATTTTAGTCACAAAAAACACACTAGGGCTTATTTTCAGGGTAGGGCTTAGAGCCAGTCTGTCAGCCGGTGTCCACAGTGTGTACCCCCCAGAGACCCTCACCTCCCCCTCCCTGTAATATTCTCTCTTCCCTCCCTCCCTGTAATATTCTCCCACTCCCTCCCTCCCTGTAATATTCTCCCCCCTCCCTCCCTGTAATATTCTCTCTTCCCTCCCTCCCTGTAATATTCTCCCCTACTCCCTCCCTGTAATACTCTCTCCCTCCCCTCTGTATTCTCCCTCCTCCCTCTCCCCTCCCTCCCTGTAATATTCTCCCTCCTCCCTGTAATACTCTCCCCTCCTCCCTGTAATATTTCCTCCTCCTGTAATACTCTCCCTCCCTCCCTGTAATACTTCTCCCCATCCCTCCCTCCCTGTAATATTCCCCCTCTCTCTCCCTCCTCTCTCTCCTGTAATACTTCCCTCCCCTTCCAATCTTCTCCTCACCTGCTCTTCCCTGTAGCGTGGCGGAGCTCCAGGGAAGGGGAGGTGAGGCAGTGCGGCAGCCGTCTGAGCGCTCTCTATAAAGCGCTCAGTCGGCTGTGGCATTTAAAGGCCAGCAGCCGCCGGCCCTGCCTAGGTCTTATTTTCGGGGTAGGGTTTATATTGCAGCCCACCCTGATAATCCAGCTAGGGCTTATTTTCGGGGTAGGGTGTATTTTCGGGAAAACAGGGTATCTACAGGGTTTTTTTTGTGGGGGTGGGGGTTTATATATTTTGACCTTATATTTAAAATACAATTTGGTTCTAACCTTAGTGAATAACCCTATCAAAATATATTGAAAAATTATGCAAATATAGATTAATTTTTTTTAAAGGACCACTAAAGTGCCAGGAAAACATACTCGTTTTCCTGGCACTATAGTGCCCTGAGGGTGCCCCCACCCTCAGAGACCCCCTCTCGTCGGGCTCTGGGGAGAGGAAGGGGTTAAACACTCACCTTTCTCCAGCACCGGGCGGGGAGCTCTCATCCTCCTCTCCGCCTCCTCTCCTCCTTTTCGGCTGAATGCGCATGCGCGGCAGGAGACGCTTGCATCTTCTCACTGTGATTTTCATAGTGAGAAGCACGCAAACTCCTCTAGCGGCTGTCAATGAGACAGCCACTAGAGGCTTTAGAGGCTGGATTAACCCATTTATAAACATAGCAGTTTCTCTGAAACTGCTATGTTTATAGAAAAAAATGGGTTAACCCTAGCTGGACCTGGCACCCAGACCACTTCATTAAGCTGAAGTGGTCTGGGTGCCTAGAGTGGTCCTTTAACTGCTACTCCAGTATTGGTTACTTTTTTTTTTTATTCTTTATTTTATTTTTTGTGCATAAAGAGTAATTACAACGTTTGCTTCATGCCATTACCATAAACACAGTCGGTGGCGTATATAGCGAGGTAGTAAACACATAAGGCTTCTATAATAGTTGCACATTTTAAGTGGGCTAAGCAGTTATAAGGGTCTGTCCATCTGTGTGTACTGAGTAGTTAGTATGGCGTGGGTGCAGCGTGGCACTACTTGGGGTAGCCTAGCTGTGGTGTCCTTGGAGTAATGCACTCTAGTACGTCTTCATTTAAATTAGCCGTCTATTGTTGTAGGTGCAGCTAGGGGTTCTCCTGTGCTTTATTTGGTGCCTGAGTCCGTGTCTGTACGCAGGTTAGTTGCGACCCTGTGTGTGGGCGTTTGTCAGGCTGATGTAGTCCTATTTCTGTTGGGCTAGCTGGGGGAGTTTGGCGTGGTAGTAGTCAGGGTTAATCCTGGCGCTTTGTCTGCTCGTGTTCAGGTTGGCGTGTCCCTTGTCCCTTGTCCCTTAAGGGCCCCTGTGTATAATGTGTTATGTGTTACCGGAGGTTTTGTGTTATGTCTCGTCTGGGTGGGCTCGAGCAGTCTTGTCTGTATTTTTGTTTGAAACATTAAACATAAGTAACATGAGGAACCTTAAAAAACAAGATAAACATAAGTCTTAATAGTGATATGTTTGTGTGCAGGCCTCCTCTTTCAGGTCACAGGACTCTCGTCTGCTCCGCCAGGTGAGGATGGTGTGTTAGCCAGAGTTCTAGGTCTAGTGTTATGTGGCTCTTTGGCGTGGGTAGGGAGTCCCAGCGTATTGAGCAGGGCTGGGCTTTTTTTTCTGGGTCAGAGATCTTATAGGTTTTGTCGTCCTTGGTGACCCATAGTGTTTTAGGGGTTGCCCATCTGTACATGAGTCCGTCAGTTTGGAGAGAGGCGGTGACGGGTTGCAAGCTTTTGCGCCATAGCAGTGTGGCCCTGCTTAAGTCCTGGAAGAAGACAATACAGCACCGTTCAAATTCGTACTGAGATTTCCCCTTAATAGCGGACATTAGGGCTATTTTGTCTGTTAGTGTCTGGCACCTAAGGATGATTTCGCGGGGAGCATCGTGTGCGGCTTGTGGTGATTTGGCGATCCGATATACTCCGTCGAAGTTGAAATGTTTGGCCTATCTTGAAGGTAATAGTGAGGCTACAAGGCGCTGTATGAAGTGCAGCAGTTCGTCTTTGATTTTCACATTCTTTCTTCTCCTTCTGTTGTCCAGCAGGGTGACTTGCCTGGTGAGTGAAGTGTGTGAGGCTTGCATTTGTTGCACTGTGTCTCTCAGGTCGTTCAGACCTCGTTGTAGGGTTTGCACCTCTTCCTCTGTGGCCTGGGTGTGGGCAGTGACTGTTTGGACTTCAGCTGCCAGGCATTTAAGGTCAGCCTGCCACATTTGTTGGAGGTTTTGTTGTGGCCCAGTCAGCATTTCTTGGATGTCTTGTTTAGTTGCTGGGGCCCTTGTCCCAACGGTCTAAGGGGTCTCCCTATCTGCTGTGGTTGGTGCTAAGCTGTATGAGGGAGCTTCTTCCACTGACTGTGTAGGTGAAGCCTCATGGGAGGTCTGGGCCCGTGTTACTGGCATTTGCAGCATTATGCCTATGTCCCGCTGTGTCTGGGGCACCTGTAGAGTTGATTTCTGGGACCTTCACCCCATCTCTTGGTGTGAGTAGAAGTCAGGGGTGGCTTGCTGTATTCCAGTCTCTAGCCATGTTGCTAGCTCACTGGCTAGGTCTCGTGGTCGGGTGCCCGTGTGGTAGACTGCAGTGCTTCTCTTGCTGCGTTTCGTGCCCGGTGTGTGAAGGAACGGCATCTGCCGGCTCCGTAGTGGGCGCAGAAGTGGGTCCCGCACTTTGTTTCTGCAGGCTTGTCTTGGTTCGTCAGTTATTAGCTGTTTTTCTCCCTAATCCGTCGGAGCCGCTGGAAATGGCGACCGCTCCGGTGTGCTGCTAGGCTCCGCCCCCTGGTATTGGTTACTTTTGATCACTTGATCTGTGAACAAAATGGTGGTAAAATGCTCCTAAAAATATACTGTATAATATTTACATAATAAATTATTATGTAAATAGCTTAAAATACACTGAATGGCCCATTTTAGCTCCCTCTTTGTTTGCTAAATTCAGTTCCCAAATTGATTTAGTGGTACTGAAATTCTGCTAAGCTAAACCGACATTTGGCTAAAATTTGGCAGGTATACTTTAAAAGTTGTTTTCATCTTCTGCTCTATAAATTGAACTTTAATAATATACAGGGATTCTACATGGTCTAGCAAGCTATTAGCTATTAGAATTTCTATTAAGAAATTCTAAATTAAACAGAATTTACAATTAAAGAAGTGTAAACATTAGATGACTCTTTATAGGAAGTGTTTTGGAAGGCTGTGTAAGTCACATTCAGGGAGGTGTGCCTAGATAAACAAAGTGATTTAACTCCTAAATGGCAGAGAATTGAGCATTAAACAAAGTGATTTAACTCTTAAATGGCAGAGAATTAAGCAGTGAGACTGCAGGGGCATGAGCTATACACTGAAACTGCTTCAATAAGCTAAAGTTGTTTTGGTGACTATAGTGTCCCTGGTGCAATAGCAGTGACTGCAATGGCAGTAACATGAAGGATATAAGTAGAAAATTGACAACTCCATTGACTGTGAAGTTATATTATTTGTGTACAGTTTATGCACGGTGTTATAGTTAAGAGGGAGGGGTAAGTGTACACATTAAACTAAAATGAAAAGTTTGTAAATTATCATTACAAAAACATATTTTCACAAATATGTGACTGGTGGAAACAGGCCTTCCATTTAGGCACTTAGGGAACTTAGAATAATATCCAGTTAGATATATTAAGGTTAAAAGAACACACCAAGCACCATAAACACTACAGCCTGCTTAGTGGTTATGGTACAAGGAGTACCCTGGCATCATCCTGGTGTTTCCATTTTTCTTGAGCAAGTGGTGCTGGATGGTAATGTAGACATCCATTCACCAAGGGTGTTAACTGAGCACTCTCTGCCAAAGAATGAGTTCATGTTGTCAACAAACTGATTACCTCCCAACATCGACTATGTGTGACACCTTAATTTTAGCAGTGTGAGTGGGGGTGTGGCTAGGGGAGGGGCTATCCTTATATATTTTAGTTGACTATTTACAAAAGTTTATGCAAATTAGATGTTGTTTATAACAAGAACAATGTATCTTACTTACACAGACTGATTTCTTAACACATTTACAGTAGTTTAACCCCTTAAGGACACGTGACATGTCATGATTCCCTTTTATTCCAGAAGTTTGGTTCTTAAAGGGTTAAAGCTACATTACTGTGAGTATTATTACTATTGAGCTCTGTTAAGCACTCAGACACACCAACAACAGAGCTCCTAGAAACGAGGGGCATTAGTGTAGCAAAGAGTGACAGAGGAGTACAGAAGGATTTGGCTCAGAAATAGGGACTGTGCCTCCTGAATAGGGACACTTGGGAGGTTTGAAACTGACGCTTGACTTCTCCATTTACAGAAAACAAGAAGCAACTCAAACATCTGGTTGTCCCAGCTAAATGTTAAACCGTACTAAACCTTGATTTCTGCTGGAATTCAGCAGGAGTGAGATGCAGTAAAACAGATACCAGTTTGCACTATAGTTGTATGCTTTTGAGTCTATAGATGGATTTGATAACCTCACCTGGCTGGTGGAGCGAGGAAGACCTTATTGCGTTATGAGGTACATTTTGGAGTTACTAGGCCTAGAGAGATTATCCAGTCCAAGACCTCCAGCTCTCTCCTTTATATAAATTTGATCTGAATTTATTTATTTACCTATTTTATTGTATGTTTTTTATCGTCTATTTAATGAATTAAAAGCAGGGTTTAGCTTAACACTGCAGTGTCGTTTTTAATATTTTAATTTTAACACGCAGCATTCCATTTGGCAAAAGGGAAAAACAGACTTACAACAACATTTACACAGGAAACCCTTATATTTCTGAAAATTAGATTAGATTCTATACAAATCAAAACATGGTTTGTTTTTTCATGCAAGTGAGATAACACAACATTCCTTGGGGCATTGCAACAATTTTGGCTACAAAAATAAATAATGTATTACCAGTTTGCAAAAATGTTTGCCCTTATAGTCTATTTAGGGTCTCAATTTCATATTTTTGTATAGGTTTTTCAAATGATTACATATGTTTGAATAAATATTTAAAATATTTTTGCAAAAAACTTGTAATATGTAAAAAATATATCAATAAATCAAAAAAATATAAGAAATATTTTCAAAATATCATAAAATTATTTGAAAAGCTTGTCCAGAAATACTAAAAAGAGGCCTAGACTGGCAAAAAAATATATAGAATATTATGGATTCCTGTAGTTACAGAAAAGTATATATTGTCATGCTACAGTTATACAGATTTATTTACTAAACACTTGTACTGTACAGTGAGGGGGGGAAGTATTTGATCCCCTGCTGATTTTGAACATTTGTCTACTGACAAAGAAATGATCAGCCTATAATTTTAATGGTAGGTGTATTTTAACAGTGAGAGACAGAATTGAAAAAAAATCCAGAAAAACACATGTCAAAAAAGTTATAAATTGATTTGCATGTCAATGAGTGAAATAAGTATAGATTTCTGGCTCCTAGGTGTCTTTTATACAGGTAACGAACTGAGATTAGGAGCACTCTCTTCTGTCCACAGAAACAATCAATCAGATTCCAAACTCTCCACCATGGCCAATACCAAAGAGCTGTCGAAGGATGTCAGGGACAAGATTGTAGACCTACACAAGCCACAAGACCATCGCCATGCAGCTTGGTGAGAAGGTGACAACAGTTGGAGCGATTATTCGCAAATGGAAGAAACACAAAATAACTGTCAGTCTCCCTCAGTCTGGTACTCCATGAAAGATCTCACCTTGTGGAGTTTCAATGATCATGAGAACGGTGAGGAATCAGACCAGAACTACACGGGATAATCTTGTTAATGATCTCAAGGCAGCTGGGACCAAGAAATCAATTGGTAACACACTACGCCGCGAAGGACTGAAATCCTGCAGCGCCCGCAAGGTCTCCCTGCTCAAGAAAGCACATGTACAGGCCCGTCTAAAGTTTGCCAATGAACATCTGAATGACTCAGAGGAGAACTGGTTTAAAGTGTTGTGGTCAGATGAGACCAAAATCGAGCTCTTTGGCATCCATTGTACAGCTCTATGGAATTTGCTGGCACTATATAAAATAACAATAATCAACTCAACTCGCCATGTTTGGAGGAAGGGGAATACTGCCTATGACCCCAAGAAAGCCATCCCCACCGTCAAACGTGGAGGTGGAAACATTATCCTATGGGGGTGTTTTTCTGGTAACGGGATAGAACAACTGCACCACATCAAAAGTGCGACAGATCGTGCCATGTACCATCAAAGCTTGGGTGAGAACCCCTTTCCTCAGCCAGGGCATTGACAATGGGTTGTGGACAGATATTCCAGCATGACAGTGACCCAAAACACACAACCAAGGCAACAAAGGAGTGGCTCAAGAAGAAGCACATTTAGGTCCTGGAGTGGCCTAGTGTCACGGTTCTCGCCGCAGCAAACAGACGGCCAGACGTGGTCACCCATGGAGTTCCAAACAAGGGACTTGAACCGGGGAACTTCGCAGACCTGGTCCTGCTTCCTTCCTCTGAGCCACAGCAGCTTTTGTATTCCACATGTCATTCTGGTCCTGTTCATCCTGGCATGTCTATTACTCGGGGGGCTGTACCTTGACTTTGGATGTGCTTCACCTGACCCTGATCAGACATTAGCAGGGTATTTAAACTCAGCCTCGCCCTGTGATCAGCATCAAGTCTTTGATCCTGTTGTGTGCTTTGTACCAGTGTTCCTGTCGTTTGAGCTGCTACTTGTTATTGACCCCGGCTTCTGACTATGTTTACTCTGACTTCTGGCATCCCTTGACTTTGGCTACTCCTCGTTGTTCCTGTCTTCTGGCATCCTTTGATCTCGGCTATCCTTTGACGATCCTGCTGTTTGAGTCCTTGCCTGTCCAGCGACTTGGTACTTCATCCTGCACAGCCCCCGTGCACAGACTCACAGGCCGGGTGAATTCTTACCTGACCACCTTGGCCTGTGGCTATCTGCAAGGGTGAGCAACATATCTGCGCTACAGACTCCCAACCCAGGTAAGACCCTGACACCTAGCCAGTCTCCAGACCTTAATCCCATAGACAATCTGTGGAGGGAGCTGAAGGTTTGAGTTGCCAAACGTCAACCTCGAAACCTTAATGACTTGGAGAGGATCTGCAAAGAGGTGTGGGACAAAATCCCTCCTGAGATGTGTGGAAACCTGGTGGCCAACTACAAGAAACGTCTGACCTCTGTGATTGCCAACAAGAGTTTTACCACCAATACTAAGTCGAAAGGGTCAAATACTTATTTCATTCATTGACCTGCAAATTATTAATAACTTTTTTGACATGCATTTTTCTGGATTTTTTTTTTTTTTTATTCTGTCTCACTGTTAAAATACATTACCATTAAAATTATAGATTGATAATTTCTTTGTCAGTGGGCAAACGTTCAAAATCAGCAGGTGTTCAAATACTTTTTCCCTCACTGTATATAATATTAAATCTGAAATGTTGGCGAAAAGAGCTGATTAAAAGAAAAAGGTTTAAATCAATTATAATTATTATCTACCAACCTCAAGGACCTCAATGATATGTACAAATAAATTACTATTAATACCGCACTCAATCGCATATAGTATGCGTCAAAAAGAAAATATTTAATATGTTAAAATGCAAAATTCATTTATTGTATTCTAATTGAAACCAGAAAAAAGACAAAATCTAAAAAGAGGACCACTATTGCCAAATGTACGAATGGTGCACACTCTGTTAGTTCATTCACAGTACAATAGTTAATAGAAAAAAATCACAATATATACACAAAATATGTACAATGTATCATAATAGTGATTTCTTTTTAAATACGTTATAGTTAGAACTTTAGTTTGAAATTTGTTCAATATTTACTTTTATATTTTAAGTTTCTATATCTCCTGGAAAACAAATGCTTTCATTCCAGTCAACTGCATGTCTGCACAGTATGAGCACTCGTGCTTAATAATTGAAGATTATGCTAGCTTTAGTGTACTAATAATCTTAATTTGAATAAGGACAGGAAGCGAGTATTTTGCAGGCTCCTCCTCCTCTTTCAACTAGCGACATCGCAGACAGACAAAGTTCAAACAATTCTGAATCAAAGCCAGTCTTGGGTCTGTAACAGGAGAATCAATCCAAACGAATTAGGATAAACCATGAGGAACGTAGGATAAACTTGGGATAATCCACATAGAGGTAATCGTAGGTCCAAGTGGAATTACGCTGAAACGAGAACGTGAAATAGGTTAGGTACTAATCGTAAGACCATGAAATACATGGAAGGCATCTGATTAGAATATCTCAGTAAGACTATAATACTAAAATGACAGTATACTATTAATCGATATTTCTCTCCCTATGGTACAACAAGTTATAAGTATGACATACGAGAGATACACAATAAACATTGGATAGTCGGGATAATGAAGGCAGAGATAGAAAAAGCTAGCTTCATAAAGTAGGATAGAGGAATCTGAAGAAGGAGCAGCATAGATATATTTGAAGACTGAAAGGGGGGGGTATGGGTGGGAAAATACTCGCCTCCTGTCCTTATTAAAATTAAGATTATTAGTACACTAAAGCTAGCATAATCTTCAATTTTATTACATGACAGGAGGCTTCGTATTTTGCCTTTTTAATGCTGATGTAACAAAGAAAACGCCGCGCAGGAGTTCGGTCTAAAGTAGAAGGTCCGAAAAGTGGATTCGCGGGACCAGTCAGCCACGCGAAGGACGTCTGATAGTGATGCTCCGGCTGCGTAGGCCGAGGAAGCAGCCGCACCTCTCACGGAATTAGCTCCGAAAGTGGCCTCCACGCCTGCCAGTGACAAAATCCAATGTACCCATCTAGCGAGGGTAGTAGAGGAGACTGGATTGTGTGGCTTGACGTAGGAAATCAGGAGTTGGCCAGAGAAAGTCGGGCGGAGAGAGGCGGTAGCCATCACGTAGCTGCGTAAGCTTGCAACCACACATAATTGAGGTTCTGCGACAAAAAAGGGGTAAAAAATGGCGGTGGAGTTCGATTTGTTGCGTCGGAAGATATATAAGGTGACCCCTTCTGGATCTATCGAAAAGGCATCGACTTCAAAGGCTCTAACGTCGGCTACCCAGCTAAATGAGACTAGGCAGAGTAAAATTGTCATCTTGGCCAAAAGTTGGCGAAGTGAAAGTCTGTCGTTAGACGGCCATCCTCTTAAGAAGGTGAGGACGAGGTCCACGTTCCAGAGGTGACGTATTTGGGGGCCGGGGGACATTTGAGCCGTATGCCTCTCATTAATTGACATACCATAGGGTCCTTACCCACCGGAATCCCTTGGATAGGAATATGGGCCGCTGAGATCACCGATCGAACTACATTGATCGTTCTATATGATTTCCTGGTTGCAAAAAGCGACGACAGGAAATTCAAGATGGCGGGAATAGGTGCCGTAAGTAGATCGAGGTTCTGTTCCATGGACCAGGAGGTCCAAGCAGAGAGGTAGCATAATCTCGTCCCCGGTGCCCATGAATCCATAAGAGGTCCCTAGCAGTCTGTGATAGTTCGCCGACTTGCCAGGTACCCCAGAAAGAGTCCAAGCCACCAGGGAGAGTCTCTCTTCCAGCATTAGTGGGTGAGGGTTTCCCTTCGGGTCCGTGAAGAGAGTCGGGTGGGATGGTAGCAAGAGCGGGTCTGCGTAAGATAGTGCTAGAAGATCCGGGAACCACGGTTGACTCTGCCATAGGGGGGTAATCAGGAGCAGAGAAATCTGGTGTACCTTCAGATAATGGAGAGTCCTCGCTATCATAGCGAATGGGGGAAATGCGTAGGTGCCGAAGGGCGGCCAAGTCTGTAGGAAGGCGTCCACCGCTTTGCATTCTGGATCCGGGAGCCAGCTGAAGAAGTCTTGGCTTTGTCTGTTGTTGCGGGATGCGAAGAGATCCAGATGGAAGGGTCCTCTCATTCGCGAGAGGACAGTGAATATCTCTGGGTCCAGCATCCAATCACTGCCGTCTCTCCAATGGTGAGAGAACCAGTCGGCTGTGAGATTCGTCTGCCCTGGTAGGTATTCCACCTTGAGGGAGATGTTGCGTGGAAGGCAGAAGTCAAACACTTCTTTCGTGAGTTCGGATAGGAGTTGTGAGCTAGCTCCGCCTAGGTGATTGACATAGCGGACGGCCAAGATGTTGTCCATCCTGAGAAGAATACAACAATCGGATTTGTCCCTTGCCAGGCTGCGTATGGTGAAGGAACCCGCCAGGAGTTCGAGACAGTTTATATGTAGGTTGAGTTCCTGTGAAGTCCAGGCTCCCCCTGTCGATACTCCCTCGCTCGTGGCTCCCCAGCCCCAAAGGCTGGCATCCGATTCCAGCACAAAATCTGGGGTTTCGCCGAATATAGCTCGGCCGTTCCAGGCCTGCATGCTGTCTAGCCACCATTGAAGTTCCTCCCTGACCTCTGCCGTAATCGGTACTGGTTGGTCGTAGGTGGGATTTCGGTGGAGGAAGGATGCCTTGAGGCGTTGCATTGCCCTGTAGTGGAGTGGGGAGATGGCTTGGATGGATGCCGATAGGAGGCCCACAATCCGAGCGAGATTGCATAGAGGGACCGATCGGCACCGAAGTGTTTTACAGATTTCCTTCCGAATAGCGGCAATCTTGGCTGTCGGGAGGCGGAGTGTGCTGGAGACTGAGTCGATCTCGAACCCCAGGAATTGTATGGTTTGGGACGGAGTTGTAGCCGATTTCTGATCATTTACTGTAAACACTAGGGACTCTAGGAGATCCACGGCAAAACGTGTGTGGAGTCTTGACTTGACGGAGCAGAAGAGCAGGAGGTCATCCAGGTATATAATGCAGCGAACTCGTTGGAAGGCATCGTCTGCCAGGTACATGATGCGGGAGAGGGGTCCAGAGGTATCTAGTAGCTTGTCTTGGACTCCTTTGAATCCCCTCTCCACCCCGCGGCGGGGATTGTGACCACCTCTACTCATGAAGGTAGTGATTACCTGGTCAAATTCAGGTGTCAGGGCTACTTGATCTGGTAGGGAATGGGGGGCATTCCAACTTCAGTCAGTTGAGACTACCCATAGGTGCATAAACTTAGTGAGGTGTTCCAGAGGTGTCCAGTCTGTCGAGCGAGGGTGTCTGATGTTACGTGGGTCAAAGAGCATCTGGCCCATAGGGTCCAGAATAGCCTCGTCCTGTGACAGGGAGGTGTCTCCCGTCCCTTGCCATTCGGCAGAGAATGAATCTGAATCCCTGTATGAAAGGGTTTAGATTCTGAGCCCCAGGCGTCGCCATCGGATTGAGATGTGTTAGCCTGCCATCCATCCAGTGTGGCCATAGTGTCATCAATATCTTCCTCCTCCTCTAAGGAGAACACTTGGAGAGGGGCAGGGGTGATGGCGGCCGCCGTTTTGCTTTTCTTAGCGGGGTGTTTGCCCTTGCTCGGTTTGGGGTCCTTCTCCCCTTTCCAGTGGCGTTTGCTAACCCGGGTGTCGTCCTTGGTCTGGGTTTCAGAGTCATCAGACTCAGTATCTTGGTGTGTGCAGCGTGGATTGGATGGCCTGGAGTGTTCAGGTTGAATAGTCATCATGTGGGATAGGGCCTTCTCCATAGAAGCGGCCACCGCTGCATTAACAATGGACTGAAAGTCCACTGGAGTAGGCTGAGATTCTTCCATAATGTAGGTAAGGACTTGGCACTGATAAGAGGGCAGTTGAGGCAGGGGTCAATAGTAGGAGAGGATCCTACAGTAGTTATAGTACCAACAGTAACAGATATAACCCCAGCAGGGTAATGTTCCGAGAATAGTACTGTCATACCTGGTGTCCCGCACCGTCCCGGTCCCGCCGTCCATCCTCTCATGTCGGGCGGTGTGGAATCGCTGGCGGGCGTCGCATCTGGGAGAGTGCCCGGGGATGTGCGCGCGCGCACAAGGTAACCAGCAGGGATGACGTGGACTCCAAATTTAAAGAGATAGTGGCCTATTGTCACTATCTATTTATACCTCCTTCAATTCTATCCCTGCCTATCAGTATTCACCTTGCCCTATATTAACCTCCTTCTGACATCACTTCCTTGCCCTGTCGTGGTTTATTATAGCCCGAGAGTGCGTTCTGAGTAGTTGTCTTTTCTCTGGTTCCTGACTTCGGCTTGTTTATTGGTTATTCTCATTTCTGGCTCCCTGACCTTGGCTCTGCCTATTTCGCTTTCCCGTATCTCTGTATTCCTGACCTTGGCGTGTTTGACTATTCTTATCTCTCGTTCCTACGTTAAGGAACTTTAAGGTCCGGTAATACGTCTATCTGTGTTCGCCTTTATTGTTCTCTGGTTTGCGTGTTGGGGAGTATTAACCTTGACATTACGACAGGGCCACGGACCCTGCAAACCTGGGACAACAAATGGCTGCATATGAAAATAGAATAGAGGGATTAGATCATAGAATGGATCACCAGAACTGCGTGTCTTCAACCAGAGGTAGAGGACAGTAGTTCTCAAGGTGCTGTCACACTACCATCTGAGACTCATTCCACACCATCTATTCGTCTAACTCCCTCTCCTCGTTATTCCAGGGATCCATCATTATGCAGGGGATTTTTGAACCAGGTGGGCGTACATTTTGAAGTAGCCCCTGATTCATTCCCTACTGATAGGTCCAAGATTGCGTTCATTATGAACATATTAGAAGGTAGAGCCCTGGCTTGGATAAATCCCTTGTGGGAGAATAATGACGTGATTGTCTTTAATTTTGAATTGTTCCTCAGGACTTTCCGTAATGTGTTCAATCCCCCAGGCAGAAAGAGACTAGCAGCCAGAGCGTTGTTAAAACTCAAACAAGGATCTAGAACAGTGGCCGATTATGCTATCAAATTTCGCACCTTGGCCTCTGAATTGACTTGGAATAACAGTGCTCTAACAGCTGTGTTTTTTGAGGGCCTTAATGAGTCCTTACAGGAAGAAGTGGCAGCCAGGGATTTACCAGAACTCCTAGAATACCTTATACAGTATATGTCAGACATTGATATCAGGGTTAGACAGAAGCATCTTCATTTAGATAGACAAAGGAGGGCTTTAGGAAGAATCACTCCTCGTTCAGTGATAACGGATTACCCGCTTTGCCAGCCCCTGAATCTGATTCTGAACCCATGCAACTAGGTAACACAAGACTCTCTGAGGCTGAGAAGTCTTACAGAAGAAGAGAAAGGTTGTGCCTATACTGAGGTCGTAAGGGGCATTTGCGTAACAATTGCCCATCACGTCCGGAAAACTCTACCACCTAAGCTCGTTCAGGGGACCGGCCTTGGGTGTGATGTCTCTGTCCCCTAAAACAAATTCATACAGATGTGTTATGCCTGTAACCCTATTCTGGGAAAGTGTTAGTAATCTCACTATGGCCCTCATTGACTCTGGATCTGCAGACAACTTTACTGACCAGACCTTTGCTACAGCTCTTACTCTTCCTTTGGAGGAGAAAGAAACACCCTTGGCCTTTGAGGCCATAGATGGTAGACCATTAACAGTCCCCTATGTTACGCATCAAACTAATGCCCTTTGGTCTATGTAATGCCCCGGCAGTCTTCCAAGAATTTATCAATGATGTCTTACGAAATTATTTGCACACTTGCGCTATTGTGTATCTTGATGACATTCTTATGCATTCTCTTAATATTCAGATACATCACCACAAGTTAGAAATATTTTACAGACCCGTCTTGCTAATGGCTTATATTGCAAACTTGAGAAATGTCTGTTTGATCAGACTTAAATTCAGTTTTTAGGGTATATAATTTCTACTGATGGATTTCAAATGGACCCTAAAAAACTATCTTCTATTCTTGAATGGCCCTTACCCATTGGTTTGAAGTCCATACAGAGGTTCATTGGATTTGCTAACTGTTATAGAAAATTTATAAAGGGCTTTTCCCAGATTCTAGCACCAATCACAGCTATGACCAAGAAGGGAGCTAATCATGTGAATTGGTCTGCGGAAGCCAAAGTTTCTTTCACTCTCTTGAAGAAATCTTTTGCCTCAGCTCCCGTCCTGGTACATCCAGACCCCTCTAGACCCTTCATCCTTGAGGTTGATGCCTCCGAGACCGGTGTGGGGGTTATCCTTTCCCAGAGGGAATCTCCTACTGCTCTGTTGCATCCTTGTGGATTCTTTTCTCGTAGGCTGACACCTGTTGAAAATAGTTATGATATCGGTAATAGAGAATTATTAGCCATAGTATCAGCTCTCAAGGAATGGCGTCACTTACTTGAGGGATCTACGGTTCCTATCATGATTCACACCGATCATAAGAATTTATACTATTTGAGTGACGCTAAGAGGCTTTCGCCCAGACAAGCCCGCTGGGCTCATTTTCTTTCACGCTTCAATTAAGTAATCTCCTATAGACCGGGTAATCGGAACACCAAAGCAGATTCTCTTTCCAGACAGTTTGCCACTCTTGATAAAGAGAAGGTCAGACCAGAACCCATTATACCTCCTGAGAGAATCATTGCTTTGACTAGACTCAGAGTCTCTTCCCCTCTTCTGCACAAGATCCAAAACGTCCAAGATAGGGCACCTAGTGATAAGCCTGTTGATAAATTCTATGTGCCTCCAGAGCTGAGAGGGGAAGTATTCAGCCATTACCATGACAGTAAAATGGCTGGACACATGGGGGTATCTAAGACTATTGATTTAATTACACAACAGTATTGGTGGCCATCTCTTAGAAAGGAAGTTGAAGCTTACGTATCATCGTGTGACGTTTGTTCCCAATCTAAACCTTCTCATCAAGTACCATGTGGTCTTCTTCATTCCTTTGCCATTAGTTCCTTGGTCTCATCTGTCTATGGATTTTATAGTAGAGTTGCCACAATCTAAGGGTTTTACTGTCATTTTGGTTATAGTTGATCGTTTCTCTAAAACTGTGCATTTCGTACCTTTGAGAAAATTGCCTTCTTCTGCTGAATTAGCCAGTATATTCACCAAGGAAATAATACGACTACACGGAATGCCAGACATCATTGTGTCTGATAGGGGTTCACAATTTATTTCAAAGTTTTGGAGGGGTTTTTGTAAAGACATGGGCATTGAACTCGCCTTCTCTTCAGCCTTTCATCCTCAAACAAATGGTGCTGCTGAAAGGACTAATCAAAGCCTTGAACAATATCTCCGTTGTTTTACGTCTCAACTCCAGGACAACTGGGCTGACCTTCTTCCTTGGGCTGAATTCACCATGAATAGTGCTACGCACTCTGCTTCTGGTCACAGTCCCTTCTTTGTCACGTATGGTCGTCGTCAAAATCTTCTTCCGGCTTCGTTTTCTCACAAGGGAATGCCGCTGTTGGATGAACACTTATCCACTGTACATGACACTTGGAGAGTGGTTCATGCCATCTTGGAGAAGACTATGCTTACTCAGAAAGCCTTTGCTGATAGGCACCATAGGGCGGCACCTTCTTATGTTGCTGGTGCTAGAGTTTGGTTATCCACACGTAACCTGCGCTTACGCGTTCCCTCAATGAAGTTGGCTCCTAAGTTCATTGGTCCTTACAAGGTTTTACGAAGGATCAATCCTGTTTCCTATGCTTTGGATTTGTCCAAAAACCTCCGTGTGCCCAACGTCTTTCATACGTCCCTCCTGAAACCGCTTATATGCAAAAGTCATTCTCGTTCCCAACCTCGTCCTCCTCCTGTTTGGATTCATGGTCAAGAGGAATATGAGATCCAACATATTGTCGACTCCCACATCTCCCGGGGTTCGCTTCAGTACCTGGTTCATTGGAAAGGTTATGGGCCCGAGGAGCGCTCATGGGTTCCTGCTTCTGAGGTCCATGCGCCCGACTCCTTAGGGCGTTCCATGCTAGGTTTCCTTCTCGCCCTTCTGGTGTTCCTCCAGTGGGCGTTCCTTTGGGGGGGTTCTGTCATACCTGGTGTCCCGCGCCGTCCCGGTCCCGCCGTCCGTCCTCTCATGTCGGGCGATGTGGATCGCTGGTGGGCGTCGGAAAGTGTGGGAGATCCAGCCGTTGGCCGGTGCGTGTAAACGCGCGGTTAGGCAGCCGGGAGGGGATAGTGCCCTGCAGGGACTAAATCCCAAGCGGTACGGGGGGAAAAAAAACGCCGAATCGCCAGGCGGAGAGCTAACCGGAGGGCGGAAGGTAGAGTGTCTAGTGCACAGTCTGAGGAAGGCTGTGGTGAAGGAAGCCCCAGAAAGTATCCTGAGTAGGATAGAGATATAAAGGGCAGGAAAGTGAAAGATGAACAATAAAAGCTTAAGAAAAACCATACAATATAATACAAGGAATAAGATATAATAAATGCCAGAAAACATTAATAAAATTAAGGAGCTCAATATTCTGACCTGTCTGCTGATGGAGCAGTAAAGAAAGAGGAAGAGGAGCCTGTTCGCTGGGAATATTATACCTCTTACTATTTTTTGATTGGTTCTTACTATCCCTTTCTTTACTGCTATGGAGTTTAGTAAAGAGAGTTATGCAAAATACGAAGTCTCCTGTCATGTAATAAAATTAAAGGAAGTAATGTATTATAATATAATTTCCACGATATACATCTTAAATTCCATGTTTATTAGATTGTATAAAATATTCTAAATTAAGAGGGAATAGAGAGTGATTTATGAAGTTCAGAATTTGTAGCTGATTTGCTAAATTATTTTACTATAGCCAACCTGGATTAAAATAGTTCAGTAGTCCTTGAATTTGTAATCTATTTAGTTACATTTGGACATGCTGGACAGCTATAAGCAAACTTGCAGCTTGACAGTTTATCATCATCCTAAATTAACTGCTCCAAAATCTCTTTAATAAATAAAAATCCAAGGGTAATGTTTAAAGGGGCACTATAGGCACCCAGTTCACTTAAAGAGACTTTATAGGCAGCAAAACAACTCTAGCTTAATGAGGCAGTTTTAGTGTAGAGATCACGC
Organism: Pelobates cultripes; assembly: GCA_933207985.1. NCBI lineage: Eukaryota > Metazoa > Chordata > Amphibia > Anura > Pelobatidae > Pelobates > Pelobates cultripes. Next base: position 49,060,009 of record OW240915.1, on the reverse strand, counting down.
CCCTTCAGTCTCACTGCTCAATTCTCTGCCATTGAAGAATTAAATCACTTGTGTTTCTGTTTATGAAGCCCTAGCCACAGCTCCCTTTCTTTGACTGACAGTCTGCATAACAAAAAAAAAATTATGTTAACTTGATTAAAAGTTTTTATCTACTGCTCTGTAAATTAAACTTTATTCACACACAGGAGGCTCCTGCAGGGTTTAAAATGCTATTAACAGAGCAGGAGACAAGACATTTTAAACAGAATGCGCAAAAAGAGAAAATATAAACATTAGATCTCACTTTACAGGAAGTGTTTAAGGAAATTGTGCAAGTCACATGCAGGGAGGTTTGGGTACAGTTGCACTAACAAAGTGATTTAACTCCTAAATGGCAGATAATTGAGCAGTGAGATTGCAGGGATATGATCTATACACAAAAACTGCTTCAATATGCTAAAGTTGTGTTGGTGACTTACGTGTCCCTTTAACTTATTGAAGTGGTCTGGGTGCAATGTCACTGTCCCCATAACCCTGCAATAACTCTCTGCAGCATCCGGCTTCTGAAATTTCAGATTCAGGAAGTTTGGAGGGCCACCGGGCAGGAGAGTGGTCAGCTGATGCTGGTGCAAATCTTTCCAGGCCAGTGAAAGGGAAGTCACTTACTGGCTGAGAGCATAAGCAAATCGTTCTCAGCCAAACAGCGGCCCTCCTGCCTGTTATCCCTCCACGCTTCTTGAATCAGACAGAAGCCAGATGCCACCGGGCAGAGCTGAGATTGTTGATGGAGGCAACCCTCGGGGTGAAACAATTTAAAAACAATTTAACCACTGAAGGTAAAAATGTGCACGTGGGTTTCCTGGCACCAACACATCGTCATTTAAATAAAGCTGTTATGGTGCCGTATGATGTGTAAATTGTCCCTTTAAGTCTCCATTTCATCTTAAAAATAAATATATATTTTTATTAATGTAGAACCAGATGGATGAAGTAAAATTGTTTTGTATTGTTATACATTATGAATGTTCAACTATCTTAAAGAAAGAGCAAAACCTACATGCTATAAGTTTAACAGTAATATTATGTAATAATATAAGTTTTCCTATGGAACAGCCAAATGCTTTTAAGCAAAGAATATTTTACAGACTATTAAAATGCTGTATTTGTAAGTTTACCTTGCTACTCAATCAGCATGAATTCCAAATTCCACAAGCCAGCACAAAGATTGTGTTTCTAAATTATTTCTGAATTTAGCAGGTCTGATCTAATCAAATTAATGTATTCCGTGTTTGATATATAATTCTCTCTTAAAAAGTACTCCTACCCATACTTTAGATTTATTTTTAATATTATATTATATACTGTTTATTATTTAAACTGTTCCCGATGCCATTTGCTTATAAACTTCAATAGCAGACACTCTTTTACAAAACGGATCAAGATTATACATTTAGCATTTATCTCATTATCTTCTCTGTTTATGTTTCTTTTATGTATTAACAATTTATGAAAATGACAATTGTAACGAAAGCCAAACAAAAAACTGCAAAACAATGATTGTGCACCAGACATTACAATAACAATCTAAAGCATATATAATAAATACTTGAAAAAGCAAAAATATGTAGGGTTCTCAGAATTGTGACAATCTCAGTTCCCCTAAGCCTAGCCGAGTAAGATAAGAGGTAAGCTAAGTAATTGGTAATATCACATACATTACAATACATGGAAATATACCCTTGGTGCTGCGTGTTTTGTAGTTCACACAGTGCAGTTTGTCTTCCATGAAAAGTCAGCTGATTTATTCAATATCTGTATATTTATATTCTGCCAACTGTGCCAGGAAACACAATGGTAGAGGAAAGAATATTGTCTACAGCACATATCGCTTGTCAATCTACTGTTTAGACACTGTTTAGTTTACTTTTTGTTATGCAGCTGCTGGGTAGTTTTTTTTTTTTTTTTTAGAATTATCCTGGAAACAAATGTCTTGGCTCTCCAAAAGAGAAGCTGTTGAGCACAGACCGCAGGTGGTCATTATTTGGCTTGTATTCAATTGTCTAGAACTCTTAAGGATAAAACTTAACCATCCATCTGCTTGTTCGTTTACAACAGACTGGGCCCAGTTTCTTCCTAGGAGAGTTACAAAAACACTACAAAAGCCTCTTATCTCAATGCCTTGTGATTGTGCCAACCAGAAACTGAATATTAAATTAATTTACATAATCCACAGTGAAACCTAGGGGATTATTTCCATTTTAATTCCAAGTATATAGTTTGCCCTTTTCTGTTTATTACCTATTTTTGCTTAATGGGTGGAAAGTTGCGTCAATGTTTATTTCAGTGGGTGTTTTTTGTTTTTTCTCATGGGAACGCACAGTGACTTATAAGGACAACACGAATGCTTTAATACCCAAATCAACATACAACAAACACAGCTGGAATTATTATGTAATAGGTGTAGTTCAATATTGATGCAAGATGCAAATATTTTATGTTTGGTTATATTGTTTACAAATTTGTTGGTTCCCTCTGATTGCTCTGATAAATGTTGCTTTAACAATTTAATGCCTGCATTTCATAAGGACAACTTTGTCAAACACATAAAGACCTGCTCATGAATGTCTAAAACAGAGGTGCTTAAAAGGTGGATCACCAGATGTGATAGAACTACAACTCTGATGATGCTTTGCGTGCCTTTAGAATAATTTAGATTGACAAAGCATCATGGAAGCTGTTTGAAATTATCTGGGGATCTACCTTTTGGGCACCCCTGGTCTAAAACGATTTGAAGCAACACAAGTCATTAAATCTGAGATCAAGAAAGATCAAGCTCTATTTTTTAAACGGGTCACTGGTTGGTTGTTTTTTCAACTTTCTCAAGATCACAATATCACTTTACAGACTTCCACAACTCCTTTTGTTATGCTATCATTGCAATGACCTGCAGTTTTAATTAAAGCCAGAAGCCAAAAAAATGATGTTCCAGCTAAGTTACAGAAATATGCTATTTATTAACTGGAATATCTCTGTGATGACAGAACAATCTTCTCCACAAGAATGTAAAAACTCCAATAGAAAAGCTTAGAAACCACAATGTCAGTTTCTATTTACTAGACAAACTACGAGACTTGCATGCAAAGCTGATACGTTTTTGACATTTATCCAACACCTCCTCAGAATATGGTTAGAAACTGGCAAGATCAAGGAATCACCAGTGGCGTTGGTTGTTGTCTCATTTTCAAGACCAAAAAGCACCAAGATCTAATATATTTGCCAATTGAATGTCTCTTAGATAAAATAACCCATTTGGCACCAATAAAACAAAAAGGAAAAGCACTTACATACTTACAAAACAACATTTATCAATATCTAAATAATAAAGCTACAGTTCACCAACTATAGACCACATTTACAAACATTTGAAAAGAACACAAAAATGCACATACACACACGTGCAATAGATCATGCATCCAGCAATACGAGAATCTTATATTCACAAGTATTCAACTTGACAAGGAACAACCAATCAACATTAGCCAATATGTATCGATATTGCATGCCAATGTCAATATATGACATGATATATTGTATTGCTGACTATGTTTTCCTTTGACAGTCCTGGGAGGGGAAGTTGCCTAAAATGCAAATACTAATGCTGCAATGAAAGCTCCTGCTGCTGTAGCTTTTTGTTAATGCTCTTGTTGTTGGCTGGGACACTGCTATACTAAAAACACCATCAGTTCAGTGATGGGACAGTATTAGGGCAAGTATAACACACGTCTATCACGAAGGGTCATACTATTTTAAAATGATATAGCTTGAAATAATAGAATCTGTCACCTTATACTCAGCATCCTACACCTGTATCTCATTATCATTGTCAGTAATGACACTATTAGAAGGGCTCCCACTCGTTTTATGGAACAACAAGGGGTCTCACATGTGTGCTGTATTTTCTTGGAACTGGTCCCTTTTAGACAATGACTAGATTTACCTGCACATCCACATTCTACTGGATCCTGCCCAAGACATTATGAAGACTCAATCCCTGATTTGTACGCTATAAAGTGGTATAGGATAAAAGCAGAATTCAATACAATGGACTGCACACATATAGCCATTGTTGATCCTCTGGATTATTGAGAAACTCTTTAGAAACCAATAATTGCAATTTTCGAAAATCTGCTACATGTGATTCTAATGTGCTTGCAGGATTTACTAGTCTTGTGACCTAAAACAACCAATTTCTTCTTCAGTAGCCCCCTAGTTTCCATTTAGTTTACTTGCTCCAGTGGGGTTAAGATTGTTTGATTAAAAAAATGTAAAAGATTTGTGAGTGTGTTAGTGTGTGTCTGTTAGTGAATTTGTTAGTGTATGTCCTTTTGTGAGTGTGTGTGTCTGTTAGTGAGTGTGTTAGTGTGTTAGTGTGTGTCTGTTAGTGAGTGTGTGTTTGTGTCTGTTAGTGAGTGCGTAAGTGTGTGTCTGTTAGTGAGAGTGTTAGCATGTTCTGTTAGTGAGTGTGTATGTGTCTGTCGGTAATTGTGTGTCTGTCAGGGAATGTGAGTGAGTGTAACTGTGAATGAGTGAGTGCGTATGTCTGTGAATGTGTATGTTTCAGTGAAAGTGTGTATTGGTTAAACAGTGCGTGTGACAATGACTGTGTATCTGTAAGTGAGTGTATGTCAGTGCATGCATCCGTGAAGACGTGTGTCTGTCAGGTAGAGAAATTTAGAAGGGATGAGGCGGTGTGGGAGGTGGGGAGGTGCCCGGGTTTTGTTAAGTCTAGGACAGTACAAATCCAGAATACACCACTGCAAGGGGCTATTGTGTTGCACAGTGTCAATCACACGATGGATCATTGTCGCATGAATTGAATTCATCCAATGTACAGTCCCGCAGAAGTGGTGAATTAACACTGTCCTGTGGCTTGTAAGAATCTTTTTGGCATTGTTCCATTGTATTACTGTATATGCCCTTGCTTCTGTCATTGTGTTTATTATTCTTTTTGTATGTTTTCACTTTGGTACTTTTTGTATATAATAAAGCTAGAGTTTTTTTGAAGTTGTTATAGTGTGCATTCTATATTATATAGATATTTGAAACATTTAAGGGAGTGTTTATGTGGTTTGAACCTGGCTATTTAATACTATTGTGTCTCTCCATGTGTCTTTGGTTTTTGAATTAACACTGTAAACCATGGCTCATCTCCAATAGTTGTGGTCATAATGGTCATTTGACTTAAAAGAAGGGACTCCAAACATGAAACCCAATATAGCCCGAGCTCTCTATATTACAGAGCCTCCGTAGCATAATGCAGCTACTGGGACCTCACATCAGGTCTTCTCTACATAGATTTACATTAAAAAAAACTAACTTTTGTATGCCCAGGGAATGAAAATGCCATAGGGATCTAATGGCATAGCTGTTTCTATGGTTTTCTATGGAGCCTTTTTCCTTATATAGCAGAAGAAATGCACCAGCTATTAAATATAATTTGTACTTAATTTAGTTAATCAATCTCATAGTACATACGGAAAAGAAAGGTTTCATGCTCAAACGACTGCAATGGCAATACATTCCTATATACTTTAACAAGAAATAAAAATATGCATGCATTTTTTAACATCATAGCTATTTTACATAAAATGTACTTAAAATGTAGGTTTTCATAAAAAAATATCTAAACATAATACTAGATTTAAATGGGCAACATTTATTTTATTTCTCCATCAACTTTAACGAAGTTCAACAACATAATCACATTGCATGTTCTTTTAATCATGAAATAATATCATCACGTGGATAGAGAAAAGGCATTGCGAGTTCATGTTTTAATAAGATGTTTACTGGAGCACAAATGTATTTGCTGAAGTTATAACATATCAAATGAATATTTATTTACTGTGCACTCCAATAACTCTGCAATAACTAGATTCAATCATTAGCCAAACCAGTTCAATTATCTAGCCATTCCTTCAAACTTTAAAGTGCTTTTGTTTTAATGGTTCCAAGTCACACACATTCCTAATAAAAATTATGATTACATTAATTAATCTAAAACTTAATTTCTTGACTTTAAGTTGAAAATTCTGTAATATAATAGTGAAAAATCAAAAACAAGTACCGTATTTTTCGTTCCATAAGACGCACCTCACCATAAGACGCACCTAGTTTTTAGAGGAGGAAACCCAGAAAAAAAAATATTCTGAACTGTTCCATAGTGTTTCTTACAGTTTGTTCAGAATATTTTTTTTTAAGGAATTTTTTTGTTCCTTACCACCCACTCCCCTCTCCTGTCCCATAATGATCTTTAACCCCCCTCCCCTGTCCCATAGTTATCTTTAAACCCCCCTCCCCTGTCCCATAGTTATTTTAACCCCCCTTTCCTCTGTCCCATAGTGATTGTTAACCCCTCCTACCCTGTCCCATAGTGATTGTTTCCTACCCTGTCCCATAGTGATTGTTAACCCCTCCTACCCTGTCCCATAGTGATTGTTAACCCCTCCTACCCTGTCCCATAGTGTTCTTTAACCCCTCCTCCCCTTGTCCATTAGTGTTCTGATCCCATAGTGTCCCCCCCTGCCCTTGTCCCATAGTGTCTCCCCCTCCCCTTGTCCCATAGTGTCCCCCCTCCCCTTGTCCCATAGTGTCCCCCCCTCCCCTTGTCCCATAGTGTCTCCCCTCCCTTTCTCCCATAGTGTCCCCCTCCCCTTGTCCCATAGTGTCTCCTCCCCTCCCCTTGTCCCATAGTGTCTCCTCCCCTCCCCTTCTCCCATAGTGTCCCCCCTCCCCTTCTCCCATAGTGTCTCCCCTCCCTTTCTCCCATAGTGTCCCCCTCCCCTTGTCCCATAGTGTCTCCCCCTCCCCTTGTCCCATAATTACTTACCTGTCTTGGAGCGTGGGCCGGCTTCACAGCGCGCTCCGCGGTCCAGGAACTTCTATTTCAGGTTCCGGTTTCCGGCGGGACTGAAAGGAAGTGTGCACACTGAGTGTGCACTTCCTTTCAGTCCCGCCGGAAACCGGAACCTGAAATTGAAGTTCCTGTACCGCGGAGCGCGCTGTGCTGCCGGCCCACGCTACAAGACAGGTAAGTAAAGCTTCACATTCGCTCCATAAGACGCACAGACATTTCCCCTCACTTTTGAGGGGAAAAAAAGTGCGTCTTATGGAGCGAAAAATACGGTAAGTTGAGACATTATTATTTTGATTTTACATTATGCTATTATTTAATTCATTCATATATTAATATTTACAGCTCACTCAATATCTCAGCTTAGCTGAGTCTTTAAGTTTTAATGTTTTAAAGTGGGTCTCATGGTTTGATCAGACTCGTGACTTTCTTCAGTCAGATGTTCCTGGGAGATTAAAAGGGATTCTGTAGTGCCAGGAATACAAAGTTGTATTCCTGGCACTACCGATCCCTCTGCCTACCCCCTCCCTCGCGCCCTTTTCCTACCCTGTAAATAAAGGGTATTTTTTAACCCTTTATTTACTTACCTTATCCCAGGGCCGATATCCCTCGGGACTAAGTCAAAACTCCGACCACTCCTCTGTCCCGCGACGAGCGGGGTCTGAGTATGCACTGCAAATGCCGCGCACGCATTAGACCTCCCCATAGAAAAGCATTGCATCAATGCTTTCCTATTGGGAAAAATTAGACGCTGCAGGTCTTCATGAAGAGCGTGAGGATGTCCAGCGTCAGATAACGGACCAAAAGTCTGTTTCGTTTCAGGAAGCCCTCTAGTGGCTGTCTGATAGACAACCACTGAGGACAGACTTAGAGCTGCAGTGTGCAAAAGGGACACTGAAGTGAAGTGGTCTGGGTGCCTACAGTGTCCCTTTAATATTAGGCTAACTATAAAACCAATATGTTTTTGCCTTATTATCTACTGTTAGTACAGGGATATAGGAAGGAACTTTGTAGGTCAAAAAAAAGTCTGCTTTCAGAAGTTTTGAAACATTTGTACAGAATTTAGTAAACAATTACAATTTAGATTTTACCACATTTCCATCCTATTCAACCTCTGTTGTCAAAAGGACCAAATGGAAACGGGTACAACAAGACAGCCCTGGCTTTACTAAAGGGACGCATACATAAATATACTAGTTTTGCTTGTACGTTAAATATATAATGGGCATAACTCTATTACCTTTCCTGTTTTATTATATTTTTATCAGGATCATGTGTGCTATATCAGGTTTTATTGATTTCTGCATGAACATCCATGTTGACTGGAGCTACAACCTAAAGCTATTCTACTAATAGCTAACCCATAAGTAGCATAAAGAAGAAGTAGAACAAAAAGCCAGCATTATTTTGTATTTCCAATTAAAACTCATAACTTATAACCTGGTTTGGAGACTGATGCACTCAGCATAATATTTGTGGTATTTAAAGGTACACTCCTAGCACCCTAACCACTACAACCCAATGTAAATGCATGCAAAATGTTTGACATCTCACCATGGAATGACAGGGCACTTATCGTACCATAACTACCATAACATGCTGTGGGTAGTGGTTATGGTGCTTGGAGTGTTCCATTAATAGGCATTATGGATCACGAAATATTCAATATCAAATCTTATTGATTTTATAGCCAGAGTTCCAGTTTCCTATAATGGTAAATTAAAATAAAATCTATTTTATTAACACCTTTTTATTTAATATGTTTCTTTTTGGCTTTGTGTAGTTTTTCTCTGAATAGGAAAACAAAGTAGTATGATATTTTATGCCAAAATCTATTTTTGAAATTGATGCAATGCTACATACACCCGTCTAGACGGTTACATTAGTTTCACTTGTATGGATTAAATGATTTCAATCTTAAGAGTCAGCTGAACTTTCACACGGTATTTAACAGACCTGGCCAATGAATTCCTAAAAGTAGGGCAAGCCGCTTTGTCTGACCTGGCTATGGCATTGTTATGTCTGGGTAAAGTAGATTACAATGGAGGTGCAGTGTTCCTCGTACCAGCACAGCACCTATTTTGTTTAGCTTCTCTTCAAAGTATTTCATGAAAGCTTGTACATATGTTATGTGTGTTCCCAAATATGCTGTTATAACAGCACACATTGTAGTCATAATAATGATTTGATGTTGAAATTATCTAAGTAAATTCTGTGACAGTTACTGAACAATAGTATAATTGAGGTATGTCATTTAACAACATGTGATTACTCGAGGTGTGCCCAAAAGGTAGATTTCCAGATGTTGTGGAAATACGACTAAAACCTTTAAAATGGCAAAGGATCATGGAAGTTTTAATTGAAATATACCTGAGATCTACCATTTGAGCAGCCCTGGTTTAACCTTCTCAGATTTACCACCTCACCAAGTTATTTTGTTTAAAAAGTATATATAGTTACTGGTGGAACAAATATAGAGAAGCCCTGGTGCAATAATTTGTTTTGGGCCCATCTCTAGCGCAAAAGTGGCCAAAAGTTTAATCCCCACCACTTGTACAACTCTCATAATGCTGTATTAAGTGAGGATGTAACATTTGCCTGTCCTTGCAGGGGTTTTAATTGTGAGCATGTTTTACTGTAGAGAATGTGTGTGAATGTAGCGGTGTATATGTATGTACTCTCAACTTTGTAATGCAGTGGTGTACTTGTGTGTAAATGCAGGGGTGTGTTTGTATGTGGTGCTGGCTTTTAAATGCATTTGTGCGTTTGTGGGTAGTGTTGGTGTTTGCAGTGATGTGCTTGTATTTAGTGTTATTTTTTTAATAGCTGGGCTGTATGCACATATTCACATGCATACATACTTATCCAGATATACATACACATTAACACACATACAGATACACATATATAAACACACTGACACATACACACACATTCAGATACACATTGACACTAACACATACACACAACCTGACACACTGATACACACTGAAAAATACAAATGCACATGAATGTCATAATTTTTATATTTGTAGTCACCCTCTTGTTAACATACCTTTTATGTGCAGAAGGGTGTGTTTTTTTGGGTCTTTCTGCTGGCTGAGGATGATGTAAGTGTGGGAATGGAGCAGCTCTCTCTCTCCTTGTTCTCTCCCCCCTGCTACCTGTGCTTCTTTCTCTTCTCTGCCCACCACGTGGCGCTCTCCCTGTAGCTGGGAGGAAGGGACTTGCACTAGCTTCCTCCCCAACTGCCGATATGCAGGGGCCGAGGATCTGAAAGGTTCTAAAAAGGTTCTAGTGCTCCGTGAGGCTCTGTGAGGCTACTTACGGTGGAGGAGCTGGTGACTCCCCAGGTGAATGTCAGAAAGGAGTGCTTGGGAACAGCTGCACACCGCTCTCTTAGTTAGGTAGCATGGCTGGATCACAATGAATACCTGGCTGTGCAGCAGCTGTTTTATATCTTAGCTATGCTTTCATTTAGATCCCAGAGAGCTTCAACAGTATGAGGATCAGGTGGGGAACAACTGGCACCATGGCAACAGTTAATCAGGTGGTGTGCCAATTCCCATTGCTTTCATGAGCAATATGTGACCCTTCCCAGCCACGCTGGCACCGTCGGAGATTACCGTGCTGAAATAGAGGAAGGTGTGGCTATAGGGAGTCTCACGGGGGCCAAATGTAAAGTTTGCACAGCAGGAAGGAGAGCTGGACTTAGAGAGAGAGTGAGTGTATCTATTTGTGTGCGTTGCGTGCATATGGATCAGTGTGTTTTGTTTCTCAGTAAGTAGATGGTGTGTATCAAACTGCATCTAATGAAACACATGCAGTTTGTCCCAAGAAGGGAAGCCAGAATATGCCCACATACAGTAAGAGCAGTTATGCCAAGCATCTGCACTACACTACCAGGGTTATTCATAAAAGGTATAGAAAAGAATGTGATAGGTGCTCGCTCCAATATTAAATATAAAATAATTTGTAGGCAGCGGTAACCAGTACAAGGATTCCCAACCTTGTGAAAAATGAATTCAAACAAAAGAAAAAGAGGGACCGCGCCCCAGATAGTAATATATGAAATAATATACGTACACAAAGAATTTTTTTCAAACGGTTCACGTATAACCTCAAAGATTAAAAGCCTGTGATAGGCGAAACGCGTTAAGTGGGACTTTTTTTATGGCCACCTTGTTTTTGTTTTATTTATATGTCATTAAATAGTGTATATATACACATCTATTTATTTTGTATCCAACACTTTACTTCCTGATCATCATATCTTCTGGAGGGGACTATACCACCTAAGCTGAGTATACTAGAGCAAGTTTCTGCTCTAGTAAATGTGAGTACCACATTCTTTATTTTATTTCTCTTTATTATCAGAATATACTGCACTATTGGAGTTTCCTTTTATGTCTTTTATATTGCCGCCTTTCTGGAATATTGGAGTCATTCGCTTCCAGATAGATCCTTAGATGGGGATTGTTCCATCCATGTGAATTACGGTAGAGCTCCTGGTTAGCTCTATCAAATGTGAGTGTATATTATTCTAATTCACTCTACAACTTCACCTATTTACCAAACCATACTGCACTATTATGTTTCCTCTCTGTTTTTATCTTTTAGGTTATACGTGAACCATTTGAAAAAAATTATTTGTGCACGTATATTATTTCATTTATTACTATCTGGGGCACGGTCCCTCTTTTTCTTTTATTCATAAAAGGGAATTTCAAATTTAAGGTTAAAATAGCTGAACTAGAAAAATTTAAATTCTCACTTTAGTAAATAACCCTGTAGGCTATAACTGCCTGCAAGTATTCCTTAGCGTGTACTAGCGTCAAAACCATTGCTAATGCAAAAGGAAAAGTTAGTGGAACTTTATGGGCTAAATTTTGTTGTGTAGATATCATTGTTAGGTCTTGAGGTATGAGTGAAAAAGTAAAAGGGAACTCCAAAATAAAGTGTTTATTTTTTAAATAAAAAATGAATAACCTACATTACAAAAAATAAATAAATAATAATAATATTAAAAATACAAATATAATTACCTCTGTAAAAAAAAAAGATGAAAATGTTTAAATTAGTAGTTAAGGGAAAGGGGCCCTGTATCTTGACCGGTGTATAGTCGCCATATGGGCAGTCGGACTCCAGGACAACCCCCCCCCACATACCTAACTCAATAACGCACTGACACTCGGGTATATGGGAAAATTTGTCCACAGCTTTATTAAACAATCTTGAATAATAACAATTTTATTAATTATAATAATAATAATAATAATAATCATAATAATAACTTAACAAATAAACATGGGTCATTGCCCCCCATACTCCGCCCTCGCATCCGAATCCTTCTGTTCATATAAAAGGCAATGACCCCGATATAAATAACACATATATATATATAACATATACCAACATTATTCAAACATAAATTAACCATGGCAGGGGTATACCCGGATACCCCTACCCCACCAGGTTCTGAGCCACCGACAGGACTCGAAACCTACCAACCACCAATGACCACAGTTTTCGTTTCTATCTCGTTCATTCTAGGGAGCCTATTTCTTCTCCTTCAGCTCCCTATCCCGCCGCTGTGAAAAAAACGGGATAACCCCCACCAGAAACAAAATTCATGGAGGGTGGGCAGGGAAAAACTCGGTCAGGTAGGAAATTAGAAGTGAATTCACTTAAAATGGCTGCCTATTTAAATATCCTAGCCCACTTACCCATAACTCCATTACTTCCTTTCCTCCTCCTATGCCCGCCTCCTAACACCTGTCAAGGCCCTTTTTCGCTTAGCTGCGCTTTGGCTACATGGGGCTACAATATGATAACATACATCCCACTTTAACCTAAACATAGGTTAAAATAGAATGTGTATATTCAGTTGTTGTCTCATGTATGCAAGCCATAATAAAATATAAGCAGTTGAGCTATTTGCCCCTATCCCCCATATCCGTTGCATATCAGTCTAATGGAAAGGAAATAAACCATGAGTCATTTAGGTAGCTCTGGCAATGGCATGTGGGTCCTTTGACAAGTATTTATTTTGAATTATGTTTTGTTTTATTTTACTTGCTGTCACAGTCGGTCGAAGTAGTAAATGTCTAATAATCAATCAATTTTATTATATGAAATCTGGAAGCAATAACAGTATAAAACATATAACACATTATTCCTGTTTATTTTCAATGCAGTCACATTTCCAAAAAGCTTAATGACAAAGGTATATAATGTATCTTTTTTTTATTAGTAAATAGAAAACTATAGTTTTTTTGTGGAACAATATATAGTGAATTCGCAAATGTAACAAGCTATGTTACATCGCTGCCAGCCTCCCCACGTTTGTCTTATTAAGAGTTTATAAGTATGTAGGGGCAGCACCCCTTCCTGTCTCATCAGAGAAATTTGCCTTTTAGCTGATACCAGCAAGGTGATCTGTATGTTATAGCCCTATTCAGGGTAAAGTATGTAGGGGTTTATAAAATACCCTTTCATGTCTCATTAGAGACTTCTACACTTTGTCTGATACCAGCAAAGTTTATTGAATGTGTAGAAGCCCTATAAAGGGTTAAATGTTAAAGGGTTTATAAAACACCCCTTTCTGTCTCACTTTGTCTGATATCAGCAAAGTTTATTGTATGTGCAGAAGCCCTATAAAGGGTTAAATGGTCTATAAAATACCTCTTTCTGTCTCACTGGAGACTCTTGGCTGATATCAGCATATCTAATGGCTAGTGTAGGAACTCACCTATTGAGGCTTGCCTTGACGTGGCAGGTGAGCTTATATATTCAAATGGCCATTAGAATTAAAAGAACTAAAGAGCCTCCATTTTTGTTTGAATGCACATGGGGATTTGGGCCAGAGCGCAGGTAACGTTTTCTTTGTTTTTACTATGTATTTTAAGCTGTTGGATACTAAGCTGCTGCTGTAAGCGCGGTGCTTTATCTTTGTGTTTGTAAAGGTATATAATGTATTTTTTTTTTTATTAGTAAATAGAAAACTATAGCTTTTTTGTGGAACAATATATAGTGAATTCGCAAATGTAAAAAATATCTCATACTTGTATTAACACATACATGTTACCTAAGTCTAAAACCTTTTATTCAACTGTAGGGCATTATATGGAAATATATATTTTTATCTTCCTAATGCAAGTGCTGACTTACCATTAGTTTGCTCATTCAAAGCTTAAAGGGACATTCTACTGCCCAAATATGAGAAACAAATCATTGTTTAGTAGATATACCCAAAATAAAAACTTGCAGGCATCTAATTATGCACTTTTTTAGCATTGTACGTATATCTAAAAACCGCTTACAAAAACTGCAGATCTCTTGTCTGCTGCCTTTGCAAGCCCTCCTTTTCTAACCCCACCCAGACTGTCTGTGGCTGTCCAATCACAGACTTCCCAATGTAGTTCAATGAGAAGTTTTAGCAAGGCAGGTGCTCTGGGCAATTGCTGCCTCTTGAGTTCAGTGCAAATTAGCTAACCAAACCAGTAAGTAACATGACCTTTTGTCTGTTTAAAAAGCCAGGGTGTGTAACCGATATCATTTATAAAAGTGTCAATTTCTATTGAAACCTGCACTTTGTCAAAAATGACAAACTCTTCACACATTAAGCTTTTCAGCAAGCTAAACTGCTTTAGAGGTCTGGAGTGCCCTTTAACTGCTTCATCCTTGAGGATTCAGAGTACAGCACCTAGTTGTGAGAAATTCTAACTGAATACAGCATCTAGTGGCATCTTGCATTATAAATTCTAATGAATACAGATAAAAATCTAGCAATTAATTTACTTAACACTCAACACCCAATGAAAGGCAACTTTTACACTAACCTTTAACCCATTTTCACCCTAACCACATCTTGATTGAACATGTGACGTAGTAATTTAATGTCAATGCTCCCCTACATATAGCTGCTTCGAGTTACATATAGCATTTTATAAAGGATGTCCATTCTAAATTTGAACTACGTATTAGCTATATTTTGTTGTGGTTATGTTTTTAAATGGGAAAGCATTTTTATTTATTAATTTGTCTTGTATGTCATGTTGTCATGGTACAACCAAGCAGATTCAAATGAATAAGCACCCTTAAAGGACCACTAAAGTGCCAGGAAAACAAACTTGTTTTCCTGGCACTATAGTATTAATAGGTCCCCCCAACCCTCATGGACCCACTTCCGCCAGGCTGAAGGGGGAGGAAGGGGTTAAAATCTTACCTTTTTCCAGAACCGGGCTCCCTCGGCGCTAGGGGACTCTCCTCCTTTGGATGTCATCGGCTGAATGCGCATGCGCGGCAAGAGCTGCACGCGCATTCAGTCAGTCCATAGGAAATCTTTCTTAATGCATTCCTATGGACGCTGGCATCTTCTCACTGTGAAAATCACAGTGAGAAGCGCGGAAGCGCCTCTAGCAGCTGTCAATGAGATGGCCACTAGAGGCTGGATTAACCCATATGTTTACAGTAGGCAGGGTTAAACCTAAATGGACCTGGCACCCAGACCACTTCATTAAGCTGAAGTGGTCTGGGTGCCTATAGTGGTCCTTTAATGCCACATGCAACACTATTTAAAAATAAATAAATACCAGAGGCATGTTCTTGTACAACACTTCCTAAGCAGATGCCTGAGCTGCACCTTTACCTAAGTAAGGACTTCAATAGGATTTTGTGAGGGAATTAGATCACTTTCACAGTAATGAATGTTTCTTTTTAATGCTTCACTGGAAATTGTTTAGTGCAAGGATTGTCTGTTTATGACCAGCTTCTGACCAGATTTACTTATTACTTTTGCTGTCATTCACAAATGCCTTGACCTTTTTCCTTATTCTCTTGATTTTCTTTTCACCATGCTGCCTGCCATAGCACCCTAAAATCTGTATGCTTCAGTGCGAAGTGCTCAAAGAGGGAAAAGCCAATATGTGCCCAGTTGTTGCGCACAACAAGTACGCTGGTGCTGCATCAGGCAGACTTTCCCTGGAGTCCTGTGGCTCTGGCTGATCGGAGTCAGAGTTCCCACGCTGACTCCCTCCTTTCCTTCCTCCCCCTTGCGACACGATTGCTGGGAGAAAGTGATCGGGACAGTTCCTTCTTCCCAGCGTCTGACCTCATCACAGGTGTCCTGGTCGCGCTGTGTTAAGCGCTGCAGCGCTGACCGAACCCACTGGAAATTCATTGCCATCGGATGGCCCATGCTGTTAGGGGCCCCGTTACAATGCACCCTGGTCGCAGGAGTCCTCAGGACAGCCGGGCCCCCTGGAGTGATGGGCCCGGTGGCAACTGCGACCGCGGTAGCTTCGCCACTTGACAAAGGTAAAAATTAACAGCAATGTAATAAAAGTACATAAAAAGTCCAATCAAATCCAACACGTTTCGTCCTTCTCAGGGGATCTCTTCATGGATATGTTAGACTCCTGTGCGTTCTTCCCTTATATATCCACAAGTGATCGAATAATCCGTTCCAGCTAATCGTGTAGTGTTCCGGCGTGCATTCCACCTAAGTGCACATGCGCGTAATTCATTTCCACATACGTCATCTCCGGGGTGTGAAGTAAATGGTGCTTGCATTCCACCATATGCGTTCTCTCTGCTTATGATCATAATATCAACAGTGGTGCACGTTCCCACACATTACATATAAAAAAGAAACTAGAGCAAAAATGCATATATACCCATTGATACACAGCACTACAATACCCTATATATGTAAAGAAGAAAGAGGGGGAAATTCTACCTACTGCAAAATTATTTTTTTATGTTTTCACCTAGTTGTGGGTATACATATATATTTTTTCTGGCATATATTTATGGGGTGTTAGTAAGACACATTAAGGTTGCTCTTACTTTATACTGAGTGATTTCTTTAATTTACTTAAAATCACCTTATCTTAGCAAATAAATATGGCGATTCACTTACACCATATGGGCATATTTCGTTAAGCCCACCACTACGTCACAGTACTCCAATATTGGTGGGTACTACACTAATCTTAACATGGGAGATTTACAAGACAACTTGCAATACTTTACTTACAACTTAAACTACTTTAAGAGACTCCTCAATGTATGCTTTAACTGGATTTCTAAATACATTTTTAAAATGTGTCCTCTAGAAATTGGCACTTTTATAAATTTATCTGGTTACATTCTCTGGCTTTCAAGCAGACAACAGATCCTGTTACTTCCTGGTTTGCTTAGCACAGTAGGGCTAAATTAAAGAGGCAGCAATTCCTCAGAGCGCCTGCCTTGCAAATGCTTCTCATTGAGCTGCATTGGAAAGTCTGTAATTGGACAGCCACAGACAGTCTGGGTGGGGTTAGAAAAGGGGGGCTTGCAAACGCAGCAGACAAGAGATCCGCAGTTTTTGTAAGCTGTTTTTAGATATAAGTACAATGATAAGTAAAAGTGCATAACTAAATGCCTGCAAGTTTTTATTTGGTGTATGTCTACTAAACAATAATTTTTGTGTATCTTGTATTTGAGCAGTAGAATGTCCCTTTAAGCGTTGAATGAGCAAACTAATGGTAAGTCAGCACTTGCATTAGGAAGATAAAAATATATATATATATATTTCCAAATAATGCCCTACACTTGGAAAAAAGTTTTAGACTTGGGTAACATGTATGTGTTAATACAGGTATGAGATTTTTTACATTTGCGAATTTACTATACATTGTTCCATAAAATAACTATAGATTTCTTAACGGCAGCAGGCAAGAGATTTGCATCTTGTGCAATGAAACAAAATGGCATAATTAAATACATGTATGTATTAATTTGGGGTTTATCTTCTAAACAGTGATTTGTATATTTTTATTGGGGCGGGGGGGGGCGTTGGTGTGGCCCGTTAATTATGTACGGCAGTACTGGGACAATATTGAGATTATGATAGAAGCTCCAGTTTTTGTTTCCTCTGCTTGTCTCCCACAATATTATTATGAGAGTAAAAGTAAAAGGACAGTAGCTGTTGACTTGGAGCATAACTCCCATTAATCTCATTCATGATAGGAAATGTATGCCCCAGTTCAAGCCTGAGCTGCAGTATATACATGGTGACAGTCAAACCATGCATTATGCAAAAATTAGATTTTTCAAAGGTTAGGAGATGTCAGTGTTACTGTTTTGAAAAAAAGGTACATCATGTCACTGATAATATTTGTCAGCAAAGAAAAAATAAATACAAAATGTTATTTTGTCTGAGTTTGAATTCATGTGACAAATATGAAATTTTCTGTTTAAATTTTTTTTATTGGAATACAATTTTATTTCCACACTCACTGAACATCCCTATATTCTTTAAAAAATGCAATTAGAGTGTTGTGTTACTTTAAAACTGTAACAATAACTAATAATTGAATATATTGTTCAATATGGTCACTTGAGATCTTATCTCTTCCTTGACTATGCCAAAGGCAACTTGTACTTCTAATACAGCATCATATATTACTAAACAATACGATGTTTAAATTACTATAATTACAAAAAATCACTGGAAAGTTAAACAAACATTATAAAAAAAAACAAAAAAAAAAAACAGCAGAACAATACAGAACAAATGATGTTATCCATCTCCACTCTCTTGATCGTAACTGAATGTTTAACAGTACCTGCCTAATTATTAACCAAAATTAACTTTTCAGGACCTCACTTGAAAATATAGTACTATTATCATGGATGTATCATGTACAATGGACAGAAGTTAAAGAGACACTATAGTCACCAGAACATCTACAGCGTAATATAGTTGTTCTGGTGAGTATAGTATGTCCCTGCAGGAATTTTCATGTAAATACTGCCAAGAGACACCTCCAGTAGCAGTCACTCAGACGGCCACTAGAGGTGCTTCCTGGGTCAGTGCTGCATTACGTCACAATGTGATGTTCAGTGTCTCCACAATGCATGGAGGAGCTAAACTTTCCCCAATAGAGATGCATCTCTATGAGGAGATGCTGATTGAACAATGCAGTGTTTGGTCAGCCCCCACTCTGCCTTCTTGGCTGAAATCATCAGAATTGACAATCTCAGCCAACTCAGTGCTTTACCATAGGAAAGCATTGGATTGGTTAAGATCCTCAATTCTGATTATCTCAGCCAAGGAGGTGGATTGGAGGCGGGACCATTGTGCGGTGACCTGTGAGGCGCAGAAATAAAGTTGAGTTTTTATGTTATTTAAGGGGTGCAAGGGGGTGCTAGTCACCTAAATTGTGTTTTTAAGACTATAGGGTCAGGAATACACATTTTTATACCTGGCACTATAGTGTCCCTCTAAGCATTATTATGCAAAGCCACCAATGCCAATAGTGTTTTTTTATTTTTTTTTATTTTTTTTTGTTATGTTTTTAAGCATCATTACAGGCTCTGTAAAATAGAATTGGGCTTATTTATTTAACTGGCTAATGACTTGCAAAGGAAACTTAGTAGAAAAATAAATACAGAAAACAATTGCAGGGTTATGTACTAAAATGTGAATTGTCAGGAATTCAAATTTAATTCAGTCAATTTTAGGCCATATTACCCAAACAGTGTTCTTAGTTTGGCTATTTTGGCCTAACTTTTGACATTTATTTTGAATTCACTTTGATTTTCAACACTTTTTTGAAACTAGTGGTTACACCTGTAAATAATTATTTATAAGACTTGTGCACAGTGAAAATTTGTTTCGGACAAACCATTTTTTCCGAGAGATATATATATATATATTTATATATATTATTTTTTTTAGGAAGCCGAACTTCAGTCTTATGGTGTAAGTCAGACAGTGGAGATGTGGCAAGAGCTGCTTAAACAAAGTGATTTGATTCCTAAATGGCAGAGAATTGAACTTTGAGACTGCAGGGACATGGTCTACTCAGCAAAACTGCTTCTTTAAGCTAAAGTTTTTTTGGAGATTAGAGTGTCCAAGTAGGGACCCTTTGGTCCGAAGCACCTGGTATCTACCAAGACTATACACAGTTTGAACAGTTGAAATCATCTCAAAAGGCAACTGGTATTTTAATGCACAGTAACTCTTGGCGACCTACATTTTGATTGGACCATCTGTGCTTCTGTGACCAAAGAGGATTTAAATATGGCTTCCTCCATGGATCATAGCATATACCAGGAGAAACACTGAAATAAGGTAATGTAGGCATCCAGACCACCTCAGCTCAGTGAAGTGGTCTGGGTGCAATGGCCCATGTCCCTTAACTCTACAGTGGTAGTTATTGCAGTTTCTGCATGTGTATTAGGTCTCCCCCGCTGGCTGACGTCGGCAGGGGAAGGGCATGACCGGAACCTGACCCAACACAGAGGGACATAGGTGCTGGTTTCAGGTCAATGACTGAAGGGGTTTTATCTCCTTCAGCACCACGGGAGGGGGTGTGTGAGGGAGGGGGCACTGCAGGGGCCTATAGTGCCAGAAAAACAGGTTTGTTTTCCTGGCACTATAGAATCCCTTTAGCGTATTCATCTAAAAAAAAAATGCAGTAAGACTATAATACAAGTAAGCATTTATTTGAAATAATAATGAAAAATAATTGCTTTCTTTTCACTGTTTCATAATAATGAGATTTGCTTGTATTGTTCTAAGAAGCTGGGGAGATATAACAGTCTGTCGGCACTGTAACACTTATGGTACACTCTTTGTGTTCATTATCATTAGTTCACAATGAATGGGATTAACAAAATCTCCAGTGATTACTATGGTTTTATTCATCTTTGTTCTTGCAGTGCTGGCCTAATACTAGTCTGGCCTCTTTCATAGCCGTTTATGTAACTGGGCACATACGAATAACACAAAGTGTTTCTATTTTTCGAGCTAACAATATTCTGGCACTCCAGGCATAGACAGATTATCAGCCATTTCAAGAGGATTGTTAGGAAACACTCCCTACCTCTGACAGTTTGTCTTTGATGTGAGTTGATGGCTTTCTTCCAATAATCTTATGGTATAATGTGTGGCTCATTCTGTTTTTGTCTTTTACTTTCCCTTATAAGCTGCCAAGTAGTTTTATAAACTGAAATGAATTCTTCAGAAAACAGCAATTTGCCTGTTGAATGTTAAGTGCATAAAATATGTTATGAGAAAAATGTGAATGCATATTTTCACTGTTTTAAGTCCGACAAGCACAATAGTCTAGAATGTTGGTCATTGTCAGAATTTGTATCCTTCTAACAACTTGAAACAAAGGAGGTTATGTATAAAGAGTGCTTCTAGGCTAACAATGTAATAGTAGAAAATGCATTTCTATGGCAATTCGCTACATGTTTACAACCATGACCTAGAATAGATATTTATACATAATACCCCCACCCATTGTTTGAAAATGAGCAACAAAAATGTGAAGTGTGTAAGATCCACTGGTTTTAAATAATATACATCATTGGAGCTTGTTGATTAGTTTAACAATTAAAGTTTTCCTCTCTCCCCAAATTATTTAATTTCCAACATTTTTTTTCTACTGGTGTACATTTACATGTCAAATAGTTACATAGTAATCTAGGTTTTAAAAGTCCATCAAGATAAACTTGGCACACATCTGTTTTATGAAAGCAAACACCCAAGCCTTTTTTAAAAACAACCTCTTTGAGCAGAGAATTCACATGTTTACAGCAGATGAACTCTTGACTGTTATACATTCCTGCTAATGAACAGGTTACTATATAGCTATTTCTGGTCATAAATAAAAAAAAATGTAATGCTAACGTACACCCTCTGAAACATTTTTTTTTTCTAGCCTTCCTTTGTAACTAAACTCTTCCATTCCCACAATAATTTTTGCAGAACACCTCTGCACTTTTTCAAATTTCATATCATCCAATCAGGAGATCAGGTAGGGGACTTTAAATTACAAAAGTGAGGGGGGGGTGAACAGAGCACTTCTTTCCCCCCTACGACCAGCTATTGGGGGGAAATTATATAATAAACTGGGTGATAGCCTAATGTCCTCCTGGCCCCCAGCAGTGATCAAAGGTGGGGTTACCTATTAAGCAGAGGAACCAGGGGGTAAGTGCTATAACTCACCATATGGCAGGTGGGGCATAGGGGAGATTTAAAACTGTTTATATAATAATACAGGGATATTATGAATTCCCATAGGCTTTTTATTTGCTTACTTGTTTACATTTTAAACTGACACCATGGTTAAACTTCCCACTGCTGAGGATTATATAACTATTTGCTGCTGGCAAAATGATTGATTTTAATCTGTACATTTAATGCATCAGTTTATTAGAGATTTGCTCTGACTGACCAAATTATTTCTGGATTTGGCTCTAGTATATATGAGAATTGTCATTCCATTCGGAATTTGGACATATTCACCGGATTTTGTCCATCCAAACAAAATACAGTGTTTATTGAAGAACTCAAGATCTTACTTTTTTGTGCAGTTGTTTGCAAAAGTATTATTTTTCATTGCAGAGAGCCATCCATGAGTGCAGTGATTAAATTTTTATTGAAAATAAAAACATACAATGTTATGCACTAATATGAGAATTCAGGGTGCATTCCAAGTGAATTTCATATTTAAAGGAACGCCATAGGGTGAGGAGCACAAACATGTATTCCAGACCCTATAGTGTTAAAACCAACATCTAGCCCCGCTGGAACTTCCTTGCCCCCCATAAGTATAGTAAAATCTTACTTTTATTTCAGTGTGCTGCTGCGGTTCTGTCCCTGATCTGCCAATTGGCTGACATCATCAGAAGTTATATTCTGAGCCAATCACAATGCTTTTACATAGGAAAGCAATTGGATTGGCTGAGACTGTCAAGGAGTCAGATCAGGGGCAGAGCCAGCACAAGTCAAACACAGCCCTGGTAAATCAGCATCTCCTCAAAGTTCAGTGTCTCCATGCAGAGGGTGGAGACACTGAATGGCAGTGTGCAGCACTGCCTCAGGAAGCACCTTTAGCAGCCATCTGAGGAGTGGCCAGTGGAGGTATCCAAAGGCTGTAATGTAAACATTCTGAAAAAAACAGTGTTTACTGCAAAAAGCCTAAAGGGAATGATTACACTCAACAGAACAAATACAATAAGCTGCAGTTGTTCTATAGTGACTATAGATTCCCTTTAATTATTGGCCTTACATTTGAAATTCACTTTAAATTCTCCCTTTAGTAAATAACCCTGGTAGAGTAATTGTCTTGAATATACAGCAAACTCCTTTACCTTATTGATGTTTTCTCAGCGTTTCCTCGAGGTTTCAAAAGGTAGATGTTTTCAGTTATTTATACATTTAAACACTCCTGTAAGTTTCCATTTCACACAAAAGAAACCAGGAAATACTGAGAGACAATTCAACTACAGAAATAAATGATTGTACAAGACCATCCAAACGGAATGAGTTCGACATTACTGAGGATGTAACATGCACATAGACAGGACCTGGACATTGTGACTCTGCTGCTGAAATCTACAAAGTAAAAGTACTTTCCTAAAGAAATTATCATTCTTATCATTGTATATCCAATGGGCAAAAAAAATTTCCTTTTAGAAATGTCCATTAAAGGGAATATGCTGCTTCTTTGGAGTTTACATAATTGAATAAAAATCACCTATAGCTTGTGTTGACCTTTTTCATGATATGGTCTTTTTTTCTTTTAAACTTGTATTAAAGGGACACTGTGGTCACCAGAACAACTACAGCTTAATGTAGTTGTTCTCGTGAGCATAGTCAGTACCTGCAGGCTGTTTGCAGTAAACACTGTCTGTTCAGAGGAAAAAACCTCTTTACATTACAATGTATGGACCCCTTCAGTGGCCACTATAAAGAGGGCTACTAGAGGTGCAGTGCTGCACAAAATGTAAATTTACACGATATAGCTCAAGGTTGACACAGGAAAATTGCAAATTAGACTCCGGTATTAAAGCAGACATACTCAAGAGTACAGCACTGACGAGAATGTAAATCCAACTCCTCACATCGGATTTTTCTGTTTTAGGGGTCTTTGCATATTTTGCTAAGACCCCTGAAATGGACAGATCCGCTTTCAGGATGTTGATACAGGAACTGGGTGTTATCGCATTCTTGGACAAAAGTGGAGCAAAAGAAAAGGAATACATTAGCAGGAAACAAAATGTATATAAATCATCAAGCCACAATACATGCAATTATCAGGTAGTGATTCCATTCGAATGCAGGGGGGTATCAGATGAAACAAAGTACAAATAAGGGAACACGTATGAGGAGTCCCATCTCCCGTGACAGTAGGATAGTACTTTCAAACAAAATAAATGTGTTGCAGAAAACAAATAAACACAATTTTCTGAAAGGAACACTCTAACGTTAAAAATAACATGCAGATTAAAAATAATACATTTTTAGTTTTAATATTAATGTTTTCCTGGGGAATTTTATGGCCAGAAACTATTGTTTACTCAACTGTAAGTGAGCACTGGACGTTTCCATTAGGTAGCCACTCCTCCTTTTCTCCTGTACTGAAATCATAAGTCAGGATGATCTCTGGTCCAATCCAATGCTACTAGGCTTTGCCTCTCGTTTTAGGCTTCACCCCTCATATAGGCTCCACCCACTCGCACTCGGCTAGCAGTGTTCAGGGGCCCTGAAAAGGAGCAGGCATAGCAGCACATTCCCACCACATCACCAGAAAACAGGATTCCCCCACTACAGCCCACAACCCCTACTACAGCCCCTAACTCTCCAATACGGCCCATAACCTCCCTACTTCAGCCCCTTATACACACTGCAACTTCAACTCCCACCCCCCCACTCCAGCCTATAACCCCCAATACAGACTGTACCCTTTAAATGTAGCTCCTATCCCCCACTATAGTCCATATCCCCCCAAATATAGCTCCTATGCCCCACTACAGCTATGTCCCACCAATTGCAGTCCGTATCCCCCCCACTACAGCCCATAACACCATAACCCCTAACAATACATGCAAGATACAGTAAGTAGAAGACACCCTAGCGCACACCACAGGAAAGACAAGAGAAACATGCTACTTAAGTGAGATATGACACTAATGGATATTTACTAAAGGGAGAACTGAATTTCTAATTTAAGGCTGTAATAGTCGAATTAAAAATATCGATGCCTTAGAGAATGTTTCCAATTCAGCTATTTTTACCCTGAAGTTGAAATTCTCTTTAAATTCTTACTTTAGTAAATAACTCTGCTAAACATAGGATTTTTGATTCATTAAACATCCCTTTAAAGAGCAGGATTTTTTTATGTACCTTGTCTAAGTTTTCCCAGAAAAACATTGTCAAAAGAAACAGAATGGAGAGTACAAGCGCTTATTTACGTAATTTTATATCCTAGTATATACCAATATTTACGTAATTTTATATCCTAGTATACACCAATATTTACGTAATTTTATACCCTTAAAGGTATATCATAAATATTTCCTTTATACACCTACATCTACTATAGGGAATTAGAGCGCTACTTCTCTCCACATTGTCAAAAGAAACATTAAAGACTATGATACTAAGAAACATTACAAAATATGGTATCACTTAATGTTTCCATCCACTGTTTACATTTATTTTTCAATTTTGTATTAGCAACCATCATTTAAAAATAGAAATTATAGAGCACTTCTTTTCTCATGCTCCAAGGTCAAACTAAAGTCCACCTGGATATTGTTTGTCATTTTATAAATTAAATTAACCTTCATTTGCAAACAGTTTATATAAAATTCCGCCTTCACCTTTACAATGGAAAAACCAAGCTGTACAAATGTTAATAATGGAAATACACAAAACCTATGCCAAGTAATAACTAAGCTCTTTTAAAATAGTAAGAGTAGGGTAAATGGAAGACACATACAGAGCATGAGGCATAAAATCTGATCTTGTGATGGTAGGCAATTTAGACAGATTTTAAAAACGTTTATAAAGTTAAAATTTTTAACTTTATAACTTTCATATTGCATACCAATTCTTCCACATATAAAACTACCAGGTAGCGAGTGCACTGCTAGTTAAATGGAACTCAAGTTAATGATCGCAAGATGTCTGGACTAGGATCAAAGCAAAATCAACTTTATTAGGTAGGCATGGAAAATAAAATGACAATGCTTTGATCATAGTCCAGAGTGTTTCGGTTAATTTATTTAATGTAACACAGGAGTATATGGAGCAAAGTATACCTAACATTGATAAGATGTCATGCAATGTTTAGGGTTATGTTATTTTAACTTGTAAATTAGTTTCACGCTTTCTTAAATATATTTTAAAATAGTACATGACATATATTTTATCATACATGAGCCCCCCAACACATTGGAAAAAGATGGTGAAACAGATATATTTTGTAAATGTACTTTTGTAGCAAAATAATAGTTATTATATGTAAGTGTCAAGGGTTTGCTAGTCTATTGCTGTTATTCCTTCAATCCTCCACTAGTCCTAATTCCAGATGTGCTGAATATTGTGATAGTATTATCTCTGTGTAGAGTTTCCCCAATATAATGGACGCAACCAGTCGTATTGGGTAGAAGAAGCAATCTGAGCTTTAATAGGCCACACTCAGATTTTTATACAATTCCCCTAGTATGGGGGTTCTAAGACAAAATTACAGGGGTTTCCTTCCCACAAGCCCTTGTATTTGAGAGATAATTGAGCTCCAATTAAAATAACTCAATTATCTCTCAAATAAGAAAACTTACGTACAATTTTAACATATGAAAAAAGTACAAGAACCCCACAAAAATTATATTCCTGAATAGCCCCGATCTGAGCACACAACATATCCAAAAAGCATTCAAATCTGCTCTGTAAAACAAGAGTTATGTTCGAGCAAAGTTTTGACCGACCGGCCATGAGGTTCCTGTGCATACACCACCAAGCAAATCCCCTGGCTTTTAAGAAATTAATGCTTCCCTTGTTCGGTAGTTTCTTACTCCTAAATGCCGTTCTCCTAGTTGGTCGGGAAGTCGAACAGGAAGGGGTACAAGTTTCCGCGGGTTACACGAGCTTGCGCAACCAACTCAGAGATCCATGCAGTCGACAACTATGTACCACTGCCTGCGTTCAGGAGACAAGATTGCCACCAGTCCTGATAGCACGTGTGTTCGTATATGCGAATGGCGGCTACCCAGGGAAGCACTTGTGGGGATTGCTCGTTTGTGGTTAACAGTCAGGGGTGGTCGATGATTACGAGGTGTTAACAAGGGGGACCACACATAGTCTGTTCGGTAACCGAACAGAAGGCAACGGATAGACTAACACAAGGGAACAATTATCAGGTAGTGATTCCATTCGAATGCAGGGGCATATCAGACGAAACAAAGTACAAATAAGGGAACACGCAGGGACGTATTAGCCGCGAGGCAAACAAGGCATTTGCCTTGGGCGGCATTTTTCAGGGGGCGGTAAAAAACGCCGCCCCCCAAATGCCCAGGGCAGATGCCTTGTTAGCCTTGCGGCTAACTGACATCCCGGGCGGCCGGCGAGGGAGCACTTCCCATGAGCTGACTGCTCAGCTCCCTCGGGCTGCGACCGCAAAGTGAGGGGCTGGGGAGCCGGAAGATGACGCCATCTTCCTGCCCCAGCCTCACCTGCAGCCGACGCTACGAGGGAGTTTGCTACAGTCAGCTCATGGAAGTGCTCCTCGCCGGGCCGTCCGCTGCCTCAGCTCTACCTGCAGCCACTGGACCACCAGGGAGATTCCCCCAGCACTCCCAAAGGTAAGGAGGTTGGGGGGACAAAATTCTAAAAAAAAGTTAATGTGTGTGTGTGTTTGCGTCTGACTGTGTGTGCGTTTGTGTGTGTGTGTGTTTGTGCAAGCGTGTCTGACTGTGTGTGTGTGTGTTTGTGTCTGACTGTGTGTGTGTGTTTGTGTCTGAATTGTGTGTGTGTGTGTTTGTGTGTCTGACTGTGTGTGTCTGTGTGTGTTTGTGTGTGTGTTTGTGTCTGACTGTGTGTGTGTTTGTGTATGTGTCTGTGTGTGTGTGTATTTAGAAGGTGGGGCGGGGGGAAGGGTTGGGTGGGGGTGGCGCGGGGGGGAGGGGGGCGCCTGAGTTTTGTCCTGCCTAGGGCAGCACAAAACCAGGATACACCACTGGGAACACGTATGAGGAGTCCCATCTCCCGTGACAGTAAGATAGTACTTTCAAACAAAAATTGCAGAAAAAAACACAATTTTCAAAAGGAACACTCATTACAAACAAACAACATTAAAAATAAACATGCAGATTAAAAATAATACATTTTTAGTTTTGATGTAATGTTTTTATGGTCAGAAACTATTGTTTTTACTCAACTGTAAGTCAGCACTGGACGTTTCCATTAGGTAACCACTCCTCCTTTTCTCCTGTACTGAAATCATAAGTCAGGATGATCTCTGGTCCAATCCAATGCCACTAGGCTCTGCCTCTCATTTTAGGTTTCACCCCTCGTATAGGCTCCACCCACTCGCACTCAGCAAGTTTTTATTAAGAAGTAATTTTTTTCACAGGTTACAAGAAAGAGAAAAGCATGAGACTCACAGGTATCCAATGCAAAAGCAGGGTTACAGATTACATAGCGCCAAGTAAAAAGCAAGGGTTTCAAGGAACACAAAATACAGCATCAAAGATAACAGTAGGTAGCTGGTGTACTCCAATCCAGTTGTCGGTGTATCAAAGAAACCACATCTAAGTGGATACATAGCAATAATCAAATGTGAATAAGGAATGTATCTGGGAGTGGAAATCGCTTCCCAAGATTGTTTAGTTAAAACCCCCTCCCTAAATCTAGCACCTACAGGTTTCTGCTAAGGATTTTACCTCCTAAATAGGGCTGTGAAAAGCACAGGTCAGAAAGGAAGGGAGAGAGAAAAAAGGGGGGGAAAGATCAGAGAAGACAGGCAATACAATAAACACGAACCCATGGCAGGCGTCTCTACCCCAGCTCCTCATCCAGCACTCCTGCCCACTCATCCCGCTCCTTAACTTCCCCCTACTAGCCCTGCCATGAATGCAAACTGGGGCCACTACCATTTAACATGTTTGCTACTTATACCAACAATAGCAGCATGTGCACCCTCCACAGTCTGAATTGCCTCAACTTTCTGTAGCCAGCGTTCTTTCATGGATTTCTCAACTGTCTTCCAAATGGCAGGAATCAAGGCCTTAGCGGCATTAAGAAAATGGCACAGATTTGATTTCTTATAAGTGGAAATAGGCATAGCAGTATATTTATTTTAGGTATATATTTTGCAGTACACTGATAGGAACATTTTCCAACCGTTTGGTTCACAAATGAGAAAAAGTAACCAATAGAGGAGGAAAACAGGAGGAGCAACAAAGAAAATCTTTATTTGAATATTATATATTTATCAACTATAGATTTTTTTTCTCTACCTCTTTATTGGTCTTCTCACTTGACCTGTGAATGAAATCTAAATTGAGTGATTGTCCCCGAGGCATCAATCATCTCTTTTTCTCATTAAACATCTCATTTTTTGGGACAATGGGCTAAATTCAGAACTATAATGCAAAATGAATATGATCAGCCATTGCGCACTTCAGTTGGTTTGTGATTTGGGAACATTTCGGCTCATGGTTTGGTACTTTGATAACTTGATGGGCCCAAATTCGATACACTGCAGTCCAGACCAAAACAAACCTCCAAGTTTATTTCAATTCAGTGCTTCTGCATGAAAAAACATTCACAGTATTCAGTAGCATCACGTTTGTGCATAATGTTGCCCAGCATGAAGACTTTTAATAATTGTCAGTCTAACAGCCTAACCGGTGTGTTCTTGGCAAAGTGTAAACATTGCCCTGTCACTGAATTTGGTCCTGCATCTAGACCTCTTTCAAGAATGTCTTCTGGATAGCATCCACTTAAGTATTATTGAAAAATCTTAGCAATGGTAAACAGATGGCATTTTTGCCAACAATGACATTCAGTGGCATCTGAAAAGATCCTACTAGTTATCCATCAACCCTGAAGGCTTAAAGGAACTCGGTCACGGCCATATACCATTTTTGATCCCTCTTCCTACTATGCACCTCATCAAAGTCCAAGCAAACTAATTATTATCTCTTAGAACATCTAGATATTCATATTATTCTTTATTATATTACAGATTCTCATTCCCCACACCACCAAATTATAATTACTGGTAGTGATATGATTTCACTGCCTTCTATTGCCCATAGCATGCAATGTAATCTAATTCCCTTGCATGTTTTGTGGACACCATAACTATACGCTAATCTATGGATACCCCATGGCCATGTCTTGTGAGGCTATGGAGGGACTGGATAGAGAGGTGAATATTGTGGAAGTGGAGCTTTACTTATGCTTCACCCTTTGTCAAGTTTGTCAAGCATAGGAAACTTACAGAAGACAAAGTAACTTGTCTTATGTTTTTAAATAGAAATAGATCTGAAATGAAGAAAAGAATAACACATTCTGAAAGTGCAAGAGAAGAGGAAACGAGAAATTTTAAATTTGAGATGACAGTGCTGCTTTAACTAAATGTAAACCTAAGGCAACTGGTATCCGAAGTAATCGTCATCTGGTAACTTGATGCCAAAGGTCAATGGACCCAGTATAGAGTTAGACTGAGGCACAGTTTATAATCAACCAGATATAGAGAAAACACCTTCAGAAAAAGAATATTATCACACAGGAGGACAGAAAAGCATAAATGAAGCAGTCATTATTGATATGGAGGAACAGGAGCTGCTTTATAATGACTAAAGTGAGAGGTGATAGAGAGCAAAAATGTCTAGCACAGGGGTTCCAAAACTGTGTGCTACGGTGCCCTGGGGCGCTGTGACGGGCACATAGGGGTGCCGGTAGATATTTTCCCGGTGCTATAATAAGAGCAACGGGAACTGTGCTCTCCCCTGCTGGCTCTTCAGGACCGGAGGGGAGATCAGAGACCTCCCTCTCTGGCCCACTAGCACTTTGCTGACAGCCGACAGGGGAGGGAGAGAGAAAGGACCTGGAGGGACTCTAACCTTCAGCTCTGCCGGGTACTCCTCTTGCGAGCTAGGAGCGTTGCCATGGTTACCACTCACACACTGTACCCCTCAAACACACACTGTACCCCTCATGCACAAACTGCACTTTTATAAAGTGCCTTTTAAATGGGATACTCCTCACCCATAAAGCACTTGAGCAGGCAAGTTTATAAAGTTACTGATAACTCTTGGTGTCAGGATAATTCAGCAAAGATTTTGCAGTCACAACCAAGGCTGGAACTCATTATTCACAATTTAAATATATGCATTATAAATATACTGTATTTCAGCATCAAAGCCACAGAACCAACACTTTTTAGATGCTACTGAAATCAAGGTTTCTGATGTCCTACATTTCAGGATCTGTATTTACATTTTGAGCTGGCGAGTCTCTGTGATTCATATTAAAAATGTACCCACGATGCAGTGTTACTAATCCACATGCGTCAAACAGCTTCCTTCCCTGATTTACTGGCTGAGCAGTTAAAAAATATATTAAAGCCTCAGTAAGAACAACATTGTAACAGCATTTTTCTTCCATATTGTTAAAACAGAGCTTGTTCCAAGTTTCCAACAGCTTGCAAATGTTTTTCTAGCAGCTGGGATAATTATGTTGATGAAAGTAGGAAGTCTGTTTAAAGACATTAACACCTATATAAACCATATAACGACTTTGCCTCTGGTAACTGTATTAACATGAATAGGAGCAAAGGGGTATATTTCAAAATATATTCCACACTCTATGGTTCAGTATGTTCATTTTGAAGAAACAATGTTAAATCATGCTTGTAGGGATACTAGAAGACTTGTCTGTGAGGAATTGTAAACATACATTGATAGTTTAAAAGCTGGATTCTCCAAACTCTGGCCCTCCAGATGTTGCCAAACTACAACTCCCATCATTCTCTGACTGTCTATTCCATTCAAAGAATTGTGGGTGTTGTATTTCAACAACATCTGGAGTACCAGAGATTGAAGAACACGGGTTTAAAGGAACAGTTCACATACAAAAAAACACACACAAAAAAACAATAATAGATATAACCCCATAGAAAACATGCATGCAATTAGTATTGCGTGTTTTCCTTGGGGGATATGAAATCTTAGCTTGCAATAGCTGAAGATGTCACAGATTTCTCAATGGGATTTATTACAGCTCACTGAGGAGTCTTTCAATGGCAGACACTCAGGACAAGCGTCTGTGCACCTGCTGCCAAGTAGAAATACCTGTAATAATTCTGACTACCAGGAATGAGTATCACAGCTCATTTATAAATGTGCTAATGTACATCGAGATTGGCCACCATATAAAATGAGAAAAAGAGGAAACACTCTACATAAAACTTCAGCAAAGGTAAAGTGCTTTATGTGTTTCAGGTGGTAATTTGTTTACAATGAAAAAAATAAATATAATTTTATTTACTGCACTTACAAAAGACTTGCAGGATTACCCAATATATTTAGAATTGCTTTTAAATTGGGAAATCCACATTTTTGTCCAAATTGGAAAAGTAAACTGAATTGCAGAATTTGCAACTCCTGAGTAAATTTCTGATTATTCCTAGTTTGATGAATACCATAAATATCTAGATATTAGGCTTAAAGATTCATTTAGTTCTGAACTACTATTCATCTGGTTTTAGACCAATTGGGTGATTGGTCAAATCCCAAAGCTCCAAGCCAAAATGTACCCAAATAATGAAACGCGCAATGGCTGAGCATGTTCTTTTGATTTGTGATGCTGGAATCCGCACATGGCACAAAATAAGAGATGATTGATGGGAAAAAAGATGCTTAATGGGTAGGGGACAGTCACTAAATGAGGATTTTATTTAGGTGAAGATGTGAGCAAAAGAGGGGGAAAAAAAGAATGAGCAGTGAAAAAAACAAAAACAGCAATGTTTTACACCTAAGGGTTGAAACAAGAGGAACATGGCACCTAGAACAGTTCACTAAGATGAAGTGGTCTTGTTGTCAATAATGTCCCTTTAATGACCTTCCAAAGTCTAAATGCAAATCAGGCCTAGAAAATAAGAGTAAAACCTAGAGAAAGTACAACATAGAGCAGAAAACAGTGAGTTATGTTTAAAGCGGCACTGTCATGCCGAACTTACCTTTCCTCAATCTCTTCCTCTTCTCCCCCTCTCTCAGGATCTGTTATTCTTTTCTTCCTGTCTTCTTTAGTTTTCTTTAAAATCATAAGACAAAGTAGGGACTCTTTGACTTATGGGGGATTCCTCCGCTTGACCAGCTCTGACCAGCGGAGGAGCAAAGTGTGCTTCATTTCCGCTGGTCAGAGCAATTTTCCCATGATCCCTAGCTTTCCTCAGTGTTCCCACAATGCTTCCTGTCATTTTACACTAAACTGCCGAATTGCGTTCTAACTGAATGACAACAGTCTGTTCGTTTCTTTTAGAATGCAATTCGGCACTTTATTCGGATCAGAATTTCATTCTAATGAATGAAACTCTGATCCTATTCATTGCTGTGGCTGCATCTTGCAGCCGCTTAGTAGATAACTCCCTAATTCCCACGGTATCAGGGAGTTATCTACTAAAAGGCTGAAAGACCTAAATTGGTCTTTCAGCCACATTTACTAATACTAAGTAAAGATTACTTAGTATTAGTAAATTAAATGCCCCTACTCGCTATATCGCGAGTAGGGGCATGTGTAGTAAGCAGTGAGCAGCGTATAGCTGCTCACTGTAAAAAAATAAAAAAATAAAAAAAAATACTAATACCACCCCCATGCCCGTGGGGGCCCTAAATAAAGATGGGGGGGACCTACTGGCCCCCCTGGCCCCCACCCCTGAGCGGTGGGTGGGGGCCCTAAATAAAGATATGGGGGGGAACTTCTGTCCCCCCCCTGGCTCCCACCCCTGCGCGGTGGGTGGGGGCCCTTATAAAACAATAAGGGGGGGACCTACTGTCCTCCCCCCCCTGGCCCCCACCCCTGAGCGGTGGGTGGGGGCCCCAGTAAAACAATAAGGGGGGGGACCTACTGTCCTCCCCCCCGGCCCCCACCCCTGAGCGGTGGGTGGGGGCCCTAAATAAAGATATGGGGGGGAACTTCTGTCCCCCCCCGGCCCCCACCCCTGCGCGGTGGGTGGGGCCCTAATAAAACAATAAGGGGGGGGACCTACTGTCCTCCCCCCCTGGCCCCCACCCCTGAGCGGTGGGTGGGGGCCCTAATAAAACAATAGGGGGGGGGGACCTACTGTCCTCCCCCCCGGCCCCCACCCCTGCGCGGTGGGTGGGGGCCCTAATAAAACAATAAGGGGGGGGAAACCTACTGTCCTCCCCCCCTGGCCCCCACCCCTGCGCGGTGGGTGGGGGCCCCAATAAAACAATAAGGGGGGGACCTACTGTCCTCCCCCCCCTGGCCCCCACCCCTGCGCGGTGGGTGGGGGCCCTAATAAAACAATAAGGGGCGACCTACTGTCCTCCCCCCCTGGCCCCCACCCCTGCGCGGTGGGTGGGGGCCCTAATAAAACAATAAGGGGGGGGACCTACTGTCCTCCCCCTCCGGCCCCCAACCCTGAGCGGTGGGGGCCCTAAATGAAACACCCCCCCCCAATCAAGGTGACTAGGGGTCCCAAGCCCCTAGTCACCACCCCCCCCACCCAAAAAAACCTATCCCCTACCTACCCCCTCACCCTACAAATAGTGAGGGGGGGAATAAAATAACTAACCTGTAAAAAAAAAAAATTAAACTTACCATTTGATGTCTTCTTTTTTCTAAAATCTTCTTTCTTCAGCCCCCAAAAAGGCCAAATAAAAATCCATTATACCGTCGCACTTTAAAAAAAAAAAAAAAAAAAAACGAGCGCAAAAAAAAATTAATCCAAGTTCGCCCTTCGAGGGCACGCCACAGACTGAGCTCCGCAGGGCGGGTCAAGGCTTATAAAGCCTTGCCCCGCCCTGCAATTAGGCTTAGAACACTCTGATTGGTGGGTTTAAGCCAATCAGAGTGCTCTGAGTCATTTTACACAGCGTGGGAAAGTTCTTTTGAATTTTCCCACGCTGTGTAAAATGACTCAGAGCACTCTGATTGGGTGGCTTTCCCCCCCCCCTCATTATCTTCATGTCCCCCACCCGCCGCTCAGGGTGGGGGAGGGGGGGAGGACAATAGGTCCGCCCCCCCTTATTGTAATTTATGTCTTTTTTTTCAACAGTGAGCCATAGGCTGCTCACTGTTTAGTAGACATGCCCCTACTCGCGGTATAGCGAGTAGGGGCATTTGGGAGATTTTAATCTCCCTTGTGCTATTATGGGTGTCATATTGACCCCCATAGAGTGAGAGGGGGTACTGGGGGGCTTATGAAGTGGTGGGGAGCACTGCTCCCTGCCGCTTCAATAGTTACATATTACAAGGAGGGAGCTGCATGCCGGTAGCTCCCTCCTTGTAATAAACTAAACGAACAAACATACACTGATACATTGTGTTTGTTTGTTTGTTCGGCTGATATACCTATTCACTCATTCGTCTGTCTGATGAATGAATGAATAGCTGAAATTCCCGTTCGCATGTCTAGGTGTTTCACTGGGCATGTGCGGGAATCTCAGTGTCTGCCTAGTGTGGGCAGATGACGTGTCCCTGAGGGACTTCACCTACCCACACAAAGATGGCGGCGCCCTGAATCAAGATCGGGGCAGAAAATAAGGATTTAAAACTAGGTAATGTGGGGGGCTTAGGGGCATTTGGGGGTGACTAGTGGGTCTATTGGATGTAGTGGAGGCGGGAGAGGGGTTAAAAAAAAAACGGGATTCGGCATGACAGTGCTGCTTTAAGACTAGTAATCCCAGGACACTGAGACGAGAAACTTTCCAACATTCCTGTATGTAAATAAAAAGAGCAAGGTCGTGGTTGGGTTGCATACATCAAATATACAGACATGCACTGGAACCCGTTCAACATGTTCACGTTCATAAATGGACTTTGCCAACATATCATATAAACATATCATGTATACATGGAAATAATGTGTATACATAAAATACTCACATTGTATTGAATAAAAGATACTAAACTCCCTTCATTTAGCAAGTTTTTCTTTTTTTCTTTTCAGTATAGATCACATTTGAAAAAACACATGACATAATATAATCCATTGGCAACTTTATAGAGAGTTATTCCATAAAAACAAACCATGTACAGGAAGAAAGGTCATGAACCATCCTCAGGAAATCATACTTGTTCTGTTAAATAAAAACACAGTTCAGTGCACATTGGGCATTTTTACATAAATTTCATAGAAAAGTAGTTGAGACAATTTAAACAGTAAAAACATTGAAGAGAGAAGAGTAAAGAAGTACTGGGGATCCAAGGATGGATTCGGAGCTCAGTCTCGGGAGGAGCACAGCTAGATTAGATTATGATTAACAGAATAAAAATGACTATTTACACATGGAGATAAAACTCTGTTGTGTGCTCTGTAATACTCAAAAAGACTAAATATTATTGTGGAGTTCTATGATAAACTCATAGGTACTGTCACAACAACTATATGATCCAACACGCAGAACTATGTAACATCTACATAGAATAGAAAAACAGACAGAACGTAATATGTTGAAGAATAGAGAATAGTCAAGGAAAAGCCGAGGTCAAGGGAGCCGGAAATACACAAGATCGATAAGAAAGCCAAGTTAGGGAAACCCGAAATTAAAATAGTCAGGAATAGCTGAAGTCAAAATCCAGAAATATCAATTACAAGATCAGGAAAATGCACTCTCAGATACCAGGAACGGAAACCACGACAGGGCAATAAGCTAAGGTATTCTGGGGTTTAAATAACCCTCTTTGGGCTGTGATTGGTCAGAGCTTGGCCTCTGACCTCAGAACGTGCGTGTGCATTAATGTTGTGATGTCACATGCATGTTTGCATAATTTTTGGAGGCGGGGCTACAAATGGATGCAAATTCGCGATAGGCTCCATTATGGATCCCGCATGTGACGGGATGGACGCCCCAACGGTCCGGCTCCTGGCTCGCTGCTGCACAGGTAATTCTTTAGTGTGGGAACACCGACTGGGTGCGACCACGTGTGGCCGTGAGCCGGGGGCTGTGACAGGTACTGCAAATTACCACACACTTTTATACTTACACTCGTAAGAATTGCACACTACTGTGGAGCTAATAGTATGCTCATATGAACTACATGTTACTGTAGATCTCTATAATACACTCATATGTGCTGTAGATTACTGTAAAGCTC
The DNA here is from genome assembly GCA_933207985.1 of Pelobates cultripes. Lineage (NCBI taxonomy): Eukaryota > Metazoa > Chordata > Amphibia > Anura > Pelobatidae > Pelobates > Pelobates cultripes. Next base: position 49,022,978 of record OW240915.1, on the reverse strand, counting down.
TAGAATACATTCATATGTAGTTCACATTCCTGTAGAATTCTATAAAACACAAATTGCCCATTATATTAGTTTACTAAAATATCAAAACCAATTACCCATTCACATTCCAATGTCAAGTAGCCTATCCATTTACATTCCTACATCCCTTGAAAGGTTAATTGATAAGTAAGTGTTGGGATGTGAATATCTCCTTCTCCCCAATATTCACATCCCAACACTTACCAATTAACCCTCACTTTTATGTTAATGATATTGCTGATCACAATAAATTCTTGAATATTATCCCTAAACAGCCATTCAAATAATTTACCAAATACAGATGTTAAACTTACAGGTCTGTACTTCCCAAGTTGAGCTTTTGAACCTTTTTTTTAAATATAGGCACCACACCTGCTTTTCTCCAGTCCTCTGGTATGATTCCTGAAAGAAAAGAATCATAAAAGTTTAAAAATAGTGTAAATTACCCAAGTTTAGATGGGTGAACACCATCTGGCCCTGGAGCTTTGTTTATATTTACTTTATTTAATTGCTGTAGCACTTTTTCATGAGTTAACCAATCACCTGTTTGCTGTAAAGCTTTTCTAACAGGGATTTGCAAATCAATAGTCATAAATTATTGTTCCTGGCATATTAATGGGGAAAAAAAGTGAATTTCTGCCTTGTCTTGATCCTCATTGATTAACACACCCATCTCAGCCCTAAATACATCCGCATTTTTACTCCATTTACTCCATTTAACATGTTTAATAACCTATTTCCCTTAACTGTACTACTGGTCTGCTCTGGCCTAGTCCATGTCTGGATAAGTAAAATCTCCAATGATTAACAAATTACCCAGATGTACAGTCTTAATAATTTGAGATAGCAGTTGTAGTTCCCCATCAGTATTAATGTTTGGAGGTTTGTAATATATTCCAATTATGAACTTTATATCATGTTTCAACAAAAGACGCTAGGTTTGTAAAAATGCTGAAAAAAGTTGACAACTGGAGTGAAAATATATTTGAATATAGCCAAACTACATCACCTGCAAAATGACAGGATTCCCTCACTCAACTCAATCATTCGAAATCCCTTTCGACCTCATTATTCTGGATTACTCTGTACCCACCAACCATGCACAAACATCGACAGCATCACTTCACATCTTTTCTACTGCTGTCATTTTCCTTGGAGCTGTTCATGTTTAGTATTTTTTTGTGGAAATATTCCAAAACATTCTAGGTTTTTTCAAATGGGATACATGTCTGATTGTGGTTTCAGCTGTGGTATGTCTATAATCATATGGTACACCTTTTTAATGTGATGTCTTTATGTGCCTAACTGTTGTACACTCTTTGTAATCCTATTCTGATATATCTATAAAAAAGTGACAAAAAATAAAAAAGGCTCATATCCGCAATACTTTCCAGTTTATGAATTGGTTTTCTTTACAAATTTGGCATGGAAGAACTTGACTTTAACTTGAACGCTTTGCTTCTTGTTTAGCTTTACAGGGAGTGCAGAATTATTAGGCAAGTTGTATTTTTGAGGATTAATTTTATTATTGAACAACAACCATGTTCTCAATGAACCCAAAAAACTCATTAATATCAAAGCTGAATATTTTTGGAAGTAGTTTTTAGTTTGTTTTTAGTTTTAGCTATGTTAGGGGGATATCTGTGTGTGCAGGTGACTATTACTGTGCATAATTATTAGGCAACTTAACAAAAAACAAATATATACCCATTTCAATTATTTATTATTACCAGTGAAACCAATATAACATCTCAACATTCACAAATATACATTTCTGACATTCAAAAACAAAACAAAAACAAATCAGTGACCAATATAGCCACCTTTCTTTGCAAGGACACTCAAAAGCCTGCCATCCATGGATTCTGTCAGTGTTTTGATCTGTTCACCATCAACATTGCGTGCAGCAGCAACCACAGCCTCCCAGACACTGTTCAGAGAGGTGTACTGTTTTCCCTCCTTGTAAATCTCACATTTGATGATGGACCACAGGTTCTCAATGGGGTTCAGATCAGGTGAACAAGGAGGCCATGTCATTAGATTTTCTTCTTTTATACCCTTTCTTGCCAGCCACGCTGTGGAGTACTTGGACGCGTGTGATGGAGCATTGTCCTGCATGAAAATCATGTTTTTCTTGAAGGATGCAGACTTCTTCCTGTACCACTGCTTGAAGAAGGTGTCTTCCAGGAACTGGCAGTAGGACTGGGAGTTGAGCTTGACTCCATCCTCAACCCGAAAAGGCCCCACAAGCTCATCTTTGATGATACCAGCCCAAACCAGTACTCCACCTCCACCTTGCTGGCGTCTGAGTCGGACTGGAGCTCTCTGCCCTTTACCAATCCAGCCACGGGCCCATCCATCTGGCCCATCAAGACTCACTCTCATTTCATCAGTCCATAAAACCTTAGAAAAATCAGTCTTGAGATATTTCTTGGCCCAGTCTTGACGTTTCAGCTTGTGTGTCTTGTTCAGTGGTGGTCGTCTTTCAGCCTTTCTTACCTTGGCCATGTCTCTGAGTATTGCACACCTTGTGCTTTTGGGCACTCCAGTGATGTTGCAGCTCTGAAATATGGCCAAACTGGTGGCAAGTGGCATCGTGGCAGCTGCACGCTTGACTTTTCTCAGTTCATGGGCAGTTATTTTGCGCCTTGGTTTTTCCACACGCTTCTTGCGACCCTGTTGACTATTTTGAATGAAACGCTTGATTGTTCGATGATCACGCTTCAGAAGCTTTGCAATTTTAAGAGTGCTGCATCCCTCTGCAAGATATCTCACTATTTTTGACTTTTCTGAGCCTGTCAAGTCCTTCTTTTGACCCATTTTGCCAAAGGAAAGGAAGTTGCCTAATAATTATGCACACCTGATATAGGGTGTTGATGTCATTAGACCACACCCCTTCTCATTACAGAGATGCACATCACCTAATATGCTTAATTGGTAGTAGGCTTTCGAGCCTATACAGCTTGGAGTAAGACAACATGCATAAAGAGGATGATGTGGTCAAAATACTCATTTGCCTAATAATTCTGCACTCCCTGTATTTTGTAGATTTTACTTGAACCAATTATAACATATCATATGTATATGTAATATATATGCACATAGAATATAAATATTGCTCTAATTATTTATTGCCTATAGAATAATATTGTTTTAGTTACTTATTAAAGTTTATTTTCTTTCTCAAATGCAACATTCAATAGGGTGTTTGGAATTGTAACCCAACATATTCCTCTATACTGCTTAAAATAATCAAATGTTTTGAGGGAAAAAACTCCAAATCATGTTTAACATTACTACATTAGTTAATGATTAACATTAACTAATATACTTACTTGAACTCAATTTTAAAAGTCATTTGTATATCAACCCCTTAATTGTCAATAGATCCTTTGCAGTATTGTGTTTGTTTGATGTACAACATTATTATTTTCTTTTTGTTTTGGTTTAGTCTTGTTAAGTTACATTTTTCTTGTAACGCATAGAAGACAATCACTGTCCCAGAAAAATGTTTTGTTCCAACAAAAGGTTGGTGTACTAAACATGTGTAGAAATGCATTCACATCCTGTATCGACAGAAACTATAACAGAAAATTATAACAAAGGAGGTGGAATTATATGACCTATACAAAACTAATCATACTTGCTATTGCATTCACAAGCGTATTTAATCTACTTTCACATTCCCACCTTAAACTCCTTTGAGTATATAGGAATAATAAGAACAAAGCACTATACCTTCAGTTACAGTGACTTGTTTCAAAGCTCGTGACTACATGTGTGATTTCAAAAAGGATTTGATGTGAAAGAATTCAGCACAGAGGGCATGTTTCATGTTTCGTGAAATTATTTCCCCTTTAGCAAAATTACTCTTTTATTGTTATAAAGTATATTGCATATTTATAGTCGTATAAGTAAATCATCAATCTCTCTTTTTCTAGATAGAGAGATAGATTATAGATAGACAGATAGATAGATAGTGTGGTAAGCCAACTGGTTTATGAATGCCTCCAGAACCCCGTAATGACATTGTATCCCCTCAATACACGTTTCACTCTTATATACTTTTTATATAGCATGATTTCCTAGGTCTAGGTTTAAATTTTAAGTTGTAAAGCGCTACAGAATCTGTTTTTGCGCTATATAAATTATAATAATAATAATAATATATATATATATATATACACACACTTGCATAGTCTGGTCCAACAGACAGAATCCCATTCAACATACCCACAGAAACATATATTTACAGACACATTTGGACACTTACAAAGAAACATGCACATATACACATTCATGTATATAACTTAATTACAGACTCACTACCTCTAGGCTACTTTCTAAACTAGTCATTTTTAATGAGATTGTAAGATTGTTTTAATTATTAAACACTGGACATCCCATTCAGATGTCCTGTTCGACATTAAATGGGATATACTCTGCATGTCTGAGATGCTCTCTTATTGCACCGATTACAAAAACGGCCTCAATTTTGCACATGACAAGCTGCCCTTTAACAGCTTATCCAGGAAGCCATCACTTATTAGAAGTAAGTCCGTTAGTTCCGTAATGGAAGAAGGGGAAGGGAAATTAAAGCACTGTTGTACGGTATTATGTATGTTTACCATTTATATTAGAAATTTGCAAGTTAACCCTATAGGGAAACAATGTTAGTAGTTCACTCTTATTACTGAATCTCAGGTGCAGCATTCAATAGGTTATGTTACTGATAGGTAGCAATGTAGCATCTAAGTAGCAAGGATTTATGTGTTTTTTTTCTTCCATTAAAGGGACATTTTAAGGGTATTTGAAAGTATTGCATTAATATGCTGCATTTGTTTGCATGCTCAAATCTTTATAGTTTATGCATAAAATAAATAAATGTTTAACAGAATGCTGCACCACAAGCCTGCAGAAAATGTCTACCTTATCAAAAAGGCATTCGTACTGTTCAGCCACTGACAGTACTGAATACCCTGAACAAAACAACCTGCATCAGAAGGAGAGGACACACGGTGAGGCATATAGTAAGGAGATCACTACCTGTTCGCAGTTTTTCTAAATGTCTGTAGCCAGGTTGTAAATTAAAATCAGCTCACCTAGAGCTTTCGGGGCTGAGACTGTGTGCAGAAATCTATCAAATGCATTAAAGTTGTATTGGTACCTGGAGTTTCCCTTTAAGAAGTTTACATTAAAAGAAGAAAAACTACCACAACAAGAGGACATAGTCTTAAATTAGAGGGACAAAGGTTTAAAAATAATATCAGGAAGTATTACTTTACTGAGAGGGTAGTGGATGAATGGAATAGCATTCCAGCTGAAGTGGTAGAGGTTAACACAGTAAAGGAGTTTAAGCATGCGTGGGATAGGCATAAGGCTACCCTAACTATAAGATAAGGCTAGGGACTAATGAAAGTATTTAGAAAATTGGGCAGACTAGATGGGCCGAATGGTTCTTATCTGCCGTCACTTTCTATGTTTCATCTTTAGGTTCATAAGGGTAATGTGTGTAGGTAGAGGGTAAATGTGTATGGGCATAACCTCATCCCACCAATAAAACCCAACCATATATTGCCCGAAATAAACAACCACAGACTTGCTTTTGGAGAAAATAGGCCACAGCTTTATTAAAATATAAATATATGCATCTTTAAATTTCATCTTTATAACATAAAACATTCTAGATACATAATTTACTCAGTAAATAAATATCCATCACTGAGTACCACCTTTCCAACCAAAAGCATATGGACAGCTGCCCTACCCCCTTGTTCCAACCAGCACAAGGCCTTTTCCTGGGCCTTCCATTCTCGTAATGCTAACCACTAGCCGATTATTGGCTCATTGGGCACGTCTGTTATCCATAACTGTACCTGAGATTAGTTCTACCCATACACTTTCCATGGACTGCTGGTCTAACCCACGGTTGAGAAGGGCCATATACCGCCACGCTGTGACAAGAAACAAACAAACAAAAAGACAAAAGAGACAAATGAGGGGAGGGAGGGTGGGAAGCTGTAACCAACTGATAATTAAGATGGCTGCTTATCCTGTAAGCTGCGTACCTATTTATACTATCCCACGCCTTTGCCCCCTAATACGCCTTCCACCGTTCAAAGACCTCCTTACAATTCTATCTATACATTACCCCTCACACGTTCATGTTCTGGCTAGGCCTTGTCTGACTCATCATGCTCTGGCCACTAGTATGTTAGGTTACTGACTGCACCCTCACACCATTTCTTAGTTAAATAAATTGGCAGGAGATATATTGAGATGTTCTTAACATAATACTTGCAAGTAACATATCAGTCAGAAATTGTCTTTGCTAGTTCAGCTCTGCATAGGTTTGTTAATAAGGTGTTGGCTTACAATTCCAATGTTCTTAACACCTCGACCAAACCACTAGACTATTTCTCAGTGGATTGCAGTGTCTATATCTTTTAGGATGGCCAGATATCTGTGGCTGCTCCATCATGCTGTGCAGGCCAGGTGGATGGGAGTTGAGAAGATTGTGAGTTTACGGGCAGGGCCCTCTACCTGTTGTATCAGTCTGTTCTTATTGTATTGTCTTTTTCCCAGTTGTACAGAGATGCAGAATATGTTTGGAGCTTTATAAATACCAGTAATAATTAAACAAATAAAAATATGTGAGGTCCCGTGCATCTTTGCAGATTCCAACTATCAAATTCATACATTATAAGCCTCGTGTAGGTAGGACCATCCACAAAGATATCAGAAAGTTTTGTGTGCAAAAACAGAATGACTGTTCACTTGCAATTGTCTCCCAGGAAAAAAATTGCCAGTTTTCCATTGACTTGCTTTAAAGAGGTGCCACATTTTTCACCCTTCTCAGGCTTTTTTATAATGCTACCAGTCGCCCACCTTAATTTTTTATTTTTAGCTCGAAAATTAATGTTTACGATTAAAACATTTGACCTGTGTTAACATTTGCTAGCATGAGAGCAGCATTATTTCCACCCTCAGTCAAAATATGAAGTTAAATCCTCAGATTAAACTTTTGAATACAATTACTCCTGATGACAATTCCCTTTTATGTTTTCTACTTGTCAAAATGGTTAAAGGAATGCAGAGAATGCATGTGGGATTCATGAGCAGTCTTGGAAAACAAATATAGATAAGCAGAAAAATGCACTGTCAAAGTAGCAAAAATTGTTGTCGTGTTTTCTGCCACTTGTTAAACAGTGAAAACTACCACAGGGACAAAAAAAAATCAGATTTTTATTTTAACTGTCTCAGTGACAGACTATGCACTGATACACTGATCAGTCACAACATTAAAACCACCTGCTTAATATCGTGTAGGTTCTACACCTGATGCCAAAACAGCTCTGATGTATCAAAGCGTGGAACAATCTGCAACAATCTCTAGGTAGGAGGTACATGTCAAAGTAACATCTACATGAATGCCAGGACCGAAGGTTTCCGAACAGAACATTACCTAGAACCAGGGCTGTCTTTAATGCGGGGCAAACGGGGCAGCTACTGTGGGGTCCCCAGGAGCAACTGGGCCCGGGGCAGCTGGGGGCCCCACAGAAGCTGCCCAGTGTGCCCCGCGAATTGTGCAGTGGCCTGCACACTAAGGAGGCCCCCCCCCCGGGTGGCCCATTCACTAAGGGCCACCCAGCGGGCATGTGTCAGCAAAGGCCCAGTCAGGCGCTGTGACGCTTAAACAGCGCGACCGGGGCCCCTTCCTGTTCGGTAGCCGGCTCAGAGGAAGTGAGTGCCGCGCGTCACTTCCTCCCACCGGAGATCCCAGCCGTGCGGGAGGAGGAAGGCATGGAGGAGGGGAGTTCTAGAGGAGAACTCCCAACTGCCTCAGCCTGCCACTGGACCCCAGGGAAACCAACCTCCAGAAAAAGGTAAGAACCCGGAGGGTGGTTAAATGTATGTCAGTATGTCTGTGTGTGTGTGTGTGTGTGTGTGTGTGTGTGTGTCAATGTGTGTATGTCTGTGTGTGTATATCTGTGTGTGTGTCAGTATGTCTGTGTGTGTGTGTGTATGTCAGGATGCCTGTGTGTGTCAGTATGTCTGTGTGTGTGTGTGTGTCAATACATCTGTCAGTGTATGTGTCTGTGTGTGTCAGTATATCTGTCAGTGTATGTCTGTGTGTATTTATGTAAGTGTGTCTGTGTGTGTCAGTATGTCTGAATGTGTGTCAATATGTCTGCCAATATACATTTGTGTGTCAGTGTATGTGTGTGTCAGCATGTATTTAATATGTCTGTCTGTGTGTATGTGTCAGTGTGTTTGTCAGTGTGATTGCGGGTTTGACGTAATTGGGGGTGAGGGGGTGGGAGGAGCAGGGCCCAAGGGGGCCAAGAAAATGCATTGCTCAGGGTCCTAATCATATTATGGATGGCCCTACCTAGAACATGACACTACTTCAAGCTGCTTGTCTTCTTCCCATGTCCTGCTTGCATCTCTTCCCCAGGTAAATTAAGCACACATTTAGGCCATCCACCTGATCAAAGACAAAATGTGATTCATCAAACCAGGCAACATTCTTCCATTGCTTTATGGTCCAATTCTGATTCTTACATCTCCATTGTAGGCGCCTTCTGTAGTGGACTGAGGTCATCATGGGCACTCAGGCCCTTCTGTGGCTATGCAGCCCCATACACAGCAAGCTGTTATACCATGTGTGTGTTCTGACACCTTACTATCATAACCAGCATTAAAGGAACACTATACTCACAAGAACAACTACAGTTTTATGTAGTTGTTCTGGTGTGTATAGTATGTCCTTGCAGGCTTTTTTCTCTGAAAAAGCAGTATTTACAATGCTGCCTAGGAAGAACCCCATTGGCAGTCATTTAGACTAGAGATGTTTCCTCTCCATGCTCTGCATGCTCGGCATGGAGGTGCTGAACATTCCTCATAGAGATGCACTGATTCAAAGTGTCTCTATGAGGAGATGCTGGCTGGCACAGTGAGGTGTTTTGCTGCGCATGCTCATATAAGAAGGTATTGGATTGGCTACCAATGCTTTCATATAAGAAGGTATTGGACTGACTGAGATTGTGAAGTTTGATCTCAGCCAAAGAAGTGGAGCGGTGATGGGGCCAGCTACAAGACCTGGAGCTGGAGAAAAATAAAACGCCTTTTACTCTGATAGGGGGGCCAGTGACCTAAATAGTGCTATTAGAACTATTCATGTTTATTTTACTAAATAGTGCTATTAGAACTATATATGTTTGTTTTCCTGACACTATAGTGTTCCTGTTTTTCAGCAACATGAGCTACATTAGCTCCTCTGTCTGATCAGACGAGCCTTTGCTCCCCACATGAATCAATGAGCCTTTAATGCCCATAAACCTGACGCTGGTTCACCAGTTGTCCTTTAAATTTTTGTAGGCACTAACCACAAATGTTTCTTAGAGCGAGTATGATGTAACCTACTGTAAGGATTAAGAGCAATGAGTCATGTTACACTACCCAAAACATCTCATTTAAATATTAATACATGTACATTTGCAAGTACACAGGAAAAGTAGTCACATTATAAATAACGTCCTTTTTCTTTATTTATTGATCATTTCTAAGTTGAAGGGACTCTCCATCAATAACCATTTTTTCGTGATTTTTATGTAACACAGTCATAGCCATTCACTAAACATTATAGTAGCTTAGACAACCTGTCCTTGAAACAATTCCCAGTTTACTGAATTACCCTCAAGATAATACAGTAGCTTCTGTATTATAGAATTGTTTAAATGCCAAACAGCTGTTTTAGAATTAATGTAGCCATTAACCTCACCTGTGTGGTAATGATATACAAAGAGCAAGCCTAGTGTAAAACTACGAATTACTTTGTAAATCAATTAAATACAGCTACTCCACCCTTTTAATTGCTATTTTACATAAACCCTGCCATATAATTTGGAAAATGTGTAAAAATGTAAGCAAACGAGATAAAAAGTTTTTTTTTGATTTTTTTACTTTATGTCCTTTCGGTTGGTCTTCAGCTAACTCAACAAGACACAGAGATAATGTGCACCGGCCTAATCCGCCCATAAACCACACCCTTATCAGAGAAAAGGATGCCTTACGTCATGTCTGGGACACGAAAAAATAAGGAGAAAATAGAAGTTGTAGATATTTCTTTATTCATGGTCTGAACTTAGTAAATTGATTGGAATAAATTTATTGGTCTAATTTTCCCTCAGAAATTTTAAATAGCTTTTTTTAACTCATTTTTTTATCAGGAGCAAAGATTTAAATAAAGATTTTCATAGTATTTGAATGATAAAATCACATGTATCTTTATTGAAATGTGTCATTTATCACACAGTTTTCACAAACATATGTATGATAAAGTCAGCGATAGAGTGCCTCCTATATAACGGAGAGCTTGGGATTGCACTCTCATCACTTCCTGGGCACATTATTTTACTCCCCTATGAATAACTTTAACGAGAAACAATGGGTGCAAAGATTGAAAATATATTGCTGATATTTAAAAACAAAAGTTGTATAAATATAGCTACCAGTCTAATGTGTTTTACCCCATACAAAATGACTTCTTTATATATAAAGTAAATAAATAGAACCATAAAAATACAACAATACCAGTTTAAATATTCCCATAATGCTTCATCCATTGGTGGTCCCGTGGTTATCCTTCCTCTGACCTCCGCATTGGAATGTATCACAATTAAGTCCAGTTAATCCAATTGAATTATGTCTATCCATAGTCAGCTGATTCTAAGGAGTCTTTGCATATAGCCAACCGTGTGTGTGTTCCAAATTGCGTTCCAACACCCATGTGAACACTACATTATCCAATTTGATGCAACAACAATTTAAATAGAAACAAAGGCCAGGCTGCGTGCCAATAAAGCAGGCCAGACCACTTTGAGTAGAGCATGGAATGTTGTTTCTGCGCTCTCTCTGCAGGGTCCTAGTGCCATGATTGTAGTGCAAGTGCATCTATATATTGGACAAAAAATAGAAAGTGATCTGTATAAAGGCACTTATATACTTAAATATTAAAGATTAGCAGCTACCACAAAGTGTGTATCTCCTGCACAACATCCGCTATAGAGTAAGTGGATGTAGAGAAACTACAAACCAGTTACCACCAGTGATAGTAGTGGAGCGCTAGAAAAATGTAACATACATAATTAATATATAGCAATTTTGGAATGAATACAGCAGTTTGCTAGATGAATAAGAAAACACAATATAGTGTAGTATTTTAGATAAAGCCAATGTGAGTGTAAATATAATCGATATTCACTCACATGGGTTAGAGCCAGATAAGGACAGGCTCAGATCTCACGAGCAGCTGTGTTCTAAGGGGACACAAGCCCTCTACAGTCATTGTCCGTAGTGGCTCAATGGGAGATATAGAACAAATAACAAAAGTAGCTGATGGTGATGGTGAAGTTGGTCCAGGAAGCAGTGAACACGTCCAAGCAGTCCGAGACACGTTTCACCACATTCTGTGACTTTGGCCAATTGACAAAGTCACAGAACATGGTGAAACGTGTCTCGGCAGGACTGGAGCACCTTAGACTTTTTTATCTTTTACTTTATATATAATATATGTTACACTTTTGTTTAATAAATTGAATTATTTTAACTTATCTGGCTCTAACCCATGTGAGTGCATATAGATTATATTTACACTCACATTGGCTTCATCTTAAATACTACACTATATTGTGTTTTTCTTATTTATCTAGCAAACTGCTCTATTCATTACAAAATTGATGTATATTAATTACATGATGTTTTTTAGCACTCCACTACTATCACTGGTGGTAACTGGTTTCCACTCAGTTTCTCTGCATCTATATATTGGCTGGTTAGAGCAGTGGCAATATCACTGCCACATAACAGAGAAACCCAGTGGCAAATCCTGGTCAGATCCCCTTACCAGTAAGTGTTCTTGGGTAAGGTATATATGAATTCCTTATAGATTTTAAGCTTTTTTGAACAAAGCCTTTTTTGCTTCTTCCTCTTTCTATAATTGAAAAGTGCTCTGGAACATGATGGTGCTATGTAAATGCTATGATTTGCTTGCACTATGCTTTTTTGGGGACAGTTCCCTGGTGTCAGCAAAAGAGGGACACCAGAGAACAAAGATGTAAAGACAGCCTTAGTAAATGTGTCTAGTCAGTACATGTGACCAATATTACCCCTGTAATGAGCTGGAAGAAAGATATAGCTCACTACCAATAGAACAAATGCACTTTTGCACTATATAAGTACCTATCGTGGACTTGGGCAGGGCCTGGGAAAAATGTGGACTCCATAAGTGGAATACCATAGGACAAAAGGGCCAGGAAACAGTGTTGCGCATGTGTTGGAGGCTTCTTGTGGGATTGCGTGTATGTAGAGTGAATTCATTGTAGCATTGTGTTTTTGTGTAAATAGGTTGGTTTCAGTTGTGTTGTGTTTGAGGTGTAATTTGACCAGTCCAGGACTGGAATGGGGACTCTCTACAGTATTTCACCTTTTTGATAATAGTACATTTTGTACAACAACCATGATCTATCCTGTTGCTTCTTGAGTAGTTGGATTTCCTAATGCATTGTCTTCATTAATCAGGACAATGACTATAAGTATGATGGAATGTTAAACCTGAGTGTAGAATGTTGATTTCAAGTACACAGCTTAGGTAATTTATTTGCACCCATGAACAGATAATCCTTTGCTGCAAGTGCCTGGTTACTTTCCTTTTTATGTTGTCATTTTGCTTTACTTTTGTTAGGAAAACTTTTGACTAAGTCTGAGAACACAAGTTGTTTTTATCTTATAACTAGTAGTACTTGTTTTAAATTATTGCAAGATTTAACAGAATCTTCCTTCTGCCCTGCAGACACTTCCCTGTAAGTTACACAATTCGTAGCCAGTTTATTTATGTTCTAGGTGCAACAAACTGGAATTAGTCAAGATATTGTTTTTAGGATGGAACAAATTATCCTAAAGCATAGAAATGTGTATCAATATAATATCCTAATTGTGTTAGCTTTATAATCCATCTTAGATTGCCTTTATTCTGCTCCCTGAATGTTGTCTTTCTTAGATGTTATATTCTACTATTGTACCCCTTGTGTTTGACAATATCTCTATGTCAGAGATGACGGGCTTTTCGTTCTTAAGGGGTCAAAGGCACTCAGTCTCTAGCAGGAATGTTTTTGTCGCCGCTGTGTGGGCATGGCTATATTGATAACTCCTCCCCTTCACAAACATAACACTTTTAACCACATCCATTTTCTATGGAAACCACTTCCCAACTTCAACAGGTAACATGTCATCCTCTTCCTGTAGTGCCATCTTTGCCAACAACAAGCTTATTGGTGCCATCTTTGCTCCCAGCTTCCTATGGGCTGCAATTGGGTGGTGTAGGAAATGTTGTAGGGGGAGGGGCTGAAGTCAGGGGATGATTGTAGTTGAGGAAAGGGGCTGTAGTATTGGGAATGTGAGCTGCAATTGGGGGGTGAGGGACTGTAGTGGGGAGGATAGTGGGGGGGTAGGGACTGTAGTAAGGGAATAGAGGGTGTAGTGGGGGGTATGGGGTGTAAAAGGGGGTTGGGGGCTGTAGTGGGGGATAGATGCTTTAAGTGGGGGGATAGGAGCTATAGTGGAGGGCATGAGTTGTAAATGAGAGGTTGTAGTGGGGGGATAGTGGGTGTAGTAGGGAGTTAGGTGCTGAAGTATCGGGGATGGCTGCAATTGGGGAAAGTGTTTTTCAGTGTGGGGGATGTAGCTGTAGTAGGGGATAAGGGCTGCATGTCGAGGAATAGAGACTGTATTGGGGGTAGGGGCTATAGCAGGGATATAGGCTGCAGGGGGGATAGGGGCTGATGTTTGATTATAAGGGCTGTAGTAGGTAGATAGGTTAAGGGCTGTAGTGGGGGACAGGGGCTACAATTGGGGGTTATGGGCTGTATTTGTGGGTAGGGGCTGTAGTGCGGGATAGGAGCTACATTTTCTAGGATAGTGACTGTAGTGGGGGGTTAAGGGCTATAGTATGTATAGGGCTGCAGTTGTGGGTTATATGTTGTAGTAGGGAGTTAATGACTGTATTATGGAGGTTCTGGGCCATAACCTCCCTACTATAGTCTCTGACCCAATTACTACAGTCCCTAGCTCCTTAATAGGATGGAATAGGGGCTGAATAAAAAAAAAAAAAACACTTGTTCATTCCCCCCTCCCTGATGCTTACTTTGAGCTAGGGGATGGGGGGAGGGGGGGGGGGCCGATTATCTGCATTCTTGAGGGCATCTAGGCTTGTCAAAAATGGGGTTGGATTATAATCTGCCTGTTTCAGCAGGTTTTGCACATGCAGGTTTTCCACTGAGCTGCCATTCGGGCAGCAGAGCCAACTTCCCATGAGGGGAGACATGCTATTGGCATTTATATTCAGGGGACATAAATGCCTGATAGCACCAGGGAGCGGGGATGAGCCAACAAGAGAGAGAACCAAGAAGCCATCTTGAAAGTAACACAGATATAGCACAGCAGTAGCAACTCCTGGCCCCCTGCCAAATGTAAGTGTCTAATATCTTGTTGTCTCCCGGATAGCCCTCGTGACTGCCTGACGGCTGGTTAAGTATGGGGATTTACTCAAATATATATTTCATATATAAATCTAGGAACGTCCAGGAGTGACAAGAGGAGGACATCATTTCTGACACAGAGCACTGTGCAACCTGTCACTAATAGTTTCAATAACTCACATTGCACATACAGTTGCAAGAAAAAGTATGTGAACCCTTTGGAATGATATGGATATCTGCACAAATTGGTCATAAAATGTGATCTGATCATCATCTAAGTCACAACAATAGACAATCACAGTCTGCTTAAACTAATAACACACAAAGAATGAAATGTTTTTAGTGAACACACCATGTAAACATTCACAGTGCAGATGGAAAAAGTATGTGAACCCCTAGACTAATGACATCTCCAAGAGCTAATTGGAGTGAGATGTCAGCCAACTGGAGTGCAATCAATGAGATTAGATTGGAGGTGTTGGTTACAGCTGCCCTGCCCTATAAAAAACACACACCAATTCTGGGTTTGCTTTTCACAAGAAGCATTGCCTGATGTGAATGATGCCTCACACAAAAGAGCTCTCAGAAGACCTACGATTAAGAATTGTTGACTTGCATAAAGCTGGAAAGGGTTATAGAAGTATCTCCAAAAGACTTGTTGTTCATCAGTCCATGGTAAGACAAATTGTCTATAAATGGAGAAAGTTCAGCACTGCTGCTACTCTCCCTAGGAGTGGCCATCATGTAAAGATGACTGTAAGAGCACAGCGCAGACTGCTCATTGAGGTGAAGAAGAATCCTAGAGTGTCAGCTAAAGACTTACAAAAGTCACTGGCAAATGCTAACATCCCTGTTAGCGAATCTACAATACATAAAACACTAAACAAGAATGGATTTCATGGGAGGATACCACAGAGGAAGCCACTGCTGTCCAAACAAAACAGTGCTGCACATTTACAGTTTGCACAAGAGCACCTGGATGTTCCACAGCAGTACTGGCAAAATATTCTGTGGACAGATGAAATCAAAGTTGAGTTGTTTGGAAGAAACACACAACACTGTGTGGCGAAAAAAAGGCACAGCACACCAACATCAAAACCTCATCCCAACTGTGAAGTATGGTGGTGGGGGCATCATGGTTTGGGGCTGCTTTGCTGCGTCAGGGCCTGGACGGATTGCTATCATCGAAGGAAAAATGAATTCCCAAGTTTATCAAGACATTTTCAGGAGAACTTAAGGCCATCTGTCTACCAGCTGAAGCTCAACAGAAGATGGGTGTTGCAACAGGACAATGACCCAAAGCATAGAAGTAAATCAACAACAGAATGGCTTAAACATAAGAAAATACGCCTTCTGAAGTGGCCCAGTCAGAGTCCTGACCTCAACCCGATTGAGATGCTGTGGCATGACCTCAAGAAAGCGATTCACACCAGACATCCCAAGAATATTGCTGAACTGAAACAGTTCTGTAAAGAGGAATGGTCAAGAATTACTCCTGACCGTTGTGCACGTCTGATCTGCAACTACAGGAAACGTTTGGTTGAAGTTATTGCTGCCAAAGGAGGTTCAACCAGTTATTAAATCCAAGGGTTCACATACTTTTTCCACCTGCACTGTGAATGTTTACATGGTGTGTTCAATAAAAACATGGCAACATTTCATTCTTTGTGTGTTATTAGTTTAAGCAGACTGTGAATGTCTATTGTTGTGACTTCGATGATGGTTAGATCACATTTTATGACCAATTTGTGCAGAAATCCATATCATTCCAAAGGGTTCACATACTTTTTTCTTGCAACTTTATCTACCATCTTCTTTAAAGTGCACATTCACTCTACAGCTGAGACCTGAGACACACAGGCTCTGACTAGTTGAAAAGTTGTGAAGCTTCACACTGCAGGACTGGGGCTGTGACTCTGAGGACTTCTCTAATGATTATTGCTTCTGTTAACCATGTCAGCTACTTCTTGGATTCATATAAGCACTGCAGTTTAATTATATTGCCAGCTCTAAAGGTAAAAAGGAGTCTATAGGTATTCTGCTGCTTTAACACTGTGTACACTGGGCTGATAGCTAATAGTGAGTCAGGAGTACCTGACATAGTTGGAATCTATTAGTACCTTGATGCTTTAACCATGTGCACACTGTGTTTTGAGAGCTAATTGAGTAGCTGACATGTTTCATAACAGCAGCGATATTTAATAGAAAGTTAGTTACCAAAGCAAGAGCACAACTAAAGATGAGATCATGTAAAGGAGAGCTAAGAGAGGGCTAGGAAGATATATATATATATATAGAGAGAGAGAGAGAGCTAAAGCCTTTTACAGAGACATGTACTGTGTGGGAATATCTGTATTGCAACTCTGTGTTATCCAACACAGTGATGTTGGATGTGTGGGATAGTTATGAGTATCTCCTCATTGTGTATTATTTCTCTGTATTTTACTCAGCTCTACCTGTTATATGGGCATATCTGTAGTCTACCAAGCCTTGTGTGTTGTATAGGTATCTTTGTATTGTGCCAAGCTTGTTTTATTGTATATTGTATTTCAGCTCGTAATGTATAAGTATCTCTGTACTATGGGTAAATAGGGGAAGGGGGGGGTGCAACAAGGTAATTCCCTTCCCCCTGGAGAAAATAGTAAAAGTACAAGACTCTCCATCTCCCTTGCTCTGGATTAACCCCTTAAGGACACATGACATGTGTGACATGTCATGATTCCCTTTTATTCCAGAAGTTTGGTCCTTAAGGGGTTAAAGTTTCTAGCTGAATCACTTTTTAGTGGCTGCTGAAAAAACTCCTACTAGATGTGCAAGAGACCTCCAATCATGGGCATTTAATTCTGGTCTGGAATGGGTCTATTCCTATCACTTAAACCTCTGCATAGGGATTTAAGAGATGCATAGTTCATTGCCCAAGAACAGTTTTACTCATTAGTTAGGTTGAGTGGAACTGTTCTAAAACGGCCATCAGTTTACGTTTAGCCCAGTTCACTTTTTAATGAAGAGGGCAACATGCAGCTTTCATTAGAGTGCAGTCAACACATATAGTCAAGCGATATATATCGCTCCTTTACATATCACAGATATTACATATCAAGTCATATGGCATTCCATGATCTCATAGCCATATTTCATTTTATAGTGGTCAACGTCTTACCATACACTAATATGCCCTTTTTTCATCTCATAATAGATATATATTAAGCTTTCATTGCAAATGCTATTTACAAAGTGTCATCTGATTTGATATATATTATTTACCACAGTTATCATGATCTCATATAGCATTTTACATAAGTTTTCTTATATTCTATAATCATTCTGTATGTTATAATTTAAGTTGTTTTAAATGCTGTATTTTTTATTGTGTTCTTGCAATATGGTGAATCCCCTTTTCCATATTCATCCCTTCCTGTCCCAGACAAAACGCTAGTTGTTTCCTTTCCTCCTGGGAGTCTAGGTTGCCCAGTCATGGCTCAAGAGGATTACAAAAGCTCAGTGCTTCTCAACCTCTTACGGAGAAGTTTCCCTGCAGGTCTAAAAAATCCTAAGCATCCCTGCCTTGAGAAAGTAATTTCTATGATTTTAATTCCAAATAAAATGTGTAGACACTGATATGTGAGTTAATCCCATATTGGAGAACAAGCCTGATTAAAGGTTGTGAAGAATATTTTAAAAATAAATATTGAATAATGTGAATATTGTATATGTAAGCAGGAGTGCATAAACTATTAGTCTGAAGAATAAAATTCACAAAATGAATAAAATAGTTATTCACATAATAGTTACACAAAGGGAAACTGACACACACATTTATACACAAAGGACACTTACACACTCACTGACACATGCTCTCACTGATTTGGCACACACTGACAGACATACTTACTGGCACACACATTCACTGACAGACACACACTTACTGACAAACACACGCACTGATTTGACACACTGACAGACACACTCACTGACACATACTCTAACTGATTTGACACACACTGACAGACACACATATCTTTATGGTATTCTTGCTGTGCTCTCTCATGGGCCGTTTAGTAGCCGCAAGCAGATCCTTCTCACACGAGGATGAAACCTCCAATCATATGCCTCATTCTCACTTATTGGGATAAATCGTATCCTATAAGTATAGTGTAGGGCAGGGATAGGCAACCCTCTGCACTCCAGATGTTGTGGACTACATCCCCCATAATACCTTAACACCCATAATGCCTGTACAGCATCATGGGAGGTGTAGTCCAAAATATCTGGAGTGCCGAAGATTGCCTATACCTGGTGTAAGGAATCATCCTGTGTGATAAGTAGTTTATCCCAAAAAAGCAGTTTGAATGATCACACAGGATGATTCAAACTTCTATTTTAACCTATACCAGTTTATACACAACTGCTACTCCGTTTAGGGAACCAAGTTGTGTTAAAAGGGAAACTGTAACGCCTTATTTAGCCCTCGCCACAATCTCATTACCGAGGTGGGTGTCACACTTCTCAGGCCCCCATGCACTTCTCTCTTATTTTTTTATTTGCTTGCTTTGGGAGACGTCGACAAGCAGGGCAAATTTTATTCATGGCACCGACACACTGGCTTAGTCATGTCACTCCATTTCTATTCTCCCTTGCCAACGCAAACAGCATTGGCAAGGGAGTTGCCATAGCAACCACAGCTCCTGCGCTGTGGCCGCTATGGGCGGAGAACAGAGGGACTTCTTCTGCTCTCCTTTTCTCTCAATTACTCAGCACAGAGTGTCTGCCGAGGAATTGAAAGTCAGATGGGAGAAAAAGACATTTCAAATATTTTTTTTTTCTACAAATCTATAAACTTGCTAGCAAAACTGTTAGCACAATTTAGAGATGGAATTTCAAGCTCTTTTTAAAAAGCTAAAGTTATTTTAGCCTTGACAGTTTCCTTTAATGTCAGCCAAGTTGCAGACAGCACTTGTGCAGACCATGATTTGGCTTTTTCTAAAGGAGAAAAGAGAGCATTCCACAGATAGGGATCGATATATGAAACCTGGATATATACAACATCGATATATGAAACCTGGAACTACGAGACAGACACGATATTGGGCTCAGGGTTCTCTAAACACCAAGAACCTTGCAACAATGCTAAGTGCTTATAAGACTCACTCTTACATACATTCTACATAAATGTTCAGTTTTTGTTTTGTAATATCATGCAAACACAATGTGTAGAATGTCTGAGAGAACATACCCTACTGATCAATTGCCAACAGTTTCTTCAACTTACAAATAGACTTGAAAATCAGGTATACTGTCATTCTCTCCAGTTCCATTCTATTTCCATGGCAACCAAAATTTCTTTAAGTCAGAGTTCAAAAATAAACAAACAGCTTAAATATTTTTTCAAGAACATTATGCAAAGATTGTTTAGTGTGCATGAAATGCTCTTGCAAAATATGAAAATGAGTTGCGTCATATAGTTTAATTTAGTCATGAAGAATACTAGACTATTTGGATAATGTTAACATCAAAGAAAAAGAATTATTTCAAAATACATACAATATGTTCCATAAAAATTAGAATTCAACAAAAATAAACTCAACGGATCATCTATGGTAGATTTTAGTGAAGTACCTTTCTTTCCCTTCTGATTACTGCTTTAAGATGGGAAGAGGCAAAATTAGAGGTGTCCACAATTTGCTTTAATACTAAAGTTGGCACTTTTAATTATTTCCTGTTTCTTCCATGATAAACAGAAAACTATAATGATAGAAATTCCTCAATTCCATGTTTGAAAAGCAAAGGAGCAATGTAGAGGCATGAGTTCAAGTCCTTTGATAATGGACAATTAAACCTCCTTTCAACCATATATTTTTTAGAATACTGACACACAATCACCCTTCAGTATAAAGAATATGTGATTTTTGTAATGCTAATTTATCTATATTTAAGGCCTTTGGCAACATTTAAACAGTACTTCTACCATCTGTGGTAATAGGTTATATACAGAAACAACATACAAATAACTAATGCAGCAAACCAGATATGGGCAACCTTCAGCACTCTAGCTGTTGTGGACTACATCTCCTTTGATGCTTTGCCAGCATTTTGGCTGTGAGAACATTATGGGACATAATGGGACATGTAGTCCACAACATTTGGAGTGCCGAATGTTGCCTACTTCTGCAGTCGACGATGATACCAACTACCTCTGAAGTCGACGATGATACGAACTAGGAAGAAAAGCGGAGTGAAAAAACAAATTGCTCTGCTAAGAGTAGAGTCGTGAAAATATTGTGGGCCAGGGTTCCGAAAATAATTAGATATCCAGGTAAGAAACAAAAATGGAAAAAGGGATGAGCTGCGTCCTAGAAGAAGGAACGAGAGCATTCAGAGATATTAAAACAAAAAAAGGAATGCTGCCTCCCTCTCAGAGGGTACCCTTCTCAAATGGAAAACTATAGCATGCTCTGTCAATACATTATCAATAAAAATGGCCATGGTAGACAAATACTTTCCTGTAATCAGGAATCCTGCATTATTTTTAGTATAACAAAAGTAGCTCATGGATTCAATAAACTACATTGTGCTGCTTTTTTTTTTTGTACTTGTGCTTATTTGTCAAAACCATTTTAAATCTAGAACAAGGTTTTATAGCAGCATGACATAACCTGCAGCAATATTTGTCAGCTGCTTGCCTAGAAATGGAATTGTATAAGAAAGCCACTGTGCTTTTATGTAAGATTTCGTAGAAAGATATTTATCAAACACACCCCAGAATATTTCTATGAAGTGTGTGATATTACTGTGTTACTTCATATCTCCTAATAGTGGCCTAAAGCAGATGCTTTCACATTAATCTATTAGTCATCGCTGAGTAAAATCCTGTAAGTACAATCCTTTAATTACCTTGATGCTCATACAATTTCACTTTTCCCGTGCTAATATAACCTGACAATGTTATGGAGAATGTGAGGTGAGATGGGAGAAGATGTATTTCATACAAAGAATTAACCAGAGTAGTTTGAATTCTGTTTCCACTGAACTCAAACAAAGAAATGGAATAAGTGGAGCTGAACTAAGGCAGAAATGGATTGCTCCTTCCAATCGAAGCACGCATTCATTTTTCCATGCTTCAGAAAATAAAGTGCTAGTTTGAAGAGTGCTGTTGACTGAGCTAGGCTCCTTCTAGCTTTATGGGAATGGCCTAGTAAAGATTAAAGAGAAACGTGCCTTTCTTTGTCAAATGCTAGTAAGCTAGTGATTCTGTCAGAATCTCTATTCAGGTTTGAGGAACAATTGATCCATGTCATGGCTTCAAAGATACATTGAGAATAAATGTGTTAAAATGTCAATAATCACACTATGCATTTCATTTTATCTTGTTTAGTCATTCATAACATTTTAATTTAAAGTCCAATATTGTTAGCCAGGCCCCAAAAGTTTGGTGCCACTGTGAGTCTGGATGATACATGCCATAGTTACCAGAGCTGAATTTTCACTCAGCAGTGGATAGTGAAGGGTGGAAATTTTGAGCCCTGGTATGAAATCGAGGTGTGGTGAGATGTGACTTTCGCAGGTTGACTAAAGGCCTACATAAATATAGAATACAGGGCTCAAGCAAGACTGGGTTTGATGGACTAAAATCCAACTAGAACATGACAGAAATAGAGCAGACAGATTTGAACAGGTCTGTCAAATATGACAGAGCTAAAATGAAAGGAACACTGCAAGGAACACTGTAAGCATCAAAATCACTATATCTAAATGTCATAGATAATGTCCCTTTACTCAAACAATGTAATAGACAGAGAGACATTAGAGGTACTTCTGCCTTAATACCTTCAAAAACCAAAAGGTCCACACATTCAGCATAATTCCGCATAGCATTATAACACTGAATATCTCTAAAGGTTCTTATAGAGAAGTACTGGATTCAGTGTTTCTCTGTAAAATACATCAGCTTGGTGGATGACAAGGACTTTGAGGCATACTACTGCTCATTTAGAACAGAGAAGAACAAAGGGCCACAGCAACATTAACAGCTCAAATGCAGAGTAAAAGAGGTCAGGGAGGTATGAGATCATGGCAGAGTGGATGAGTCCTGGGGCTGGTTGCAAGTTATGCAACTATAATGGCCTGACTGACAACCTCCAGGCCAACCCCACTCAGAGCACACAATGCAGAGAGCGCTGCTGAAGTGCTTCCTGTATGTGCTCTCACCAGTGGGGCAACTAATGTAGAGAAGGCCATAGTGCAAGAAAAGTTTGGATGCCCCTCTCAAGCACAAGACCAAAAGGTAGATCTCCATCTGTCGTACAGCTCCCACAATGCTATGCTAGTAGGGGATCTACCATTTGCTCATCTTTGTAGGGTTGTATTTGTGAGCAGTGTTTTTGTATAAAGAATGTGTGTGCATGTAGGGGTGTATTTATACGAACTGTTGCATTGGACTGCAGTAGCTTACTTGTGTGTAGTGCTTGGGTTTAAATGCAGGAGTGTGTTTGTATGTAGTGTTGGCTTTTAAATTCAGTTGTGCTTTGTTGTGTAGATATACATACACACTGATACATACACTCAGACACACCCACTGACCCATACACACACTCAGATACACACACTGACACATACATACTCAGGCTCATGCACCGACACATACAGACATTTTGGCACACAGAAGCACACATTGACACCTACACACAGCTTGACACACAGATACACTAATACAAAAGCACACACAAACACAATCAGGTCATAATATTTTATTTGCAGCCACCCTCCTGTTATCATACCTTTTTTGGGCGGCTTGCTTGGGGTCCGGATGCTGCTGGCTGAGGCGGATGAAAGAGTGGGGTGTGGAGCAGCTCTCTACTTGCTTCTCTCCCCTCTGCTGCCTACTCCTCTACATCCTGCATAGGCTCGCTGTATGAAGCTGAGAAGAAGTGACTGGCACTGACTTCCTCCCAAGCTGTTGGTATTTCAGCAATACCCATCACGTGTTCCCGTAATTGCATGGTCCACCCAAAGTTTTGCCACTGGCTTGCACTGTGCAAGCTGGGGACAGTTGTGTATTACATAAATAGTTTTCCCATAATTAATTAAAAAATTATTTTAATGCCACCTTTGAATGCTCTTTTAACATCCCTAAAAGAAACATCTGTCCTATTGTAGCTTGAATCAAAATGCAGCTATAATTGTTAAAGTTTGTCTTGAGTATGTTCTACATTTAAAATACTAATTATTTATTTATTATGCTATCCAGGAAATAATTGAAAACATGAGTAATCACAGGTTGTCCATCCTTTTGAAAAACATTTGAAACAATAGAGAAATGTAGACAGATATACAAAATTGTATCATTTAGGCAGCTGCAGGTATGTATTTTTTTCATTTATGTGTCTTCCCACGTATACAGCTCACATGACACACATTTTGGTAGCTTTAGCAGAGGGATCACGTTACTTGCCTGAGGTTTGGTAGAAACCAGTGCACCTGCATCACGTGCATTAAGATATCCATTTAGCATGGTTCCTTCATTATTTTCTTCATTTTTCTTGTATTTTCTTTATATTACAGTGCTTTTGAGTGAAACTATATGTTATGAGTTAGGTTTACAAGGGTTTATCCACTATACAAATATTACAAACAACAAGTTGTGCCTCTATAAAAAGACTAATATAACAAATTATTGGATAAAAAGGCAACAAAAAGTACATATAAAATACACTGCTCAAAAAAAAAAGGGAAATCAAACTGTCCACTTAGGAAGCAACACTGAGTGACAATCAATTTCACATGCTGTTTTGCAAATGGGATAGACAACAGGTAGAATTAAAGGCAATTAGCAAGACACCCCCAATAAAGGAGTGGTTCTGCAGGTGGTGACCACAGGCCACTTCTCAGTTCCTATGCTTCCTGGCTGATGTTTTGGTTAGTTTTGAATGCTTGCGGTGCTTTCACTCTAGTGGTAGCATGAGACGGAGTCTACAACCCACACAAGTGGCTCAGGTAGTGCAGCTCATCCAGGATGGCACATCAATGCGAGCTGTGGCAAGAAGGTTTGCTGTGTCTGTCAGCGTAGTGTGCAGAGCATGGAGGCGCTACCAGGAGACAGGCCAGTACATCGGGAGACATGGAGGAGGCCGTAGGAGGGCAACAACCCAGAAGCAGGACCGCTACCTACGCCTTTGTGCAAGGAGGAACAGGAGGAGCACTGCCAGAGCCCTGAAAAATAACCTCCAGCAGGCCACAAATGTGCATGTGTCTGCTCAAACGGTCAGAAACAGACTCTATGAGAGTGGTATGAGGGCCCGACATCCACAGGTGAGGGTTGTGCTTACAGCCCAACACCGTGCAGGACGTTTGGCATTTGCCAGAGAACACCAAGATTGGCAAATTCGCCACTGGCGCCCTGTGCTCTTCACAGATGAAAGCAGGATCACACTGAGCACATGTGACAGACGTGACAGAGTCTGGAGAAGCCGTGGAGAACGTTCTGCTGCCTGCAAAATCCTCCAGCATGACCGGTTTGGCAGTGGGTCAGTAATGGTGTAGGGTGGCATTTCTTTGGGTGGCCACACAGCCCTCCATGTGCTCGACAGAGGTAGCCTGACTGCTATTAGGTACTGAGATGAGATCCTCAGTCCGCTTGTGAGACCATATGCTGGTGCAGTTGGCCCTGGGTTCCTCCTAATGCAAGACAATGCTAGACCTCATGTGACTGGAGTGTGTCAGCAGTTCCTGCAAGATGAAGGCATTGATGCTGTGGACTGGCCCACCCGTTCCCCAGACTTGAATCCAGTTGAGCACATCTGGGACACCAATGTCACGTTGCACCACAAACTGTCCTTAGTTGGAAGTTGCTTTAGTCCAGGTCTGGGAGAATATCCCTCAGGAGACCATCCACCACCTCATCAGGTGCATGCACAGGCATTGTAGGGAGGTCATCCAGGCATTTGGAGGCCACACACACTACTGAGCCTCATTTTGACTTGTTTTAAGGATATTACATCAAAGTTGGATTAGCCTGTAGTGTGTTTTTCCACTTTAATTTTGAGTGTGACTACAAATCCAGACCTCCATGGGTTGAAAAATTTGATTTCCATTTTTTAATTTTTGTGTGATTTTGTTATCAGCACATTCAACTATGTAAAGAACAAAGTATTTCAGAAGAATATGTAATTCATTCAGATCTAGGATGTGTTATTTTTGTGTTCCCTTTATTTCTTTGAGCAGTGTATATAATATACAATGAATTAAAATACAATAAAAGAAAAGAAAAATAAGGAATAAAAAAAGTACAGAAAATTTATTGCATGAGTTCTTTTGCAGTCTCATCTGTCCTTGTTGGGTAGATATGTGGGTAGAAGAGAGAGAAAGACTGATAGTGGAGTATTTAGTATATTTAACAGACAACAAAGTGCTCAAATGCCCACTCACATTTTATAGAGCTGAAATACAAGCTCCAGTAATATCAGCATGCAGCATTATCCCCACTACAGCTACTTGAGAAAGTCTTATTGGTGAAACAAGTTCATGGATTCTTTTATTATTATTTTTTATATTGTTATTATCAATAAAGTACTGAGGTCCGTCTATTTTTGAACCTGCTAGTCTATATTGTTTATTTTTTATTTTTTATTTTACTCTATCATTGCTCCTGGCACTACATGAAGCACATCTTCCTTGAACTTCTAATTTTAAATCCTTGGTGGGAATTGTTCTACCCACGCTGCAAATACCGAGCAAACTATTGCTCAAAAAATCGTAAGTATATTTTTAGTTCTACAAATGGTATACTGGCGCTGTAACTCGATATAACACTCTTTAGTTCAATAAAATATTTAAACAAGCTGCTGTAACACCTGGATGTAATCTTTCTAACTTACTTCAATGTTGGACAAGATAAAAAAGAAAATAGGTGTAGCGCTGTATACATACATATAGTGGAGTTGAGCCTGATAGATTAATAAGGCATCCAAATGGGGACAATTCCAATGTCTTATACAATCAACCTAAAACAAGCAAGAAGAAACTCCAATAGTGTAACACCATACAGTAAATATAATAAAAGTTAAAGATAACCATAAACTCACATTCTCCTGAGCTTAATGCCAAGCTCAGGGATAAGCGCTTGTAGGTCCGTACAGGCGACCTTCCCCTTCTTTTCACTGGGTTTTATTTCCAAATCGTCTCTAGGACTCAAGTGAAACAGATATAGTATAGCACGTTTATATAGAGTGCTCCCACTTCAAACACACCATATACTCACAAAAGTGGAGCCTCTATATCGGCTCTGTCTTAATGCGTTGAATGAACTGCAAGACTTTTCAAAGCAGGAACCATAAAGCCCATCCAAAAATTAAAAAATAATAATTTTATTACAACACAGGGGTATGGTAAACCCTCTATAAATCTATAAAACACATAAATATAAAATAAATAAATCGATAGCAAAAGGGCATAAAAGGTATCATACACTTCTTCCCAGAACGCGTTTCGCCGTAACTCCGACGGCTTCCTCAGCTGGGTCCAATGTGTCTCACATTGGACCCAGCTGAGGAAGCCGTCGGAGTTACGGCGAAACGCGTTCTGGGAAGAAGTGTATGATATTTTTAGTTCTCTCCATATATAATATTACACTGAGAACACTATATTCCATCTCCTTTTTCTTATTTATATGAACACCACTGGAGGACAAATGTATCAACTATATCCCTGTGTGGGGAATATACCACCATATACCTGAAAATCTGAGCTTTAATACAACGCTCTACACTTGTACGTGTACATGTTATATTATTTAGCATGTACCCTGTAGTTATAATATTACACTATTACATTTTACTCTGTTATTTAATGTTCTACTGGGGCCAATAAGACTGACTCTGCCTACAGCTTTATCCAATACTACCGCTCCATGCCAATATTACTGGAGCTTCTACATAAGTTCCATAAAATGTGAATGGGCATTTAAGCACTTTGTTGTTTGTCACTAACCAAGTATACTAAATACTACACTATCAGTATTTTTCTTTCTCGCCCTTTTCTCCATAAATCCACACAAGAACGATGGAATAGACTCCAGAAGAACTTAGGCAATTAGAAGAATTTCTGGACTTTATTTTATTCCTCATATTTATTTTATTTTATTGTATTTCACTTTATTTTATTTATTTTATTTATTCTATAGTATATATTTTGTTCCCTTTTTATTCAGTAATTTGTTTTATTAGTAATGTTTTTTATATTGGCGCAACCTGTTATTTGTACTATTTGGTTACTTAGAGGGGTCCCCCATTGGGCTTAGAGGGGTCCCCAGCTTAAGAGCTTGCTGCCTTTGCTTTCCCTGCACTAGAACTTTCAGCTCTTCACCTTTATTGTGCTATTTTTGTGCTTACTCACTTTACAATGAGCAGTAGGGAATTCAAAACTATATTCTACTAAACATTTTCCAGCTTAATTTCCAATTTGCAATCTGTCTTTTAGTTCACCCTTTAGTCTTTTATCTAAACTTTGTTGGTTTCGCCTTTTTGTTTTCAGAACTTTGGTCTATAACTGAAACTTTAAAAATGCTTTGAAAACATAAAAGCAATATTTATAAGAAAGGACACTGTTTGCTAACCTAAATGAGTTTGTTCACTAAAAACTATCTTGCAGTGATTTACATCTTGTGAAATGAAGGCATAAAGTTCTGCTTTGTAAAAATTCTCCAGCACATGGTTACGCATTTGCTATCGTTGCCTGAAGTTGTCAAGTTAATTTTCAGTTTGCTACAATCCAATGTTTAATAAATAAACCGTAAACATACAAAACATATTTTTTGTGTCGATATCAGCAATGTATTTTGACCAATGCAACACAGAGGGTGGAAGCAGAATGAATTACCCACCTGCATGATTGCGTGAATAGTGATGCGCCATATCTCAGCATCCACTGTCTGTTATAATGCCATTTTACAAAGGGAAATCAGGAAAGATACAGTGCAGGTAGCAAATGCATCATTCACCCCTGAAATCTAGATTTTAGTTTTCCACTATTTGTTTTCTATTGATTACATGATTACATACAGGTTCCCTTCTTTTGTATTGGGGTTCTTATTAGACCACCAAATATTATCATTAACCCCTCTCATTGTACAAAGGTGAGGGTATGACCGATCCTAGGTGGGTGCAGATCGGCCAGGTGCTCTGTAGATAGGTGAGGTGTTTGGCGCTAGGCTCCTCACCTCAGATCCCACCCCTTTTTGTTTGGCTCCACCCCTAACAGCCAGCACTGCTTGCAAGGGGCAGGGCTAAGTTGAGGAGGTGGGATCTATCTGAAGGGGTGAAACCTAGAACTGGACACCCGCCTTTCTACAGAGCACCTTGGGGGCCTGCACCCACCTAGGATCGGCCCTGGATGAGGGAATAGGTAAAGACAAACAGAATGTACTCTGCTATTTTATTTCAATAATATCCCCATCCCACCACCAACAGGATTATTAACTAAAGTTACAATTGCTGGAACTTCAAAGCGAACTCAAAGTATATTCCAAATTTAAGGTCAAACTGGAAATTTTCTTCAAGTCAACTATGCTTCCTGATTGGCCTCTTTGGCCTTAAATTTGAAATTCACTTGTAGTTCAGTTGGACTTCTCAATTTAGTAAATAAGTAGGAGGGGGTGAGGTGATATTTGTGCAGTCAGTGGAAATTTAGTTAAAATAAAGCTGATTATTTTACAGGTAACTAAGCCCTTCGAAAAGCTCCAGACCCATTTACTCATAAAATATTTTCACTAAATAGAAGTTCATTGAATGTGAAAAAAACGTATTATGGACATTGGGTAGAACAATATTTCCCCATTCCCATTGGCTTCTGTGGCTAAAATAAGTTGTGATAAATTACAGTTAGTAATTATTTAACATGTCATGAACAATTTTTGTGATTATGCATAGTAGTTAAATAAGTAAAATAATTACA
Organism: Pelobates cultripes; assembly: GCA_933207985.1. Taxonomy (NCBI): domain Eukaryota; kingdom Metazoa; phylum Chordata; class Amphibia; order Anura; family Pelobatidae; genus Pelobates; species Pelobates cultripes. The sequence goes on along the minus strand of OW240915.1, from coordinate 48,993,480 downwards.
ATCATGCTCAAAAATGTACCAAAGGAAAACAGAAAAAATAGCTTCCACTAGTAACAGTTTGCAATTTTAAATTAATAATTTGCTGTCAGAAGTGGTTATAGTAATTTCATAACATGAGATTTATTCAGGCTTTGTGGATTTATTGGAATGTACTAATAAATAATGCATACATTTGCTTTACATTTTTTCTAATTCCTTACTGATTTCTTTGGAGATTTTTCCCTGTTTTTCTTTTTTCTGCTAAGCAAATACCAGGTGTTGCAACATCCCAAGGCATCCATTATTTTAACACCTATTTTGATGGCTGAGTCTGTGCAAAAGCTTTATTGAACCTTACATATATCATGAAACCCTTCATTGGCAATTTGTTGCCAATGAAGGGTATTTAGCCAATGGAAGGAACAAAAATATGATTTGCAAAGCATTCAAATCCATTATAATTTTTATTTTTAATATTTAGTTATTTCTTGTGTACTCCGATTTAGATTGTTTTCTGATCATATTTAAAGGTGCACTCCAAGTACCATAACCACTTAACCCCATACATGGTAATGGTACCAGGAGTGTAGGACTGTTACTCTGCATTGTGTGATGTGGTTGGCAAAGTACACCTGTTTAGCACTCTGGGATAATGGCACACTTGTTGGGTATCATTGGTTCTCTGACAAACAAAGTTGTTAAGATCAAAGTGTAGTATAAGGCATCAACAATTAACTTATGAGTAATGCATTGGCGTGCTTTCTGGTTATATCTGCCTATCTTCCCTGAATAACTTCTGGGATGGTAGTGGTCAGGCAAGAGAGCAAGCTGCACACAGAGGTAAACTTACCCATGAAAGAGGAAAGTCTGATCATACAGTTGGAGTGACCACACATAAAGAGGTTGACCAGGATGACTGACGTAGACCATGCACTGTGCACTCTGTGCATAGTCCTTGTGTCATGTACCTTCCTGCGTCTTGAAATCTACCTGACAGATTTGCAGGACAGGTCCTTAGGAGCCATTTTGCTTGGTTACTGTCCCAAAATCCAACTGTTGCTGCCTATTCACAGTAGGTTATCTGGCAAACAAAGCAGTAAAAATAGGGATGTGCATGGGGAAAAGTTTCGGTTCGGCATTCCAAAATTCGGGACATCAGCAATTCGGAACTTCGGAAATTCGTGACTTCAGCACTTCGGTTCGGTGCGACACTTCAGAATTTCGGCACTTTGACACTTCGGAACTTCGGCACTTCGACAATTCGGAACTTTGGCAACTTCGGCACTTCGGCACTTCAGAATTTTGGAATTTCGGAACTTTAGCAACTTTGGCACTTCGGCACTTCGGAATTTTGGAACTTCGGCATTTCGGGACTTTGGCACTTCGGGACTTCTCTTGCAGCCACTTAGTAGATAACTCTCTAATTCCCACGGTATTAAGGAGTTATCTACCAAATGGCTGTAAGACCTACATTGGTCTTTCAGCCAAATTTACTAATACTAAGTAAAAATTACTTAGTATTAGTCAATCTTGACCCTACTTACTATACTGCGAGTTGGGGCATGTCTATTAAACAGTGAGCAGCACTCTGATTGGTTAGCTTGAAATCCAGGCAATCAGAGTGCTCTGTGTCATTTTACACAGCGTAAAGATAAGTAAGACCATCAATACTTGTGGGTCCTAACCTGCATTTTACAATTTCTAAGTTGAAAGGTGGAACAAACTTTACAAGTACACAGTGTAACACTTATGGGTCCCTATCTTATAATATTGTTAAATTCCATTAACGTCTCAGCACTAGAGTTGAGCGAACCTGAACTGAAAAGTTCAGGTTCGTACCGAACATTAACTTTTTTGGTCCCCGGACCTGAACACGGACATATCACTGTATGTTCGGGTTGGAGTTCGGTGTTCGATGCTTTAATGAGGCGTTTTGAAAGGCTGCCAACAAGTGTTTGACTTGTGTGCCCTTAGAAGCCATCACAGCAATGCCTACTAATGGCATGGCTGTGATTGGCCAGTGCAGCATGTGACCCAGGTAGTAGGGGCATGCCTGTGGCTGCTCACAGTTAAAAAAAAAAAAATACCCCCCTCCCGAGCCCCCAGCCGTGACGTGCAAGTGGGGGCTTTTATACTAAAGGGGGGAGCTATTGCCCACCCCGGCCCCAAACCCCTGTGCGGTGGGTGGGGGCCCTAAATAACAATAAGGGGGGGACCTATTTTACTTCTCCCGGCCCCCACCCCTGAGCGGTGGGTGAGGGCCATAAATAAAAATTGGGGATGGGGGACCTAATGTCCTCCCCCCAGCCCCCACCCCTGAGTGGTGGGTGGGGGCCATAAATAAAAATTGGGGGGAACCTAATGTCCTCCCCTCAGGCCCCCATCCCTGCACGACGGGTAGGGGCCTTAAATAATAATAAGGGGGGACCTATTGTCCTCCCCCAGGCCCCCACAACTGAGCGGTGGACGGGGGCCATAAATAAAAAATTGGGGGGGACCTAATGTCCTCCCCCCAGCCCCACCCCTGCGCTATGGGTGGGGGCCCTAAATAACAATAAGGGGGGACCTACTGTCCTCCCCCCAACCCCCACCCCTGAGCGGTGGGTGGGGGCCATTAACAAAAATTGGGGGGACCTAATGTCCTCCCCCTGGCCCCCACCTCTGAGCGGGGGGGAGGACAGTAGGTCACCCCTTATTGTTATTTAGGGCCGCCACCCAGGGGTGGGGGCTGGGGAGGACATTAGGTCCCTCCTTTATTGTTATTTACGGCCCCCATCCGCCGCGCAGGGGTGGGGGTCGGGGGGGAGGACATTAGATCCCCCCCAATTTTTATTTATGGCCTCCACCCACTGCTCAGGGGTGGGGGCCAGGGGGGAGGACAGTAGACCCCCCTTATTGTTATTTAGGTCCCCCACCCACCATACAGGGGTGGGGGCCGTGAGGAAGACATTAGGTCCCCCCCCTTATTGTTATTTAGGGCCCCAGCCTGCCGCGCAGTGGTGGGGGCCGGGGGGGAGGACAGCAGGCCCCCCAAATTCTTATTTATGGCCCCTACCCACTGCTCAGGGGTGGGGGCCGGGGGGAGGAGAGTAGGCCCCCCCCACATTCTTATTTATGGCTCCCACCCACCGCTCAGGGGTGGGGGACGGGGGGACATTAGTTCCCCCCTTATTGTTATTTAGGGCCCCCACCCACCGCTCAGGGGTAGGGGCTGGGGGAGAGAATGGTAGGTCCCCCCTTATTGTTATTTATGGCCCCCACCCACCGCTCAGGGGTGGGGGCCAGGGGGAGGACAGAAGGTCCCCTCCTCCACATTCTTATTTAGGGCCCCCACCCTTCTCACAGGGGTGGGAGCAATAGGCTTTTTTTTGTTTTGTTTTTACAGTGAGCAGCCACTGGCTGCTCACTGTTTACTAGACACGCCCCTACTCGCGGTATAGCGAGTAGGGGCTGAATTTACTAATACTAAGTAATCTTTACTTAGTATTAGTAAATGTGGCTGAAAGACCAATTTAGGTGACCAATTTAGGTCTTTCAGCCTTTTGGTAGATAGCTCCCTAATACCGTGGGAATTAGGGAGTTATCTACTAAGTGGCTGCTTATGTTATCTTATTTTTAAGTGATTTCCCTATTCACATTTGTTTGCAGGGCACTTGTCCTACTCTTACCCCAATTTTACTTCCTTTTACAGCCCTCTAGCCCTTTCCAGGGGTTTTTTAGAGCCATTTTTGTGCCCAAAAGTTCGGGTCCCCATTGACTTCAATAGGGTTCGGGTCAAGTTCGGGATCAAGTTCGAGCCCGAACCCGGACTTTTTTTCAAAGTTCGGCCGAACCCCCCGGACCCGAACATCCAGGTGTCCGCACAACTCTACTCAGCACAATTATCTTAAGGGGCAGGTAAAATACAATTCTCATAACTTGTTATCAAATGTATAGTAGGTAAATAGACTCACAATGATTCATCACATTTAACAGCAAATTTTCTTCGCAAAATAATACTGGTGGCTTTCTTGTATTACACCTACCCCATAATAGTAATCTTCATTGGCGCTGGTGAAATTTAAATATGCGCTAGAATCTATCACTGCAAACGTGTCACATCCTGTTCCTAGCTGCAGATCCTACTGGCAATGGCTTCTGGTATCCAGTACTTTTTTTACAATTCTTGTTTAGTTTTTCTTGGTTTTTTGATTTTCTATTCTATGTCTGGTTTTCTTCATGCTGGGATTTCTGGGTTCATTCCTATATTCCATCCCTGGATTTCCCAGTCTCCAGGGTTCCTTTAAATGTTTGTTTTATGTTGCCACACCTGTTTGTTTTCCATCATTCCTTTTGTTTCAGTGTCCTGCAGGCAGCTGCTCAAGTCTTCTGCCCCTTTCTTGCAGGTAAGTACTATGTTTTTTTCTTTGGTTGGTTTAACATGCATTACGCAGAGTAGGACCTGCGAGATATGGGGTACATTGGCGTTGTTGGCAGGCTTATGCAATGTATGATCATATAATGTAACTAAATCCCCATGATTTTCATATATAGTACTTGGTTATTTCTCCTCTTGTTTTGCCTATCCTATCATATCATGTCTTGTTTTAGTTTGTATTCCCAGTCCATGTACAGTCCTGTCCAGTCCTGCCCATGTTATGTCAATGTTTCCCTTATGTATTGTGTACATGTTCTGAGTTTAGCTTCCTATCCTTCTCTGGTTCTGGGTTCTATTAGTTCTGTCTTGTTTTCATGTTTGGTGCCTTTCCTAGTCTTTTCTTGATTCTGTACTGGATACATACCTGTTGCAGAGCCTCCTTATTCAGCTCCTGGGAGGTTTGCTTAATTCCTGCTCCTAGTTCCTGAGATCCGCATAAGCTGAATCAGGGTTCTGGTATGTGGCTGCACAAACGCTGGTGCTCAACACCAGGAGGCGTGCGGTTACCCTGCACCAGACCCTGCTAATCCACACTGTGACTCCTACTGAGAACATCAGGCATACTGGGTCCCGGTCCTCGCACCGCCACCCAGACAGTGTCTGGGTCCCGGGCACCGGACCGTCACCCTGACAAAACGTATACTGTCATCTCACTGGTTGGACCCCGCCCATTTAATCCCATGTTCTGAGCCAATGACCCCTCCTGTTAATCTTCCATGTCCTGTTCAAAACCATAAACATAAAGATACACAGACTTAGGAAACAACAACCACTTTAAGCACTCCAAACCTAATGCTGCTATTCTTTTACAGCCCTAGAAGACAAGGCAATATGCATCTCTGTCTTATTGTGCAAATAATTCAAGGCCAATAAGCAAGTCTGTGGATTTTATACTCTGAGAATAGGGCATTTAATTATATACACTAATATCTTGACTAGTTGCTCAGCTTATCAACAGTATGTCTTAGGCATGTGCGTGATCCAAAAATTCGGTTCAGAAACTCGGGTAAGAAAAACAATTCGTCAATTCGGGACTTTGCCACCTTGGTTCAGTTCAGCACTTTGGCAATTCGGGACTTCGGCGATTCGGTTCGGGACTTCAGCAATTCGGGACGTTGGCAATTTGGAAAATCTGTAGGGCTCCCTAACCCTACCTTAACCCTCACTCTCACTTCACCCTACCCTAACCCTACTCTAACCGTCCACTAACCCTACCTTAACCCTACTTTAACCTTAATCCTACACTAACCCTCACCTAAGCCTACCCCTACCCTGACCAAACCCTAACCCTACCCTAACCCTAACCCCACCCTAACCCTAACCCTGTCATCATTCACATAATTGTCTGTCCCTCCCTCTCTTGTTTTGCCACTTTTCAGATAACCAAAACACTTGGACACTTTTGGCCATTCGGTTCGGTTCGGCACTTTCAAAATTCGGCACTTTCAAAATTCGGCACTTTCAAAATGTGGCACTTTTCGAAATTCGGCACTTTCGAAATTCGGCACTTTCGAAATTCGGCACTTTCAAAATGTGGCACTTTTCGAAATTTGGGACTTTCGAAATTCGGCTTGGTCCGGCACTTTGGCAATTCGGCACTTTGGCAATTCAGGCATTCTGAAGGGTCCGAATGTCTGAATTGCCCGAAATTCGCCCGAACTCACATTCAGACCAAAACGAATTGCACATTGCACATGTCTAGTATCTCCAGCTACTGTATAAGATGGGATAGGATATTGCAAAAGTATTAATGATAGACACAACATGCTTTTTTGTAATATGTATATAAAATTATATATCTACATATATGTGTGTGTGTGTGTGTGTGTGTGTGTGTATATGTATATGTGTGTGTATATGTATATGTGTGTGTATATGTGTGTGTGTGTATATATATGTATGTGTGTGTATATATATATGTGTGTGTGTGTGTATGTATGTATGTATGTGTGTGTATATGTGTATATATAGATATAGATATATATATATATATCTCTACACATCAGTTTTTCTGTCATGAAATGTTTTGGACCAGTGTCTACATCAAACATGTCAAACTCACGGCCCGCGAGCCACATGCGGCAATGAATATCTTTGCGGCCCAGCGAGCCGAGAGTACATGCTTAGTGTTAAGGCAGGGTAAATTTCAGCAGAGTAGGCACCTGCAATGTGGGGAGAGCAGGTGCCTACTCTGCTGAAATTTACCCGGCCGGGGCGAGAGGAAGGAGGAAGCTGACCTCAGCTTGGGAGCGCTGTCTGCTCTTCCTGCTCCTCACTGCTCGTGTGCGCCCTCTGTGGTGATGCCGGGTCCAGAATATGACATCATCACTAAACAGCGCTTAAGAACAGTGAGGAGCAGGAAGGGAGACCCCAGTGAACCCACACCAGCTCCCAAAGGTAGGTAGCAATCAACAATAACTAAAATGATTTGTGAGTGTGTGCAAGAATGTGTCTGTCAGGGTGTGTGTGTGTCTGTCAGGGTGTGTGTGTGTGTGTGGCTGTCAGGGTGTCTCATTGACAGCCGCTAGAGGCGCTTGCGTGATTCTCACTGTGAAAATCACAGTGAGAGCACGCAAGCGTCCATAGGAAAGCATTATGAATGCTTTCCTATGTGACCGGCTGAATGCGCGCGCAGCTCTTGCCGCGCGTGCGCATTCAGCCGACGGGGAGGAGAGAAGGAGGATCGGAGGAGGAGAGCTCCCCGCCCAGTGCTGGAAAAAAGGTAAGTTTTACCCATTTCCCCCTTCCAGAGCCGGGCGGGAGGGGGTCCCTGAGGGTGGGGGCACCCTCAGGGCACTATAGTGCCAGGAAAACGAGTGTTTTCCTGGCACTATAGTGGTCCTTTAAACACTGAGCTACACTATATTGGTTTCCATGGAGACTGCTCAATATTTTGCCCCAGAAGAGCACCTGCTTTGGCTTTGATGAATATATACTCCCATATACAGCCCATATTAGGTTAATTGTCATTTCAACCTAGAAAGAAAATGCCTGTGACCTTACATTACCTTATTACCACAAGAATAATAGTAACTCATTTACCCAAATTGCCTCGAAAATCCTTTCACTCTTAAAGGCCTGACGAATGTACTGCTTGCACCATGCAATTTGCCATTTGCTACACTTGTTAATACCAGTGGATTCATTTCTTTGTTGGCACGTTTTACATATGAATTCTTTTTTTTTTTTTTTTGCTGCTTTTGTTTTTAGCGTGGCTTAGGCTGATTGATTGGCCACTCAGTGTTGGCATTTTCTTTTCAAAGTAACCATCTGCTAATGAATGGCTAAGAAAGAGGTCCCCAAACACAACAAGCCAAAGCACTGAATTTGACCCTAGAAACTTTATTTAAACAGGAAACACCTTACAGGCTCATGGCTCTTGCAGTACATTCAAATTGAGGGTTTCTAAGCTGCGTATTGCCCTTTGTCTTCTGCAATGTCAGTCTGGCTAAGGGCCAAGTTTTAGAGCCTTCTCTCTCACTTTTTTTTTTCTTCTATACAAGTATCAAGGCAGCTGGGAAACCAGAGACATAAACACAGAGAAACAATTTCTTTTGTTACCAATTAAGGTAAAGGAAGGGAACAAGACCAGAGCTAGTTCTTTGCCATCTCTTACTGAAGTAACCGTGCGTGTGCGTTCGTGCATCTTCTTCTAAATTATAATCGTGTCTGCCACAGTCATGGAAATACACTAGAGACTGCAGAAATATTTTGCTAATGGGATCTACATTATTGCATATTTTGTATATAAACCACAATACAAGGCTTTTATTATTTTGGAATGTAAAGTCCTGCATAAATAAATTTAAAAAAGTAAATTTAAAGTAAGGAGTTGTTAACACTATCAAGGTTATTCATTAAAATGAGAATTCAAAGTACACTTGAAATTTAAAGTAAAAGTAACTGAAATGGAAACATTCTCACAGTCAACTATGCTTTTAGTTTGGCCACTCTGGCCTTAAATTTGAAGTTCACTTTGAATTCTTAGTTTGGTGAATAACCCTGTATGTTGTTCTTAACTCACTGGTTGCTGGAAAATAAATTGTAAATCTTGCGTAGTTCGTTATCTTGGAAGGCAGAAAAAAGTCATTATATTTAGTAGCACAGCTTGTGTGTTGACTTCAAAGTGTAACTCACCGCTATCTGTGTATGCTTGTTTGGACAGCACCACAAGAAAACATGGCGGATGTAGGAAATTAAAGCTAAAATGGGTGACTCATCTTGTCTATGACAAAAGATTCTAACAAAGATTAAAAACACACACAAAAAAACACAAAACAAGCATCTGAATCTATGGAACCTCTTATGTAATAATAGCCAATTTTCTACATTATGCCAGACTGGACATTTTGTGTTCTATCTATCATCATGTGTATATATAAATATATACAAGAAGACACGTTGGGCCTGAAAACATTAGCTATAATGTGTTGTTTGAGCAAACAAAATACATGGAAAAGGATATTTTTGTCTCGATGTAGCAAATGCAAAATACATGTCTGCAACCTTTACATGCAGATAATGTCTTTACTTTTAAACATATTTCACTGTGAATGCTACTTTTATAGTCTTTAAACCGTGTTAGGTTTGAAATGCAGGCTCATCTTGACTTTTAGTGAATGCATTTTTCATGTTTTGGCATTGAAAAGTTTAAAAATGCTATTTTTGTCTTTCTAAAGTACTTCTAAAATTATGACAAGTATAGTTTTAGCAAGCAAGTTATAAACAGGCAATATAATTAGAGGGTTGGGTTTGAATATATATTTCACAATGTCTTTAAAACTATAGCACTGGTATAATTAACTCTCATATAGTCCAAATAGTTTAGTTAGTCTGAAAAGTTGTCAGACTAACATGTAACATATAGGGGCTTCATTACAAGAGGCAATTCAGTGGTAACGTCCTAAAAGTAGAGCAAACATAATGTAAACCGGTGGAATGCTCCTGCACCACTTCTGGAATTTTGCCAATACTTTTCCCTTTTTCTTTGTACAAAGGCGCTATTGTATTGTTCAGCATTCTGGCACCTATTGGGCTAAAAGATGTTCCCTGTGTACTAGCTATGTTTGATGTACTCTTTCATACAGTGCGTCTAAATGTTTTTAAGACTGAACATCAAGGATCTAAAGCACGATTGGTGACGTGTGTCTAAAAACAGAACAAGGGGAGGAGGGAAGGAAATGAACCAAAGACATCAAATTCAATGGACCCAGTGGTATGTTTATTTAACAAAAAGGCAGGAAAGACGTTTGAAGCATCATGTACAATTCATAAGGACATGGATGCGCATTGAAACGTGTTGGAAACAAAGGAAAATGATATCAACAAAAATTCCAGGAGACGCAATAGAAAATATCAAGACTAAAATTTAAATACTGTGATTATTACTTTATAGATTGTGTGTTCAAAAAACTTCAGGTGTCTTTTCTAAACAAACTGCTGAATTAGAAAATAATATGTTTGCATTTTTAGAATAAAATCTGTTCTTTTCATGTAAAATATTTTTAGAAGAGTCTAAAATACATATCAAGGGGCAGATATCTAGGATACACAATTAATTGCACTACTGTACTCTGAATTGTGAGAATTTATGCTGAAAACGTATATTATTTTTTTTCTCCAGCTAACAGAGTATGGCGTCAACTCAAAGATCTGAAGTTCTGAGGGTTAGATTTTATGCTTCGTTGAGCAGATCCACTACCAGTGCACAAACTTGTTTTTATTAAATTTACTTTTATGCGTTGTACACTCAGTGTACTGAGCAGCAGAAAATGTTGTCTCTTTATAATTAATAATAGCCTGGTGGGAACCTTACTGCCACAGCAACCCAACACCCACCAAACAAGGCTGAACTTGATGCACTTGCCTCTTTCAGTCTATATGTCTAAATGACATATGAACAGAGCAAAGGTCTGGTTCTAACCAAATCTGGTCCTAAAATCTTAGTAGCAATTCACTTCATTTGTCTCCCAACATCATAACATCATAAAATATAGCATTATAGCACATGGCCCTATGTACAATAATAACAATAATATGCAACACCACTTAGTGGATAAGGCTCACGGATACTTAATTTCCAGTGTTGTAGGCATCTATGTTTTACAGCATAATTTGACAGGAAAAACAGAAAAAATAGCCCTCTCTGTATAACACCATAGCCCTCCCCAAAAGAAACATTTTGAATTCGAACTTACATGAATGAAGCAAAAATCCCTTGCTCTGCTTTTCAAGCAGGTAGTATGTTGGCCTTCAACAGCCACAATCTAAGTACCCAAATATATATTACTATGAACTAAATTTGTAGGTCTCTAAGTTCTAACACAGCTAGTCTATGCTCCTGTAGCCCCTTTAACCACCCATTATTTCCATGTCTCACATTTTTTTTCTCTCCCTCTTGTATGAATACATTTCCAGACATAAATTAGAACAGGAGTGTCCAAAAGGTAGATGCCCAGATGTTTTAAAACTACAGCATCCATGAGGCTTTGTCATTCTAAAGGCGTGCTAAGTTTCATGGGAGTTGTAGTTCTACAACATTTGGGGATCTACCTTTTGGGCATCCCTGAGTTAGATCATTTATACCCAGTTTCCAAGGGTGTAAGGGTAGGCATTTGCACATCCAGTTGTGCAAAGTGCATGTTGCACTTCTGTATCTTACCCACAGTGTATCATACCACAGGATAGATTGCATGAGCACTATTGTAGTGAGACAGTCCGTAATGTTGAAGTAGTCATTTAACCCCTTCACCAGCAAGATCATTTTCCACAAAAAAATGTAAAACGTTTATCTGATGCTAAAGATTTATTGTTAACATAAACCTTCATGAGAAAAGAGAAATTTTGGGTATTTTTGTTATTTTTGTAAAAATTTTTGTGGGTAAACATTTTAGATAATATATAGAATCCCTTACCTTGAAATATATCAGATGGGATCTGAAATATTAACATAGGTGCGGAAATACAATTCTTGTCATGTACAGTAACTTCCCCTTTAATAACAATAAACACTACTTATGGGTATTAGCTTTGAATATGACGGCATTTCTGGGACTATGTTAACATTTCCATATAAATGTTTAGTTAATTCTATGACGTACTTTTGTTTAAACTATAGAATGTTTTTGCTGTAACTCTTAAGCAATTAAGTATTTTTTGTTAGCACAAGTCCAAACTTTGCTGCACTTAAAAGCAAGAACAAAACGATTCAGGCATAACTTATTTCTTAATGGGTTTAAGCATTACCAAATATGGATCTACGAGAGTTTAATTGACACGTCTCACATCTGTTTGACAGAAAGGGTGCTTGCTTTCAATTTCTGGCTCACGCTAAGGTGGTTTATTAACTAAATTTTGAGTTGTTTGGCATTTACGCACTTTAAACCTAACATTCTAATAAAAAAAAAACGCTCCAGTTTGGTAACTTTTTAGTTAAAAAGTCTTTTTCAAAATGGATTATATGTTTAAATTTAAAATTATAAATCAATATATATGCAAGTTTACAGAGAACTTAGTATTTTATTTATTTGTTTATGAACGTGCATGATATTCTGCAGTGATTAAGGTCTAAGTTGTAGTGCAGTAATAAAACTGGGATAGTTGGTCTCTGCAGTTTAGTCATGTCCTCATTTGACCCTGAACTCAATATGAAAATAGAATCTTTATGAAATATTCATATTGACTGTGTTGGAATTTTACCAAACTTCCAACCCAGTCAAGAGGTATACTGAGGTAAAGTAGGGGCTACCTTGTCATATTATATTTCCTGCACTTGACACTTCTAATCACTGGGCAGAGCTACCGCCACCTAGGAGTGTCAACCCCCGAGCCATCGCCAGTGACAGCAACAGGGGATTGGCTTTGTCTATCGAGGATTGCCTATTTTGCACAATAGGCCAGTCCAGGACTGGGTGATGGACAAACATTTGATTTATACCTGAAACAGCAATTTTCGCTGTTGGTAGAACTGTGCACAACTCTCTTCATTGCCTTTATTGCAGACAACCCTAAGCTAAGCTTTGCTTTATTAACATCCAATTGTCGGGGGAACTGTCTTAGTGCCTGTATTTTTAATTTTTTTTAATAATTGCTGCAATTCTCTGAAAAATGTGCAATAATGGAAGTGGTTATAGTTAGGACTTGCAGCTTTTGGCCCGGAAGGCAAGTACGAACAAACATTCTTTTTTATTTACACATGAAATTCATAGATCTAAGTGTAGCTGGTCCTATTCACGCAGAACATTCTATATTACAATATATAGAGAGATTTGACAGATGAGGGATGTTGGAGTTTCAGGGTGTTCCATCAGGTACCCTTGCAGCCTCCATTAGTATGACCTGCACAGAGCTTTTACAGAGATCTGTCCCAGAGATTCAGACTCTACTTCCCACCAAATTCATTTCCACGAGTGACAACTGACGTGTTATGAATGTTATGATCATTGTCTGATCTTATCTTGCGATCATTGTCAAACTCATCCTACATACACATTGTCGTCTGGCATCCTGGTCAGCCTCAGATACCACAGTCTACCACGAAATAACATATATAATCAGTGATTCTAAATTCAGGGTAGTCAGTCCTCTTTTTTAAGGAGAGGAGAGCATTTCTAACCGCCAGTGCCTTCCATAAAACTATATAAAAAAAAATGTAAGTATATAAAGAATTTAGACATTTTTGGAACAGCTTTTTTTTTACACCAAGGCTAATCTTTGAATTTAATTCAAACAACCTTTGGTAAACATCCAAATTTAAGGTCACATTTTGTAATTGCTCAGTAACAGAAAGACATAACTCTGAAAGATCAAAAGGACTTCAGTGTTTTTGTGAATAATGCTATTTGTGACTGTGCATGTAAACACGTACTGTGTAGTCTTTGTCATAGAATGTAATGATAAAGCATGTACAAATTATTTAGGATTACTATAAACAGAGGGTAGTATGTCCTCTCTTGTGAAATCACATTGTCCTAGTGGGTGCAGTTATAATGAAAATAATGCATGGAGTCAGAGAAAGGGAACCGCCAATCATCATACCCTAAACACAATCAGAGTTAGTAGTGTTACTTTTAATATATATATATATTGGACTAATATGGCTAATCCAATCTACACTACTATATATATATATTTTTATTTATTTTTAAGTTAGGCTAATTTACTTTTTCATAAAAGTCTTATTTAATTTCTGATGGCATTGGCAAGATGTTGCTGTTCATGCTAAAATGAGCAGCTTTAGCTAGACTGCATGCATCCTTTATATTTCTCTGTACTAATTATAATCTATTGTTTTCCGAATAGACTCGAACAAACCAGATAAGCTGAGTTCATAGCATACCATTCAGAGAATGTTGCAATGTTCCAAGGCTGTTCACAGCTTGTAGTATAATATGACATGTTCTCAATATGCAGTAATATCATTTTTTGTTCCCATAGGATACACGCATGAAAGAAAGTTAGCAGTTAGTTAAAGAGCTATTTCTTGTGAGAATGTTCTAGTTCCTGTGCTGTTGTAGAAATGTACTTATTTTGTAAACAGGGTAAAACCCATGATATTATGGCTTGATAACTCCTATGATACTTTGTCGGACTCTATATTCATTCCATCCAAAATGTCAAATGGACAAAGAGGGAGATTTTAATTTATGGGTGTGAACAAGGGTGTACCAACGAATGGAGCTCTTCTGAGAAACTTTAGGTGACTTAATAATAACAATTAAGGCAACTAAAAAGTTAGAACAATAACAATGTATATTATGTATACCAATGGATTTCTAAACACATGTGCTTAGTGCAGTTTAAAGGCATATTATTGTAAGAAATATTGCTCTGGAGCTCTGGTATAAATTTACACACCAATAATACCGAAGAGAGGGGGAGATACAGCCCTCACTCAAATGGCATCAGATTCTGTTAATTGGAAACTTGAATGCCAAGGAGGACCTTAGACTGATCTACAATAGAGCATCTCCTCCTCAAAGTTCCCAATTGGAAAGTTCCCATGTGGAACTGAAACGTTTACATTTTTCTACACTTTTTCAAGTAAAGGAGTTATTTGTGAATTACCTGGTGCTGATTTTCCTGTTCTGTATACAAAGTGCAATCGAGCACCGGGTCAGAAGACAGTGAGTAGGAGTGCAAGGTCTTTTTCTGTTTTTTTTTAATATATATATATATATATATATTGAAATAAGTATGGATGTGTGTGTGTGTGTATGTATGTATGTGTATATATATACACACATCCATACTTATTTCAATTTATACTTGGCGCAAACCTGTTTTTTCTTGTTTTTTACACCAACAATACCGAGCTGTGACAAAAGAGGGACATTACGATAGAAAAGAGGGACAGATTAATTTGGGCCCAACATAAGGACTGCCACTACTAAATAGAGACACTTGGGAGGTATGCACAGTGGTAAAGCATCATGGAAGTTTTCGTTGTAAAACATCCTGGGATCTTCATTTTGGCAACCTTTATATAGACTATAGTCTGTAGATCTTCAGGTAAAAAATGCACAATCCATGCAAAATCCACACTGCGAGTGACTTGGCGTTTCACAATTCACAGAGTGCATCCACACACAGTGGATTGTGTGATGCTGCATAAAATTTTTAGCTTTTACCATACGTGCATCCATCACTGAATCAGACATCTTGGAGAAGGTAAAAATAAGTTTACTTGCTGCTGATTGTTGTAGTACAATAAATGGATTAAATGTGTAAACTAACCTGAGTCTAGTTTTTTATATATTGCAGGTCTCATTTCAATACCATTTTAAAACATATTACTATCGCATACAGATTTTTATGCTTCCCTGATTACTGTATTTTTTTAGTTTTCCTTTTTTAATGTAAACATACACCTCACTGGAACAATTTTCTTTTTTTTCTACAACCGACATCAGCGTCATAGTCACATGCTTCTGAGTGATTAATGAATTACATTATGTTATTTTTAGAAATACAAATTACATCAGCTCCCTAGATGCTAGATTAGAATTGTGCTTTTTCCTTCCTAAAAAATAAAAACAAAATACCACTTTGATAGTGTATCCAGCCTTTGCATTATTCTCACAAACCTGACCGTTTGTATTTCATAAAGTGTGTCCCCTGTGTTCTAGAACAAAGTATTCTGTTTATCTTAGAGAGGTGTGGTTTTCTACTTTGTCAAAAAATTGACCATAAGTCAGTTTCCTTTTGTCAGATACAGAGTGGAAACATTAGAAAGGAAGTTTGTTCTAAGATTTCAAGCCCCGCCAATGTAACATAAGCCCTTAACAATATTGTGAATACTTGACAAAACATTTCTTTGCCTACGGGAACTGGAGAGGTCTTATTTCATTAACAAGTTCGAGTTAATTCTTGGTGGCATTGGAAAGACCTGTGCTGTTCACAACAAAATTGAGCAGCTTTAGCTATGCAGCTTGCGTCCTATGTACACTAATTCTGCTCTATTGTTTCCAGAATACACTCAAGGAACGAGATAAGCAGAATTCAGAGAATGCTGCAATCTTTTGAGTCTGTTCTAGTATCATAGTCTAAGATCCTACAATCTTAATATGATCAATGATATGATTTATTTTTTTACTGGGTGAGTTTCAGCTGAGTGTGAGAAGTTAAAGGACCGCTATAGGCACCCAGACCACTTCAGCTCAATGAAGTGGTCTGGGTGCCAGGTGCCTCTAGTTTTAACCCTGCAGGGTATGATATGTTTCACTGAGGGTTAATCCAGCATCTAGTGGCTGTCTCACTGACAGCCGCTAGAGGCGCTTCCGCGATTCTCACTGTGAAAATCACAGTGAGAAGATGCTGGACGTCCATAGGAAAGCACTGAGTAATGCTTTCCTATGGGTTGTTTGAATGCGTATGGGCATTTGGAACTGACGTCAGAGGAGGAGAAGAGGTCATCAGTGCCAAGGGAGCCCGGTGCTGGAGAAAGGTAAGTGGCTGAAGGGGTTTTAACCCCTTCAGCCCAGTGGGAAGGGGGCCCTGAAGGTAGTGGGGACCTAATGACCCTATAGTGCCAGGAAAACTAGTTTGTTTTCCTGGCACTATAGTTCTCCTTTAAAGTCCTTTACTACAGATAATAAATAATGTCCCTATACTATTTTTTAAAACATGCATATGGTTTGTTTTTGTTAATATGACCTTTTTCAGACTACTACTGAAAATGTAACATTTGTGGTCACCAGTACATACCATAATTTATCAATTATTTCCTCTGCGTGGTGGTTTCATGTTCCATATTAGTCTTGCTTGCATGCATGTTCATTCTATCCTCAAGTTTCGAGTAGTCTTGTCAAGCTGACGAGTTCCCACGTCCACATGATTCTCCATTTTGTTAGGTTATTGGTCAACTTTTGTATTTCTTAGTAAATTATTATTTATTTATTTAGTTATTACTGTTTTTTATGAAGCACCAACATAAACAGTACAATATCAAGAGATAAATACAAAAGGTAAAGAAGGCCCTGCCCTCAGCTGAGATCTAACCATTGAAGCACTTTTATACAAAGTGCTTAGTTAGATAGCCTGTGAGCTTACTATCTAAAGTATGTGCATAACACCTTAATGTTACAAATGTATAATCATGTACGCAATTCAAAATTAAAGGGACACTGCAGAGCCCTAAAGCACTTATTTTAAAGGGACATGCATTACATTGAGTTAAGTTATCTTATTAAAAAAGGTTTGGCTTTAAATGAGAAAGTTGCCTCACTCAGCAGGCTGAAAAAAGCAGGTAAATATGATTGTTACATGCTTTCTCTTTCTTATGCTTTCCACACAACTCCAGGGAGATGATAATCTAACTAATCAGTGTCCCATCCCTAGGAACGCTTTAAAAAAAGGGTATTTAGTATTCCTGACAGATTTACAGAAGTGCAGTTCTTCTTGACAGGAGAAGAAGGGAAGGAATCTAGTCAGTGTGACTTCTTCTCTTGTGTCAGGTTTTTCTCTAAATAATTATTACCTGTTTCCTTCACTAGTGGTCTAAAACAGAAATGAATGGGTAAGAGTGAGTGGAGGGAGTCTGAAGAAACTCCCCTAGCTGAGAGGCGTGCCCAACAATGCCATCTAGCCAAATTTATAGTTCATAGACTTTTTATTACATACTTTTCAGATTTTCTTGATTTATCTTGGCTTGTATATTTGTTTAAAAGTGTTTGCTTGTCGGTTAAAAAAAAGATTGACAAGTGATTAATGTCCTTTTAATAAAAATTAAAAGTGGAAATCCACACCTCTTTATCCTGCAACCTCCCTGCCAATCATTGTTTTAAGCGCAGTACTTTGCACCTGGCTGTCAGCATAGAGAAAATCTACATAGAAGAGTAGAAGTGAAACAATGTTTCTATTTCTCCTCATTTGTAATGTTTTTCCTGATTGTGCCTGGACAGAACGGGAGTAAAGGAACACTATAGTCACCCAGATAACTTCATTTCAATGAAGTGGTCTGAGTGCAGTGTCCCTGCCCTCCTAACTCTGCAATGTAAAACACTGCAGTTTTTAAGAAAATGTAATCTTTATATTGCACAGTTAAGTCCACCTCAACTGGTTGTCAGTAGGACTGCCACTAGTGGTGCTTCTATTGCACTAATCAAGTATAACTTGATGACGTGACACAGAAGCCCCATAGAAAAGTATTGATTCAATTCTTTCCTATGGGAAAGTGTGAATGTACATGGTGCTTGCCTTACATACGCAATAGTTCCTCATGATGAGCATTGGATTGAGGCCATGCCTCCCCTGTGATGTCATTGGGGGATGATAGCTAAGCAGTATCAAGGGAGCCTCAGTGCTGAAAAAGGTCCATAAAAAGAGTTTTTAACCAAGAAAATAATTACCATGGGCGCTTATTAAAGCCCAATTGTTTTTACAGATAAGGATGGCAAGATATCTAAGTGTCCCATTCCTGAATGCTCCTAAAAGGAAGGCTTTCTGGCAAGAATGGGTAACATATATGTAACAGGGTTTAGTTCTAAGTAGAAATAAATACCTTTAAAGATGCCCCTGTGCATTCACATGTCCCCCTCCCCTCTCGGCTTTGCAGAAACTTTGTTGGTTTGTATTTGTTGTATATATTGAGGCTATAACTTATGACTTATGAGAAATAGAATAAATCTATAAATGACCTGCTGATATATGTACTTTGTATTTGATACTGTTTGTCTTTTGTGTGTATATGGAGAAAAAACTGAATAAAATAATTTTTAAACCTTTCTATCCCAAGGGGGGGGTGGAAACTACCATGGAAAGGGATACTATAACTTTAGGAATAAAGATTTATATTCCTAATGTTGTAGTGTTCCTTTAAGGTATTGGCTAAATATTTAATCTAAATTTAAAAAAAAAAAACAGAGCATCATATGAAAAAAAAACACCACAAGTTATAGGTGATTCTGTTTTATTCCCTGGTGTAATGTCCAAAGCCGGGACTGTACCCATTAATTATTAAATTATTCTATTCCTGTAATTATAGCTTATCTAAAGTACATGTTAGTTTATTGTGATTTATAGTTTTATGTTCTGATAACATTATCCTTTTAACAATACACATATCAATCAGATATTAACCATGGGCCTTAGAAAGTAAATACATAACTAAATAACTTATTTAGTTATAAAATGTTTGTTTTTCCTGAAGGAAACACCTAATTTGGGATTTTTTTTAAGTTTTCAAGTACCGGTATGTCCTGGAGACCACATACAAATATTATGTTGCAGCTATAATATGAGGCATATACAATACAATATAGTACACAATGCAATTAAATTAGAAATAATCAAACATGATTAAGCATCTTACTATTAGCATGGTTGAGGTGATTGTGCAACATATTATTGAATAACTAAAGATACCCCAGATATTTGTGAACTCCATTTCCCACGATCCATCCAGTGCCCACATTGTGCACAATGACAATTTTAGTTCACTATCATCTTTTTATTTATACACCACTCCAAGTTATTATATCCTTACAAGTCTCTCAGACAGATTGATTCACTTTTTATTGAAGAAGAATTAAAAGTTGCAGCTGCCCTTGTATGCCCTTCTTTAATGAAATCTTCCATGTCTGGGTCTGTTAGGAATGAAAAGAACAGATTTGCAAACAAATGGTATTATTTATTTCCCAGGGTGTTTGTTAATGTTGATACATGAGAAGGGTTGTATTTTGAAAGCATTCTCAGCAAATCTTTGATGTCAATTTATATATCGATTAGCAAAAGCTGAATGAGTTAGTGAGTCATCTCACAGTAAGCCGCTCAATGCATAGCTAGCATGAAGTACGGGATTTGTGTTAAATAACTCACATACCCACGTACTGTACAATAATTTGAAAATAATTAACCAGATGAATGAAAAAGTATGTGACTAGAACCATATGAATGACCTTTCCCCCATATGCTAATAATACTGGAACAAAACACACCTAGGAGACCAGGAGATTACATGTCCGTAATGAATGAGTCAGATGAAAAATACTTTTTCAAGTCTTGCAAAGTCATAAAAATAAGGCGAGCCATGAGTTTTCTGAATTCGGCTTAAGGGTTTCTAACAGTTACCGGAGCACGTTATAATTTGTCAGGTACACGTAGGGAATATAGTCATAATACATCATTCAATACGAGATAATTAAGAGCTGTCACTCACATGTGTATGCATGTCTCTTCTTGCGCTGCTCTCATATTACATTATTACCATTTACTTATATACCTGAAAACAAATCTATTACTACACCTCTTTTTTTGAGCTCCATATTTAATTACTAATTGTACATATGTCATATTTTTATTATAATGAGTAATACGCAATGTTATTTTATCATTGGTATCACATACAGAATCAGTATTTTTTTATATATATTTTAAAAGGGAATACACAGTTACAGCAATAGAACTGTGATACAGTGAATAAATGCAGTAATTAAAGAAATAAATATAGTACAAGATGTATTCGATAGACTGAAAAAAGTTGAAACACTAAATTGTCATATATTGTTTTGTCCTAAAACCTAGTAAAGGAAACGTCTATAGTACATTTTTAAGAAGAGATTGTGTACATCAGGAGTTCCCAATGAATTTTTCCTGTGGAACCTTTTGACATAGTGTACCTACATTGTGGAACCCCCCATAAAAAATTTGCACTGTAGCACAACCCTATTAATTAACTGAGCGGAAGGTTTTCTTTTTTTGACAAATTTCTACAGGTAGTAAACAGATTGTACTACTTAGTAGCAGGTGTGCTTCTGTGTGTAACGTTGGTGTTTGTATATAATTGTAGCATTTTCATACAGGGGTGTGTTTGTATGTTGTGCTTGCAATTATGTGCAATGGTGTGTTTGGATGTAGTTTTGGATTTTAACCCCTTCCCGACCCAGGACGGTTCAGGACCGTCATCGGCATTTTTGCCTTGCCGACCGATGACGGTCCTGAACCGTCCTAACGGTCCTATTTACTTACCTGATCGCCGTCGTTCCCCCGGCGGCGATCAGCGTGGCTCCGGTTGTGGGGAGACTGCCTGCAGCCCAGACAGTCTCCCCACACTGGATTAGGACCCCTGTGGCCATGAGATCGCTTAACACAGCGATCACATGGTCACAATAGGTGTCCATAGTGCTGCCTGCAGGGGGACTGCCTGTGCTGACAGGCAGTCTCCCTGCTAGTGTAAAATCAAAAATAAAAATAAAGTTAGTGTTAATAAAAAAAAAAATAATAATTATATATGTGTATATATGATATATAGACATATATTATATATATATATATATATATATATTTGTGTTAAGGGCTCATGATAGTACAGAAGATACAAACACTGATAAGTGTGGGATAGTGTGAAAGAGCAAGTCGGTTGTGGTGTGCCGGAACCGACGATGAGGTAGGCCTGCAAATAAAGAGGGCCCACCAATAAGAAATGTATGAAAAAGGAGTTAATAAAAGAGGAGTGGGTGGGAGGGTGATGCAGCGCTGACCTCGAACGGTATGGAGCCAGGTAAGGGGTGTCCCTTAAGTAGGGAGAAGGTGAGTCATACGCCCCTCCCACAATTACAGGCCAAAGGCCTTAATACTTGTGTTAAGGGCTCATGATAGTACAGAAGATACAAACACTGATAAGTGTGGGATAGTGTGAAAGAGCAAGTCGGTTGTGGTGTGCCGGAACCGACGATGAGGTAGGCCTGCAAATAAAGAGGGCAAAAGTAGAAAATATACTTTATTACGAAACGAGCAATATACATACTTCAACCAGACATATCTTGAAAGGCTAACTTCTTGTACCGGGTTAGGTATGTATCTAGAGTATGCAGAAGACTTCCAGCGCCCTAGTGACTTGATAACATGTACTGGAATGTTTGCACTGGACGCTGTGGAGGCCGCCCCTATGCGGAAGGAGTGGCCCGAATAGTTAGCTGATTTTAGGCCTAGTTGTGTAAGTAGGGACCTGACGTGGGTCATGAAGGTGGTGGTAGTGAGTACCGAACCTTGTAGACAGAAAAGTGGTTGAGATGGTGATGCTTTGAAATGCTGAGTATAGGTGTCCAGTAATGTGACGGGGCACCACACGTTGTGGGTAGGATAGTATCTAACCTCTACCGGGGGTGCGTGTTGATTGGTTTTGGAGTGATGCAGAGCTAAAATATAGTAATCCATGTGTTTCGTTAAGTGTGAATGAAGCAGAATGTGAGTGGACTGGGATGTGTTGATGGCGGTAAATTCTCTTGGTCTCAAGAAACCATAAAAAGCTACGTATATGGCGGTTTTTATAACAAGGTTTGTGTTGTTCGCAAAGGGTTTTGAATCTAGTAGGCTGGATAAATCCTGGAAGATATTGAAGTCTATAGGTAGCCTTTGCGCGGTACGTGGGGGTTCGGATCTCTGGATACCTCTAAGGATGTTTTTTATCTGGTAGGAGGACATGAAACTTGTGTTGTTTGGTTGTAATGTTAGCATGTGATGTTGTATGCCTGTCAGATATAGCTTGATTGTGTTGTAAGATAATTTAAGTTTGAGGTGGCAAAAAGAAGCAAAACCTAACAAAGATGTCATGATGAAAGGTTGTGTGACGTTGTGCAGTGACAGGAATCTTTTAAATAGAAGGAAAGCCCTGTCATATGTTCTCCGGGTATTGGTGGACAGTGCTAATTGTGTCAATGTCCTGCTATGTTGCATAATAGCTTCTAGTCCATGACTAGCTGGTGGAAAGGTGGAGTGGTCGTGGCTGTACGTGCGGCTGACGGAAGTATTTGCCGAAAAGCCTGAAAATTGAAACGAGACAAATTGTCAGCAGCCGTGTTACAAACACCTGGGACATGGACACAAAACAAGAAGAAATTATGGCATGCAGCCAGCCAGGTGAGTTTCCTCAAGAACCTCATAATGGTCAGTGACTTGGATCGGCCTTTGTTTATGATGTGGCAGGTAGCTTGGTTGTCTGAGTGGCAACGTACTGACGAACATGCCCATAGATGACCCCATGTCACGGCAGCTGCCACAATGGGATACATCTCAAATAGAGCTGAGGTAGTGGAAAAACCTTCCAGGTCCTGTACCTCTGGAGGCCAGCTACCCCAAAGCCATTCATTCCCATAAATTGCTGCAAAACCTGTGGTAGACGTCGCGTCTGACCAGATGGTAGGTGTGGAGTCAGACAATTTAGGGAGAAACATGCTTTTCCCATTCCAGGTGGTCAAAAAGTTTCTCCACATAAGTAGGTCTGCCGTGGCTTGGGTATCCAGTGGTAACCTGTGTGCATCGTGTCTAAACAGTGGGAACATGGTTAGGAGCCGTGAGATGAAAGCCCGGCCTTGAGGTATAATGCGCATGGCAAAGTTCAGTGACCCAAGTAGAGACTGCAATTCTTTGCGATTGCAAGTACCGAGGTGTATGTAGAGGTTAATGTTGGTGAGAGTGTTCTCTATCTTGGTGCGTGGCAGGCTGGCTTGCATGGTGGCTGAGTCTAGCATGATTCCCAGAAAGGTGATGACTGTATCTGGTCCTTCAGTTTTGGTGGGGGAGACTGGAACACCCACCTGTTTAAAAAGACTGATGGTTTCTTTGAGGCTACTGGGAGGGGAAGTGTTCTCTTCGATCAGTAAGAAATCATCCAGGTAGTGTATAACTGTAGGGCATCTGGCTACATTTAATAATAACCAGCATAATGTTTCGGCGAATACGTCGAAAATGGCCGGACTACTTTTGAACCAAACGTTAGGCGTGAGAAAAAGTAGTAGTGCCCAGCCCACTTAATGCCATGCAGGTGCCATAGTGTAGGGTGGATAGGCAATAATTTGAAGGCATTTGTAATGTCAGTCTTGCTGAGCCATGCTCCGACCCCTGCCTGCATGATAGCTGTAATGGCGTGATCTATGGTGGAGTATTGAAGTGAAAATTCCTCAGAGGGGATAAGGGAGTTCAGACTAGGTGAGGTAGAGGTGTGAGGTGCAGACAGATCGATGATAAGTCTTTGTTTGTGGGAAGATTTCCCTGTGACAATACCGATGGGGTTTGTCCGCCATGTGGAAAAAGGAGGGGACTGAAAGGGTCCCAATAGGAAGCCCTCTGCCACTTCTTTGGCTATGAGTGTGCTAACCGCTGTAGGGTTTGTTGTGCAGATTGTAAATTAGGACATTCAAGGATTCCTGAAGGCATGTGTATGAGACCAGTATGGAATCCTTGTGATAGACCAGTGATGATGAAGTCTACCAAATGTCTAGATGGATGTCGTGACAGTAATGCCGTGAGTACAGAAATATTTATCTCAGTTAAGTATTGTTTAGGGTACATTTTATTTGGACACATGGTTTTCGCATGTGCCCTAAAACATTTTGAACATATATGCAATAACCGACAACCGCTGTAATTACATGCACCGACATTGAAATTATTACATATTTGGGACTTCCCCAAAAACTTAATAGGTCGACCCAGTTTGTCTTTGGGTGTTCTCTCTGCTGACACAGCGGAGCTAGTGCCCTGCGAGGTGGTAGGTTCGTTCGCAGTGGTCGGACAAAAATTGGCAGTATGAGCCATGGAGGAGCAGTGTGCACAGGCCGGTGCTCTTAGACCTGCAAAGTGCCTGCAAAATATGATCGTATCAATCTTACTCCAGTTGGACCTTGTCCCGTACTGTGAGAAGGCGCCAGACACTTTGGCAGAAAAGGATCTATGGTAGTCATAGAAAGCTGACCCACCATATTTGTTGCCCAGATCAACCAGCCTGTGCATATATAAGTCAAACTCCTCACGTCTGTGGGGATATACCGTACAGACCACATCCCGATAAATGCCAAAAGCTAATACAAATTCTGGAATGGTTAGCTTCCTATTTAATCGTGCATCCCTGATTTGACCACCACAGAAATATCGTCATAAGCGTAGGTCTTATGTTCCACTATATCCTGGGAGGCAATTAGTAGTGAGGCCAGATTGACATCTTTACCTTCCAGGATATCTCTCCTGAGGTGCTCAGGAATCATGTGGGCAGGGTAAACTTCTTGGTCATCCGAGGTGATAGCTGGAGAAACTGATTGCGACTCCACCACTGATGGGGGAATTGCCGTGGCCGGTCCAGCCATAGTGAGGGCTGTAGTGACCGATTCAAGTTTCTCCAGCCTAGAATTGACCTTGCTCATGGATGTCATGAGGGACGTGAGCATGTCATGTATGTTTCCTGGGTGGGACTGGCTCGACCCTTCCCCAGCGTCCACGTTATCGGTTGAGGTGTGTAATAATTTGTAAAGTTCCGCTTTCCTTGCTGTTGCTGGAAAAGGGATTTGTCGTCTCCTGAGTTCGCTAGTGATACGAGGGATAGTCCATGATCTGAAAGATGCTGGACTAGCCGTATCTTCCTCCTGTGATGGGGTGTTTGTTCTAGCTGGAGTCCTTGGGATGGAGAAATCCTATACCCCTTCTTGAGACATACTAGATTACAAAGTATATGGTTAGCGTAAAAAAAACCCCGAGGGGATGTACTGGCAGGCTAATTATGCCGGATGAGGCGAAAAATTAAACTTGTTCTTTGGTGACAGGTGAGGCCCTGCTAGTTGCCAAGTGGCTATGAGAGGCTCTATCTATCCGTTGGCGCGAGGGGTTATTGAGGCCACCCGACGTAGTGGCAGGAATTCGTAGGCATCTCGGTGACAATACAAGAAAACAGGGGAAGGGAGTGACAGGTGGCACCCTCTCTATAATGCGAGGCGGCTAACTCACGTGTGGCCCGGGGGGCATTACCTCCGAAACGTTGAGGCGGGGTGTTGGCCTCGCGGACCACTAAACGATAGGCAGAATGCCCGGAGGGAGGATACCTATTTGGGCCTATAACCCCTAAAATTGCCAGTACTCTATGTCCTAAGTAGAGGAGGAGCCATATGTGATGTATGGCGTGAGCAGGCTTAACGTACCTGGTAGTATGTATGCGTATGATAAGCAATAGGTAGAGAAAACTGGAAAAGCCTAAAGGGATAGAAAAACCAAATATGATAGTGTGAGAATTGGATCCTATGATACCAATTTAGACTAGTTAGTTGTGATGAGTTCTAGTAGTACATATGGAAGGGGAATACGTGAATGATATTGGCCCGACTGGCCCTGTATGTGGTATGGTAATCATGCTTGGGGGTGTGTATGATATGTCTCTTATGGTGACAAGATTAATGTATATGATATAGTAACGCTAGTGTTTGTAGTATGAGGTGCAGGATTTAAAACAATACCGTATATGTTAGGCCGTAAACGTAAGCCATGAAAAGAGGTAAGTACGAGGTACAGAAATATTTGAGAAATTATCCCAAATTAGGAAACAAACGTGACGTATGAGTGGTTGAATCAAGACGTGTGATTCAACCCGAAAGTTTGTGAGATTTTATGAGACCGTGTTCTTGTGTACTTGGTATGTCGTTTGAGTACACAAAGAAAAAGTCAGAATATATAAGTGCCATGTAAGAAAACGTGAGTACATGGTATGATAGAAACGTAATTTCTAAACATAATTTATAACGTAAATCCTACAAGAGATATCTGTAAAATGTAAAAGCTTGTCTAAGCTTAACTCCATAAATATATGTATATAACATGAAAAATTTCAATAAAACTTTAATGCCATATCTGCTAAAAGATTAAACCATAACCTAAATAAATACTTATTTATAAGTAGTTAACAGGGGTATTGCCCCAGTCATATGCAAGGATTTTGTAATTTGCATAAAATAAATAACAGTAATAACATGAAACCAACTATAGCTGCTGATATGCAGAACAAGTTGCTTAATACAAGAAAAACCGAAACCGATATGCCTGCCGGCAGCAAAGGGGTTAATATGCCTGTGACTTGGCCGTAAAGCGTGTGGCCGTAAAGTAAGGCCGTTTTAAATCGCGACGCCGTGGGAAATGATCCGGGCGACGGACTTACGATTTTGAAGTCCTGTGGACTTAATCTGCGACGAAAACACCGGGTATGTGCGTGGCTGAACGGGCGGAAAACCTGTAAGGATTCCTGGACACAGCTACACCAAACGAAAACCGCGGGTTTTTGAAAAG
Source organism: Pelobates cultripes (assembly GCA_933207985.1). NCBI lineage: Eukaryota > Metazoa > Chordata > Amphibia > Anura > Pelobatidae > Pelobates > Pelobates cultripes. The sequence goes on along the minus strand of OW240915.1, from coordinate 48,966,548 downwards.
CAAGATGGCGCCGTACGTGAACCGGAAGTGGATTCTCGATGCAGCGCTGACCTCGAACGGTATGGAGCCAGGTAAGGGGTGTCCCTTAAGTAGGGAGAAGGTGAGTCATACGCCCCTCCCACAATTACAGGCCAAAAGGCCTTAATACATATATAATATGTCTATATATCATATATATATATAATGTCATACTAAGTGTATTTTTATATTAATATGTACTTATATTAATATAAAAATACACTTATAATTAAATTACACACGTGTATATATATATATAATATATATAATAACTATATATATTGTGTATATATATATATATTATAAAATATAAATAATAAGTAATTTAAATTAAATAAAAAAAATTTAATAATAAAAAAAATTAAAAAAATTATATAGCTATATGAAATTTTATTCTAACTGTATTTTAAAATTAATATATATATATTTATATCAAAATACACTTAGAATGAATTTGTATATATATCTATGTATATAAAAATAAATAAAAATAATAACAAATATACATATGTCCATATACAAAATTACATAAATAATTATATAAATATACACGTAGACTTCAAATATATAAATATGCATATATTTAAATTCTACGTGCGTATTTATGTAATATTTTTACATAATTCAGTAATTTTATTGATTGCAATTTGAGGGACCTGCCTGCCAACCCAGGCCGAAATTCCAGAGAATTTAATTTGTTAGCACTGTATTTTACCCTGTAACGTTCTACGACACCCTAAAACCTGTACATGGGGGGTACTGTTTTACTCGGGAGACTTCGCTGAATACAAATATTAGTGATTCAAAACAGTAAAACATATCACAGCGATGATATTGTCAGTGAAAGTGACTTTTTTTGCATTTTTCACACACAAACAGCACTTTTACTGATGGTATAATTGTTGTGATACGTTTTCCAGTTTTTAAACACTAATATTTGTGTTCAGCAATGTCTCCTGAGTAAAACAGTACCCCCCATGTACAGGTTTTATAGCATTTTTGAAAGTTACAAGGTCAAATATATGGGTCAAATATTTTTACATTGAAAATGGCCAGGTTGGTTACGTTGCCTTTGAGAGCGTATGGTAGCCCAGGAATGAGAATTACCCCCATGATGGCATACCATTTGCAAAAGAAGACAACCCAAGGTATTGCAAATGGGGTATGTCCAGTCTTTTTTAGTAACCACTTGCTCACAAACACTGGCCAAAATTAGTGTTCAATTTAGTTTTTTTACTTTTTTCACACACAAACAAATATGAATGCTTACTTTGGCCAGTGTTTTCGACTAAGTGGCTACTAAAAAAGACTGGACATACCCCATATTGAATACCCTGGGTTGTCTACTTTAAAAAAAATATGTACATGTGGGGTGTTATTCAGAGATTTATGACAGATAATAGTGTTACAATGTCACTATTGATAAATTTTAAAATGTATGTTTTGAAACCGCAATATCCTACTTGTACCTATAGCCCTATAACATGCAAAAAAAAGCAAAAAAGCACGTAAACACTAGGTATTTTTAAACTCAGGACAAAAGTTTGAATCTATTTAGCAGTTTTTTTCATTCGCTTTTGTAGATGAGTAAAAGATTTTTCAAGTAAAAGTCAAAAAACATGTATTTTTTTCAATTTTTCATCAAATGTTTTTATTTTTTTTAAATTAAAATACATGAGATTATATAAATAATGGTATGTAAAGAAAGCCCCTTTTGTCCTGAAAAAAACAATATATAATTTGTATGGGAACAGTAAAGAGAAAGCGGAAAATTACAGCAAAACACAAACACCACAAAAGTGTAAAAATATGCCTGGTCGCAAATGTACAACATCGCAAAAACAGTCCAGTCCTTAAGGGGTTAAATGCGGATGTACATTTGTGTGTATTATTGGTGTTTGAGTGAAGGGTGTGTTTCTATATAACTTTAGAGTTGGAGTTCAGGGGTGTATTTGTGTCATGTTTGTGTTTACAGGGGTATGTTTGCATATTGTGTTGGTATTTAATTGTTGGGATGTCTGCACATACACACTTACACAGATATACATACATATTAACAAACAGAAACACACATAAAAACACACACGGACACACACTGGGCCGCCATCAGGGGGTGACAACCATAACGGTTGTCACGGGCCCAGCGGCCCAGGGGGGCCGGGCCGCACGTGTAGCGGTGGAACTGCCACCGGTGCAGTTGCACCGGTGCCGCATGCTGATGGGGCCTATCGGGTGGCCCATGCACTTAGGGCCACCCAATGGGCCCTATATCTTCAGGGGCCCGGTCAGCGCTACGGCCACTTTAAATAAATAAAAAAAAGCCGCAGCAAGTGCTGCTGGGAGGAAGTGGTCACTTCCTCCCAGCTCACTCAGCGCGGGAGGAGCACGCGCATGGCAGTGAAGGAGTGCCATGCTGACTCCCAGTCCCATCAGCCCCAGCCACCCTCCTGCAAAGAAAAGGTAAGAAACAGGAGGGTGGCTGGATAATGAGCTGTGTGTGTGTATTTCTATGCCTGTCTGTATGCATGCCTGTCTGTATGCATGCCTGTCTGTCTGTATGTCTGTATGCATGCATGTGTATATGTCTATGTATGTATGTATGTCTATGTATGTATATGTGTATGTCTGTATTTCATTATGTATGTATGTCTGTATGTCAGTATGAATGTATGTCTGCATATCATTATGAACGTATGTCTGTGTGTATGGATGTATGTATGTCTGTATGCCATTATGAATGTATGTCTGTGTATGTCTGTATTCCATTATGTATGTCAGTGTGTATGTATGTATCTTTATGTCCTCATCTATGTGTGTCTGTATGTATGTTAGTATGTCTGTCTGTCACTATGTATGCCTGTGTGTCTGTATATGTGTGTATGTCTCAGTATGTATGCCTGTATGTGTGTATGTCTGTTTCAGTATGTGTGTCTGTTAGTATGTATCTGTGTCCTTTTGTATTAGTGTGTGTGTTTGTGTCTGTGTGTGTATTCCTGTGGGCGGTATTTGAAGGTGGACCCTGTGGGCGGTATTTGAAGGCGAGCCCCAGGGGGCCCAGACCCTGAGCTGAGTTGGGGCCCCAAAATTTCTGGTGGCGGCCCTGGACTCACAGACATACACACACACGGATACACACACTGGCACATACACACACACTGGCACATACACACAAACCCACTCAGATATACACAATGACAGATACACTGACACAAAGATACACACTGGCACATGCTCACAAAGATACACACACTCTGGCACAAAGATATATGCACACTGACACACAGATACATACATTGGCACACACTCAGATAAACACACTAACAGATACAGTGACACACAGATACACACTGGCACATAGGCGCAAAGATACACACCCTGGCACAAATATACACACACAGGCACACGGATACACTCACTGGCACATACAAACACTGACAGATACACTGACACACAGATATATACACACACATAAACACACACTGACACACATACACACACACACTGGCACATACATGCACGGATACACCCCCTCTACTGGCACAAAGAAACACACACTGGCACAAAGATACACCCTCAGATACACTGACACACGGATACACACTGGCACAAAGATATACACACACAGATATACAAACTGACAGATAAACACACTGGCACATACACACTGAAACACATATACACACATTGCCACATACACACACAGATACAAACATTGCCAGATACACATACTGACACAGATACATACAGTGACACAAACACACCTTGACATACAGATACACACAGTGACACATAGATACACACATACTCAGATACATACACACAGATACATACACAGCTATTAGCAGTCACCCTCCTGGTAGATTACCTTTTTTCCTGCAGGAGGGTGACTTGCTGCAGGCTACTGGCTGAGGCTGGTGTACTGCTCACTCCTCACTGCTGCACACTCATCCCCGCCCTGCTCGGCACACGCTCTGTCTGGGAGGAAGTGACAGGTTGTCAGTTCCTCCCAGCATCCCACACTGCAGGGGCCCAGTCACGGTCTTAAGCAGCTGCGGCGCCTGACCGGGCCCATGTTCAGTGATACCGATCAGTTGGCCTTAAATACTTGGGCCACCCGATGGACAAATCGCAACAGAACCCCAATTTTGTTACATGCAAAATGCTAGGGTTCCGCAGAACACCAACTGGGAAATGCTGGTGTACATGATATGTGTATATGTATATTTACATATCAACAAATTAGAATGGCGCAAAGTATTTATAAAAACAAGTGTCACCACCAAAGGGAAACTCAGAACAATAATATATAGACGCAGCAGCCTACAAGGACCTCTGATAAATCCCCCATGCAATAACATAGAATAAAAGATACAGGTGCGCAAATAAACTTTTTGAACCTGTAAAAAAAGTGTCAGTGCAGGAAAAGTGGCAACATATCCAGAATTCCCAAGGATATACACGTAAATTCTATTAGTGAGAAAAAAGTTCTGCCAATGTCACACTGTGTAAAATTGCAGAGTCTTATTTAACAAAATAAAATTTTGTTAAATTCTAAAACATGACTATATTTATTTAGTCATGTTTTAGAATCTCTTACTGCCTGTTTGGTCACGTCACCCATGCAATTATTCCCACATGATGAATGGGTAATAATGCATGGATCACCTCCATGTAATATGGGGAGCCTATTCTCGGACAGAACAGAACATAGAGGTCCTGACCAGTCCTAGGTTAGTAGGAGTTGCACTCCCAAGCAGCAGTTCATTTTTGCAGCTGCCAACATTAAATAAGCCTCTCTCCATATTATGATATTATAGGAAAGACAGAATCACATTGTTTCTGTGCAGAAGTGATTCGGAAACACGATTTGCCCATTTAAATGCAATTGAGAGACTCTGGGAACAGCATGAACCATGAGAGCAAGTGGTAAATTCTGTCATTAATGATCTTGGACCACAATGAATGTTTTTGTTTTTTTTTCCCTAACACAGGGTTCAGCATATACTTTTTATTTCAACTTTTATATTATTTCTCTTCTATTACATACTGTAATATTGCCTGAGGTTTTGTTTTTTTGATGAGGTTTTGTATGTTGCATTCTACAACAGCTGGAAAGGTAAAGGACAGACAGACATACAATCAAAGACAAAGCATACTGACTCCAGCTCTAGTATCTCCGTAACATAATTGATTCCTGGAAAAACCAGTTCAGCCTTTAACCCCTTAAGGACACATGACATGTGTGACATGTCATGATTCCCTTTTATTCCAAAAGTTTGGTCCTTAAGGGGTTAAACCTGCTGAGGTCAAGAACATGAGTACCATTAAGTTGGATAATATATACATATCCGAGCTAAAGGTACTTTTTCTGGTTAAAGTGGATCTGTTACCATAAATAAACTTAATCTAATCTAATTATATATAGTTTCTTGTGCCAGAATCTCTTTATTTATTTATTTTTTTACCTGGGGGCTTTGCATAAAATACATAAAGAGAAAAAGGGACCATTTAAAAAAAAATAATTTGTATACCATTAAAGTTGACAAAACTTGTGGATGCGTATAACAAACCCCTGGGGTCGTGTTCAGTCCTGGAACTAAGGTGCAGTAAAATCTATCCCTTACAAGCACGATCCACAGAGATCCTGAGGATGTCATGGGGGCTTTAATAAAAATAACAGTAAAAATCCAAGGCAAAGGTATCTGAAGAAGGGCCAGGCAGAAATCAGAGTCAGACGATCCAGAGGTCAGGGCAGATGGCAATCAGCAAAATCCAGAGAGCAAGCAAAGTCAAGAAACCAGCAAGGACAGGAAACACAGGAAACAAAACAACCAAGCACTGACGGAAAGGTGTGCTCTGCTTATAAAGGAGTGGCTCAATCACATAGCCTGGTCTCACCTATAGGAGGGGTTACTTGAGGTCAATGTGACTGACTGTGGGATGCAGCACCGTTTTGGATGTATCATTGTCCTGGCTTCGCTCCTCAGCCACACCTCCTCCATCCTCTAACCTGCAGACCAGTCTCCTCATGCAATGGCTGCCATTTTGGAATTCTGGAACAATCACTCAGTTTCCTAGCTGTGAATCGAGGTTCAGAGGATGCAGATTGGGGTGCAGCAGCCACAGGGTCTATAACCGCTGCAGAGTGTCCTCCAGGGTGTTGTGGACATCCTGGGACAGGTGAGTACCGTCGGCGACTGTGACAATGCCTGGAGATTAAAGCATGGTTCTGTTCTGTAACCAATAACATTTACTTACAATCCTTCAGTAGAGACCCACAGAAGGGAAAAGAGCAGACATCATGAACACCGCAGAACAACATGGCTGTGCCCAAGTATTGAGATCCAGCACAAGGAAGAAAAAGTAATAAACAAAAGAAAAGCAAGTGGTAACAGAGAGAGTATAATCATTAAAATACATTGAGCATAAGGAAAGGGGAGACAAAAAAATTACTAATATTCTGATATTATTATTATTATTATTGTAAATGACTAAATGACTGCACAAATATGTGCACTCGCTACTATGTGTGCCACACTATCACAGGACAGGAAGGAAGAGGCTGCAAAGTGACAGTAAAGAAACAGCTCATTAGCAGAAGGCAAAAGTTTTCCTGTTTTGGGGCATAGAATTGTTTTTCTGTGTAAGTATCAACACTACTTTGATCAGCAGTTCAAGTGTCAACATCATTACTCTTATCATTCACCCTACTGTCATAAGATGAAAGTCTTTCCTCTTGTTTGTCTATGTTTTGTTTAAGATGAAATGTGTGGAGGGTTCTTGCGTACTTGACCATTGTCTCGAATTTGGTACTGTACACAGTTAACAGATGTAGCCATAAAGTTGGGCATTATCGTTCACTGCAGGTTTTTTAATTACAATTTCTTGAAGTTAATTATGCAGCTATAGAGATGGAGCATGCTCGCTATCTCAACAACTGTTATCAGCACCAATGCAAGACACAGTCTCACCATCTTTTAATTGAATTACCAGTTTACATTTTTGAACATAAATATATGGGTATATTGCTGGAACAATGCCCTTGAAACCTCCAACCCAATATACCTACAATAGTAATATTTTATGGAATAGGAAGTATACGAGGCACTGTGACAAATGGAAGAGACAGGTAGAGAAGCAACAGCAATGACCAAAGGAGGGGATGAATTGGGTGAATTGTCTTTTTTACATTATAAAAGGTGATTTACTCTGTTTGGCTTTAAGGGGATGTTACATTCACTCTCTCGACACTGATAATTTATAAAAACAATGAAGAAGCACACCTCTTTTATGGTAAAAAAAAAACCAAAAAAACATTGAATATCTTTATTGATTAATAGACATTAATAGAATGGAAACCTAAAGTAACAGTTGGGGTACTTAATGCCTCTTCATATATTACATGGTCAGCTTCTCTCCAAAAATAAATGATCCCTAGTCCCTAGTTTGACCATGGTGTTCAGCCAGTGACCCCCCCTTTCTCCACTCCATGTGAACTGGGGTGATAGTACATATATGTATATACTTGGGAGCTCCATACCTTACCTTATATGACGGCATGAAGGGATGTCCAGTCACTTGTTCTTTTTTTAACTACCAGAAATTGGCAAGTCCCTGACTCTATTCCTCTGGCTTCACTCTCCTAATGTAGTATCTCAGGATGACCAGTTCAAATATTCATCAATATGAAATGAAGAAAATATAATTATTATAATAAAACAAAATAATTAATAATAACAACTTAATTTCACATGAAATCATGCATACGTATGTTCTTTTTAATACAAAATGACTTTACTTAGTTACACTTTTTCTAATGGAGAAAGGTAATTGTATACTGCTATAATAGCAAAGGCAAAAGCATAGATTAAAATAATTGCACTCTGAAGGCGATAAACACAACTACATGGGAATATATTGTAGCAAAGTATTTAAGTATAATTGTGTTGGCACTTGCATAGAGCTCCTGTAATGTGTTGTCATTCAAGAGTAATGTTAAAAGTCCCCCATAACAATGTTTAAGTTTGGTGTCATGACACCATAAGCATAGCCCCATTCTTCAAGTGTCAATGCTATTAAAGTTTTTATTGTCTCTGCTATTTGTGATTCTATTGTTATCAAATGAGTACCGTTTTGTTACTTTTGTTGCTGCTCAGTTTCAAAGATTGTAAAATGTCACATAGCGAAAATCCCATGCCCTTTCCTATTCTTAACACAGGGAATCTGGGACCTGGACACATGTGTTCTAACACTGAACAATGCATAGATGAAAAAACTAGGTTTATCCAGTAAAAGTTTTGCTCGAGAAATGTAGATTACAATAGTTAACTTGAATTCATTCAGAAACATTGGACGTATGTTAACTGATATAGGCCTAGATTTATTAATTTTGGATAAGGTTTTCAAATTTTTTTGATATTTTTGAATAACATTTTAAAATTATATTTTCAACCTATTAAATTATTTAAAAAAAAATCAAAATAGATATATTCAAAAATATATTAAAATATTCTATAATATATTAAATCATTTTAAAAGTTTCTCCAAAAATATTAAATCATTTAAAATGCTTACGAAAAAATATGAAATCAAGACCAAATTTTAGCCTGAACATTTCAAGTTGGTTTAATAGTTGAAACTGTCATGTTAATGAGCCCCAAAGCAATTGCATATACATATTATTGATTCATGCAAAAAATAAATATTCTCATACATACTAATAATTCCACCCAGTTCAGTTATGATCCTGAGTTAACATTTATCATCATTCTATAAAATGTTTTTCTAAAAACAGAATAATTTTTACTTGGTTGAATAATAATATTCTACTTAAAATCACCATCGGACATTCTTCAATACATTTGCACTGTTTTCATTTAATCATTGGCATGCAGGCTAGTTCTTTACTGACTGATTTGGTAAGCACCATGATTAGGGACGAAATCCTAAAAAATATAATTTATTTATTTTAGAAAATCCTTTTATTGTTTTATTTATTAAATGCCAGGTGTTAAGATACTAAAATAACACAGGCTAGTGCAATATAGATAATAACCATAAGAAGAACATAATGGGTATAATAGGTTGTGTGAACCACCTAAAGGGTAATGGACAATACATAGCTCTGCCACTTAACATAAGTAAACTTTCATATACAGATATTGGACAATATTTATCTGCAATAATATACTGTTCAAACACTCTACTAGTTGTGATCGATTCTATTTTCTCCTTTCCTAAAATAATAAGAGAATTTTCAATGAGTTCAATAGTTTTTCATTACTTAATGACATAGATTATTGCACAGATAACAGTAAACAGGGATTAGTTCAGGTAGAAAGTCAATTCTATCCAGCTGAACTTCGTCTAAAATGAAATTGGCATATGAAACATTATGGAACTAAATTTAACTAAATCATTAAATTAAATGAAACAGTTCAACATAGAAGTGATTAATACACAGATTGATAGATATTAGTTAACACAAAGGTAGTAGTATATATGGAAAAGTTCAATAAAAGGCCTCTGTACTAGGAATGATATAGCAAGTAATACAAGGGAGAAACATTTTTTAATAAAGATGATTAATCTTGTATTTTTTGTCATATAAAGAGCCAGAATATATTAAGACTACATGAGTCATATACATAAAATATGTGCTTCATTTTCAGGAGATGTAACTTGAATGATATTAGAAATGACTGATTTGTGGATGGAGTAAAATTGCATGTGGTTTTGAAAAAATCATAGAAAAATATCTTGCTACAAACTTAAGGTACTTGTATGGTAGAAAAGGCAACAGGCAGTAGGTGTACACAGCGCATCCTCCTAACACCACAGCAACAAGTGCCTGCTTTAAGATTGTCATGCATGGCTGCAGTGCGGGAGGAGACGGGGAAACATCACATTAAGGTGTAGAGGTTCTGCTGACCCTTTAACTAAATGGAGAGCCTAGTGTTCTCATCCAGCTCGCACCCAAAGCTACGGATGTGGGCAATTAAATAAAATAAAAAGGGGGACATAGTGTCCTAGCCCCCACTCATTAGCAGTAGGTAAGGGCCAAAATTGATAAGGGGGTGGACCTATAGTCCTCCCCCCACTCCCCACGCATTGGCGGCAAGTGGGGGGCCCTAGATAATAAAGTAGGATTGGAACTATTATTTGCCCTTAGCCCACACGTTTGGGAGAGCGTTTGAACTATGAGAGAGTTTGAACAGTATATCATTGCAAATAAATATTTGAAAACTATTGGTGGTGGGACCTGGGGGGAAGATAGGGGGCATAGGGAGCCTGTTCCAGGTTCCACCTTATTGGACTAGTGACTGGACAGCAGGCTGCTCACTGTTTAGTAGACATACCCTTACTTGTGGCACAGCAGGTGGAGGCGTGAGGGAGGATTTAACCTCACTTATTTACTAATACTAAGTATTTTTAAAATTTTGTATAAGTAAACTTGGCTAAAAGAACAAAATAACAAGAAGAAAGGGCTTTTTTTCGTAATTTTATTCTTCCAGCTTCTTATTAGAGAGCACCCTAATCCTTGTGGATTGTCATAAAGGAGCTATCTACTAAACAATTTCTTAATTTGGTACCCTGAAATATGGCAACCCCACAAAGGTACCAATTTAGGGAGTAATTTGCTAAACAACTGTAAGATGCAGGCACAGTCACGGATCAGAATTTAATTTGTCAGTGTGAAATTCCAAAACGAAAATAATGGCCGACGCAAATGCGCAAATGGACGAAACTTGGTTTGGCCATAACAATGCTTTTTTTTTGTTTTTTTACTTAATGTATTCAGACAAAACTAACATTTTGGCAGCGCCCAATTTTAGTGACAACCAATGTACAAACTGAACTTCACCAATGTAGTTAAAATTTTAAAAATGCCTGTTAAAGTGAATCAAGGTGATATAATGAGCTAAATTCTATATAATCTTAATGATTAATAATTGTAACTCCTGTTTTTTTTTAAATAAGATATAACATAGACAATATATTTCTTGAATCTGTATGTACAGATTCTCATGGCTTTAACTTATATATATTTATGGATATAGCTATTAGACTTGTGCATGATGTAAACATTTGGTTCCTCTGCATTGATTCAAATTTTGGCTTGGGTAGACTGATTACATCCATGATGTTGTTTTGGTAAAAATTATTTGGATTAACTGTGAAAGGCATGAAAATGTACCTATTATCTAATTAAAAAAAGTAAATTGATTCAATGTATACATGTGATACTCGAAAAATTCAAAGTTAATTTGTTTCAGTAATGCAATGTAAAAGGGGAAACTAATATATGAGATAGATGCATTACATGCAAAGCAAGATAGTTCAGGCTGTGATTTGTCATAAGTGCGATGATTATGGCTTACAGCTCATGAAAACCCCAAATCCACAATCTCAGTAAATTAGAATATTACATGCAATCATTAAAACAAGGAGTGTACATAGAACAATATTAGACCTCTGAAAAGTATAAGCATGCATAGGGACTTGGTTTGGGCCCCTTTTCCAGCAATTACTGCCTCAATGCAGCGTGGCATGGAACCTATCAGCCTGTGGCACTGCTGAGGTGTTATGGAAGACCAGGATGCTTCAATAGCAGCCTTCAGCTCTTCTGCATTGTTCGGTCTCATGTCTCTCATCTTTCTCTTGGCAATGCCCCATAGATTCTCTCTGGGGTTCAGGTCATGCGAGTTTGCTGGCCAATCAAGCACAGTAATCCCACGGTCATTAAACAAGGCTTTGGTGCTTTTGGCAGTGTGGGCAGGTGCCAAGTCCTGCTGGAAAATTAAGTCAGCATCCCCATAAAGCTCGTCTGCAGAAGGAAGCATGAAGTGCTCCAAAATCTCCTGGTAGACGGCTGTGTTGACCCTGGACTTAATGGAGCACAGTGGACCAACACCAGCAGATGACATGGCTCCCCAAATCAACACAGACTGTGGAAACTTCACACTGGACTTCAAGCATCTTGCAGCGTGTGCCTCTCCATTCTTCCTCCAGACTCTGGGTCCTTGGTTTCCAAATGAGATGCTAAAGTTGCTCTGATCAGAAAATAGGACTTTGGACCACTGAGCAACAGACCAGGTCTGTTTTTCTTTAGCCCATGTAAGACGCTTCTGACACTGTTTGTTGTTCAGGAGCGGCTTGACAAGAAGAATACGACATCTGAAGCCTATGTTTAGGATCCGTCTGTGTGTGGTGGCTCTTGATGCACAGACTCGAGCCTCAGTCCACTCCTTGTGAAAGTCCCCAACACATTTGAATGGCCTTTTCCTGACAATCCTCTCCAGGCTGCAGTCATCCCTGCTGCTTGTGCACCTTTTTCTTTCACACTTTTCCCTTCCACATAACGTTCTATTAATGTGCTTTGATACAGCACTTTGGGAACATCCAACTTCCTTCGCAATTACCTTTTGAGGCTTTCCCTCCTTATGGAGGGTGTCAATGATTGTTTCCTACACAACTGTCAGGTCAGCAGTCTTCCCCATGATTGTGATTCCAACTGAACCAGACTGAGAGACCATTTAAAGGCTCAGAAACCCTTTGCGGATGTTATGGCTTACTTAGCTGATTAGAGTGGGACACCGTGAGCCTAGAATATTGCACCTTTTTACAATATTCTAATTAACTGAGATTGTGGATTTGGGGTTTTCATGAGCTGTAAACCATAATCATCGCACTTATGAAAAATCACAGCTTGAATTATCTTGCTTTGCATGTAATGCGTTTATGTCATATATTAGTTTCCCTTTTTACATTGCATTACTGAAATAAATTAACTTTTGCACAATATTCAAATTTTTCGAGTATCACCTGTAGTTGAAATATGAACCAGTCCATCAAGCATTCGTCTGCGGGATTCTTTTAATCTGCAAGCACCTGTTACTATCTTGACACAGCACATCCAGCAGTTATTCTAGCTTCACCAACCTTTTGATATCTCAAAGTCTTTTGACTTTCTGTTAAGATAAAGAAAAAGAAAATCATCATTAACTAGAATTCTATTCTGAGATTGCTTTCTGAAACTATTTTCTATGTGAGTGTAACTTATCAAAACCTTTAACCTTGAAAGGTGAATCAGGAGCATACTACCAAAGAGAGAATGGAAATTCAGTTATCACATACACTTAACTTCTTAATGATCACTGACAAAAAAAAATATCCTTACCCAGCCCCCTTTTTTGGAGGCAGGGACAAAACAAATGGAATGGCTTGTCCGTTGCCTATGTTGTTTGTTTGTTTGTTTGTTTGTTTGGGATATGTTCATAATGTGTTTCGAAGTTCCGAAATTCAGAAGAAATACAAATTGCCCAAGATTCAGACGATACCGAATGCACAAGAATAATAGCTATAACAGATACAGTGAGGGGGAAAAGTATTTGATCCCCTGTTGATTTTGAAAATTTGCCCACTGACAAAGAAATGATCAGTCTATAATTTTAATGGTAGCTGTATTTTAACAGTGAGAGACAGAATAACAAAAAAACAAAAAAATACAGAATAACACATGTCAAAAAGTTATAAATCGATTTGCATGCCAATGAGTGAAATAAGTATTTGATCTCCTATCAATCAGCAAGATTTCTAGCTCCCATGTGTCTTTTATACAGGTAATGAGCTGAGATTAGTAGCACTTGCTTAAAGGGAGTGCTCCTAATCTCAGCTTGTTACCTGTATAAAAGACACCTGTCCACAAAAGCAATCGATCAATCAGATTCCATACTCTCCACCATGGCCAAGACCAAAGAGCTGTCCAAGGATGTCAGGGACAGGATTGTAGACCTATACAATGCTGGAATGGGCTACAAGACCATCACCAAGCAGCTTGGTGAGAAGGTGACAACAATTGGTGCAATTATTCGCAAATGACAGAAGCACAAAATAACTGTCAGACTCCCTCGGTCTGGTGTTCCATACAAGATCTCACTTAGTGGAGTTTCAGTGATCATGAGAAAGGTGAGGAATCAGCCTAAAACTACACGGGAGTATCATGTTAATGATCTCAAGGCAACTGGGACCATAGTCACCAAGAAAACAATTGGTAACACACTACGCCGTGAAGGACTAAAATCCAAAAAAGCGCCCGCAAGGTCCCCCTGCTCAAGTAAGCACATGTACGGGCCCGTCTGAAGTTTCACAATAAACATCTGAATAATTCAGAGGAGAGCTGGGTGAAAGTGTTGTGGTCAGATGAGACCAAAATCGAGCTCTTTGGCATCAACTCAACTGGCAGAGTTTGGAGGAGGAATGCTGCCTATGTCCCCAAGAACACCATCCCCACTGTCAAACATGAGGTGGCAACATTATGCTTTGGGGGTGTTTTTCTGCTAAGGGGACAGGACAACTGCACCGCATCAAAGGGACAATGGACGGGGCCATGTACCATCAAATCTTGGGTGAGAACCTCCTTCCCTCAGCCAGGGCATTAAAAATGGGTCGTGGATGGGTTTTCCAGCATGACAATGACCCACAACACACAGCCAAGGCAACAAAGGAGTGGCTCAAGAAGAAGCACATCAAGGTCCTGGAGTGGCCTATCCAGTCTCCAGACCTTAATCCCATAGAAGATCTGTGGAGGGAGCTATAGGTTCAAGTTGCCAAACGTCAGCCTGGAAACCTTAATGACTTGGAGAGTTTCTGCAAAGAGGAGTGGGACAAAATCCCTCCTGAGATGTGTGCAAGCCCGGTGGCCAACTACAAGAAACATCTGACCTCTGTGATTGTCAACAAGGATTTTGCCACCAAGTACGGGTCAAATACTTATTTCACTCATTGACATGCAAATCAATTTATAACTTTTTTGACATGCGTTTTTCTGGATTTTTTGTTTTTGTTTTTATTGTTATACTGTCTCTCACTGGTAAAATACACCTACCATTAAAATTTTAGACTGATCATTTCTTTGTCAGTGGGCAAACATTCAAAATCAGCAGGGGATCAAATACTTTTAGTATAGTACATACTTCCAGTAGTAAGGGTGCAATAAATTCACATACACGTCTGCAATGTTGTGAAAATCATCATGGGGAGTCACATATAAATTCCTATAAAATATAGAGCTCAATTTAAAATTCTGGTTCTTGCTTTCAAATCGCTACATAATGCTGCTCCCACCTATCTATCCTCCCTTATACACAAGTATGTCTCGTCTAGACCCTTACGATCTGCTGAAGACTTACGTCTCTCTTCTGTCCGTACTCCCACCACTGATGCTCGCCTTCAAGATTTTTTGAGGGCTGCACTGTTGCTCTGGAACTCACTTCCCTCCTCCGTTAGATGCTCACCCAGTCTCCACTCTTTCAAAAAATCGTTAAAAACCCACTTCTTTATAAAAGCGTATCAACTAAACTGTTAATGGCTCCTGACTGATTCCTCTTCTGCAACTGTCACTAGTCTAATACTATCCTTACCTTTTTGTGTCATTTTATCCCACTCCCTCTAGCATGTAACTCATTGAGCCGGGCCCTCAACCCCTCTGTTCCTCTGTTCCTGTGTGTCCAACTTGGCTGGTTACAACTACATGTCTGCGCTGCGGAATTTGATGGCGCTATATAAATAATAACATAATAATAATAAAAAATCACTGTGGGTGGTCTCCTAGAAGTAAAGGTTCAATTTAGGTCAAAGATACAGGGAAAAGCAGAATATTTATTTAGAGCAAATATGCATACACACATACATATTTAACTTTCTAATCTAATGCATCTACATTGGCTTGAAATATTGCTCACGGCCTTTTGCAACAGTAGTTTATAATACAAAACATTTGTATTTTTATTTCACTTGTGACTAATATGTGTGGTGACATCAGTAAAGCCGTAAGATGTAACAAAAGTGGCACATTCTATTTCAGTCACATCATTATATTTGAGTACAAAGGTTTGTGGTTTTCTGGTAGGGAGCGTTGTAATAGTGCAATAGGTTTTTTTCTATTTTTCTTTGTGTGATATCCTTAACAGCATCATTAAATGAACACTCCTGTATATAACAACTTCAGCTCAATGAACTTGTTATGGGGGCAGGAGTGTCAGATGCTATTTTATTTCACAGGATAAAATGTTTTCCAGCGATTTAACTCCAGAGTTGTTCCCTTAGTGCCTGACACCCATGCCTTCTCTCTTTCATCATCCTGGCTGCTGCAGTGAACAGGACGGTTTGATGGCTGGTCGATGATACGCTGAAAGCAACCATCACTATCCACCGACTATGAGTAATAGTAACAGGGATAAGCTGACACTCTTGTGCCAACCTTCCTATAGAATGCTGTGGCTGGGAGGTAGGAACAGGGGAGGCAGAGGTGTCAGATCTCGGGACCAACTTTGAGGTTAAACCGTTTTCCAGAAGTTAGACGGCTCCCAGACACTTTTCCCTTCATAATAACTTAATTGAACTAAAGTTGCTATGGAGGTGAGAGTGGGCATTTTAAAAATGTATATCATACCTTATGCAACAATATCTATCAGAGAGTTATGCATACATATTCTTGCTTTCTAACTTTTCCATTCCCCTGTTCTATATTGTATATACTTTTTGTTGAGGAGCTAAAGGGGAAAATCCTTGGTATATTGTAGGAGGAGCAAGACATCAGTGCCACAATTATCTACACTCTAGTATACACTAAGGGGGAGGAGGGGAGGGAGGGTGATACATTGTATCTGTCTCTAGAACACTGGAAAAGAAAAGTGGTCCCTCCAGTTAGGGTCACAGACATAATGTTCCATCAGCTTGACTAGTACTGCCATACTTCAGTCACAGCTACAACTCCTATAAAGAGCACAATAAAACATAAGGAGAGTTTTGCAACAATAAACTGAGGTTATGTTTCCTGCAATTTACCTGTTTTGATTACAAAACTGCTATGGATGTGCGATACCTTTATGAACATATATCACACATACCTGAATTTAGCAACTAGGATGTGCACTGGCCACCGATATGACATAAAAGTTATTCACTAAAATTCTAGTAACTTTTGTTGCACTTCCACTCAGGGCCGGACTGGGGAAAAAATTCAGCCCGGGCAATTACAGGCAGAGTAGCTCACTAGGAGGGGCGGGGCCAGAAAGGGGACGTGTAATGTCACAACCATTGACAAGCACCCCCCACCAAATGACTATTTGTGTTATATTGTGTGTGTAAAGGTGTTTATTTGTGGCATACTACGTGTGGCTAGGGGCTGTAGTGTGTGTGTGTGTGTGTGTTTCTGAGTTGTAAAGTGTGTGTGTGTGTGTGTGATTATAGGGCCTGTGGAGTGTGTGGGTCTAGGGGATATAGCATGTGCATGTAAGGACTCTACTGTGTGTTTGTGAGTGTATCTAGGGGCTCTAGTGTGTGTATGCATATAGAGGCTGTAGAGCACATGTGTATAGGTGCGGTAATGTATGCATAGGTTGGTGTAGTGTGTACAGGGGGTGTAGAATGTGTATTTATAGGGGATACAAATTAGTTTGTATGCATGCAGGGGGTGTAATGTGTTTGTTTATAGGGGTATAAAGTATATGAGTGCAGGTAGTGTAGTGTATGTTTAGGGGGTATAGAGTGAGTTTACTGTGTGTATGTGAGTGCCGGGGGTATAGTGTGTATATAAGGGGTATAGAGTGTGTAGTGTGTTTGTGTGTAAGTGCAGAGGGTGTAGTATTTACAGAGGGGTATAGCGTCTGTGCAGTGTGTTTGTGTGTTAGTGCAGGAGGTGTAGTGTGTGTGTGTGTAGTATGTTTTGTGTGTAAGTTCAGGAGGTATAGTGTGTATATAGGGGTATAGACTGTGTGTAGTGTGTTTGTGTGTTAGTGCAGGGGGTGCAGTGTGTTAATGTGTTAGTACAGGGGGTGTAGTGTGTTTGTGTGTTAGTGCAGCGAGTGCAGTCTGTTAATGTGTTAGTGCAGTGTGTGTAGTGTGTTTGTTACATAGTTACATAGCTGAAAGGAGACATGCGTCCATCAAGTTCAGCCTTCCTCACATATGTTTTTGCTGTTGATCTAAAAGAAGGCAAAAAACCCAGTCTGAAACGCTTCCAATTTTGCAACAAACTAGGAAAAAATTCCTTCTTGACCCCAAAATAGCAGTCAGATATCTCCTTTGGATCAAGCAGCTATTACCCCACTAATTAGAAATTATATCCCTGTATGCAAGTCTTTATCCAATTGCTTTTTGCAAGTGTTTATCCAATTGCTGTTTAAACATCTGTATGGACTCTGATAAAACCACCTCTTTAGGCAGAGTATTCCATATCCTTATTGCTCTTACTGTAAAAAAAACCTTTTCTTTGTCTTAGATGAAATCTCCTTTCTTCCAGCCTGTCACGGGTGGCGATACGGAAACCGGGACCCCTGAGTTCCTGATGATGAGATGGGAGTCTTCAGTGTGGAAGTGGACTATCAGGGCCTGGTGCAGGGCAACCACACACCCTCTGGTGTTGAGCACCAGCGTTTGTGAGGCCCTGATGCAGCTACAACGGATCCCAGGAACTTGAAGCTAGGAAGAAAGCAGATCTCCCAGGAGCTGAATTTTTTTTGGAAGCACCTTGTTAATAATTTAGGTTTTAATGTGGACAGTTTCAAAAGCACTAGTGTTTATTTTGGCTGTCCTGAATTTTAAAGCCCCATGCTCAGCAAGTTCTACATAAGCTTGAAACATCAAGATACAATGATCATGTCTACATTATTTATATGGGTTGCAAAATATTTAATATATCAAATCAAAGTTTAAAAAAATACTGTGCTGAATGTTTCACTATGCAGCAAGAATGTATCCAGTACAGAAACAAGGCAAGGTTAGGATAGTCGCCAAACAAGGACAGAAAGCAAAACCCAGAACATGTACACAATACATAAGGGAACCATTGACATAACATGGGCATGACAGGACAGGACTGTACATGGACTGGGAATACAAACTAAAACAAGACAAGATATGATAGGCAAAACAAGAGGAGAAATAACTAAGCACTATGTATGAAAATCATGGGGATTTAGTCACATTATATGATGATACATTGCATAAGCCTGCCAACAACGCCAATGTACCCCATATCTGGCAGGTTCTACTCTGCCTAATGTATGCTAAAAGAACCATTAGAAATACTTATAGCACTTACCTGCAAAAAAGGACAGAAGGCTTGAGCAACTGCCTGCAGGCTCCAACTGAAACAAAAGGAATCATGGAAAAGGAATGGGTGTGGCAACATAAAACAAACATTTAAAGGAACCCTGGAGACTGGGAATTCCCGGGACGGAATACAGGAATGAACCCAGAAAAACCCAGCATAAAGAAAACCAGACATGGAATAAAAAAACAGAAAAATCAAGAAAAACAAAACAAGAGTTGTAAAAAGAGTACTGGATACCAGAAGCCATCACCAGACTGATCCGCAGAACATGGCATTATGTGACACAGCCTAAATGCATGACCTTGTGTCCTATGTATAGCCCTGTTTATGAATAGATTTCCAGATAATGGTTTGTACTGGCCCCACATATATTTGTTAGTTTTTTAACCTTTCTTCGTAACTAAAATGCCCCATTCCTTTTATCAATTTTGTAGCTCGCCTCTTCACTTCTTTAGAACAGGTGCCCAAAATTGCACAGCATATTCAAGGTGTGGTCTTACCAGCAATTTATGAAGAGGCAAAATTATAGTTTCATCCCGAGAATTTATGCCCCTTTTTATACATGACAAAACCTTACTGGCCTTAACAACTGCAGATTGACATTGCATACTGCTGCCTAACTTGTTGTCTATAACAATTCCCAAATCCTTCTTGTGTGTGGTTATCACTAATTCACTACTACATTTAGGGTGTAAGTTGCTTGTGTATTCTTGACCCCGAAGTGCATAACTTTGCATTTCTCTACGTTAAATTTCATCTGCCATTTTAGTGCCTAGTCCCCCAATCTATCTAAATCCCTCTGCAGCAAAGCAATATCCTGCTCACATTTTATTACTTTACAAAGTTTTGTGTCATCTGCAAACACTGAAACATGACTTTCGATGCCTATTTCAAGATCATTTATAAATATGTTAAATAGAAGCGGTTCCAAAATAGAACCCTGAGGGACACCACTTATCACTTTTGTCCAGCCTGAAAATTTACCATTATTGACAACTCGTTGTACTCTATCCTTAAGCCAATGTTCTACCCAAGAACAAGAATATTAATCTAGACCAATTTCTTTTAGTTTGAAGACTAACCTATTGTGAGGAACCGTATCAAATGCCTTGGCAAAATCCAAGTAGATCACATCCACTGCAACATCCTGATCTATAATTCTACTTACTTCTTTGTAGAATGCAATTAGGTTAGTTTGACATGACCTATGTCTCATAAAACCATGCTGATTTTTGCTAAATAACAAAGTTCTTCTCAATTAATTCCTGAATATTTTCCCTTAACAACCCTTCAAAGTTAAGCTCACAGGTCTATACTTTCCAGGCAAGGATTTTGAACCCTTTTTAAAAATAGGAACGACATCTGTGTTCCTCCAATCCGCCAGTACAATACCTGAAACAAAAGAATCTTGAAAGATTAAATACAGAGGTTCACTTATTTCCCCGCTTAGCGTCTTAATTACTCGTGCCCCAGAGCTTTATTTACATTAATTTTCTTTAACTGCTGTAGCACCTTGTCTCGAGTTATCCAATCACAAGTTATCTGCAAGTTTTTGGCAGCAATCATTTGCATATCTCTTGCCATAGGATCCTCATTAATAACTAACAGACCCATCTCTGTTTTCAGTGTACCTACACTTTCATTTTTTGTTTTCTTAGAATTGATGTACTTGAAAAAATTTGGTGTTGGTTTTGCATTGTTTGGCTATCAATTTCTCATTTTCTAGTTAAGCCACTTTAATTGCCTTTTTGCAAGCATTAATGGCTTCCTTATATCTTAAATAGGATGCCTCTGATTTGTCCAATTTAAATGCTTTAAATGCCCTTTTCTTATTTTTTATCTCTTGTTTTACGTCTGTACTAAGCCACATTGGTTTTAAATTTCTTTCTTTTCTATTTATTACCCAATGGTACATACTAAGAAATGTACCTTTCTAATATTTGTTTGAATAGTTTCCATTTATCCTCATTGTTTTTTTCACTAAGGAGTTTATGCCAGTCGATATGTTGTAGAGCTGCCCTAATCTTATTAAAATTGGCTTTTTTTAAATTATAAGTTTTAGTATACCCCATGTGCTTTTGCTTTTTTGAGTTTATTTAAAAAAATTACCATATTGTGATCACTATTTCCCAAATGCTTCCCTACTTGTGTGTTAGTGCAGCAGGTGCAGTATGTTTGTGTGTTAGTGCAGGGGGTGCAGTGTGTGCAGTGTATTTGTGTGTTAGTGTAGGGGGTGCAGTGTGTGTAGTGTGCTTGTGTGTTAGTGTAGGGGGTGCAGTGTGTGTAGTGTGCATGTGTGTTAGTGTAGGGGGTGCAGTGTGTGTAGTGTGCATGTGTGTGTATGTGAGGGGGGATGTATATAGTGGTTGGATATGGGCTTAAATTATTAACTTAATAATTAAACAACAAAAAAAGTAAAACAAAAACAAAATTAATCACATTTACTCCTTTTTTAACCTTACAGGGGGAGAGGGAGAATGCAGATACCTGGTGGTCCAGTGAGAGGGGGCACGCCGCACACATATCCCTGGTTGTCCAGCCAGCAGGTTATTTGGTCTGTACCTCCGCAGGGTAGAGACCACGTCTCTCTCCTTCTCATGAGTGCTGGCATTTCAGAGTGTTGCCGCTGGTTACCATGGCAATGCTCTGATAATCTTGGAAACTTGTGAGAGGGAGAGAAGAAAGCTGATCTGCATGCATGGAAGTTCTCCAATCTCCCCTCAGGCCCATGATGGGACAGAACTCCATCTTGGGGCCAGTGCTGCCCTGCATGGGCCGGCAAGGGAGATCTCTTGGTCTTTCCTGCCGGCCTCGGCCCATGGCCCTCGCGGGCCACCGGCATTTGCCCAGTTTGCCCGATGGCCAGTACGGGCCTGTTTCCACCTAGGGGTATTGCTGAAATAATGGAAATATTCTTATCACGTTCAAGTTCAACTTAATAATGTAAAGGATAGACCCCTTTTTCACCCATAATGGTAAAATTGTTGAAAAGTATCGAACAGTTGCCTTGTGATGGCTTCAACATCATTAAAGGCTCATCAGGAGATGTTACCATGTCAAACAGATGTTAACAATCAAACGTTAGAATGCATTGTCTTCGTTAGCGTGAAACAATACTAGAAGAGGCCGTATCATGACTTTTCTGCCTACTTTGCTCTCTGGCATGAAGGAACTTCTAGATTATACTTTCTATTGCCATCTAAAATGTTCTGTTTAACATCTCTTCATGAACATTCCAGCTTAAATATTAAATCACAAACAAAATATATATTCAGAATGAAAGCAGGGGAATTGGAATCAGGGAATACTAAATCTGGGAAGCATACAGGATATTAAGAATTTGTGTTGCTGTTTTTAAATGAAAGTAGATTTATAAAAAATACATAATCTGGTTGGTGTAAGAACATAGAAGAGTATATTGTCAATTAATTTAATTATGTATGCACAAGTTTCAAACAACATTAAGCATCAAGTGGTATGCTACATTTTCAAATAAACATTACAGAAAACTTCAAAAACAAATGTGTCCTTAGAGCAGCTTTGTCACCAAAAATTATTTATGAGCATTTCTTAAAGACAAAATCTTTATGAAATGCTGATATTAACGGCGTTGGAATTTCATTAAAAATTGAATGCAGTCAAAAGATACCATAGATATTTTATGGTAAAGTCTCAAGAGTACAGTACTGACATAAGCATCTGATGTATGGAAGTATGAAGCACAAGGAAGAACGACGATGGTGGCACTCACGAGGACATCTTCAGGTAAGTATAACTTGCTTCTCCTGCATCCCTGGGCTACTGCACCCAAGGCAGTGATGTCACCAGCATATTTTGTAAAGACTCCCCTGAAAGTGGGTTGTACACATTCAAAACATATAGAAATATTGGCATGCACATTGACAATTAGATTAAAAACTAAGAAAAAACACTAACCTCTTACAGTTTTGCCAACATGCAAATTGGCCCATAATGTGTCACTCATAGATTGCACTGGCAACAACATGATGTGTATATATAAAATTTAAACCAACACATGATTTTTGGCGACAAAGCTGCTATAAGGACACATTTGTTTTTTTAAGTTTTCTGTAAGGTTTATTTGAAAATGTAGCATACCACTTGTACATACAAAATTAAATGAATTTATCAAAGGATCGCAATGTACTTGACATAATATACTCTTCTATGTTCTTACACCAACCAGATTATGTATTTTTTATAAGTCTACTTATAGCAACACACAATTTAAAAATATTTTTCTTAATATCCTGTATGCTTCTCAGATTTAGTATTCCCTAATTCCAATTCCCCTGCTTTCATTCTGAATATATATTTTGTTTGTGATTCAATATTTAAGATGTAATGTCCACGAAGAGATGTTAAACAATTTTAGATGGCAATAGAAAGTTTAATCTAGAAGTTCCTACATGCCAGAGAGTAAATATGGAATTATCTTTATCTTACAAGAAGCAAGAAAAAAGATCATGTACCTTATACCTGTGCATGGCAGGAAAGTTCCATAGGGCCAAATCATTTTTCCCGATATTTTAATTTTGTTTAGGATGGCTGTTCATTCATGTGATGGTTCAGCCAAATATTGTTAATGGGAAAATATTTAGGACAACATTTGGACAAACCAAAAATGGTGCCACAATGGGACCAACATTGTATGCATAATGTAATTAGGCAAATTTTCCTGCGGTTTGGTTGATAGATTACGTGAGAACCATAAAAACACATATTTCCCACATAGGAACCCCCACAGTCTATACATCCCTGGATAGCCTGGATCTGAGCGCCCAACATATCCGAAAAGCAATCAGATCCCACGAACAGAGCCGAAATGCTACCATGTGTACATTCTGCACACATAGTCCTATGCCCAAAATAGTTCCAGAGCATTTTGTGCTTTTGGCTGGTCAACATCAGTAGCTCCATGTGAAAGAAATACAGAATGCACACTCTGACTTCTTGGTAGCGTTTGTTCTTATGAACCATACAAACAAACCTACCAAATGGCACTCTCCTGACATGTGTGGGGAAGGAGCAGGCGTTCGTCCAATTTCAGCAGTGTTCTGGAGTTTCAGTGTCCAATTTCAGTTCCACGCGATCGACGCCCAAACACCGCTGCCTGCATTCTCGCGAACAAGATGTCCGCCACACAGTTCACACGCATTCGTGCTTACAAACGGCGGCCACCCATCCGCACAATTAGAACCCACACTGATAGAACTGTCAGGAGAGGTTAACAAGGTTCAATAAGCTCAGAGGTGGTCCGCAGTTCGTGGGTTGGTCCAAGGGTTGGTCCAAGACTGGGTTCGTGGGAACAGTCAAAGGGAATCCCACGAACCCAGTCTTTTAATAGCCTTTTAGCATGACCCATAGTTCTGAGACACGAGGCTAGCAAGCAGGCTCCTCCAGGAGCTCATGGCAAGGGCAAGTTTGCCACAGCATACAAATGGACCAATCAGTGTACTGCAGAATATTATTATTATATGACTATTCCTGAACTTTTGAAAGAAAGAAGTAACCAATAGAGGGAAAAAGGGAGGAACACTAAAAATCTATATTTAAATATGTATAATTTTCAAATGTATAATATATAAATATAGACTTATTTGCTCCTCCTTTTTTCTCCTCTATTAGTTCCTTCTTACTTGATTTGTGAATAGAAAGCACATTTGGTGGCTATTACCATCAGTCATCTTTTTCCCATAAATCCTCTCTTCATTTGGAGCCATGGATAATCACAAAGCAAATAAACCTGTTTGCCAATTGCCCATGTCGTATTATATATTCATATGGCGCTCCAGAGCTACTGATCGCAGAGCAGGACCCTAGGTAGCTGCCTAGACCCAGGAATTAGACAGTGGCCCTAGAATCATGAATTGGCTTGGCCCCATTAAAGGACCACTATAGGCACCCAGACCACTTCAGCTTAATGAAGTGGTCTGGGTGCCATGTCCAGCCATGATTAACCCTTTTTTCTATAAACATAGCAGTTTCAGAGATATTAGGGTTAATCCAGCCTCTAGTGGCTGTCTCACTGACAGCCGCTAGAGGCGCTTCCGCGCTTCTCACTGTGATTTTCACAGTGAGAAGACACCAGCGTCCATAGGAAAGCATTGTGAATGCTTTCCTATGGACTGACTGAATGCGCACGGCTCTTGCCGCGCATGCGCATTCAGCCGAGGAGGCAGAGAGGAGGAGGAGAGCTCCCCGCCCAGCGCTGGAGAAGGAGGTAAATTTAACCCCTTCCACCCCCTAGAGCCCGGAGGGAGGGGGACCCTGATGGTGGGGGCACCCTCAGGGCACTATAGTGCCAGGAAAACAAGTATGTTTTCCTGGCACTATAGTGGTCCTTTAACCCTATGTGAAAATTAAATGAAGGTTTCCAAAATGTTAACCTGCCTGGGGCCATGTGCAGTCTTAATCCTCCTCTGACTGATCAGACAAAATTCGGATGAATTGCAGTTGTATGAAACCAAATTCACAAGTCTAATACCTTCTCTGTTGATTTCATGTAAAAATATAATGTCTGTGTTTTTGGTGAAGTATAGGAAAGGAAGTTAAAAAACAGCTTAAGTTTAAACAGCACTCAAAATCAGGACAGACGGACAAATGGATGGATTGATTGATGGATGGATTGATGGATGGACAGACAAGAGCAGATTAATACTTTGTTTTACAGTAGTAGTTAGAAACGTTGTCATAAGCAGTGTATGTTTTACCTCTTCTGTGGCACATTCTAACATACTGTTAATGTAAAACTGCTGGCACTAGCAATGCAATATATTGGTTTTACTGCACCAAGCATGTTTGGGGAAAATGACATGTACACCTATATACATCAATATTTCCTCTTTTATTATTTAATTACTTTATTATTTATATAGCGCCATCAGATTCCGTAGCGCTGTACAATGTTTATTTTTTTATTTTTTTTATTTCTATGTTGATTTGATGTAAACAAAAAAGAATCTCAGTGTTTTAGGTGAGATATAAGAATGGGAGTTTTAAATGTCAGGCCATACTAAATATATTCCAGGTGCCTAGTGTGGGTATAAGGAGATATTCTTTTCTGATTGCCATACTCCTGTTACACTCACAGAGACTGTAAACTGAAGGCTTCTGTCTAGAGCTTAGAAAAAATACAGGGAGTTACAGAAAGAATTTCCCAACATTGCCCTGCCAATGACCTCAGAAAAAAAACAACTCAGTGTGAAGGTAATTGAGGAGATGAGAGATTATTTTGTTAGCTACCCTTATCCAGCTGGTACCCAGTCAGCTGATGATGAAAAGGAAGGAATATGGCCTAGAATTAATAATAAATAGGAATGGCAGCACTAATATTCACTTAAAGGGGCACTATAGTGTAAGGAACACAAAGTGTATTCCCGACACTATGTTCTAAAACTACTGATTAGATGGTTTAATTTACCACCTTTTTCCAGTGCCATGCAGGGCTCCTCGCGTCTGGCCCCGCTCCCGATTCTACTCCTTGGCTGACTTCATCAGAATTGATAGGAAAGCATCTGATGAGCTCAGTCAAGGATGTGGGTCGGAGGCAGAGTCAAACGCCTTCCTGGCCAATCAGCATCTCTCTAGAGAGATACATTGAATCAGCACTGACCCAGGAAGCACCTCTAGTGGTGCTCTATTGGTTTCTCTGAAAAAGGCAGTGTTTACATTAAAAAGCCTGCAGGGACTGACTATACTCATCAGAACAACTACATTAAACTGTAGTTGTTCTGGTGATTTATAGCGTCCCTTTAAAAGTAAAATGTTACCCAAAAGATGGGTCCATAACAAATTCAGTTTCAGGTATTTTTTACATGCAAAATATGCAATAGATTTTCTTGCAAGCTCAGTGAACTACTGTTAGCATGGTGTATAGCCATGGACAATAGGAATGATTTCATAATTTTACAAAATGTAGATACAGAAACTGTGACAGAGTTCCATTAGTTCCATTCATATGCTTACCTTCTGCATCACACTGAACATGGCATTCACGACAATGGTTCGTACATGACACTTTTGCTGCTCCCACACAAGCCATTAAAACACTACCAGGTTAAACCTGTGAAAATGAGATAGGTGGTGGAGCGATGTAGACACTAGGCTGATGATTTGTCTAGGAAAAAGGAGATTGAGATACTCGAGGGGGATTAACAGATATTTTGAGGGAAAACACACAATGTAGGGAGCAGTAGCAGCTCTAAACTTGGCGAGGTTTGACATGGTTGGAGGAGGGAGTATTACAGGGTGAAGGGAGGTAAATGTGACAGGATTAAATTGTTAATGTGATAGGGTGAATGTGGCATGGTTGGGGAGGCGAGTATTACATGGTTGGGGTAAATGTGGCATTGTTGGAGACATGAGTGTGATAGGGGAAGGAGAGGTGAATGTGACAGGATTAAGGGAGTTAATTGACAGGGTTAGTGTTTCAGAGTGAGGGGGGTGAGTGTGACAGGATTAGAGGTGTTAATGCGACAAGGTGAGTGTGCAGCATTTGGGGTGAGTTTGGCATTGTTGGAGGAGGGAGTGTGACAGGAAGAGGAGTGGTGAGTGTGACAGTGAGAGAAAAGGTGAGTGTAACAGTATTAGGGGGATTAATATAATAAGGTGAGTGTGGCAGAACCAGGGAGGGTGAGTGTGGTTTGGATGGAGAGGGTGAGTGTGACAGGATCAGGATGGGTTAATGTGAGTGTGGCAGAGGTAAGGGGTGACAGTGTGTGTGGGAAGGTGACAGTGTGTGTGGGTGAGTGGAGACAGTTGTGTGGAAGGGAGTGACAAAAGTGTGGAAGGGGGTGACAGAGTGTGGAGGGGTGACAGATGGCAGAGTGTGGGAGGGAAGGGGTGACAGAGTGTGGGAGAGGGTGACAGGTGGCAGTGTGAGGTAGGGGGTGACAGAGTGAGAGATGGAGGGGGTGATAGTGAGGGTAGGGTGGCTGGTGGGAGAGTGAGGGAGGGGTGGCTGGTGGCAGAGGGAGTGGGTGACTGGTGGCAGAGTGAGGGAGGAAGTGGGTGACTGGTGGCAGAGTAAGGGAGGTGTGTTATAAATACCTTTTTTCACCTGGTGGTCCAGTGTCTCTGCTCCCTGGTGTCCTTGCTTACTGGTGGAGCTGCAGACCATGTGATAGGAGTCTTGCAATCTCCAGAACGAGATCTGAGATCGGAAGATAATTCACAGTCTGCAGCTTACACCCGACAGAGCTGCAGACTAGAGGTGCTGGTACTCTCCATCTCAGGGCAGATAGGAGGGGCCTCGTACCCGGCAGCACACAGGGCAAGCCACCGGGCCCCCTCCCGGTGTCAGGTCTTTGGTCATGGACCCAACAAGTCACTCTGCCCTAAGGCGATTTAGGCGGGCGCGAAGTCCTGGCCAGGCCGAGGCCTTAGGTGGCCGCCTTAATCGACTAATTAGAGAATCGCCTTAGGGAGTGAGGGAAGTACGTGTGGGGTTTAGCAATATGTGGGACTGAAAGATGGAAAGATACTGAATAGTAGGAGATGAAGGCACAGGGTTAGGAGATTGTTGTACACTGGAGTGAGTGACAGAGAGATAATTGAAACAGAGCCAGATTACAATAAGGTGGCATTGTTCCAGCTCTGGCCATAACAGTGCTCTCCTTGAGTCAGAAGCAAGATCAAAAGATCTTCCTGTTTAGCTCTTTGCCCCAGCACTACCTTGAGCGAGCATTGTGGTTTGCAGCTCTATTGAGTGCAGAACACTTTGAGAGTTTCCTTGTGGTCCCTCTGCACTTCTCAATGACCCAGAGAGCTACAGGCAGAGATCTTCAACCACAACAGAGCTCTTAAAGTGATCTGCATCCGATAGTGGTGCAGACCACAATGCTCCCTCTCTGGACCACTAGGATCCTGCAAAGAATTGCCTACACTGAACCCCCAGGGATTATACTGGATATTGCCAAAAGGGGTGCAGGAAGTTGGCAAAAGAAAAAAACTTTACTTCCCCAACACATTCAGATACCACTCCAAAAACACACACAACCAGCACATGCAGGCACACTCAGCCTCCCCTCCTACATACAACTGTTAAACTCCACCACACACAACACCCAATCACTACAAATACTCTCACAAACAACACTCAGTCTCCCTATACATATACAACACTCAGCCACCACACACACACAACAGAGTCCTTTGCAGCCTTAATCCAGCTCTGAGTGGAGGACATGGAGAGATAGCAGTGTAAGGGACAGGTGGAGATGAATATACAGTGGAGATGATGAAAAGACTTGGGAAGCTAGAAAGAAATTGTAGCAATGAAGAAAATATAAGACTGATGGACAAGAGAAACGAAACAATCAAAAGATGGGAAGAAATATGAATAGATCAATTGGGAGATCATACGAGGACATCAAGATATTAGACAAAGGGACTAGTGAATAAATACAGTGATGATGCATGCAAATATTCAACAGAAAGGTACTTTTCATAACAAATTTATCAAGTATATGTTAAGGAGCATGATATGTAAAAATAATATCTGATCTTATCCCTTTTTGATGCATCCCTGGCTATAGCTGTCAATCTTGTCAATTGTGTTAGATCCATATGTAAATTAATTAGATTTGACATGCAACATACTTCCAAGAGTTGTGTATTTGCTGTTCATTCTCTTACAACTTTGATGTTTGCTCTTTTGCAGTTATTGATAGAAGTATATAAAGATATTAAATCACAGGAAGTATCCTTCTGCCCAGTCAGGGAGAGAAATATATCATGGGGTAATTTGTACTCCGTAAGATCTGGTTACATTTTGACAAGTGACTAATAGATTTTTTTCATCATCGATTGATCTTTGCCTTTTGCATTATAATAATGAGAGGACGTGTTTCAGATATGGCTGAGTTAGTCAATGAACATGTCTGTGCCTTATGAACCATTTTCTAATTCCAATGATTTTGCTGTTAAAATGCCTGTCTGTTTTATAGGTGGTGGTATAAGCAATTAAATCTAGATTCATATTTCACAAATCAAAAGAAAACAATTTTCTGGTTGACTGGCACATGCCAATAATTCAAAAAGATGTGCTGTGGCAAGAATCGAGTGGAGACAGGATGAAGATTTGCAAGACTGGGTTTCGGACTGGAGGCTAAGTTAAATTGGTATAGTGTAAGGCAATCTGAGTGAATAGGGAGAGAGGGAACAGAACCAGTTCTGCTACTATAAGTAGAAATTCACTTTTGCCTATGTTTCTGATAAGTTCTGCTGAGCTAAAAAAAAAAAAAATGGTGCTTACACATAAGAAAGTGAAAAGGTCATTGTGCTTAAAGGGACACTTCACTGACCAAATTTAAAAATAGAATTAAAAAAAGAAATCACTGTTCAGGAGATATACCCCCAATGAAAACATGCATGCATTTAATTATGCATTTTTTATAGGTGTATATCTAAAACAGCTTGTAAAAGTGGCAGATCTCTTGTCTGCAACCTTTGCAAGCCCTCCCCTTCTAACCTTGCCCAAACTTTTTGTGGCTGTCCAATCACAGACTTCCGAATGCAGATCAATGAAATATCTTTGCAAGGCAGGTGCTATGGACAATTCCTGCCTCTTGAGTTTCGCTCCACTGAGCTAACCAAACCAGGAAGTAACAGCTGACTAGCAGCTGACAACAGACTAGATGTCAGATTAACCGCTGGGGTGGGGTGTAACAATGTTTATTTGTAAAAGTGCCCATTTCCCATTTCTCTTGAAATCTGCACTTTAAAAAAAAAAAATGGTGAATGACATACTCATCACATAAAGCACACATAAAGCACTGCAGCAAGCAGTGTCCCTTTAACGCCTGAATTTGCCTAATTCTTGTGACTTGGTAACAACTTTGGGTCTACATGACGGGTCCCTATAACATTCTCTTTAATTACACAAAAAAAAAGAAAAACACAGCAATTAGTCCTTTACATAGTTATCAAGCTATCAAGTGTGATATTAAACAAAAACCGTGACACAGGACAGTTTATAATGATGAATGAATTGTAAAAATATGCTTGTCAGGGAGAACTTCAAGTGCAGCAACATACCACCCAGGCATATTGAAAGATTTATAGGGGACAGAGATCATGAACAAGTTCCTCCTTTCCTTCTCTTAATATAAGTAGATGTGCCAAACACTTCTAGGTTCAACGTGGTTAACATTTTAAATAATGTATTACATTATTATATTTGTCTATATAACATACTAACCGACCTGCTTGCAAACATATATATGAAACGTTATTTTTCATTATCTTTTGTTGCAATGTCATTGCCATAGTGAAAAACACAAAGGAAGTTGCACATGCTATCCTACTGTACCTAGTAAGTTACCCCCATGCAAGAAATTTTCATATCTTGTGAAAGTTATTTTGTCGGCTGGACAGCAGAATTCGTGACGGTGTAGCACGACATTTACGGTGGCAGTAACTTTTTGACCTGGACTTGAAATTTAGAGTCTAGTTACTAGCATCCAATGTGGGCTAGAGTCTCAAGCATGTTTATACACCCAGTAGTATTCCTTGCTGTGCTGTATAAGTCAGATATCCATGTTTTCTTAATTTTGATCTTCAACTGTTTAGTAGATAACTCCCTAATTTGCTATCCTTACATGGGTGTAACGGCTACCCAGGTAGTAAGAGGGTATCAGCCGTTGGAGACGTCCTTTTCTTCCCGGCAAGTTGCTGTATAGTAATGGAGTCGCTTATTCCCATCCACTGGATCCAAGGCAGGAGTCAGGTAGAGCTCTTAAAAGAGCTCAGTGATTATGCTGCAGAATTCCCTTTCAAGAACGAGACAAGGCTACGTTTTGAAGGGTTAAGAAGAACTGGCTTTTAATGACAGGCACTCTCTTTTTATGTGATTCTGCCCATGCAAAGGAGACACCCACATAATTAACAAAACAACCAATAAAACATAAGGTACATCTCACACATCTCCTCCCCTCAGCTAAGCTTGTAACACAATTAACAAGGACACTTTTTTCCCCAAAGTTTGGATGTACCCCAAATACTTGTCCCCAGATAGCCGTATTCTGGGGGACCAACATAGTCAAAATTCAGCTCATTCGGTTCAGTGGTTCGGGAGATATGGAGCTTGAAAGTTTTGAACGGCCGCACAGGCAAAGTGGCCGAAAACAGTTCCATGAGTTTTGGCCTTGCGGTCGGTCTTGGTTCGTGCGTAAAAAGTCCCGAACGGCTTGCCATCCGTGCGTAACCCGACATTCGCCGGAATCCCCATAGGCTGTTAAGTCTTTCTACCGAATGGCCTGTTGTTCAGTAGTTCTAGCACGATTTCCCGGTGCTATGGAGGTCTCAGCGGTGTTCGCCTA
The DNA here is from genome assembly GCA_933207985.1 of Pelobates cultripes. Taxonomy (NCBI): domain Eukaryota; kingdom Metazoa; phylum Chordata; class Amphibia; order Anura; family Pelobatidae; genus Pelobates; species Pelobates cultripes. The sequence continues at coordinate 48,934,070 of OW240915.1, read as the reverse complement.
CTCGAGTGTCCGATTTTAGTTCCAGACACTCGATGGCAAAACACCGCTGTTCGGGAGTTAAGCATTCGTGGGTTTTCTATGTGAAAGCACTTGATGGATCAGGGAGGTAAATTACCTATAATTAGGAAGCAGGGTGGCCCGGTGTTCGGTAGTTAGCATTCGTATGGGGAATGCTTCAAATGTCACAAACTGATGCCTAGCAAAGACCCATAGAAACAGGTAAGGCTCCTCCATTTGTTACAATGGGATTGCTATAATTAATAATACCAAGTTAGGGACCTACACACTAAACAACTAAAAGAGCAAAATTGAGAAAATAATTATTAATTCTGAGCTTTCAGTAGTTTAGCTGACAACTTTCTAAATGGGTACCAATATGCAGAATTACCATATTTAAGGATACCAAATTAGGGTGCTGTTTAGCAGATACCTTCTGTATTTGGGATCCTTAGTTATGGCAATTCCATCTAATTCCATGGCAAATTATTAAATCAAAACTAAGAAAAGGGCTTTCTTTAAATATTGATCTTTCAGCAATTTAGCAGTCAACTTTCTAAATTTGTACTTCGTAACTTTGTGATTGCCACCTTTACTCATTCCCCAAAGGAAATCCGAATTTAAAAAAATTAATCAAAATTGTCAGATGAAATTTGGTTATTATTGGCATTTATATAGTGCTTTACATTAGGAAGTAAGACAAGCATTTAATTAAATCAAAACATACAGGACAGGAAGAATAGGTTAAGAGGGTCCTACCCAAAAGAGTTTACAATCTAAAGGATTTTACTATTCGGCGTATCAAGTGTTTTGTTTTTTAAAACACTGTTTTGCACAATCCTTCTGGCACCAAAAGGAAAGGAGCCTATTTGCCTGCCGCTATTGTGATAAGTGATATTTTATTACATATATACAGACAATTTTTTTCCATAATTACACAGGACATTTCTGCAGAAGTCACTTGTTTATGTTTGACTAGCATGTCCTTAGCAATCTCCATGGTTTAAAAATGGTATTTGACTTGTTTTGCCTGTGGCTGCTCAGTCTAAAAAACACTCAGACGAAAGCACTGTGGGTTCTTTTGAGCATTATATTTTGGGCTTTATCCTAGTAATTTAGTAACAACACACGTTGCACTGAACATTTGGTATAAACTATAACGGAGTTTGCTGTCCACTTGAGATTTTAAAAATTGTGAAACACACAGTAAAATGTAAGAATATGTAAACGAAACTGTAACAAAAGTGACTGCATCAACTTGAATTATATGCCCTAATTCCTGATCTCAGATTTGGAAGAGAGTCATCTTTTCGTGAGAACTCAGCACCATACAGAGCCACCCTGGGGCTTTCAGAGCCCAACCCATCACTTTACATTATCATCTCCTCGCAGTTGCATCCTGTGCAGACTTTTCATTATAGTACTGAGACTGAAAACCAGAGCTGGTGTAACCACGAGAGATAGCAGAACTCCAATTTTGCAGATTGTTCTTTTTCTTTTCAGAGCGGCTGCAGTTTTGTTTCCATAAGAAATGCAGATCTTGCATTTAATGTGATCTGATTATGAGTTATGAAATAGCTGTACACTGCATAAGTAATTAAAATGAAAAGAACAGACATGTTTCGGATTATTGTAATTATTACTTTTATTACTATGGGCAATTACCACTCTAGCCATTTAGCTGGCTCGGTAAACATAATTTAACAGCACTCTATTCTTACTTGTGTTCGCTGATCCCACTGACAATGCAGCTTAAGGCACCATGAGGTCTGTTCTCTAACGAGCAAACTGTGGAGAGAAGTAAGAGACTTGTAAATTAACAACAAGACAACATAAACAAGCTGGAAAAAAATCTCAAACTCTGAATTCAAGATTTTCCTATTGTAGTTTGGCTCTTCTGGTCTAGATTTTGCAAATCTCATAACACGCAAAACAACCCTCTGAGTGTATATACTCAATATCATCTTTATTCAGTGCTATGTTTAAAATGTGCTATTTTAGTAAGCCTCATTTAACTTGTATATGTTCAATGAACACTATAGAGTCAGAAATACAAATGTGTATTCCTGACCCTATAGTGTTAAAACACTATTTAGGTGGCCTGCCCCCTCTTGCTCTCCTTAAAAAAACTCACCTTTTTTCCAGCGGTTGCCCTACCTCCAATCCTCTTCTTTGGCTGAGATCATTAGAATCCAATACTTAGAAAAGCATTGGATTGGCTGAGATCATTAACTGCAAGGACAGGCTATACTCACCAGAACAACTACATTAAGCGGTAATTGTTCTGGTGACTATAGTGTCCCTTTGATGTAAGGAAACTCAAAAGATACCCAAAGACCCCACAATGCTTTGCCAGCTTGTAGAAATGCAAATTATCATGGATGTTGCAATTCTGAAACAGCTGAGAATCTACTTTTTGGGAACCCCTTCGTTAATGTGATTTGCATTAGGCAGGAGCCAAAAGGCTTTTCTCCAACTCTCCAAACACCTTATGTCTTCTAAAGCAAAAACAGGATAGCAGGTCTGTTCTGCTGTTGTTTCTTGCAGTATTTAGTTATTGCACAGACACCCCTATATACAGTTATTTGGTTCATGTAATAACAACTTCAACATCACTACCTGTTTGGACCTCAGATTTGCTATTCCGACAGGGTCAAGTGCAGCATTGACTTTTTACTATTTTAGTCAATCAAATAAATACCATTACATTGGGTAGTAGTAACATCTATTAATTATCTGTTGTTTTAACTAAATTCTCCTAGAAATGTCTGGGAACCCTTTCAGAGAAAAGTGCTATCAAAAATGATCTCATTAAAACATATATTATTACTACTTATGTATTAGAGATGTATTTGTCAGATGGCGTATTAGCTAATAGTGATCTGTTCCAAAATGAAGGTAAAAATAGCAGAGTTAGGAAAACAAATCTTCAGCTCAGCTATTGTTACACCGTGTCCAATTTATTAAAATAATTTTTCAATGCAATTTGCGTCCTAGTTAATCAAATATTAAGATTTTTTTTTGATGACACAATAGTTACGTCCATTTATTGAAAAAACATTTGGCGGATCTTTTTTCTATTTGTCTCTATTCTCCACCCTCCTACATAATAAAAGTTTTTAATAATTAACACAGATAAATAATTAATATTATAAAGGGATGATGGAGAAATTTTATATTTTCTGTTTTGTATATGTTTTGTCTATATAACCTTATAAAAGCATTGTATTGTTAATGCTCCCCAGGACTCACATGAAAATAAAAGGAAGTGTGATGTATTCTTCTGGGTATGACATTTTCCCTAATTTATATTAATATACATAATTCATGCAGGGGACCTAGCCTTTGTCTAACGCGTTGCTTCCATATAAAATAGAATTACTCACCGAATGTAGCAGCGAGTGACTTTCATAAAATAGTGCCATATAAATCATGTAACTGGCTTGCACAAGATAAAATGACCCGTATCTTAACCTTGATCCCTATTATTGCATCTAACCTTGATTCCTTTGAGTATTATAGGACCAAATTAAATGATAATTTAAAAAATCATGGTATCTGTACAAACTGCTAAATATTTGAATGTTTTTTTTACTTTATATGTCACAGCTCCAGAAAAAATAAATGTTGCCTTGTGGAATAGGGCGGATTTTATAATGGATATTAAAACTACAAAAAAAAAAGAACAAAAAGTTTTTTCTATTTTTCTTTCTCTATGTTTACCCTAACATATGTTTGCACTTTTTTCTGCAATTCTCTGATAAACTGTTATCTCCTAGACAGGAAGGGAAGTCCGTTTCTTCTTTTTTTCCTTTTTGAGCTCTCAGAATTGTTTAGATGGCCTATCAATGACTTTTACAAATGTCCCTCCAACCACTACATTCCCTCTTATTTGTTTCTCACATTCTTTTGTTTTCATTACTTTGCGCAGGCCTATAATTAAAATGTACTTTTCCGGGCATCCACCCGCTCATTTCCTTTACTTTTTTTTTTTTTCTTCTTTCATAGGTTTGCTTCTTGTCTGTGGTCCTCCTTACACCATTTAAAAAAAAAAAAATCTCACATGGTCTATTTATCTGTTCATGCAAAGTGTCTCTGGCTTTAATGGGTGGCGTCAGGGCTTTAACAACACTACTACATAATCATGCAAGTTAAAACAGATTTGATTACTACTCAGAATATTTACTGCAGAAATCCGGGAAGCAGTAATTGGTGTATGGAATTAGAATAGTAAATCCTCAAAATAAAGGTATGGTTTCCACACAAGACAGCCACATTTATACAAAAATGTTTAAAAACAAAGGATTTAAAGAAATGTTGTCATAGAAAGAATTATAGTGTCTCCCTTTAACAAGACTGTTTGATTCTACTTATTGTTCTAGACAAATGTATAGAATGCATACATTTTTTCCTTGTTTTCTTTTCAATTCCTCATTTTCTTTCCCACAAAAAATATAGATTACTCGGTTTCGGAAGAGATTTGCACAACGCCCTTAGTGTCTGCTAAAAGGAAATAATAATTTTGCAGGATTTATTATGTATCATGTCTACATAACCCCTTTATTTAACAATTATAGTTCTGAAGAATAAAATTTAATGTAGAACTTGACATCAGGTTATTTAATTCTATCTTGTACCTGTGGCCTTCCATGGTGGTTCCCAGTTTTAAATTATAAAGTTGATCCAGGTGGAACAAAAGGGAGTGTTGTCCCACCCTGAGGGGATATCCTAGGGTGAAACAAGATGTTTAGGCCACTTCCCCTGCACCTCCCAGATCAAAAGAAAAGTCACCTAAATAGTGCTTCCAATTAGGGGTTAACCCTGGAGCTAAACTAATGACAATGAGAACAAAAATCCCAGTGTCACCCAAAATTGTGGGATACACAGGGAGGAAGCACAAAGGTATTACAAGGGGCCAAAAAGAACCTTAAATTTTATTCTCAATGATACAAAAAATAATGGTCCACTTAAAAAGAAAATATAAACAGTATTAAAACAGGGGTATTAGAGGTGGGTGGTTCCACCTCTGGACAGGTAGGGAAGAGGATATTTACAAAGAGAGGTAGAAGGTCTGCATCCTTGAACTAGACTCATCCAAACCTCCACTGTACACTGTGTCCCAAAACGCCAGAGAGGGAACCAGGAGGTTGCAAAAGATAAAGGTACTACACCATCCCCATTAATAAAAATCTCTCGCTGTCCTTATATACCTCGGCACCGCACAGAGCTAATGCCTACCTGAACTAGAAGCCCTGAACATTCAAAACAAACATTCAAACGTGCATAGTGCTACCTAAGTGCACATTTCAGCGTACTAAGACACCATCGTCAGGAGCAGAGTGGCCATAGGTATCCTCTGAGTTGGTTTAAATACCCAGCCCTCAATTAGCCTTCAATAAACATGTGTGAATGTTCCGATAATCAGATTGACAACAAGCCAATCAGATGGCAGAGGTGTGGCCAGGGAGTGTGGCAGCATGAAGGTATGTAGGAAGGTCCAATCTTCCTTTATTTGCTGAAGACAATCCTCTATTTCAGGGGTTCCCAACCCAGTCCTCAAGTACCCCCTACCAGTCCAGGATTTAGGAATTACCCTGTTGTGTCTAAAGTGTTTTGTTTAGTTTTTTTCTAAAACTATGCATTTCCTGGTACTCTTAGGATCTGGTAGGATTCTTAAAATTTACTAGCTTGGTGGAAGCTATTTAATACCAGTGGAGATTTGACCTAAAGCCCACTTGTTCACCACTTCCCACACAAATCAGCATTTGTTTTTATTTTCATTTTATCTAATACCCTGTCATTTTTGACATCCTCTTACTTTTTCGCTAGTTCACTATTTAATTAAAAGTGCCCAGCTTTCCCCACTTTTTGAAGCACTGTTCCTGCACATTCCCTCTACAGCTGTTTATCATTACGTTTTGTGGCTGCTGTCTCACTATGTGCTTCCTCCCAATGTATCCCACAATTTTGGGTGACACTGGGATTTTTGTTCTCATTGTCAGTTGGTTCTCTGTTAATCATTAATAGCGTCTGTGCATGGTTTTATGCAATATACTGAATGTTGCTGTAGCAAGATAAGTGAGCATTATGATTAGCTTAGTGCAGCAATGCCTGGAGATATTAAGCAAATCCGGAACTTCTGAGTATCTTTTGCTAATTATTACTTATTGTAATTTATTGTTTTTGCGTTTATTGCTTTAATCCAATATCTCATATCTTTATGAGAGTACATTATAAAGTACCAAGCACCATAACCACTACAACATCCTGTAGTGATCATAGTGCCAAAAGCACCCTGGTATTCCCCAACTGCAAGTAGTCAAACTGTTTTTCAACTTTCATCTTGTCTGTTAGATGTAGCTGAAATGGATCCCAGGTAACAAGTCAAACCATTCTAAAATAGTTTGACTACTTACAATGGAAGGCTCCTTTGAACCCCTGGCACCATAACCACTAAAATTTGCAGAAGTAGTTAAGGTGCTTGGAGTGTACTTTAAAAAAAACATGTTACTGCCAGCTTGAAGTGTCCCTTTAAACATGTTGCGATACTCACATTATGTTGTAGTGGACAGTAGTTGCAATACAAACTGAGACATATCCGTGACTGCAATGTGATACATTTAAGGTGCAGTACATTTCAGGAGCACTGCAGACATTCTACCTATACAAGCATTCCTTCTGCTAACCTTTCTCTATACCAGGACATGTTGTAAACCTACTCCTGTGAGACTAAACATGGTCGTCTGGTATTTACGATCACCAAGGTGAACTCTATGCTTAGTGATGAAATAGAAGTTACTGGTTAAGTTCATGACTAAAGCAAAGTCTGTTTTATGATACCTTGTAGTAATATCCCAAATAAAAACAGACAATTGGATGGAGTTCTAAAGTCCATTTATTTTTATTAAACACATAAACGTAAGTTATTACACATGTAATAAATACAAACTTAAAAAGTTTCCAATAAGAACCTATACGATTAAAAGAAACACTTTATGCCATTATTTAGGCAATGACATCACACAGATGATTGGCAAATGATTAAAGGACAACTAAGCTCACCCAAGTCACAGTATGTCAATGAAGTGGCCTGGGTGCAGAGGTCATGTCCTTTTAACCATTCTAGGCAAAACATTGCCATTGCCAATCATTATCTTGTTAAACATAAAGAACATGAAAATGTACAATGTGTATATACCTTTTTGGTGATTACATTTAATTTTGCATTAAGTAAATACACACATTAAAGGAATGCTTCAGAAATACTATTCCCTCACATAAAAACCAAAAACTATTTAAGGATAACCAGTCCACAACTGGTTTGCATTATAGTAGAAACATTTTATAATGATTATTTTTCTCAATTAACCTTCATACTCTATCATTACTCATTACTAGAGGATGTAGTGAGCACACAGTGCAAGCAGAATTATTTGCTTATATTAATTAGAATAAGAATTGCATTAAAATTGTAATTATGAGGTAAGACCCCATCGCTTGGTATTCACATGCATCCGGTACTGGGAAACAATGATTTTCTATTGGTGGAATCACTGACTTACTTTCAGTGGTGGCATCGAGTGTTTCCTCAGAATCCACGTTTTTACAGTATGGAATTGACCTATTCCTTTTAATAGCCTTAAAAAACGTTATCACCTTTCTCCATTGATTACTTTTTTTGCAGTCAGTAACTAGGCTATGTTAAGGACTTCCTTTCTAAATATTTAAGTGAGAATAAGACCCGCAACACATGCTGGTAAACATGTAGGTCCTTAAGCTTGATTTTCCTCTTTACTTGGATATGTATTCACTTGGGAGACTGCTGAGAGAGTTTGAAACTCCAGCTTGATTTTTATCCTCATTTGGGTATGCACTCACTTGTAAGTCTGAAATGGAAGAGTCTCATGACCTAGAAGTCCACTATCCATTAAGATAACTAGATGTTACACTTGTGCGTTCAGTTTCAAACAAGCTGCAGTTGATCTTAATTTTGGGTGATCTGAGGGTTATTCAAATTCATAACTCTGAATCGCCATATGGATGTATCACAAAACAAATGATACTTGTAATGGATTAGAAGTTGTGTTTGTATTGTGATTCATCGTTCTAACTACAGCACAAAAAATAAAAGAGATGATTGATGGGAAAAAAGATGATTGATGGTTAGGGGACAGAGGATAAATGTTTTTTTCACAGTGACCAATACAGGAAGAAGTAAAAGAAACTACATACATATTCTAAATACATAATGTATACATATATTTTGTTTTACTCCTCCTCCTTTTTCCCCTCAATTGGGAAAGAGTGGGGGAAAATTGAAAATTTGAAGTTAGAGATTTATGTCCAAATCGAGAAGTAGAATACAGGGTTTTTAGAAAACCAACAGAAAGATATACCATCATTCATACCTCAAGCACATATCCCATTGCACTAAAGACATCTTTAATATATAGTTTAAAGTAAAACTCAATACAAGTTACATTGATTTTGTTTTTTTATATTATCATCTTAAAGATTCTGCCTAAATTGGGGGAATCTCCTGATTGCTCAGATCCCCCTCCAGTGACTGTAAATTTAAGGATGCTTTGATATGCAGTGACAATCTGTGCTCCTCTATGGGAAGCACTGCATGAGCTCGGGGGTTTGGTACAAGAGAGACACAAATGTAAATGTTTTTGTTCTCGTTTATAAAGCAGTAAAAGAGTGTGGTTAATACACCATGGATGACCCTTTTAGTCGCAGGCCATAAATCTTTGTACAATAGTCAATACACATAAGCATAATCTTTCTATAGGGTCATAGCCCTCGGGCGATATTAGTCTATAGCTTCTTTCTTTCTTTGAACTCATCTCCTGAGTTAGCCGTTCCTGTAAAAACAAACTCTTGCTGTAATGACATTTCAGAACAACAGAACATTGTTGAACACATCTACACATCACAAACAAATCAGCGGATCAGTTTTCCCACATTATTTTTGGAATTAAGAGTTTAAACTGCAGCTAGTGTTCTTGTGTGCAATCATAACATAAGACAGAAAAGTTACCAATTCTGTTCCTGTCACCCATACCCTGTATAACTATAGAAGAAAATGTATGTATTTCATTCTAGAATCAAACTGAGTGTATTTACTAAAACTCGACATCAGGGGTCCTCAAACTCCGGCCCCCCAGATGTTGCTGAACTACAACTCCCATGATTCTTTGAATTATATAGATAGCCAGAGAATCTGGGGGGGCGGAGTTTGAGGACCCCTGCTCTACATAGAACAATACTTAGAAAACCTGCTCAATAAACTCTTAGCCAAACCCCACTCCTTCCAACGTGATTGATTATAATTCGATTTTAATAAATTCTGTACAATGGATTCTTGCAATAACCCTCTTCTTTTCCTAGTACAAACTTTCAATCAATGAAAATTAACTAAAATAGTTGAAAGATAGTTTTTTTTTGTAATAAATATAAAATGTTTCTTTTTTTTTTTTAAACAGGTGACATATCATACATTATAGATAACAAGACCTTTTGCAAGTACAGTTTAGTTACATAAACAATTCAGACAAAAATTAGGCATGCTTGTTGTCAGTGCTTTCCGCACAAGAACAATATAGTGTGGGACCACTTTTGTAAAGTTTAAAGTAGGAAAACAAACTGACCTGTCATCGATCTCCTGTTAAAACGAACACCTATCTCTTTGACCTGGTTCCATTTGAGTGTTTTGCATTTTATCATTGCTGAACAGTTTAAAGCTCTGTAAAAACTTACACCTCATTTCCCTGTTAGTATAGCATTAATTAGTCTATCTTATTCCTTGATGAAGGTCATTTGTTTTTTCGAATCATCCATATCTCAGATAGAAAAAGTAGCACTCTAGAAACCATACCCACTTTATCTAAATGAAGTAGTTATGGTGCACAGAGTCCGATGGTGTTGTCTTACCTTCTAATGTCAAACTGCATCAAACAGTTTAACACAGATGTAGTAATCACAAACAGAAAGGAACTGCAGAATGAAAATGACATTACCATTTACAAAATATCACCACTTATGCTTCCATGACATGAGGTGGCCAATCTCAGATATAATACTACAGGTAAAGAACACATATTGCATGATGAGCAGGCTTTGAAAGCTATAAGAGGATACAGAGAATTACTAAAAAAAGAAAATGCCATATTGTGAGGCCAAAACGTCGTTCTCTATACCCTGTTATACCCAGTAAAGTCGGCTCATCAGGCATCACAGAGCTCCCAGACTTCTTCTTTACCTGCAACACAAAAGTAGTGTGTCTAGATGTCCATCCGCTGCCTCTCCTTTGGTGATCAAGCTAATGTGAAATCTTTCACTTGAGTAGCAAAGGGGCGTCAGTGGTAGGCTGACAATGATCAACTAACACTCTCATTGTATCACATGCTCCCCATTGCAAGCAAATATACAAACAGGATGCTCTCAGCCTATCAATGTTTGTCGCACCAGCTAATGCTTTTGCAATAGGTCAATCAGCAAAGAAGAGGCAGCAGGTGGGTGCCTGGAGATAATACGTCTATGTTAAACCTTTTAAAAACATTTTACCACTAGGAGCTAAGACAGTGCCACTGGACTCTAGACAATGTTTCTTTAATGAAACAACGTCAGTACCCTTTCTCAGGTTCTCACATTCTACTACTAGTAATGGTACTGGAGATTGCTAAATTAGTACCCAGATCGCTATAACTCTAGAATATGCCTGAATATGAGAAAATCTCTGTGTGTTCTTCCAAGTAAACAAAAAGTTTAATTATTATTATTTACAGAAAATACTGAATAATACTCAGAGCTGCAAATTTAGTGGGAACCAAAAATACATGAATAAAAATATGCAAAAAAGAATAAATAGTGTTGTACGTTTAAATGTTGAAATATATATATGCAGATTGGTTACACAGATTCTAGTCATACTAGATGTTGAAATCCTTGGTCATAACATTTTTTCATTTATAATTTTTTTTTAATAAGTGGCCATGTGGTGACATACGTAATCACTCATGCTAAAAGTCTTTCGTCAGTGTGATAAGATAACAAATAACACAATGGGGCATATTTAAAAAAAAAATATAAAAAGAAATGGGGCAAATTTTGGCAGAGATTTATCAAAGAAAAGCTTCCCAGTGATTACTGAGTCTTTTTGCTGTGATAAGTAATTGCTTTGCCCCAGAATTGTCCCAGTGTAGAGTGACTCATAATGATAGTGTCCTGGTTTTAATATGTGACTGTGTATAACCATCATACCAAGCATTAAATAAAACAAGGCAGGGACATACAACAGTGCAGAAAAACAGGGGGAAATACATTTTACAAATCAGAGTTTCACTGTTAGCAAAGTAAGTTATTACTTGAACTTAAACCTTTTTTGCGAACGTTGATAATTATGAAAATATATTGTTTTTTTATAAGTATATATAAATGTTGTAAAGGATAAAATTGGTGCTGGTCAATGCAGTCTACATTAAACTTAAAGGAACATTGTAGGTAACATAACCAGTTGTATGGATTGAAGTGATTATGGTACCTGGAGTTCATGGGCACTGGGTTCCACATCATTGCTAAATGATTCATTCACTGTTGAGATTCTTGGTCCCCGGCTGCCAGAAATCCAGCCTCCAATGATAATATGGCAGAAGCAGAACGTTCTTTTCTTTACGTCATACCAGTGAGAGTGGTCAGTGATTGGCAGCGTCAGTGGTCAGTGTCACTGGAGTCAATCCCTCGTATGAACTGGTATGGCGCTACGAAGAAGCATAACTATGCCTCTGTTATACCATCTTTGGAGGCCAGTCTTCTGGTTGCTGTAGACTGAGAACCTCTACAAAATGTGATTGCGCAGACCCCAGGCACCATAACCACATCAATCTTCACAAGTGTATTTAATAATATAAAATTATAAAATGTATATGTTGTATGTGGAGGGGACACAGGTCTTGTGCCCACCCCATATCTCCCACTAGCACGTGTGCTGCACTGACAGGACTGAGCTAAAGGTGACACAAACCGAGGGACTGAAGAGGGTGGTATGAGGAATGCTAAGTAACATAGGGAAGGAATATGGAGAAATACACACATAGCGGGCAAGGCACACATAAAGAGAGCAAAGAGGAATTTCATGGGGGTAAATAAGAGCTCAGCCCTGCACTATATTTACTGTTCAAAAGGACACTATACATCGTTGTTGTACAGTTGCTCTCTACAATTTAATGTAAAAGGACTGTGTGCAATTGGAAGGTTACTTTGAGAGTTGTGGCACTATAAAAATGAATTATGCAGTGTAGTAAAATGTATTAAATGTTTCAGAAGGCTTTAGGTTCTACAAATACAGATTGGCTTTAGGTTGTACAAATATATTTGGAGCAACATTTTGTACATATGTCTTCAGATGGACAATGATTTTGTCTTCCTTTTTTAACCCCTTAGTGACCAGACCATTTTTCAATTTTCTTACTGTTAAGGACAAAGGCTGTTTTTACATTTCTGCTGTTTGTGTTTAGCTGTAATTTTCCTCTTACTCATTTACTGTACCCACACATATTATATACCGGTTTTCTCGCCATTAAATGGTCTTTCTAAAGGTACCATTATTTTCATCATATCATATAATTTACTATAAAACAAATTATAAAATTTGATGAAACATACTTTTTCTAAATTTGAACTCCAAAATCTGTTAGGCATTTACAACCGCCATAACACACCCATGCTAAATAGTTTATAAATTTTGTCCTGATTTTTTTTTTTTTTTTGACAATCAATTTTCATTGAAATGTTTTCTTTTTTGTTATATCAGTGCATGGTTGGGTACAGAAATAAAGAAGGGACATTGTGCATATAAAATTTGTTACAGGAGACAAAGGGTCAAGAATGTAACAGCCAAACATTGACATTATGACATGATGGTATAGTAGCTTAGGGAGATCAGCAACAGGAGGTGAATGGTCCGGCTATCTTCTAAGTCTACCCCTGACCAAGGGGGCAGCGGGGGAGGGGAGGGATTATTGGTGTTAGAGCATTCCCATTAATGTATGGCTGAGTACCCTGTCGTCAGAGGTCCGGAGCATCTATCTATGGGTGATTAGGCTCCATTTAGCTAGCTGAACTAGGCTGAACACGTGTACTGTATCTGGCCAAACATTAGTTTAATTTGTAGATAATAAAACTGAATAGGTAAAAATAGTTAAACTAAACATAAGAGGTTCAAACTGCAGCTTCACAGCTGTCAGCATCCTCTGTGTTCAAGTCCCTGGTGAGGAGAACGGGAGCATTCCAGAGGTGGAGGGGACAACTGTCTTTGGGTCTCGTGCCTGTGAGCTGGTTCGTTGTGCAGGGTCTGTCTTCGGGCCCTCTGATGTGGTTACCCTGTCCGTTACAGCTTGTAAATCCACTTTTATCACTGCCACATCGGCTGCTAATAGGCCCTTTATCTCTGTGATCAGATTGCGAAAGTCACGTTGCGTGACCGGGGCTGATCCCTTCATGTCTCCTGTAGGGTGAGGTACCTGTTCAGATGTGTCAGACCTGTACCAGTCGGCACAGTCTTGAGTCCCACCGCCGCCGCCATTTTGGTTAGTGGCTGCCGCTGAAGCATGGAGCCAATGTCTCTGGTCCTCGAGGGTGGTTTCTGGTTCAGCTTTTGTGTCCATCGCCCCATGGTTGGTGTCCAGTTAGGTAGAGGAGCGAGCGGAAAAGCCTCCGTGTCTGAGTCCTCAAAGGGCTCTAGGCCGAAAAGTAGTGCAGACAGTTCTAGGCCTGTCTGTAGGCCCCAGACCTCTGCTTTTGTCGTTTCGCTTTGGCGGTGTGTAAGAACAGCACAGAATGCCGCTTAGTGAGCAACATATCTGCGCTACAGACTCCCATCTCAGGTAAGAAGACTTTGATCAAGCAAACACAACACAATGGACAATTATTTTAATTAGAAAATGTTACCAGGGATCAAATAGTAATATACAGACAGTTTTAAGCCACATGTATTAACACATATTCATGCATGGTTACAATATTTAAAAATCCATCAAGAAACTTGAGACACAAGCTTTGTTATTCAGAATTATTTCATTCTAATAAGTATTAGCTGAGGACATGACCTTTCCCCATAAATAAATTTAAAAAAAAAGAGAAATGAGGTAAGTGCATAAAATGATCAATGAAGTAGCCATTTGTATTTAGGGAATATAAACGTGTGGTTGTGCATTGACTTGACAGGTGCATCGTCACCATACGGGCTGGTGGAATAAACAATCCCCATCATCCACCCAAAAAGACACAAACACTGATGTTATACGGGTCAAATAAGTCCACAGCTTTATTAAATATATGTTAATCATAACTTAACATAAACATGAATAAATAAAGTAATTGCCCCCAACCCCTACCCTGTAACAGAACATAACCCTCACGTCATGAAAAAGGCGGTGACACATATTTGTAAGCAACAAACATTTACATAACAAAACATTCAACATCATAAACAAAATACATAAAGTGCCATTTACTTCGATAGCCATGGTAGGGGTATACCCGGATAACCTTACCCCACCAGGTTCTGAGATACCGATGATACCAAATTTAACATGAACCGTTAACCCCTTCTCAAACAGCAGAATAACTACCAGGTACTTAACAAAGAGCCAGTTTTACCCCTAACCTTCAGCTCACTAACCCCACCACAAGCTTAGACCTTGACCCCTAAAGACGTCCGAGCTCCACCACCCACCGAAAAAATAAGGCCCTACTCAGTCCTTCCTGAAAGCCAAGTTTAAAAGGTCCCAACCCACATCTGAAAAGTAAACCCTGTCAGGGCGAAAGTAACTGGGTGGCATAGTCTCCAGCTCTGTGTGCCTAACAACCACGCCCCCAGTTTACCTAACGAAACTGGCCATTACACTATTCACCATACCCCGACACTTCCCTTGCGTACCACCACCATAGCCAGGGGACCATCTACGACCATACCACTAAGACTCACGGAGCCGCATCCCGAAGCCGATTGATATCCTGTTTCATCGATTTTACAAGCTGCTGCTGAGGGACAAGCCCTAGGTCATTACCGGTATGCAAGACCACAAAGTCTGGCGTCCTCCCACTAGCTAATAAACGAAACAAAGCCTCACATACATCTCTCCAACCGGCGCCTAGGTAACCAAACCATTTGATCACAATCCGGTCTACAGGAAAACCCAGCTGCTGACCCTGGTCATGAGCTGTGGCCCTCCTCTTCGCCCAGAAAATGAAAGAATGGCCTATGATCCAGGCCACCCGACCTACAGAGAGAAAAGAGATAATCAATCAACAACCCCTACAAACCACCCTTCAGCAGTCCCAGGCGCACATATGACTGGAACCGAACTGATTCCCACCTCCCTATCCTTTTGACAAGTTCCTTACCAAGCTCCAACCGGGTTGCCCCGTGGCTGCCCTGATGCAGAACAAATGGGTCCCGAACCGGTCGGGTTGTAGCCCCAGCCTCCCCAGTCCCATCCTGAAAACCTTAAAGAACTGAAAACGGGAAAGTGAAGCACCATCCCCGTGCCGCAACAAGGATCCATCTCCGGAAGGCTGCTAAGCCAGATACCGTGACACATTGGCAACCGGGCACAACGGCAACCCCGGGAGAGCATACAGCAGAAAATTCTTACCTCTTCCACGCACATCAGTCTTCAAACGGGCCAAATAAACCACAATCCGAGTCTCCCGAAGTCACACATCCGCCAACTGCAGGCCCCCACCTCCAACCCAGGTAGCACTCACAAGCTTCCACGATCCGGAAAGCGCCGAAAAATGCTAACACAAATGCGGTACGAAATAGGAGGGACTTGGAGCTATTGAAACAGATCTCCATCTAGACCCGAAGCAGACCGTCTAATACCCCCAAGGACACAGGCCGCCTCGTATCCACAGACTTGCAACCCCTCCGAAAGCCCTTTAGCAATTGTCACACAACAAAATGCTTTGTTAGATCTACCCACCTATGGAGCTTCAACCAGAAAGCCAGCGCAGCTATGTGCTGATCCACGACCGCCTGAGAAACCCCTCTTACGAACAGACGAAACCTAAACAGAACTGCGTCCAAGTGAGAGTCATACACCTCGTCTCCGATCCAACCCACGACTCCTCCCAGCCATCCCAAACCTTACGGCAGGCCATCCAGGTGCGGGGAGCTAGAGAAGCTCTCACAAGTCCTCAAAGCAAGCTGTTCCGAGCACCCACATCTCTTCCAGGCACGCTTGCACCTCGTCCTGCACTCTAGGTGCCACCATCTGAAATCGGGTCCACTGCAAATGAGACAATGTCAGTTACCACATTCAAATAACCCGGGACATGGCGCGCACAGAAAACCACATTGAGAGACATACAGAGCAGCACAAACCTACACAATAAGCGCACTACTGGCCCCGAAGAAGCCGATAGGTGGTTGATCGCGTGCACCACTGACATATTATCAGAGTAAAAGACCACCACCTTTCTGTCCCTAAGCAAGTCATAGCGATAGCGCCACTACCAGCAGAAAGAGCTCAAGAAAAGCCAAGTTGCGAATGAGCGGGCTCACCGTCCACTCAGCAGCTCTGTGCACCACCTGCCTGAGAAATACACCCCGAAGCCAGGGCCGGACTGGCCCACCAGGATACCGGGAAATTTCCCGGTGGGCCGTCGGCACCTGGGGCCGGGCAGACAGCCGGCTCACCTGCGGCCGCAGAGGGAGCTCCCTTGGCGGCCGCAGGGGGAGCTGGCTGTTCTGCCTCTGCTCCCCCTCCCCAGCGCGCTAGAAAGAGACCGGGGCCGGAATATGACGTCATATTCCGGCCCCGGTCTCAGTAAGCAGTGCGCTGGGGAGGGGGAGCAGAGGCAGAACAGCCAGCTCCCCCTGCAGCCGCCAAGGGAGCTCCCCACAGCCCTAGGTAGACATTGTGTGTGTCAGTGTGAGTGTATGTGTGTGTTTGTGTGTCTGTATCATGGTGTGTGTGTGTCTGTGTCATGGTGTGTGTGTGTCATGGTGTGTGTGTGTGTCTGTCTGTGTCATTGTGTGTATCTGTGCGTCTCTGTCTGTCATGGTGTGTGCGTCTGTGTCATGGTGTGTGTCTGTGTGTCTCTGTCTTTCATGGTGTGTGCATCTGTGTCATGGTGTGTGTGTGTGTCTGTCTGTGTCATGCAATGTGTGTCTGTGTCATAGTGTGTGTGTCTCTGACTGTCATGGTGTGTGCGTCTGTCTGTGTCACGGTCTGTCTGTGTCACGGTCTGTCTGTGTCATGGTGTGTGTGTTTGTCATGGTGTGTGTCTGTCTCTGTCATGTAATGTGTGTCTGTGTCACGGTGTGTGTGTGTCTGTGTCACGATCTCTCTGTGTCGTGGTGTGTGTCTGTGTGTCATGGTGTGTCTGTCTGTGTCGTGTGTGTCTGTGTCACGGTCTGTGTTATGGTGTGTGTGTCAAGTTGTGTGTGTCTTTTTTAAGGTGTGTCTGTCATGGTATGTGTGTGTCTCTGTCATGGTGTGTGTGTGTCTGTCTGTGTCATGGTGTGTCTGTCTGTCATGGTGTGTCTGTGTTTCTGTCTGTGTCACGGTGTGTGTCTGTCATGGTATGTGTGTGTGTATGTGTGTTTTTACTCACCTTTTTTTTTTTTTCCCACGTCGTGCTGGTCTCCCCTCAACTGGCCCTGCCTCTACGGCTGAGATCATCAAGCTTGATGATCTCAGCCAATCCGCACTGACACAGGAAGCACCTCTAGTGACCGTCTGAGTGTCTGTCACTAGGAAGCAATGTAAACACTGCCTTTTCTCTAAAAAGTCAGTGTTTACATTGAAAAGCCTGCAGGGACAGGCTGTAGACACCAGAGCCACTACATTAAGCTGTGTGTGTGTGTGCGCGCCTGCTAGTGAGTGGGCTTGCTTCTGTGTGTGTGTGTGTGTGTGTGTGCCTGCTACTGAGTGAGCTTGTGTTTTTATTTTAATGACCTTATGTATATCAGTGAGATTGTTTGTCTATGAGGCTGTGTATCAATCAGCTTGTGTCAGTGAGATTGTCTGTGTCTGCATGTGAGTATGCTTACTGTATAATTAAAGATTTTACTCTGAAAGAACCAATATTTTATATTGGAAAAAGATATATATATATATATATATATATATATATCTCAATCATCTAGGGTGGCAAGACATAGCCTTACATATTACATGCGACAATATATGGCACAATGACTTATGGGGCTGGCATAGATTTTTTTTCCAGGGCTGCTTTGGAATCCCCAGTCCGGCCCTGCCCGAAGCCCATGCTTCGCAAAGCTTCAGTGAACAGTTCCAGGTCTGCCGCTATAATGGAATTCTCCTGAAAAAGCACCATCCCATTAAAGTCCCGCAAAAATCAATCCCAAACCTCCAGATCCGCCCTCATGGGCAAAGTCACCTGGAGATAATGGTGAGGCGACAAGCACTCAAAGTTGAGTTTTTCGAGGAGCAATTGCATTGTGCGAAGCATAACCTTCCGAGCACGGCTAATCTCCTCCACCAGCCCCCGTAAGGCAAAAAGCCACCTCAGTATGCACCTTCGCCATAAGGGCATCACGTCCAGCCTGCATAAACAACTCGACCGCATGGTTAAATGATGCGTAAGCAACTTAGCACAGATCCCCTTCAATGTCGTCATTTACAGACGAGCCCTTAAGATACAGGCAAAATTTTCCCAACTCCTTCATGGGGATCACACATAATGGAGACACCCGCAGGTGGGGAAAAGGCGGCTCCCCAAACAGACCGGCCATCCATCCCAGTTGAACTTCCTTGCCCAATTTCTCCCTCACCACCTCTGGAAAATCCAACACCGACATCAAATACTGGAAACCCTGTTTACCCTCCCATTCCCTAAATGGAATAAAGAAACCCACCTCAAAACCCGACGTCGAGTTTCACCGGCGCTAAGCCCCTGAGCAACTGAGGCTGCACCAGCCACGGCCGCCCCAGAGGTTGCCCCTTACTTTCCACATTTAAAGCACCTGTTGAGGCAATGGGCGCCACCACAGCTCGAGCGCTCATGCTTAAACCGACAGGCCAAACCCCACTTGAACTGACCCTCGTTAAAGAGCCAGCAAACACCCTTTTTAAAGGTGGCTGACGTTGCACAGGCCACTTGCTGAAAGGGAGACGCCTTCTGCGCTATCATCAGCTTCATCAAGACAGGCAAGTCTATCTGGTCCCACCTCATCCCAGGGTTAGCCGAGAGCCACTGCCGGAACTGCTCGTCATACTTCCACCATGCGAGCCCGCCATACGTGCAATAAGCCTCCCATATGCCATCTAAGTAACAGAACAAGGAGGAATACAGCCCCGGCGACTTTTCCCCAAGTACGCTGGCGAGAATGCAAAAAGCCCGCAGCCAGTTACCGAACGACTTCGGAAACTTTCAGTAACTCTTACACTTTTCCTCCTCCTTCTTCTTGTCATCATTCTTGTCCTCCTCCTCTTGTCAGCCCTGTGCTGTTCCACCTTCCCCCATGAAACAATAAGGTGTTGTAAAGAGTTCAGTAAACTGTAAGTCCTGGGCAGGGTGCCAGTGGCCACCATACAGCGCCCCGTATGCACCCGCCTGGCCTGGAGCCACTCTCCAGATTCGGACCCCCTGCTAGTGACCACCCCTGGGCTAACACCGCAGGGAGCCATGTGGGAAAGGGGGCCATGCCCACCCCTGTGTCAGGGCCCTTATCCACTAAGGGGCTACATTCCTAGGGGCTACATGACAGTTCATAGACTATTACCCCCTGAAATAAGAACTAAATTAAGTTTCCTAAAGTGCTAATTGCACGGCACTCCTTAATTTGTGAAGAATGTCAGCATTATTGTTATTCGGAAAAATGAAATAAAACATAAGGCAGCAATTAACCAATACTAACATGAGCTAAAAGATAAACTGTGTATGTGCCAAAAAGTGGGTCAAGATGGTTGACAACAGCTGCTTTTCTCCACATTCAAGGCACATTGCTGTGACAATGAACAGCCATATACATCATAATATCAGTGATGTCGGTAGAATTCTGCAATAGTAAGCAGTACGTGTCAGATAAAGTATGTCTAGGACAGTGGTGGATGACATACAAGCTGCAGAAGACCATGATTTCCATGATGATCAACTATAGACACAGCTCGATGAGTGTCATGGAAATATAAATATACACATCTAACTGTTTAGGTGATAAGCCCCACCAAAACAAAATGTGCAAGTACAGCGCAAAACACAATACAAACTTACCCCTTAATGTCATAGGGTATCATAGATATAACTTAAATTAAACGTAAAAAAACATATATAATTGTGCAATATTGTAAAATTGTGCTTTAAGTGATGATGAATAGTAAACTCTGACAGTTGTTGCAGCCTTTTATGAAAAGGGCTCTAAAAATTGGTCTTCTGTGCCTTTCATGGTGGCACATTACCTTCTTGAGTGGCTGTAACATAGAATTCTCCATAGGGACAAGAGCAGAGACAAAGAGGACCAAACTAGTGTAATATGAAATACCACGTCCAATATACACTAGTAATGAGGGTATATGCTCACCTTCTATGGAGCCTATAAAATACTAGCTCAAAGTATTGCTAGAATAGTGTCACTGGGCGACACTTTCCTTCTCTCTGAAAATACTTCTAAATCTAGGATGTGGTATAAGAGGAAAGCACCAGGTAATAACCCTTTTTGTTTTGGTGTGTCTTATCGCCTAAACAATCAGACGTGTAATTTTTTTTGTTTTAATTCTTTGTGGAATTGAGATCACTTTTTTTTTTTTAAGCGCCACTCTATTCACGCACTATGGTTTCTCATCTTGGAATTATAACTCACGACAGCTGAACTTGTCTACCATAATCAAGCGCATTGGCTAGCTTGTTTATCAAATTAGACCACGATTTAATAAGCTTCTCTTATGATTCAATAGTGTTAATTCCAAATCATTTATCTACAAAAATTCCAATAGATTTTAATGGTGATTTCTGTAGATACCGTATATACTCGAGTATAAGCCGACCCGAATATAAGCCGAGGCCCCTAATTTTACCACAAAAAAATGGGAAAACTTATTGACTCGAGTATAAGCCTAGGGTGGGAAATGCAGCAGCTACTGGTAAATTTCTAAATAAAATTAGATCCCAATAAAATTACATTAATTGAATATTTATTTACAGTGTGTGTATAGAATGAATGCAGAGTGTGTGTTTGTGTGTGTATATATAATGAATGCAGTGTGTTTGTGTGTTGTGTGTGTGTGTATATAATGAATGCAGTGTGTATATAATGCAGTGTGTGTGTTTGTGCAGTGTGTGTAAACTGGGTGAGGGGAGGGCATTTTTATTTTAATTTTTTAATTTTAATATTATATTATTTTAATAATATTATTTTATTATTATATTATTATTATTATTTTAATATTATATTATTTTAATAATATAATTATTATTTTAATATTTGCATTATTTTTTTTTAAATGTTTTTTTGTCCCCCCTCCCTGCTTGTTGCCTGGTCAGGGAGGGGGGACAAAAACATTTAAAAAAAAAAAATAATATAATAATAAAATAATATTATTAAAATAATATATAATATTAAAATAATAATATTATTTTATTATTATATTATTTTAATATTTGCATTATTTTTTTTAAAGTTTTTTTTGTCCCCCCCTCCCTGGCCAGGCAACAAGCAGGGAGGGGGGACAAAAAACTATTTTAAAACGAATAATGCAAATATCAAAATAATAATAATATAATAATAAAATAATATTATTTTAATATTATATTATTTTAATAATATTACATCCCTGGTGGTCCAGTGGCATTGGCTGTTCAGTGGGGGGGCTGACAGTGAGCTGTTACTTACCTTCCTGCAGCTCCTGTCAGCTCCCTTCTCCTCCGTGCAGCTCCCCTGTCAGCTCCATTCTGCTCACAGTGTAAGTCTTACACTGTAAGCAGAACGGAGCTGACAGAGGAGCTGCATGGAGGAGAAGGGAGCTGACAGGAGCTGCAGGAAGGTAAGTAACAGCTCACTGTCAGCCCCCAACAGGACCGCCGGGCTTGTAATGAGCCTGGCGGTCCTGGTCTGTATTATGGCAATGTAAGTTGCCATAATACAGACTGACTCGAGTATAAGCCGAGTAGGGGTTTTTCAGCACAAAAAATGCGCCGAAAAACTCGGCTTATACTCGAGTATATACGGTAAATCATGTGGAAGGTTTTTCTAACAGCATTGAATCATTTGGAGAGCTTGTTTAATTGAGGCCTACATTGTCTATATTCTTTTAGGTTTTTTGTTAGTACATTCCCTCTTCATCTTAATCTTCAACCTCAGTGATAACAAGTGTCATGATTAATTGTGGTAGCTGCAACAAAATCACTTTACATATCTGCAAACTCCTTTCAACACGTGTTATGCAACTGAAATCTGCAGAATAAGATCGGTTGGTTGATTTGTTAAGATCTTCCTTACTTTCCATTTTTTTCCAGATAATTCTTGAACATTGTTTTGGAATTTTTGTATTTTTTTTCAGTGAACGAATTTTAGCATATAAAAATCCAAATGACAAAATAGAGGTTAAAGTATCCAATCAGAATTATGAAATGCTCATGGGGAGGGGGTTCAAAACAGCTTTAATTCTCTTTTATTTAGATTTTTAGAAAACATTCACTAAAAATGGCAACATTTTTAAAATATGAGGATATTTTCTGTAAATTGTTTTTCTACAAAAGAAAAATATGATCCATGTAACCAATTGTAATTTTGTTTTTCAATGTCTTTGCTTAAAGGACCACTATAGTGCCAGGAAAACGAGTATGTGCCCCCACCCTCAGGGCCCCCCTCCCGCCGCCCTCTGGGGAGAGGAAGGGGTTAAAATCTTACCTTTCTCCAGCGCCCGGCGGGGAGCTTTCCTCCTCCTCTCCTCCTTCCTAGCGACGTCATCGGCTGAATGCACATGCGTGGCAGGAGCCGCGCGCGCATTCAGCCAGTCTCTGATTTTCACAGTGAGAAGCATGCAAGCGCCTCTAGCGGCTGTCAATGAGACAGCCACTAGAGGCTTTAGAGGCTGATTAACCCTCAGTGTAACTCTGAAACTCTGAAAGGGCTATGCTAGAATTCATTAAGCAGCCTATAGTTCCTTTCAATTGCCTATAAAAATTCAATTTCAAGTTGAAGAAAGTTATACATTGTATGTCACTGTCCATTAGCACTAGGAAATGACTCTACAAAATTTTTAAACAATATTGATCAAAATATGGTGAATATTGTAATTCCTTTGATAGAATGCTGAAATATGTCTAAAGTTATAAACATACAAGAAAAACTGCATAATTTCATATGTACAAATTATAAAGAAAACAGAAACATAATTTGCAGCATTCCTCAGCCGTCTTAACATGCTCTTAAACAGTATTGGCCAGCTGTTCGTAGTATACAAATACTGTAATGACATTTGTTTGGTGCAGAATATCACAAACCCGTGTGCCCTATGGTCTGTAGATACTTCACATTCTTTTCTTTGGAATGGACCCGGCAGGCGTTTGTGTGGATCAACAGTGAGATTGATTTGCAAGCTGCAGAATGTTTTCAATCATTTTTCAACTGCAAAAAGAACACCGATTAGTAATTGGACTGATTTTACACAATAGAATTATAGATTTTGTATTTATTAATTTATACAATTTAAAAAGACTATATCTTTGTGTTTTTCATATTAACAGGGCTGCCTATTACAATATTGCAAACTAAGATTTATGTTAATATTGTTATTAGTTTGTTATGATCTTGAAAACATGGGTTTGGGTGTCATGTCTGGCTGTCTATGCAAACCATCCCTTCCTAACCTGCAAAACACAATAAATGTATAACAGAAAGCAGTTTAGGTGATAATGCGTAAAAGGTGACCTTGATGAGTGATAAATGAGTTACTAATTTAGGGTAAAATTGTCAGAATAATTGGAAAAATGTTAGAACTACTTTATTTTAAAGGAGCACTCCAAGAACCATAACAACTGCAATTGCTTTAGTGGTAATGAAGCTAAAAGTGCCCTGGTTCTCATTGTCGTAGACAGTTAAACTGTTTTTTTATGTTTTTACTTCTTACCCATGGGGCACCACTTCTCACCTAATCTACTAACTCCTGCAGGAGCTTCCGTTAGCTCTCCTGAGCTACTCCCTGCAGTGTAGCGTTTAGCTCATTGACCGAGATAATTGTATTTCTTTAAACATAGCTACATTTTCCTTAATTTTACAAATTGTTACTCAACTTATTTCACATCAATTAAATAACTAAACCTTTGATTGTGCATTGTAGATTATTTACTTGTAATATTATATTCTGCCACAAAATCTACTAAAACCACACAGTAGGCTTTCAGGCAAATACCTAGCAAGTAATGGAAGAATACGTTATGGTTTCGGAACTAAAAATATATACCGTATATATTCCCCATAGTGAGCACTAATCATGTATATCCAGTCCACGCTGGTGTTATCAATAAGTTAATTTTACAGATCGAAACGTAGCATGGCGGTAAGTCAACTTGAGACAGAAGATTTGTTAATAATTATTGTGAGATACTAATTCTAACCAGGGATTTCTCTACAACATCTAAGATACGAAATTAACTAGCTTGCCTGAGGATGCCAAATACAAATAGATGTGTGCTATATGAAGTCAGATATTGAATGTATGAAATAATATTATGGAAGCTATCAATGTTTAGTCCACAAACTGAAACACATTCAGGGGGAACATTTTCACAAATGCAATGTAAAGTGTGTTCCATAAAATTGACTGATTCTTTTAAAGTATTTGTTATTGGTAAATTAAGGTTACTGATCGCCATGGAATAAAGGCTGTATCTGAGTTATAGTGAAACTGCACACATAAAAAAGCAATAAAGCGTGTTGCTTAGAAATACGTACACTGGATAATAGAAATGTTTTCAAAATGTGAAAGCCACCAAGAGGCCCTGACAAGCAATTCTCAAATATAACACTTAGCTGCTGAATTCAAATAATTTAATTAAGCTAACTTGGTTGACACGTGTTCCAGCAGAGAGATCTCAACAGTCCAGCCTTTTTAAAAGGAATCTGTAATTTCCTGGAAATTACACCATTGAATAAAATGTTGGCAATCCATTATTATTTGTGTTAACTTTTTTTTTATGTGATGCTCCATTTTCATTTAAATTTGTAATAAAATTTTAACAAATGGCAAAACAAGCAAATGATGTCTATGCACATCCAGAGCACACATTTTAACTAAGAATGGCAAAGAACAGCAGCCTTTAACTATGATTGGCCAAGTAAGAGGTGTCCATTTGAATTGTTACATTTATTTGTATTGTTCAAAAAAATATATTAAACATATGGGAAAATCAAACATACTATTAAAAATCTGTGACAGTCACCCTTTAACCCCTTAAGGACCAAACTTCTGGAATAAAAGGGAATCATGACGTGTCACACATGTCATGTGTCCTTAATGGGTTAAAATAATGATTTTCTTTATGCAGCCCTAGCCACACATCCACTGGCTATGACTCACACAGCCTGCATGAAAATTATTTTTTTAATTTTTCTATCAGATGTTAACTTACTTTGGATGTTTTTATTTCCTGCACAGTAACCACACACAGGAGGTTCTTGCAGGCTCTAGAAGGCTATTAACAGAGCATCAGAGAAGACAAATTCTAGACTATGCAGACTGTGCAATAAAGTTAACTTTTCAGAAAGTGTTGAGGACTGTGACGAGGGCTGCATAAACAAAGTGATATGAATCCTAAATGGCAGAGAATTGAGCAGTAAGACTGCATGGGCATGATCTATAAACCAAAACTGCTTCATTAAGCTAAAGTTGTTTTGGTGCCTGTAGAATTTCTTTAAGTGTTTCCCAAGAGCTAACTTCAGAAGCCCTAGCTGTAAAAATTCAGTGAGTAGAATTTCACCCTGATATGTGCACCAGTTTAGTTGAGTCAGACTTGACTACCTGAGCCCTATTACAATGAAATAGCTACTTTTGACAATTTTGATTTTATGTTTCCCATGATGCTCAGTCAGGCCAAGGAAGACATCTGTGCTTCCCTGGACACCCAGCATTTCAAGTTAGCAACACATCACCAAAACTAAATCAGGCAGGTTGAGACTATTGCAAGGTATGTTTCTGGAGCTTTAACTCCAATAGGCCCTATGATAATCTGGCCCTGCACATATGCACAAGACTTAGCTTTAGACATGCAGCATTAATTTAGCTATACTTTGCATACATGGAACACAAGTAGTGTCACCATAGGAATTTTGAACTTTGCCAAATTTTATTAGGACATGGTTAACGTGCATTGTTTAGTGCTGTGCAGGGCCGGATTTCCATCCCAAGTGCCTATTGGCACATAATTCTCAGATGCCATTACCTCCCTTTCCAAAAAATCCACTTTATTGCTACTAGCGCCATGATTTGGAGGTCACGTATTTCAGACATACATGAGTACATCTCCCATTCCTTCCTTCTGTAAACACAGAAAAAAACATTTACCACAGAGTACAGTATATGAAAACATATCTAATGCACATTTGCAGTTAGGCCTGGTGTCCCTATTTATTAGGTGCCTATAG
The DNA here is from genome assembly GCA_933207985.1 of Pelobates cultripes. NCBI lineage: Eukaryota > Metazoa > Chordata > Amphibia > Anura > Pelobatidae > Pelobates > Pelobates cultripes. The sequence continues at coordinate 48,907,453 of OW240915.1, read as the reverse complement.
CGAACTGCAAATCCAGCCTTGTTGTTGAGCTCTGCAGAAAATGTTAGCCCATCCTGTTTTGGTGCCTGAGGATTTGCCAACATTTCTAAATAAAAAAATAAATAAAAAAGAATCCACATTAGACAAATATGTTACTGATTAGCATCATGCTTAACCTTTCCAATTACCACTATCTTTATACATATAGCATGTGTCTCCCCGTGTTAAACAGACAGCAACCTCTTAGCAAAGCACGGTATGCGTCTATAAATTTAACTGCTTTTTATCTATCCTCACATCTGTACCACTCAAAACACGGCACTGGTATTTACAGAATTTCTGCCAGATGACGCATTGTCAATGTTGTTGTTTATACCACGTACGAGCCATATGGGGATTCGATCTATTACACACTCGCACTTGACTCCAGACTACTAAAACTAAGAACAGTTGTTGGGTTGGTAATAAAATTAAATCACAGTCATTTAACACTTTTTACCATTTTAACAGCTGTTCTGTCAAAATAATCACAGACCACGTCAAGTAATTATACGTCCAAAGCATTTACCAAAGAACAATTTTAGAAAATATAAGCCCAGTGAGTCACATCATGCTTACATTGTGATAGAGAGATAAATAAGGACACATAGAATATTGGAACGAAGTGAAACATTTAAACTAACAATGAGTGTTATATATTTGTGTTTTGTTAAATGAACTATGTAAAAAGTCACAATAACTATTGTTTCAACTCATTTTCTTGAAATTTCTGAAATGTAACTGGCAAAATCAATCAAGTGAATAGAATTGCAATTTCGTTTCATTTCCTTTCAATTCATTTTTAAGTGAATCAACCAGAGTGTTTTCACGCCCTCCTTGCCCAATGTGATTTGTGATAGACATTCTCCATAATGAGGAAATCATTTACATAGAATTTCATTATAACTTGTTTGTGAAAGACTGTGTGTGCATAACAGCAGACAGTCTCAGAATCTTAAAGAGACATTATAGTCATTATAGTACTACTAAAGCTTAATGTAATTGTTCTGGTGTGTAGTATGTCCCTGCAGACCTTTTAATGTAAACACTGCCTTTTTAGAAAAAATGCAGCATTTACATTATTGCCTAGGAACACATCTAATGGCAGTCATTGAGATGGCCACTAGAGGTGCTTCCTGGATCAGTGCACTGACATTCAGTGTCTCCACCTTCTGCATGGAGGCGCTGAACGTTTCTCATAGAGATGCATCAATTCAATGCATCTTCATGAGGAGATGCTAATTGGTGCAGTATTTTTCTGCTCATGTGCGCTAACCTCCTGATGCTTCATATGGGAAAGCACCGGATTGGCTGAGATCGTCAAGTTTGATCTCAGCCAAGTAGGCAGAAAGGAGGCGGGCCAGCAGCGATGAGACCATTGTGGCACTGGAAGAAAGGAGAGTAAATCACATTTTCCTTTGCTGACAGGGGGGTCATTGGGCCTAAATAGCACAATTAGAACTATAGTTTTAGGAATACATGTTTGTATTCCTGAAACTATAGTGTCCCTTTAAGGAAAGCCACATTATGTGAATGCATTAAAACAAGCTTAACACATTATCGGCATGATTTTCACAATGTAAAATATGTAAAATAGTTTTTTCTTCGTGGAAAAATAGTTCAGTTCATGGATGCTTGTGTATGTGGAATTTGAAGTTTTCTACAGTCATGAAGATGGAGGTGAATTCTGAAGAAGCTAAAAGGAAGTGTCGAGAAGGACACTCTGTTAGTGGCAGAGATGTGAAGTAATGCCTGAGACTACTCTCCACACCTATCAGTCTTTTAATCACCCACTTATATTGTAAAATGATATAACAGAATGTGGCCCACCCACATACGCAACATAGCTGGAAAATGAAGCATGGGTGTCAAATGTTCCAGTCCGTGAGGTCAGAAGTAGGGCATAGCACAGAGCTGTATTTATCCCTTCTCTAATGTAGGGCAAGTAATTTAACAAATATGATTAGCAGGCAGAAAACAAAATAGCAAATCAACATTTCCCATGGGACACGACTTAGAATAGAAAGCTTGCAATTCCACATATATTGACTTAAGCCCCTCCCAAAAACCTATCCTATGTTCTATTTCAAAACGTATTCCACAATATGTTCTTTGAATCACATTATGAAACCAATTTTGCTAATTAATTCAGAGTATTATATAACGCTATATTTTTAAATTCCACACCTGCTTTATTAATAAAATACCATGCTGTATCAATCCTGCACCTACAACATTAATTCCAATCAGCAATTACATCTTGTATCAAAAGCAATACTCTCACATTTTGCTGCATAATTAACTACAAATATGGCGCATTAAAGTGACGCTGTCACAAACTATGCAGTTGAAGGTGTTATTTCTCTTATTATTACATGGAACTTGAAGGTACCAAAATAAGACCTGGGACATTTCAAGACTTGGGGCTCCTGTCCAGGTCTACCCACCAAAACAAGGTCCGTGAAGCCAAGCCAGTATTGTTTTTAAATGTAGTTTTTGAACGTTTAATAAAGTCATAATCTGGTTGTTAATCTATTGTTTGTAGTTTAACCCCAGCAATGTACTCCAGGTGACACAGGTTCAATATGAAGGCCACGGGACACTTTTCCATTTTGTGATCCTATTGAGAACGTTCTCTATCACAGTGATAGAAAATAATTTCTGCTAATAAGTAACCCTTTCCTGATATTAACAATATTATTTTGAACTTGCACAGAATAAATACCCCAGGTTGTATGAGTATGCAGTTAGTAAATCAATGTTTGGTACTCTGCACGTTAGTATTCATCAAGTGTCATAGAATAATCAGCTCTTTTTATGATTTTTGTATGTGATGTGAATCATGTCTAATTGTACTTTTTTGCACCATTTCCATTAATATTTTCCTTTTATTTACTTCTTTTATAGCCTATACCATTTATTAATATTTACTTTTTCTTTAAAAGTATTCTCTGTTCTCTTATTTAACCTATATGCTGTTGACATCCACATCTATCTCTCTTCCCCTGATCTATCTCTTTCCCACCTGGATCATGTCACCAGGTGCTTCTCCTCTGTAACAGGATGACAGCTCGCTCTCTGAAACTCAATATCTCAAAAACAGAACTTCTTGTTTTTTTCTCCTTCGAGCACTAATCTTCCTTTGTCATCTCCCTTCAGGTCAATCCAACTAATATCAACTCTGTCCTGCTTGCTGCCCTGGCTTCCTATTTAACTCAGACCTTTCTTTCACTTCTCAAATTAAGTCAGTCTCAAAATTGTGAAATGTTAAAGGGTTACTCCAAATACCATAACCACTGCAGTGTTTTGAAGTGGTCATAGTGCAAATACCCAGTAAGTGCAGCATTTCAGTATAAAACATATATCTGTCAGTGTCATGTGCAAAGGCTTTCATTTATAGGTTCAGCATGCAGAATGACTGTCAGTAGCTGGCTGTGACCATGCCGGCACTGAGGCAGTGTCAGCACCCAGTTGGGTCCAGGTAAGTAGCAAACTGTTGCAAAATGTTTTTCTCCCTTAATGTAAAACTGTGCCACGGTACTCCTGGCCTCAAAATCACTACATCGAACTGTGGTGGCTATGAAGCTCGGTGTAACCCTTTAATTTTAAAAAACATTGCTTATGTTTGTTCCTTTCTAACTCCAGCTTCAACTAATGATTATCTTGATGATGGCAAAGTAATCATTTACAGTCATAGTCATTCCCAATCTCCAATGCTTGCCTTCACAGCTCCTACAAGCCTTGTTTAACCCCTTAGGACCCATGACATGTGTGACATGTCATGATTCCCTTTTATTCCAGAAATTTGGTCCTAAAGGGGTTAAGGTGGCTCTGTCAACCGCCCCACCCACCCCCAAAAAAAGCCTTTCATAAAGATAAAATCGTTATCAAAGGCTCATAAAGACTGTGCTGTAATTTCACGGAAATCTCAACATTACCATAAAATATTATAAGACTAGACATCAATGTTGTATTCTGACACATGCGCAAGATTACAGTACTGACGTCGGCACCTTGCGGACGAAGCACCAGGAACAAAAGGGGACTCCAAGGGAGAAGATAGCAGGGGCTGGAAATTAAGCATATTTGTTCAGAGGCAGAGTTTTTTTAACTACTTCAAAATAGTAAGATCGAAATCTCAAATGTTTCTTGACAATGCTGTAATTGCACAATATTCATAGGAAAGAATTGACAGTGCCAATCATATTTCTTCATTTTTAAGGTTACTTAGGGTTAGGATTTGAAATCAACATATCAATCAAAGTGAATCTCTACATTTACTTCAAAATTATCATCATCATCAATCACAAAGATTGGAGGGTGTATACATAATTTACTAATTACATAACTATTTCAGAGCTATGGCTAGATAGTGGATCTTTAAAACATAACAGATTTGTTAATAAAACCTCTTGAGCAACAGATGGTCTAACCAAAAAAGTCTGGTCAACTCAAAACAATTGGAGAAGATTATGTTAAGTCAGCATTGATAAAATGGGGGAGCTTTTCTCCCATTATGCATTAGAAACAATTCAGATAGCTCATACTTTACTCAGATAATTAATTAAATTTTCAGTGTAAGGATGACAACTGACAAGACATAGATTTAGATTGTCAACGTTTGGTCCACAAGTGCAGGACCTCAGGATCATGTTACACGCAACAGGTGGGTCAATAAGTGACTCTGTAATTTTGACAGATCCATCTGTGCTAATGCTAGAAATAAATGAACTAACACAAGTGCTTGTTTCCCAGGAGGTCAATGGCACACATTCCAGTCAAAGTTGGCATCCAAATAGAATTCCACTGTGCATATCTTTCACATTCAGTGGAACCTCAGAACTCAAACTTAATCAGTTCCAGAAGGCTGTCTAAGTTTCGATTCGTTCGAAAAACGAATCAACATTGCCCATAGGAATGCATGTAAATTTGATTAATCCATTCCAGACCCCCAAAATTACAGCATTTTACATTGTAAACGGGACCATAGCTGACATAGTACACACACTGCACACATGCCTGTCTGGCTCCAGTACTTACCGCTTTGGGGAAGGTGCACTGACTGGTGTCCACAGGGATCCTCCTGCTCAGGGTCTCCTGCAGAAGCAGTAAGTACACTGAGAAGCCCAGCAATCCGTCCGGTCTGGGGCCACATGTTGCCTCTTGGTGATAAGTTCCCAGTGAGAGCGATCTGGAATTTACCAAGTGAAGGTGCCCCCACTGAGGATGGTCTACCCATCTCTGCCAGGACTGCCTGCCACCAGGGAGCACAGGGGGGAAAGGGACCTGCTGTCCCTGGGTACTGGGCTGTCCCGGGAGCTGCAGGTGTGTATACGGGTGTCCTTGCTCCCACTGGATGGTTGTAGGCTGCCCTGCTTGCTGGAGTGTTGCCCTGAGTGCTGCTGCTATAGGTAGAGGCTGCTAGGGATGGCGCAAGGTAGGGATCTCTCTGCAGGTCAGTAGAACACACTCATCCTGTAACAGCTGGGCGAGAGAAACTTACAAACTTTTCAGCCACATCTTAACTCCATGAGAGTGCTGGCATGGCCCCGGTGAGCGGCTCTTTGATGTTCAGGTAACGAAGATCGTTCGCGTACCGAGACATGTTTTACTCGAAATTTTTGTTCGAATACCTAATTGTTCCTGAACAGGAACATTCGAGGTTCCACTGTATTTGCTTCAGAATATATATAAAACATACAATTAGGGGCACCCTTGGCGGGTCCTGTGTTTGCCCCTCCCCCCTTAAAATATAAAAAACAAAACACAAATTTAATGTTTCCAAGAATATATATATATATATATATATATATATATATATATATTCTTGGAAACATTAAAATTGTGTTTTGTATATATATATATATATATATATATATATATATATATATATATATATATATATATATATATATATATATATATATACAGGTATATATAATTTCACCTTAGTGTATTTTTATATTAATATATACATATATAAAAATATTAATAAGCTTTATTTATTTAGTTCTTATTCAGATTGATACCTCAATAGGCTCATTTACAATCTGCCGCCGCCCCCCTTTTACAAAACCCCCTGCCCCCTCTCTACAAACATTTAACACCCCCCCTCAAAATCCCTCCATCCTCTCTACACACCCCTGCTCCCTCCAAGTGTATTTCTTGTTGTTGGTTTTTAATTAAGCATATGTTTTATTTTTGCTTTAATTTGAGGTTTTTTTGCAGCACAAATTAATAGAGATAAACATGAAAAACACAGATTATGTTTGATGTAAAATATGACCTCCTGACCTCAGATAAATGTTGTAATCTCTGAATCTGTGTCACTGGAGATTATAGATGTGCAATCTGCTCATATAATAGCATGATCTCCTTAATATTAGGAAGAACAATTTTGGTCTGAAATTATTTAAAGTGTATCTGTCAAGATAAACACAATTTATGCTCGATTTAAAGAGCACAAAATTTAATGTATACATCGTGCTAGCAGAATTTCCAGCAAATGTATAGATTGTTAGCTATTTCTAACTGAAGCGAGTCCTTCCCACCACTTGTCAATTAATCTTTGTCATAGAAACCAACATCCCGAAGGTTGAGTGACAAGAGATAAGTCGGTAAACCCTTCTACAGATGGTTCTTCTGCTCAATCTCTCTGACAGCATCTACAACATAGGAACTGTACTTATAGTGATTATTTCCCCAGTGAGCACACTTATAGAAGTGAAGCAAAGTATGAAAAAGAATGATATATCACCAAATAAAAACATATTGGAATCTATATAGAAATTCTAAAGTGCCTCGTAACTTTGCCTTTAAATAATCTATTGTGCAATTGAGAGGATGTTAATTATTCATCATATACCCTTGATTCTATATCTCAATGGTAAAGGTAGGTGCAAAAAAAAAAATCTTATGGTAAATTTTATGTTGTAAACCAATTAATTACCCTGGCAAACCGAGAGTGCTAGCTGTATATTAATCTGAAACAATGGAAGCGTGGTTACTCTTTCAAAGCGCTGTCAATATTTCTTGACTCACTTCCTCAAGGACAACTTGAGGACAATAGGTAAGTCTTGTAATTTTCTCAGTACTAATCACAGCAGTGCTATTCCATCAGTTTAACTAGCTTATGTACTTCTAAACTGCTTAAAACCTGAAATTTTAATAGTCTTTAAATGGGCTTTAAAGTCCAATATATTTATTCCTCGGACCAGTGAAGCAAATCTTGTGTTGGTTTACTGCCCAGCAATTTATCACAAAAGAACAATGTGGGGTTTATTCATTCAACAGTATTTGTAGTGAACTGATACATTTAGGCCAAAACTGATGCTACAGAAAAATTATCCCACACGGCTAAATTCCTAGTTTGGCTATCTTAACCTTCATTTTGCAACTTGCTTTTCTAGTGACTACAGTTCACTAAATGCATTCCTATGTATATACTTTTCTGCTTTGTAACACTTACCGTAGTTGAAATAACTCTCAAAGGAAATATAGACTCGTGAAAACTTCATTAAGTACTGATTCAAACATGTAGTTGTTCACACTTATTCAAACACACATTTATTCGCTAAACTTCAATTTTTTGCGAATTCAATCCGAATGGAAAAATTGAACCAAAAACAGCTGAAAGTTCTCCAATTTAGCCATAGTCACAACGTGGCTATTTATGCCTGCAATTTGCCAATCGGATTTAAATCATGTAAATTTAGAGGTTGGTGAATAACTCTGTAAAGGTATGACTTGGGCAGTTAAAGTGAATTTCAAATTAATTTTACATTTAAGACCAGAATGGCTGAATTGGAAAAAAAAGTCAGGTATTTTTTCAATTGAACTATTTTAGGTTAAAAATATAAATTCACTTTGAATTGACTTCAAACACCCAACATTTTACACCTTAAAGAATACATCTGTTAGAGTGGTTTTCACAACAGTATCCAAAAGCAACCTATTAAATATTCAAGAGACATTCACCATGAATCATGGAGAAGGAATAATAAGATCCTTCGACTTCTATACAAGACGAATGAATTATTCCTCCATAATTTAACAAAGCAATGATATTATTCCACTTTTACAATTAAACTACAGCCTTTGCTCTATGATAGAGCATTTTCTCCAATCTTCTCTTAATACCTTAATTGAGTCTGCACCACTCTCTCTTTATATGTGTTCAGTTATATGTAATGTCACATAAACATGTTACCAACACTAACTTCAACTTTTTCAACTTTGAACCCATACAGGCATACTTCCATTGGCCATAGCATAGAATTCTGAGTGTAAAGAAAATAGGAAGTGCCAGCCCTCCACTCAATATTTTTCAAATCTCCAAGGTCGTCTTCTTCATATTACCCTAAAAACCGTATGAAAAGCAATAAGGAGCTGCAACACCAAAGTAATTAGTAAAAACCTGTTTGGAACCGGCAACGTTTCGATCCAACCTCAGGGTCTTCATGAAGCCTAGTCTTGATGTTCCACAAGTAAAATGATGACCCCTATGTACAGGATTCATGGTGTTTTGGAAAGTTATAGAGTCAAATAAAGAGATAAAGATTAGTTTGTTTAGCCTATGTTGCTTTTGAGACCGTATTGCAGCCCAGGAATGAAAACTACCACAATCATGGCATACTATTCACAGAAGTAGACAATCCAGAATATTCAAAATGTGTTATGTCCCGTCTGTTGTTGTAGCCACTTAGTCACACACCCTGGCCAAAGATAGTGTGTTATATTTTTTTTTTTCATTTTTCACACGAAATCTTTTTTGTGTGTGTGTAATCCTCATTCTCAGGTCCTCTACTAGAGGCCTGGGAGTCTGATGTTTCTGTGCAGCATCTTAGCTGTTCCTAGAACTGCACCTTCTGGACAGCAATTTAAGATCTACTGGAATTTGCTGAAGCCACTCCCCCAACATGGATGTCACAGCCCTGACTGCTCCTATCACAACTGGGACTACACTGCCTTCACTTTCCACATTTCTTCTTGATCCTCTTTCAGTCCCAGGTATTTGTCTATCTTCTCATGTTCTTTCTTCTTGAGGTTATGGTTACTGGGTATTGCCACATCCACCACCACTGCAGTCTTCCATTCTTTGTCAACCACCACCAATGTGAGGTTGGTTGGCCACTACTTGCTTGTCTTTCCAGATCTGAAAGTCCCACAGGATGTTAGCCCAGTCATTTTCAACTATCCTTTGTGGTAGCTCCCATCTAGACATAGGCAAGTCCAGTCCATATTCTGTGCAGATATTTTGTTACGCAAGCCTAGCATCTACTATGTCCTGGATTGTCTCAGATACCTCTTTTCATAGTCTGCACCTTGGGTCCTGTCTGGTGCAGTAGATCCCCACTTTTATTGATCTGAGGCTGAGTGCCTGTTTCTGTGCTGCTATGATTAGTGCCTCACTTCTGTCTTTCAGTCCTGCATTTTCCAACCACTGATAGAATTTCATAATGTGAGCCAAATCCACAATCTCCTGGTGGTACACTTTTCTGCATCCTCTATCTGTTGTTATCTCAGACATTCCCATAGTAGTTTATCTTTGATAGCCATCTTTGTGATGTACTTGTGGATGCTCTTTGTTTCATACAGAATTGTGGCCTTGACACTCATCAGGTCCCAATGTCATTCCTTCCATCTGGTGTACAGTCTCTGGGTGTTGCATTATGTGTGGAATCCTCAATTTATAGTGAGTAGTTTCAAGGTCTTGACATCCATGGTGACCAACTCTTATCTTGGCCAGGTTATTATTTCAGGCGGCTACCTGATGACTGCTAGGACATATGTGTTGATGGCTTTGATCCTGTTCTTGCCATTAAACTTGGACTTCAGGGCCTGTCTGACTCCCTGGAGTTACCTGTGCTGCTAGGATTAGTGTAGCACTCTTTGCCTCTTGATTATGGTTGTCAGGTGTTTGTGGTACCCCTAAATACCTTTAGATGTTCTCTACTTCTCCTATTTGACCTTGTAGTACCCGACTCCTGTCAGTCAGGTCCCCCGATCATGATCATCAGAGAACAGCCCTAACAGCGTTAAAGACTTCCCTTTGTGGGACGGGATAGCATGCCCTAATGTTGAGAAAGGGTCAAATGCTGTATTGTGAAGTAGCACATTATTACTTTATTATTTATATAGCACCATTCCATTCCATAGCGCTGTACATTAGGTGGACTAACAGACATGTCATTTTAACCAGCCAATTGGACGTACAGGAACAGAGAGGTGGAGGGTCCTGCTCAATGAGCTTACATTCTGATGGAAGAATGCCAACATGTGGAACAGAAGGAATGCCATTAAACACATACTAGGACTAAATAATGAAAATCAAAATCTTACTGTACCTTTAAAAAAAATTTTACCTAGTTTTTATCAGCTTTAAGGATAAATCTGACATACAGTATGCCCTTTTCTATATAATAATAATCCTAAAAACATAAGCTCCTTTAAAGAATGGCAAAGCATATCTAGTATAACGCTATCATTTTAAAAATCTCAGGAGAACTAGAGCTGCAGCTGTTTCAATATAATTTGGTAATATAATGGGTTAAATAGGCAGCTCAGGTGTCTTTATACTCTGGCAGACTTATTTCAGTTTGATGTCTGCTTATGATGACTTCCCTGTATATGGACTTTTAATCAGATCAAAATAAGATAGTATATGTAATATTTATTATTGCAAAATCCGTTAGCTATTTTAAGCAACGCGTATGTTCTTCTGTAACAAGTTCTTTATAGACACAAACTCCCTTTGCCTACCTTATTTATTCACCTATTGTGCAGTGCTGCAAATTATCATGGCAATACATTAGATACCATGCAATCTCACCTAGATACAAAATCTTAAACAAATCCATTGATGCACCCCTAACAGGCATAAGAAAAACTGTGACTTAAACATGTTAGATTATGCAACTATGGCCCCTAGCAAAATTTCTTTTAATTTTAACCATGATTTGAATAAAGGAATTCCTTGTTAAATGCACGTTGCCTCTGGCTGACTGGTCTATCCAGAGTGCCAGGTCATTCCTGATTTTTGTTATTATTTATAAGGCTAGATTTTCCTTCCCCCAAGGGATTCCTTATGTAGACTGGACAAAAATAAAAAGAGTGCAGTTTCCCATACTTTGTGGATTCCATTTTGGACCTGTGCCTGGAGGAACAAACTTGAAAACAGCAAGATATCCTTACCGTATCGTGCTGATTTCCATCTTAAAAACTCAAACAATATATACCTGCTTGAGTCAAAATTGTATCAAACCAAGCTGCCTGTCAGTGATTGAGTGACTTCACTAAAATTTAACTCTAGTGCTTAAAAAGGAAAACCATAAAAGTTTCAAATGTTTGCATTTGTACTTAAAAGGAACACTATAGAGTTAGGAGTACAAAACTGTATTCCAAACACTGTAGTGTACCTATGATGCCCTCTAAAACTGCAATATTTTACATAGTAGGGCTAAGAGGAGAGTGACCCTGCACTCATACCACTTCAATTAGATGAAGTGGTCTGGGTGCCTAGTGTGCCTTTAAAATGTAAAACTGCAGCTTACAAATAAAGCAGAGCAGTGTGTAAAAAAAAAAATATATTTTTTTTTAAACTACACTAAAAAGATGTGAACTTAACACTACACTATGGCTGTACAAGAGCAAAGATGTACTAGTATGCCACTGTTCTAGCAGAAATACATTGTACACAAATTGAAGGATGCAAAGCCAACAGCAACTAAAGAGAGCCTCCTATTGATTTTTTCTTCTTGTTAGTATTCCTAACTGCACACATGGCAATATGTTAATATTTGTCATAACGAATACTATGCCACTGCAATATAAAATAACTTGTTGGAATAAAAAGGTTTTAAGAAGTATTTTCAAAATGGCAAAGTATCATGCACTTTACTGTGCTTGCCATTTGATCACCTGCACCTTGAATAGCTAGATACCGATCTAGGCACACTGACAGCAGGAGTGGATACCATCACTTGATCAGCAGAGAGCATGTACTCTAGTATTACAAGTTTGTCACTGTTCCCACAGAAAGATGCCCATTGTCACTTGAAAACAGATTAATACACACCAGTAAAACCATATGTTGAAAAAAAAAAAAAAAAAAAAGAAAAGAAAAAAATGGTCCATAGCATTGTTAAAAAGCACACTAGTGGGGAAAAAAAGTTTAGAAGTTTAAATTAACTTAGATTTACAAACAAAGCAGATTAGGAGGGACACAGATAAGGGATAATTTATAATTAATAAGAAATTAATGCACCCAATAACCAAGTCAGGTAAGATGAGCAGATTGCAGGATGATGAAAACCTCCACTTAGATTATGTGCTACATGTATATAAGCTCACACCACGGTAAAAATCAGTGCTTATAAATAAAATGGCTTTAGGTGCACACCCAAAATGAATTCAAACATCACGCAGACAGCTGTAAATAAAAAGTGTACTAAGTCCTGAAAAAGATTTGGTGGTTTCCACATCAAGGACGTTCAAAGGGCTGAGTTGTTTAAAATACAAAATGTTTATTTACTTAAAGATTGGAGCAACGAACTTCAAGGAAAGGAAGGGGGTGTGTGTGTGTGTGATAGAGAGATATAGAATATATTCCCCCTTTTTTCAGAAACTAGTTGTATACACTGACATCAGTTCTTAATGTTAGGGTTACCTTAATAAAAACCATGCAAAAAGTATATTCCAGAGAGCAAATGAACACAGAAGAGATTTATTTCAGAAGACTTGTTTATTGAAGCTGTAGACAATATCCACATTTCTATAAATAGAGACATTACTGAATCAGTGACTTGTGCCACCAACACAGGTACATAGAAATACACATACAGAAGCTCCACCTGAAGCTATTAAATTTTTTTTCTGAAAAAAAAAAAAAAAAAAATTCACCTGTGCCCATAAACCCAGCTGCCAAATCATTCTTTAAAAAAAAAAAAACCTCAATAATAAAGTGCAGTTTGGCATTTTTCGAAAACAGGGACAGCTGGCATGCAGATAGGATGGCTGTGCAAAAAAAAAAAAAAAAAAAACAGACGGCTGTATGGATGTCAAGCACATAGAGGCTGTCAGACTTGGACTATCAGAAAGATTTTCCAAGTTCGCTTGATTTTACAGTCAACGTGAACTGTAGAACAAAACTGTATGGGGAGGCAATGTGCAAGGTTTATATATTTAAAAAAAATAAATCCCCACATATCCACAGTAAGTCAGCCATACTCTGTGTCACCAAGAATGGTTACACAAAAGGTATGGGGCTTTCTAATGCAATGCGATTAAATATGGGACCAATTCAGTGTGAATTAAGAGGTTCTCATTGTGTGGGAAAGAGGCTGTAGCACAAGGAATCACAAATCTATGTGAGCCTGAGCTTAGTAGTGTTAGAATGTGACCCATATATTAATCTGCCCTACAGAAGACTGTATTAACACTTTCTAGGAATTACTATGTGGCACTTCTTTATTTTACACAACTTAATTCAGAAGATTTTTTCTTTTCTTTATTTTTAAAAAGAGTTTTCTTACTCAAGTATGGAGTAAAACATACAGAAACCAAATTGAAGTGATGCAGACACGCTGAACCTATATCAAGGACACATAAGTGACTTAATAAGTGCCATATTAACAATTGAGAATAGCAGGCAGTAAGGCTTTCTCTGCCCTCAGGACAGTTGACGGATTTAGATTGTGTAACCGCTGTGTAGCTAGTGGAAAAGAAACAACTGTAAAATGTCACAAATCAAGTCAGTGGGGGAGAAATGCGCATAAAGCTTGACATCACATTACGTGGAGTGTTTGCCTTCCAGTGACTAATCAATCACAGACTAAAAAAAAAACAAAAACAAAAAAAACCTAAATTGTTATAATTGTGCTTTTACAGCAGAATTCATGTTATCTTACAAAACAGCAAATGCTGATGTGAAGGTTCCCTCTGTCTCTCTGCAGTGTATTGGAAACAGCACATAGGAACCAGATTGTACATGCAGCATAGACTTGTGTCTAGAACTCTAAATTTAGATAATACTGTATAAATGCATAGCATTTCTTGTGATGTAACCAATTGACAGTGGTAGAGGAAAAAAAGTGAAGAAATAGCCTTCATGCACTGCATGTATATGCTTTCTCAAGAAACTTTCTAAGTTAAACACATTGGACAGGATATTCCCTATATACATAAATCAACTGACCCACAAATGATTTAGAATAGAAAAAAAAAAAATCCTATGCCACATTTTTAAATCTGCTAGACTCCTCGACTTGTACTTCAGATTGTATTTCTTTATAGGAGTTTCTTCAAAAATACAAAATTTAAAGTTTTATTCAACACTTTGCAAACATTCACAGTTTATCATTCACGATGACCAGATTCTATTTCAGCCACTGACGTACAAAAGACATTTTCCTGATGTTTATGAAAACACATACTGGAAGTGTTGTTGGATTTGGCAGATCTCCCACAGTGAGATTCCGCCCAGCTGAAAAAGAAAGATGTAACGAGGCTTAGACAGCATCAAACCAGGCAGCCCAGGCATCTGATACAGACTGGTTAACGTCAAATTTTGACGGCCAAACTACTTGTCAAACTAGAACACAATATCATAAAAGTAAAACAGAGTCATCTTTTCTTTTTCTGTTGCCTGAGCATTTTTCGCCTCTTAATGATCATTTCATACAATTTCTCAATTCCTTCCCTCAAACCATCGCCTATGATGGCACATGTGGGTTGGAGATGCCACGGTGTAGATGAGCTGAGTTCATTTAGTGCTAACATCTTCTCAATTTCCGAAAGAGACAGCGAGTTCCTGAGGTCCTGTTTATTAGCAACTATTAAAACAGGAACACCCTGGTTTTCTGAGATCTTAGTAATTTTATACAGTTCCGTTTTTGCTTCTTCCATCCTCTCAATGTCCACAGAGTCTACCACAAATACAATCCCATCAGTACACCTTGTGTAGGACTTCCAGAGTGGTCTTAATTTCTCCTGGCCACCAACATCCCAAAAGTGAAAAGTTACGGTTTTGGAGTTACCAAGTGGCACTTTAATTTTCTCTGCATTAAATCCTTTGGTAGGCACTGTATTAACAAATTCATTAAACTGTAGCCTGTACAGTACAGTTGTTTTTCCAGCACAGTCCAAACCTAAAATGACAATGTGAAGGGCTTGAAAGGTAGATAAGCCATTAAGAATAGGATTCTGTTCTGAAAGTCCATTACCCATTTTTGTATTTTTATATATTTTTTTAAAATGACAAGTTGAAATATATCCAGATGAGTTCGCCAAGTGGTGTAGTGGTGGTAAATTACCTAGAACACAAAAACAAAACAAATACATTTTACCACCATTTGCAAAGTAAAACATACAGACATCAGACAGACCAGATCTAAATAAGACTGCTGAGAGATATGATACATTTTTTTAGTTACAGCATGGTCCAAATCACCAGTTTCAAGGCTTGTACCTTAATTTTAATTTAAAAAAGAAACCTTTCAAAAACACCCCCATATGCAAAACAAAAACAACCATCTGCACTAAAGTTTAAAATATATATATATATATATATATATATACACACACACACACACACAGCAATAAGTGACATTTAATAGGTACTTACAAATACATGTACCACGTTTTAAAATGCCCCATTGATATTTACGTTTCATTTTTTTCTGACAATACAATGTACTGTTCAGCACTTGTTTATTGTAACTTGTTACATTTACTTACTGCTTATAATGCATAATTCGTATAATATATATTGCTGGAAACTAAAAATCTCAAAAAAAATAAATATATATATATATATATATATATATATATATATATATATATATATATATATATATAAATAAATTTTAAAAAAAAAAAACCCACCACACACACACACACACTGCAGAAAATAGGGGTGTTGGCCAGAAAACCTATATACGTACTGCACTCAAAATTCCAAAAAAGAGTTCCCCAAAAACATTTAATAACCAGGTGCCAAAGTGCCCATGTGAGAGCTGACTGCAGACATTGGTCACATTGTGCAGGGGATAATGAATACAAGGTGGAGTGTTTACATTGCAGTGACTGCCCAGCTCATGCTGCAGGCCTGGGGGGAGCACTATGGGTTAATGAGAGCTGTAGCCAAGGATTACCCAGCATCAACATCTCGCTCCCTCCTTGAACTGGGCTCACCCTCCCCCTCCCACCCACCGCCCATGGACACCCAGCAATGAGCTGATAACAAGGGCCCCGGGGGGGGATTTTTAACCCTTACCTTGCAATCTGCATAGCACCATCCGGCAATCAGACGATGGCTAACTCCAAAACTCAGTCTGTGGCCCAGAACCTGCGGCTAGTGAGTCCAGCTGGCCCGATGCATGCCGCCAGTGTGCCCTAACATGCTGAACACATGGAGATCGGCGGTTGGGGAATCGGGGGAAACCTGCCAGGTGACCGTGAGTGGCTGCTAGCCCGCTGTTGCTGCAGTGACCGGGGCTGTGATCCAGGGAGTGCACACCTCAGTACCACCCGCCGACTCTGAGCGCAGAGTCTGAGCACAGCAAACACATTACCAGGCAAGTGACTGGAAGCCTGGCCACGCCCTCCCCGCGGCGAGCCACCCGATTGGCCAGCTCGCTGCGCCCACGCTCATTGGCTGAGCACGTTGTCAGACTGCTTCTAAGCAGGATGTCACCTGTTGGCGCCAAGCAGGAGCCAAGCAGGAGCCAAGACAGGGCTATTATACACACACAGTGCTGGCAGTCATTGACTGCTATTATGTGATGTGTACGGCGGTGAAACCAGTACATGGCGTTCAGCAGGCCTTGAAATGTCATAAGAAGCTTAGTTCACATTTTTTTTTTTTTGTACAAAAGGAAATAAAACATAAGTACAAACTGTCTGATAATTACATAAATAAGAGCACCCACACAATGTGTGTTTATTCATTAATCGGTCAATTCCAATATTTTTTTAAAACTTTATTTTATTTTTTTTAAACAAATTTTTGAAATCTTGGATCCTCCAGTCTATTGATGCAGTTTATAAAAGCGTTGCGTAATTGAGAAGTCTGGAAGTATTCTATAAGTGGAGCAGTTGCCATGGAAACCAAAAAAAATAAATCATCTAGAATAGTCCATATGTTTTCGTGGAAGCTGGTCCATGTTTTAGAATTTCTGTCTCACACTTCTGTTAGAAGCAATTTTATGAATCCCCATCAATGACTAGGGTCAGGTTAAAAGGGACACTATAGGCACCAAGAGCACTTCATCCCATTGAAGTGGTCTGGGTGCAGTCCCTGGCCCCATTACCCTGCACTTTAAAACATTGCAATTTCAGAATGTAGTGAATGCAGAGTGTGTGTCAGTGTAGTGAATGCAGAGTGTGTGTTAGGGTAGTGGATGCAGAGTGTGTGTCAGTGTAGTATATGCAGTGTGTGTTCTACTAGTGTATGCACAGTGTGTGTCAGTGTAGTGTATGCAGTGAGTGTAACCCGTGATAACCCATCGCAATGCTCTGACAGCCACATGTCTCGCGAGATTTAATGGGAGAGTGGAGCTGAATGTGCAGACACAGTGTCCTGGACCCCCTCTGCAGTAACAGGTAGCCAGGGGCTTGCAGCTGCACATATATAAAGCGATAATCATTATATATATGTTCACATAGGCATTGTGGGTCCCGGGTCTACCACAGCAGTCCGGGCCTCCCAGGACCGCCGGGCCCGTGACAACCGTCATAGTTGTCACCCCCTGATGGCGGTCCTGATCTGAGGAGACTGACTGCTCTACGGAAGACATAAGGGATGAGAACTTTGAAAACAACTATTCAAACTCCAGCACTCAAAGCCTAAACCTGAATATAAATACTTTTATCAAATCATAAATCACATGTAACTCTCAAAAATGTAATACCACCTGAACCCAAATACTAAATTTATTCCAATAATCCTAAACAGCCTTTATAGTTTATGCCTGCTTAAGCTTTTAATCTTAACACTAAAAACACTATATAATCTAACTCTAATGTTAACCACTGTGTAACCTTTAATTGCCCTAACAACTACTAAAATGATATTTCCCCTGCATGCATGCACACAACTGTAAACATTCACTCACACATTCAAACACAACACATTACAAACAGAGCAGAAATATGCATACACACACATTTGAACATATACAGTTGCCAAATATGAATGTATGTTTTTTTTTTTAGATGTTTTTAGGCGTGCAATGTCTACCAAATAAATCCAAAATGTATGTGTCAGGAGCAACTCCTCCTAATTGCCGTTTATAAAGTGCTGATTTCCATTCGAAACTGGCACTTTCATAACTAATTGCAGAAACACCTCCCTGGCTATATATATATATATATAGGAACTGAAACGTCGATATTTTGGAGTAAAAGAAGCTTTATTTAGAAATCCTGGGACTCTGGGAGTGCGGATTTCTTTCTTGTTCTCCATATCTAGTGCAATTTAGCACCGGGTTCCACATTTTGTAAGTAGGAGTGCAAGGCTTTTGACTTTATATATATATATATATACAGGGCTGGTCTGGTAAAAAGGGGCCGAGAGGGTGTGTTTTGTCATCACTAATGACAAACACGCCCCCTTTCAAAATGAGCATTTTGGCTCAATGCTGTTCCAGGGCAGACCATGCGTAGAGCTCTGCTGAAGAGCTCTAGCATGAGAAAAAAGCCCTGTATTTGTACTGCACAGTGCAAGCAAATTTAATAACATGCTTGCGCTGTGTTTCCTTGCAACTTGTCTCTGGTGTCTCTATTAATGGATACCAGGAGACAAAAGGGCCAGGAATGAGTATTGTGCATGTGCTTGTGGTATTGCGTGTGTGTAGAGTGAGCTGATTGTGGTGTGGTATTGTGTAATGATGTAGAAATCAATCAATAAATTTATTATCTTGCGTATCTGCAAATTAGAGAAATAATGCGTGCACGCTCCTAAAGTAATTCACACCAGACACAAGTTTCGGGTTAATGAAAAACTTGAGGAATGTTTATTCAGGGGGGGCGACATGTCCCTTATAAAGCAAAATTACATCATAAGCATTGTCAGAGATAACATGGAATAATACATCAATAATTGGTTAGGTGTTAAGTGGTTCATTTAGTGCTCTGCCTAGCGGGTGTGATGTCACTGGTATCTTGGAGGTCTCCCCCAGATTCCAGCGCCATCTTGTTAATGAGGGTGTTAGTCGATGTTAAAGGGGAAACTTCCTAGCGGCCATTTTAGGTAAATCACATAGAAAGTTGAGTAATGCTGATCATAGTTATGTTGAGTAAATAGACATTTTACTAACATGGATTGAGTTAATATTTTTGTCCGCAACATAAGGTCGGTTTTAATTGTGTTGTGTTTGTGGTGTAATGCAATTCATATGTGGCTATGGGCTGTAGAGAATGTGTGTATTGGGGATATAGCAAGTGTGTGCATACAGGCTATAGTGTGTGTGTGTGTGTGTGTATAGGTGATGTAGTGTTTGTAGAGAGTGTGTGTTTAGGGTTGCTTACAAAGAATCTAGTGTGTGTATAGGGGATCCACAGTGTGAGAGTGTGTATGTTAGGAATGTGGTGTGTGTGTGCGAATATATATATTTATATATGTGTGTGTATATATAGGAGTCTAGTGTGTATTTGAAGGACCCAGAATGTGTATAGGAGATCTAGTGAGTGTGCGTATATAACGGATTCAGAGTGTATATAGGGATCTAGTGTGTGTATGTGTGTAGATGATCCAGATTTGGGTAAGGGATCTAGTGTGTGTCTGGAATGTAATGTGTTTAGGGGTGCATTATGTGTGTGAGGGGTGCTGTATATATATATATATATATATATATATATATATATATATATTATATAAATATGTTTGGAAGTATTGTGTATGTGCGTGGTGCAGTGTGTTGGGGGGAGGGGTTCTGTGTGTATGTGAAGGGTGCAGTAGGTGTTTAAGGGGTACTTTGTGTGTGAGGGTGCTGTGTGTGATTTGTGTGTGTGGGTGCTGTGTGTGATTTGTGTGTGTGTGTGTGTGTGCTGTGTGGGTGTTGGTTCTATGTGTGATGTGTGTGGGTGCTGTGTGTGATTTATGTGTGTGGGTGCTGTGTGTGATTTGTGTGTGGGTTGCTGTGTGTGAGGGTGCTGTGTGTGATGTGTGTGAGGGTGCTTTGGGTGCTGTGTGTGATTTGTGTGAGGGTGCTGTGTGTGGGTGCTGTGTGTGAGGGTGCTGTGTGTGGTTTGTGTGTGTGTGATTTGTGTGAGGGTGCTGTGTGTGATTTGTGTGTGTGTGCTGTGTGTGATTTGTGTGAGGGTGCTGTGTATGATGTGTGTGAGTGTTGTGTGTGAGGGTGCTGTGTGTGAGAGTGCTGAATGTGATGTGTGTGAGAGTGCTGAGTGTGATGTGTGTGAGAGTGCTGAGTGTAAATGTGTGTTGGGGGGGTAAAAAAACTAATTAAAAAAACTAAGCAGGCATTATATCCCCCCTCCCTTCTTACCTTTCAGCCTGGAAAGGGGGGACCGGCACGGTGGTACCTGCGTAGGGGAGGACACCGGCACTCTCACATCATCCCTGGTGGTCCTAGTGGTGAGTGAACTCTAGCCTGATCTCCTCACCGGCCCGTCATTGAAAACAGTGGGGCCGGCGCTCGGATAGTGCCGGCCCTGCATAGACTGGCAGGGGAGATCCTGCAACCTCCCCTGCCGGCCTCGGCCCATGGCCACCGCGGCCCACCGGGCATTTGCCCAGTGTGCCCGATGGCCAGTCCGGGCCTGTATATATATTTTTCCCCACCATAACCTTTTTGGATTTTGCTATATATATATATATATAGCAAAATCCAAAAAGGTTATGGTGGGGAAAAATTGTGATTGAAAACCCCTTCCACCTGAAGTATGTGGATAGTTAATACAATGCTAAACAAAAATCTGCACACCAGTCAAGCCATAAGACTTGCTTTTCCCACAGAAATCCCAAATCAGCAGTGATGTTACAACCGCAAAGGATTCTGGGTGGGCATATGCAAATTAGTTTAACAAAGAATCACATTTTTGCCTCATTCCATTTTAAACATGGATTCCTTTTAATGTAACATCACTGCTGATTTGGGATTTCTGTGGGAAAAGCAAGTCTTATGGCTTGACTGGTGTGCAGATTTTTGTTTAGCATTGTATTAACTATCCACATTCTTCAGGTGGAAGGGGTTTTCAATCACAATTTTTCCCCACCATAACCTATTTGGATTTTGCTTCCCAAGCACTACCAAGCCTCACTAAGCAAACCAGTAACCAACCTCATGCTGAAGAGTTGCATTAACAACGAAACAGCTGTCCATGAGTGGTTCACTGGTTTTGCATCTTATCCTAAATTGTGTTCCAAGCAGTTGTATACTGCAAACACAAATTAAAAGGAATCCATGTTTAAAATGGAATGAGGCAAAAAGGTGATTCTTTGTTAAACTAATTTGCATATGCCCACCCAGAATCCTTTGCGGTTGTAACATCACTGCTGATTTGGGATTTCTGTGGGAAAAGCAAGTCTTATGGCTTGACTGGTGTGCAGATTTTTGTTTAGCATTGTATTAACTATATATATATACATATATATAATGCAGAGATCCAGGAGGCACTCACAGGTCTTAAATTAGAAAAATATGATTTATTGTATCAGAGTTACATACAGTTGGTAGAACGACGTTTAGACCTTGCCGCGTCTTTTTCAAGATCTTGAGAAAGAACCGGCGGGGTCGAAACGTCGATCTACCAACTGTATGTAACTCTGATAAAATAAATCAAATTTTTCTAATTTAAGACCTGTGAGTGCCTCCTGGATCTCTGCATTCTATATTTTGGACGCATTGAGAGTTATTATTATTATTATTATTTTATTATTTATATCGCGCCAACAAATTCCGTAGTGCTGTACAATGGGTTGCACCAAGGCAAGTTTTTTGTATATATCCTTTAAAGGAGAGTGCCAAGCCATCACAATTTAACATATATATATATATATATATATATATATATATATGAGGTTTGTTCAGAAAAAGTGCAGCCATTGTTATAACTAGAAAGGAAGGCGCAACATCGATGTAACCTGGCAGCCATGGAGAGTGGACTGGAATGCGCATGCATGAACAATGACGACTTCACTGTACTAGTCTCCGGTTAGTGAGCATGTGTACTGTGTGGCTGTCGCATTCAAAATGACTGAGCGGGTACAGCAACGAATCTGCATCACATTTTGCGTTAAGCTTGAACATGAAAACAGAATGCAAGTGTCATGGTTGATTATATATTTCCTACCTGTTCTATGTTAAATTTTACATATATTGTGTATTAATATTGTTTTTGTATTTTATTGTACCATAATGTATCATTATTATTTTTTGGGACCCAGGACATACTTGAAAACGAGAGAAATCTCAATGTATCTTTTCTGGTAAAATTTTTTATAAAAAAATAAATCAAAATTCCTCCGCTAAAACTATTCAGGTGATTCAGAAGGCTTTCGGAGACAATGCAATGAGTGCAGCACAAATAAAACTTAGGCACAAACACTTCAAAGATGGGCGAGAATCTATTGAAAGATTTGGCAACTTTGGGCTTTTCCCAAAACTAAAATCACCTTTGAAAGGGAAGAGATTTCAGACCATCGCTGAGATTCAGGTAAATACGATGAGGCAGCTGATAACGATTTAAACAAAGGATTTTGCAGAGTGTTTTAAACAGTGGAAGAGATGCTGGGAGAACTGTGTGAGTTCTCAAGGTGCCTACTTTGAAGGAGACTGAGGCGCCATTGCGCAATGTTTCTTGTAATGTCTCTATTTTTCATATTACATGGCTGGATACTTTCCGGACAGACCTTGTATATGCTATAAGAATGTTTGCAGTCTCTATCTATTCTTTTATTGACTCTATATAAATTTAAGAAATTGTGAACATGGCATTTAAAAATAGTACTTATGTCTCCATCTAGATTAAATGTCTGCCCATATTTTGTAATCTTTACTGTAAATATCACCAGAATTTGTACAATTAAATGTTATATAATGTAAATGTACTCGTACATTTGTACTGTTGCCTCCTAGTTACCACCCTAGGCAGGGTTAGCCTTGAACTATTTTCTGCATTTTAAGAACACACGTGTCAGAATATAGCTGTGTGACGTGGTGTATAATTATCCTGTTCTTTGGTTATAGCAGCAATAATTCAAGTGAAGCAATACAGATAAAAGTCACTCCTTCCTCTGCTGAAGATTTGAAGAATGCTCATTTTAATGTTCTGTTGTTCAGTAGAGCAAGATTAAATTCTAGCAGGATTCGTTTCAGTTTAAAGTAGAACTTTCACTTATCTGAAACCGACAATTCTGTGAAAGGTTTATTGGGGTTTAGTAAGACTGTGGAAGTAAGTAAAAAAAAAAAGCATACTTACCCCTATAATACTTCTGTGTTCAGAGCAACATCATCACTCCATGATTCACTGGACATGCTGAAGGCCTGGCTAAGAGTTAGAGAAATTACAGTCCAAGGCATTAGAACAACCACGAAATCTGCTTCAATGTACAAAACTTCATTAAAGCACTGGTAACGCCAGTGTAAAATATAAATTGCATCATGTTACCCGTGCAGTGGTTTTAAAGGAACACCCCAAGCACCATAAGCACTGCAGCACAGTGTAGAGTTTAAGGTGCCAAGCGTCTCCCCATCTTACCTGGTGTGCGCCAGGCACTGCCCTCTGCCTCCTCTACAGCTCAGCAAGAACTGAAAGCTCCATCTCAAGAGCTTCTGTTAGCTTTCATGAGATAAGTGCAGTGCTAGGGCATCGGCTGTGTTGTCAGCTGATCGCTTTCAGCCAATGAGCTGAGCCCTGCATTGTCGAGCTTAACTCCGTGAAGAGAGCTTACATCTCTCTCACTGAGCTATAGTGGACATGGAGAGCGGCGTCCAACAAACCCTTGGTAAAGAGTAAACCCAATCAAAAACGGTTGGATTGTTTACACTGAGGGGGCGCTACGACACTCCTGGCACCATAACTACTACATCATGCTATAGTGGCTATGGTGCTTGGAGTATGCCTTTAATGCTGCAACATTAAAGTGTTGCTAGAATAGCTGCAACGCTATTAAATCCCTTTTAAATGTCAACATTTGCAATGTGATGCTCTCTTTATTACTATCTGAACACATCTTATTTCCAAGTATCATTATAAACTTAAAAAGTAAATGGTGCTGTATACAACTATACAACTTGAACCAGGTTTAATAATTCTATGGATAGCCAGCTATAGGTAAACGCCATGCAGAATGGACATCAAACCAGAGCCCTTAGTTAGTAAGCCATAAGCACAATTCTGTTACGTTCGGAGAGTTGGCTGTTCGGAACTGTTTGTACATTCAACACAAAGTATGACTTCACTTTTGTTTGTTTTAGTTTTTCCCTTGCTTGCTTAGAACATTTGGGTGACGCATGTTGAGGACAGTGAGAGCCAAACTCTTGTTACACACACATACACACTAGAGTACTGCAAGGATTATTTACTAAAGGGTGTCTCTTCAGTTCAGGTGGATTTCACAATTATCAGAATTGAAGAAGGTAATCACTAAATTGATCCGGATTTATCCCAAACTGAATTATCCTTCGATCGTCCTGAATTATCCTTAAATTGGGGCTATACAGATCAGGAATTAATTCCAACAATAGTTGTAATAATATACAAAAAGATAAAACCTACACATTATAATTATACTGGGGCAAATGCTAATTCAACAATACTGCTCATTATTTTAAAATGTTTATGAAATTTAGCTAATATGTCTGACAAGATGATTCAAAGTGAATTCAAAGAGAATTAAATTAAAGGACAAAAAAGGTCAGCAATATTTGTAGTTCAGCTGCCATCAGGGTTATTCACTGAAGTCTGAATTTTGTCCAGATGTAAAAATTTGGTGAAAATATCTAAATTCTGACTGCAAAGGCAGTTCTTATATTTATTAAAGCCAAATCCGGTTGGAATTCGATCGATCTGACTGAATCTGTATTATTCAATTTGAGTCATTTGGTGTCTGGTTTAAAATAAGTGCTTTTTGAATCTAAACCCTATTCAAAATATAGGGAGCCGAATGCATCGAGATGGATGCACATTCACAAATTATCACTTGCTTTTTACAAGAAAATGAATTTGAAGTTCTACAAATAGTTAAAAAACCATCGGTGCTGCAAAGATTAATCATGGGGCAACTGACTAGTGATTGTTAGCCACCACATTAAAAAGTGTAAAAAAAAATGCACCTGTGGGGTCAATATGACCCACGTATTACTAAAAGGGAGATTTTAAACCTCCCTTGTGCAACCACCTGTCATGCTGCAGGCAGAGGGAATATCTATTACACATTGAGAAGACAGTGGCTACTTAATGTAACTAAAACTAGCACCTGGGCAGCCATTGCCCCCAGTCCCTAGCCATAGGTGGCCGGTGGGGCTAATAATGAAATATGCAAATTTGACCATTATCTACACACCAACCCCACTGTGACGGAGCTCTTATACGCCAACTGAATACCTCCGCCCAGTTCTCTTTGTAGCTGCTTGCCAGGACCCTGGACCTCTTCAAAGTCAGTCGCCGAAGCTTGACTGTGGTCTCTCTGGAGCTTTTCCACCCGACCAGGTTGCCAAGACTTTTCATGCAATCCCCCAGTTTTATTTATTTGTATTTTATAGTACCCACCCACTTCCGTGGGTGGCCGTGAGATTGGGCCTTTCTACCGACTGAGCAGCAATGACTGCCCAGTTGCTATTTTATAGTTACAATGAGCTGCATGACAGGTGGGTGCACAAGATGGTTTTAACACCTCACTTCTAGTAATATGAGGGCCATATTGAATGACTAATATCCACACTTTGTTAAATGGTGGATTTTGCAGTACGAATAGCCTTATGTGCAGGCAGATGGTTTTGCCCTTTCTGTACGGGGCAATGAAGACTTTGGTGAATAACCTTGTTTGTCCTTAAATATGAAATTCACTTTGAATTATATGACTTAGGTAAGAAGACAGAAGTGATAGAACGCCATTATCCTGGCCTATGTACATTAAAGATAGATACATTATATATATATATATAGATATATCAATTAACATAAGGTATCCTTATTAGCCAATAAAGTGCAGACATAACCGGGCCATTTTTCACAAGATTTTACACATATTGCATACAGTTGACTGAGAAATGAAAAGGGCTGACCAACTATATGTTCACTGGAGTAAATCAATTATTCAGTCACAGTGGTTCCTAATAGATCCCACTGATTTCTTTCTTACATATTGATTGCATATACTGCTGGACAGCACTTTACACGTGCCAGTCAGCACTATGTGATATTTATCTAAAACCACAAAAAAAAAGAAAAATATATATATCTTTGGGAAACCCCAATGGAAAGTAAAACTTTGTAAATGTAGACACTTTAGCCAATAAAACAACATTTTACCATAAAGAATAGTCACTGAAATTCTGAATTGAACTAATTTGTTTCTAAAGTCTATTATTTAACTATAGGCGTGCGCAGCCTATTGCATTAGGGTGTGCATCCTAAAGCACAAACACACGCCGCATTTATATATATATATATATATATATATACATACACACACATACACATACTGCTGTTTGTGTGTGTGTGTGTGTGTGTGCTGTTAGTGCGCTGTGTGAGGGTGCTGTGTGTGTGTGTGAGGGTGCTGTTAGTGTGATGTGTGTGTGAGGGTGTTGGTAGTGTGCTATGTGGGTGAGGGTGCTGGTAGTGTGCTGTGTGTGAGGGTGCGGTTTGTGTGTGAAGGTGCTGTTTGTGTGCTGTGTGTGAGGGTGCTGGTAGTGTGCTGTGTGTGAGGGTGTTTGTGTATGTGTGTTAGGGTCCTGTTAGTGTGCTGGGTGTGTGAGGGTGCTGTTTGTGTGATATGTGTGTGTGAGGGTGATGTTTGTGTTGTGTATTTGTGAGGGTGCTGTTAGTGTGCTGTGTGGGAGTGTGCTGCGTGTGTTTATGAGGGTGCTGTTAGTGTGCTGTGTGTGAGGGTGTTGTGTGTTTGTAAGGGTGCTGTGTGTGTGTGTTTGTGAGGGTGCTATTAGTGTGCTGTGTGTGTGTGTGTGAGGATGCTCTGTGTGTGTGGGTGCTGTATGTGTGTGGGTGCTGTTTGTGTGCTGTCTGTGTGATGGTGCTGTTTGTGTGCTGTGTATGTGAGGGTGCTGTTTGTGTGCTGTGTATGTGAGGGTGCTGTGTGTGCGCGCTTTTTGTGTTAGGGTGCTGTATGTGTGTAGGTGCTGTGTGTGTGTGTGTGGGTGCTGTATGTGTGTGTGTGCTGTATGTTTGGAGGGATTGTGAAGGTGGGGGCAGATTAGTAAATAACCCCCTCCCTTCTTACCTTATGTAGGGAGGGGGATCCTTGCTGTCCAAGGGAGAGTGAACTCTAGCCTGCGGGGCTAGAGTTCACTCTCGCGAGATCTGAGCATTGCCGCGGCAACGCTCAGATCTCGCGAGAGGAACCTGGCGCAGCTTCTGTCTAGAGCTCCCCAGGTCCTCTCCTGCCTCCCTCCATGCTGCTGTGGGCTGGTGAGGTAGATCTTTGATCTCCCCGCCGGCCCATGGAGGCTTAGAGCAGATCCGGAGATCTCCCCTATATATATATACGCATACACACACATACACTCACACACACATACTCAGACACACACTTACAGACACACACACATATATTCACAGACACACATACACACACACACTTACAGACACATACACTCACAGGCACACACACACATACATTCACAGACACACATACACACACACTTACAGGCACACACACATACATTCACAGACACACACTCACAGACACTCACATACACACTTACAGACACACACATACATTTACAGACACACACACACACTTACAGACACATACACTCACATACACACACATACATTCACAGACACACACACACACTTACAGGCACACACACATACATTCACAGACACACACACACACTTACAGACACACACACATACATTCCCAGACACACACACACACTTAGAGACACACACTCACAGACACACACACATACATTCACAGACACACACACATACACTCACACACACACACACACACTCACAGACACACACACAGATACACACACACATTCACAAATTACATTTTTTTAATTAAAAATTGTCCACCCAGCCTCCCTACCTGGAGAGCTTGCGTGGACTTGTCCCTGGGGTCCAGTGGGTCGGGCGCCTATCTCCATACAACAAGCGGCGAGGGAGCTGTGTGCTCTCTGCTTCCTCTCGCCGCGCGGGCTGTCTGTTGTAGCTGGGAGCTGGAATATGACGTCATATTCCGGCTCCCGCCATCAGCAAATGGCGCGCGGCGAGAGGAAGCAGAGAGCACACAGCTCCCTCGCCGCTTGTTGTATGGAGACAGGTGCCTGACCGGGGGGGGGGTGTCCATCACCTCTTGCTCCCCCCCCATGACAGAGGGAACACGGGGGAGGAGGAGGGCATTTGGGGACGGCAAAGTGCCTGCGGGAATGGCGTTCCCACGTGTTCCTGCAGGACTCACAGGCGTGCCGCGGGTATTAGGGTGTGCCCAGGCACACCCGGCACACCCCGTGTGCACGCCTATATATTTAACTATCCACTGTAATATATGTACACTGTGGCCATGCCTATTCATTTATTAAACAAATAGTTTATTTTTTTCCATGTCATGAGTTAGATACCCTAATATGACATGTCTATCAATACCTTGTGTATCGTGTACACTATGGAATATGTTGCAGCATAATGAGTACATTTTGATATTAACTAATGTAAGTAGGCTCTTGATATTAAAGGGACATTTAAGGCTGGAGATTAGCAATTATTTCTAATGAATAATAACCAATGGCAGCTGGAGAAGATTAAAGGGTTCCTCCAACCCTTTTTTTTAATTAGAATATTGCCCTATCGACATTATTCTTTAGGCCATGAAAACAATAAAGTAAAGGATTTAACTTATGTTGTTTTACCAAAGCTGAGGTACCCTCAGTGCTGCTCACCTCTCGTCAACATCCTGAAGGCGGCATAGTCTTCTCCAGCGACGTTCCAATCCAGTGCTCCTCATAGAGGGGAATTGGGGACCTGATGCACATGTGTGCATCCAAGCTTCCCCATAAGAAAATATGGAATCAATTCTTCCCTATCGGGGGGTTACAATGTCACATGACCACGTTTTTCTTGGTTGCTGAAGCATAAGTGGCTCCAGTAGCTGTCAGTATAACAGCCAATGGAGGTGTGCTTAACCTTTCTGCAAAATGGTAATATTTTACTTTGCACGGATAAAATGACAGAACCACTGCACTTTTATTGAGATGCATGACCTGGGGTCCTTTAATCATTAGTTCTTACCATTACAATACTAGAGTAATAGGTGCCACCCCACTTGCCCCTATGAATCAGCATTCATAGATTTGATTAAAGATACTCACATTTGAAATGCCCTGCATGGCTGTCAAGTTATACCCTCTTTCCTCTTAACTGCATGCATAGTATTTTTGTTTATTACAGACCCATTCTTTTACATCACCGCTATTATCTCTTTTTGTTTGTAATATCGCAGGATATCTTACTTTGCACTTTGCACTTTGCACTTTGCACAGACATGTTGTAATGATAATCAGTGTTAGAATTTATAACACGCTGCTCTTTTATTGTAGCACAGAGGATCAGAAAAAACCATAGGATTGCCGTGCAGAGCACATTTGGAGCATGCTCTGTGACTTTTTATGAAGTTGCACACAGAGGAAAAAAACAATAAGAAACAACAAAGGATTGCTCAGCAACCATATTTGAAACATACTCTGTGACTTTTTAAGAATTTGGAGCATTCTCTGTGACTTCTTATGAATTTGCACACAGAGGGAAAACAAAATCAGAAACAACATAGATCACATTTAGAACATACTTTGACTTCAACTTGAAACTTAAAGAGGCACTGTCACCATCTGGGTGACATCGCCGCTAGGGGTCTGGTGGCGGGGAGGGGGGGGGGGACAGGTGATGGTGAGATTTACTTACCTGAACTTGTCCCTTGTGGGTGAGGCCATCTTGATTCAGCAGGCCCTCCTCAGCTCCTGGCGCTTCAGAACCAGAAGCGAAATTCACTGCTGTACTATCATGCATGCACGTTCTTACACAACCACAACACTGTAAACTCTTGTCAATCCTAATCCTTCTTGATTTATCAGTTGCCTTTGCCTCTATTGAGTATTCAACTCTTCTCACTTTGCATAACCTTGGTATCATTGGTACTGCCGACAGCTCCTGCCTTTCTGATTGACCCAATCAATGTTCCTTCAACAATGCATCCAATTTACCAATCTCTCTTTCAGTTGCTGCTCCACAGTGTTCAAATTTAGGACCTCTCCATTTATCTGTCTACATGGCTCCTTTGTCTGATCTCATCTGCTTGCATAGCTTCAATGCCCACTACTTTGCAGATGACATCCAGATCTTCTTGTCTTTCCCTTCCTTTAAACCCTATTTTTACTCCCTCATCCCTTTCGGCCTCTCTGATGTTGTCCAGTGAATATCATCACATTTTCTTCAAATTAATCCAGCCAAAACGGAAGAAGTCATTTTACCAGAATCCTCCCCTTTACTTCCCATTATAAACCCCACTCTCACCTTTTTCCCTCTCACTATCTCCCCATAACCAACAGCTCGTACTGCTCATACTATTTGACTTCTCATACTATTTGTCTTCTCATACTATTTAAAAAAAACATGTAGATACTGGAAGACTCCTTATTCACTCTCTCATCTTCATTAGGTTTGACTACTGTTACTCCCTTCTACTTGGTCTTCCACAACACTCAATTATCCAGCTTTAGCAATTCCAAAATGCTGCTGCCTGCATACCCCTTCTTCAAACGCTCAACTTGCTTCTGGTTAGCCAGTGGTCTTTTTTTCCAATCTCTTGTGTTCAAATTTCTCCATAGCCTTTCTCCTCTCTACCACTTCTCACTCAGCTCCACCTCTCCTACCCAAACCCACACCCATGTGATTACTCACGTTAGTGCTCATTTTTTCTCTGCCACTAGAACAAGCTCCCTCCTCACATACAGTCTGTCACCTCTCTTTCATCTTTCCTTAAACTACTAAAGCCTTCTCCATCACTTCCTAACCCAATCCCTCACTTGTCCCTCAAAGCTCAGCATGCCTGACCATATCACATTCCCATTATTTCTCGATCCCCAGTAGTGTGCCCACCACTCAGGCTTCTTCCAGATCAACAGATGCACCTCTTGAATACATATTCAAATTTATTCCAGGCAACCCAACTAGGTTAAATCTTTTCTACAATAAACACTATTCTCTTCAACACTACCTTCCCTTCTCAGTAGGTCTGTGACCAACGGTCACTCCTGACTTCTTGTTTCTTGTCAGCACTTTGTCTTTAATTCATGCTTTACTTACTGTATGCTTACAGTAATATAGAGCCAACTTATTCTGTAGCATTTTACAATATTATTACGGGAATTTAGCAACAAATGAGACAGACTTACAAATTTTGACAGGAATAATAGGTTGATGAGGTCCCTTCTCAGACGAGCTTACAATCAGTCTGTGTACGGTATACTAGTCCTTATATTGGCACACTCGTAGACACATTTCTGTACTTCAATACAGTACTTCCCTGGACTGAAAGGAATGGAAGACATGACTGCTGCCCAGAAGTTAGGGGGTTGGCTAAAATTAATAACTTTGGTGCAAAGTTGGAGGGGAATAAAAAGGAAGAACAGGGGAGGGGACTCACCAGTCTTCCAGAAGGAGTGTAGGGGACCCTGACTCTTTCCCGCCCACCCTCCCTGTGTTTCTTGGTGAGGTGGTTGGTTGTTTCTGGTGTCTGTTCGTGGTTCTGGTTCTTGTTTTCTCATTGTCACAGCTCCGGCGGTGCTCCTGGCCAGCGAAATTAAAAATGAACTGAAACAATGAGTCGGCTTGGGGAGTCTCAGTCTGCCCAGGGCTGATGGCGGTAGGCATGCTTATACGTACTCTGGACAAGGAAGTGGGATGTGTCTGTTTGGGGGAAGTAACCCAACAGCTGACAGTTGGATGGAATGCTGGTCCGTTAAAAGTTGGAAAAGTTAATACAGCTGTGGCCGTTGCCCTTACCCATAATTCTGGTCTCGTGTTTTTGTTGGGGGCAACGAGGTTTGGGGACTGGTCAGAAGTCATGTATTTTCTCAATATACAATCACCCTCTTTCCCCTTCAAGATTGTAAGCTTCTATTTTCCTTATTTTGTTTCAGTTTGTCTAAATATTTAAACAATGTTTGTATAAGTATCGCTATATAAGAACTGTTAAATATATAAATAAAGAAAAGAATGGAGGATTAAGGGCATGGATCTCTTCATTGTATATCTGTATATCTAATAAAATGTTATGCTTGTAAGCCCCCAATTGTGTATAATCAGTGCTCATTATGTAACACCCTGGATAAGCACTGTGCATAATTGTGCTAAATAAAGCAAATGTGTAAACATCTTATCAGCTCTGCTATAATTCCAAAAATTTGATCAGGGTAAAAAAACCAAAAAAATACATCTTGTCATTTCTGCTATAAGTGCAAAATTCTGATCAGAAAAAAAAAGTTCTTTGCTCTGCAAATATCACATGCACATAAAAATCTATTGCATGTTACATAATGTACATTTATGGTACATAATTAAATAGTCTGGAAGTGGGTTGAAACATGCACTGTAATCAACCACTTGTGAACAGGCAAAAAAGGTCCCAGGGGCACACCTTCATTAAATTGTGATTACCCAGATACAGTTTTAGCCTTTTGCTTTATTGCATGTAATTGCAATCAAAGCAGAACATAATGCATATAATTTTATTTTCCGGTCTATCTGTTCCCTTTAAATGTCTCCCAGTCTCGCCTTAATTACTATAGCATATCTGCAGAAGGAAACTCGTTTTATTACGCAATAGCAATTGTTCTCTTACTCCACCCAGATATTAGCTCTCGGCTAACACATGTACACCCTGCTATGCAAACTTCCCAGAGAGACTAAACATAAGGCCCAGTACAAATGAAAGCAGAAAAAAAAAAAAAAAAAATCCGACCCTTAGCTTCCTGCAGTGTTTTAACATATTTGCTGTTCAAGAGGTTAAACCTTTATTGAGCGTGAAAACAAACAGAGTAGCAACATTTTCTGCTTGATCAATATTTATATGCTGAATTTGCTAAAATCGCACAGACTGTCTTGAAGCCAGTCTTAGGCGTTGCTGGCGAGGGTCAGCTTATCTGCTCCATAACTCTTCCATGTGTGACCTGATTATAAGCAGAGAACATCAGAACTGCGCCTGTTCCTTCATACCATATAATCTATTCCAGTGTTTTCCTGTCTCCTCCCTACAGCATGCTATAATGCAGGTTTTAGGAAAAGCCTCTTTTTGCACAGATGGCTTAATTGAGGATTATTTAGCAATTCGGTTATTATGAATCAACTTGTGCTAAAGAAGCAATGCCTGTCTAAGTAGCCTTGTGTACTGCAGGCTGAACATAATACAGATATCTTTCATATTATTATTTTTGCAGTTTATTTATCCATGGTCCACTCAGCGGAGCCGGTTGTAGCACCCATGTGGATGTGAACCAGCTCTGTTTTGTATTCCAGTACAGTACACTAGTTCCTCTGTAGACTGGCTCCCTTGCATCTTATAGGAAGCTGGTCTGGAGGTCTCAATTTACCCGATCTTATAGGTATTGTGGTGTGTCAGATACACAATATGTTTTTAGATTGGATACATCTTTTCATATGATGGGCAGGGCATGAAAAGTGCTGCCTTGCAGTTATGCTGCAGGATTACTCAAGGATTCATGACATGATTTCCTTACATCAGCATTTGAATTCTAATTTGAATTTGAATTTAGATTTGTGCATGATCATTGCAATTGTCCATAAACGAATGGTTTTGTTTGACAACAGATCGACTTGTCAGAAACCAAAATCTATTGCTTTGCATATAATGAGTGTAAATGTTTTTGTTTGCTGTGAGTTTCAGATTTAGAAACCCCAGCTGTTTACCTGAACAAATCTTTTTTTCATATGCACAGGAAAAGTTACCATGCTGCAGTGTTCAGAATTATTCTACATACCGCAGTAACCTTTCCTTTGTTTTTCATACCGAAACCAAAAGTAAATTCTTACTTGTGTCTAGTTTTCAATTTGAGTTCCAATCCTCCTGTCAGTATTTCTGGCCTTCCTGACCTTGGGATCAGGCCTGAATTGGCCATAGAATTAAAGGGACACTTCAGACCCCTAAAGCACGTTAGTTTGTTAAAAAGCTATATGTGTGAGGGGTGTTTCCACATTTTTTTCATTTTGAGAAAAGTGCAGGTTTCAGTAGAAATTTAAACTTTTTTGAATCTGATTATATATGCAGTGGAAAACCCCAGACTTTATCAATCTGTTCCAAAACAATCTGACAGAATTCCTGACCGGTGTATAGTTGCCATATGGGCAGTCGGAACCTAGGATAAAACCCCCACATACCTAACCCAATAACACACTGACACTAGGGTATATGGGTAAAATTGTCCACAGCTTTTATTAACCATTATATAAATAAATATAATAAGTTTATCATTAGTAATAACAATCATAACAATATAATAATAATTTAACATATAAATATGGGTCATTGCCCCCATACTCCGCCCTCGCATCCGCATCCTTCTTTTAATATAACGGGCAATGACCCCCAACATACTAACACATATATATATATATATATCTTTAACAATTTGCAACCTTACTCCAACATAACAATGTAAGTGCCAACCATAAATAACCACGGCAGGGGTATACCCGGATACCCCTACCCCACCAGGTTCTGAGCCACCTCCAGTACTCGAAACATACCAACCACCAGTGACCACAATTTCCATGTCCATGACGTTCCTCAGGGGAGCCTAATTCCTCTTCCTCGGCTCCCTATCCCGCCGCTGTGACAAAACGGGATACCATCCTTATCTCAAAAACCCAGGGAGGGTGGGTGGGACAAACTCAGCCAGGTAAGAAATTAAATGTGCTCTATCCAAAATGGCTGCCTACTTAAGTAGACCAGCCCCTTTCTCCCACAATCCACCAGTCCTGGCTGGCTCCTCCTAAGCCCGCCTCCTAACCCCTGTCAAGGCCCTCCTCCGCTAAGCTGTGCTTTGGCTCCTTGGGGCTACATGACCGGTGTATAGTCGCCATATGGGCAGTCAGAACCTAGGACAAAACCCCCACATCCCGCATGCTGAAGCGTCACCTTGCGCGCCTGCTGCACCGCGCCCACTGCAGACCGCAGTCCCTCCAATTTGGACAGTGGCAGTCGGCATTCCCTGAGCGCCGAATCTATTTCCAACCCCAAGAAGCTGAGGCACCCGGTTGGGCCCTCTGTCTTATGCGCCGCTAGCGGCACCCCGAATTGGCCCGCCACCCATTCAATGGTCCTCAGCAGGTGCAGGCAAGAACACAAGAAATCATCCAAGTAGTGTACCACCGCTCTGTCCCCCGCTTCCACCCGCACCACCCACTCAAGAAAAGAACTAAACTTTTCGAAGTAGGAGCAGGAAATGGAACATCCCATTGGGAGGCACAAGTCCACGTAATAGCCCCCTTCGAAAAAACACCCTAGCAGGTGGTGACACGCCGGGTGGACAGGGAGCAGATGAAAAGCCGCTTCGATATCAACCTTTGCCATAAGAGCCCCGCGCCCAGCCCTCTTTACCAGCTCGACCGCCTGGTCGAATGATGCATAAGAGACCGAGCACAGCTCCTTATCGATGTCATCATTCACCGACCCGCCCTTAGGGTAGGATAGGTGGTGAATGAGCCTAAACTTTCCCGGTTCCTTCTTAGGGACCACCCCGAGAGGGGAAACCCGGAGGCCCTCTATTGGTGGTGCCCGAAACGGTCCTGCCATTCTACCCAACATAACTTCCTTACCCAGCTTGTCCCACACCACTTCTGGAAATTCCACCACCGATTTTAGGTTACGCGGGCATCCCGTACCATCCCTGCCCCGGAACGGGATAAAGAACCCCTGCCCGAACCCAGCCCAGAGGAGCTCGGTGTCCGCCCTATTACCGTAGCGGCTTAGCCAGGGCTCCATTGCGTCTAGCTTCACCGGGGTGAGCCCCCGGGGCAGCGGAAGCCCCCCCGCCTCCGACCGCGGAAGAAGCTCCTGTTCCACCTGACTTACCTTTCTTGAAACAGCGCTGCAACCCGTGCGCCCCCCACAGCCCGAGCATTCGTGCTTAAATCGGCATGAAGCACCCCATTTGCATTGGCCTTCATTGAAAAGCCAGCATAGTCCCTTTTGTGAGGCGGCCGACGAGGCGGACTGACCTTTAGCACCAGCCGCGTGCTGAAAGGGTTGCGCTTTTTGCGCCATCATCAGCTTCATCCAGAGAGGCAGGTCCATCTGGTCCCACCTCATACCCGGATTATCCACCAGCCGCTGCCGAAACTGTTCGTCATACCGCCACCATGCCAGCCAGCCATAAGTTCGGTATGCCTCCCAAATCCCATCCAAGTAGCAAAACAGGGAAGAGCACATGCCCGGCGACTTCTCCCCTATCACGCTGGCCAAGACGCAAAACACCCTCAGCCAGTTCCCAAAGGATTTTGGTATCTTGCGATACCGCTTCCGCTTCTCCTCTTCTTCTCATCTTTTTTATCCTCCTCCTTGAGGTCAATAAAGTCCTCCAAAGTAAGGAGGGAGAAGATCTCGCAAAACTCCCCCTTCCAGATTTGAGGTGGACCCCGAGTGGGCCAGCAAACGATACGTACGCGTGCTGCCTTGCCGCGTCTGACACCCCTCCCGGTTAGCTCTGC
The DNA here is from genome assembly GCA_933207985.1 of Pelobates cultripes. NCBI lineage: Eukaryota > Metazoa > Chordata > Amphibia > Anura > Pelobatidae > Pelobates > Pelobates cultripes. The sequence continues at coordinate 48,870,508 of OW240915.1, read as the reverse complement.
CCGCTCGCTCCCCGCGTCCCCCTCGCCGGGTGTGGTACCCGCCTCCTCGCTGCTTGCCGACACCGCCGAGGTCCCCACACCGGGCCCCCCTGCTGCCGTCCCCTGCGCCCACACCTGCCCTATGCTGTCCCCTGTACCACCCTCTGCCCCCAGTGAGTGGAGTAGTGATTGTAGCGTTTGCACTAGCGCGCTGGAATGCAGTGATTTGCTGGACACACCGGCCAAGCCCCTTGATCCAGAAGTGCCTGGGGCTGCGATGGGAACCGCTGTGCTTCCAGGATGAGCAACGTCAACTGAAGTCCCGCCAACCGGGGAGCCCACCCGGTCCCTCACGAACACTGATGAGGAGTGGATCCGAGATCTGAAACGAGGAGAAGAAGTCCTGGGCAGGGTGTACTGTTCCTCGCCCACCCTCCCGTCCCGACCCAGGGAGCGCCTGCCAGCCGCCAAGGCCTCCCGCTGCCTGCTGTTCTGCCACTGCCATCCTGAGGCCCCGCGGGCTACGACTCCTACCCTCTCCCTCTGAAGCCTGCCCCTGTTGACTATGCCTGGGGGACCCTGACCTGCCCCCCGCTGAACTACCGGACGAAAGACCTACGGTGCCGCCGCCTCTCAGGATGCCCACCTGCCCTAGCGTCCCTAACCGGGGAGAGGCTATTGCCGCTAGACCTGGAACCCGACCTATCACTGGACCTGACCCGCCTAAGCCTCCCCCTCCCGGCCCCTGAGCTACCGCGGGCCCCCCTATCCTCACCTCCACTAAGCCCAGAAAAACTGCTCCTACGCCCCCCTCCCCCCACCTCTGTCGCCCCCTGCCCTACCATCCTCCCAGAACCCCCGGGCCTGCCTGAATACAATGCCTGCTCCCCACTTACCCCCCTGGCTCCCCGTCTCTGGCCCCCCGGCTACCGGACCCCCGTGCAGCGTCAGCCTGCCCCCCAACCTCCCCCCTCCGCCTGCGGCTGACTGGCCCCCCATGTGGCCCTTCCTCCCCTGCCACCGGCCTCCTAGGGGAAACTCACCCTCTCCTCCCCGCTACTGCCCGGGCACTGTCCCCCAGCTGCGCACCCCCCACATCCAACACGCCAAGGGGGCCCCTTGGAGGGCCCCCTGCACTTGCCTGCTGTGTCTGGCTCGCCTGGGGCCTGCTCCGGGCCGTCCTGCCCCTGGCCCCTTCCCTTTCGGCCTCCAGTGGTGGGGGTGCCCTCCTGGGCCGCGCCCCAGTCCTTCCTGGCCCTGGAGAGGGCCGTTCGTCCGCCGCATGTGCTCCCGCTCCTGGCGCCACCCCACTCGCTCCAGGGGGCGCGCCGCCTGCTTCCCGGGCCGCCGCCCGCCGGGAAGCTCCTCGCCGAGGCCCTGGCTGCGCCGTGGGAGGCGGGGCCTCAACCACAGGGCCTACAGGCCTGGTGTTGCTGCTGCTGCCGCCCACTGTCTCCACACCGCTGGTGCCTCCAACCTCCGGTCCTGCGCCTGGACTGAGGCGTCTTGGGGGCCTCCTGGCCCGCGTTGGTCTTCCTCCGCCGCCATCCCTCCCTGCTGCCGCCGTCAGGAGCTGGTCCAGCTGGGCCCGCACCCAGCCTGCTCCCTGTCGCAGTGCTGCCGCCCGAACTCCAGCCAGCAAACTCTCCACGTCCTCCATGGCCCTGCAGAGGAGAGAAAAAGAGAGAAAGCCCTACCCAGCAAAGCAGTGAGCACCAGGGTGCACACAAACTCAGCCAGGTAAGAAATTAAATGTGCTCTATCCAAAATGGCTGCCTACTTAAGTAGACCAGCCCCTTTCTCCCACAATCCACCAGTCCTTGCTGGCTCCTCCTAAGCCCGCCTCCTAACCCCTGTCAAGGCCCTCCTCCGCTAAGCTGTGCTTTGGCTCCTTGGGGCTACATGAGCGGTATGCACAGATTAGTAGAGCTATAACCAATGACACATGTACACACACAAGCTCACTCACTAGAGGGCACACACACAAGCTCACTCACTAGCAGGCTCACACACACACACAAGCTCACTCACTAGCAGGCGCACACACACATACACACGAGCAGACGCACACACACAAGCTCACTCCCTTGCAGGCACACACACGTATACATACAAGCTCACTCACTAGCAGGCACACACACACAAGCTCACTCACTAGCAGGCACACACACACACAACTTAATGTAGTGATTCTGGTGTCTATAGCCTGTCCCTGCAGGCTTTTCAATGTAAACACTGACTTTTCAGAGGTGCTCAGACGGTCACTAGAGGTGCTTCCTGTGTCAGTGCTGCACAGTGTGCAGCACCTACATTCAGAGCCTCCACACACACACACCATGACAGACCTATACACTTACACTGACAGACTGACTCACACATTATTGCTTGTATTGATACCTGTGGGGTCCAGGGGACGACCAACCAGGGGATTGTGCAAGCAGGTGGTATGCTGGGGTATCGTTCAGGCAGGAGGCAAATTGGAGGATTATGGATACGGGCGGCATGCTGGGTAGTTGTGCACGGCCGGCAGCTGGCTGCGCGAATAGTAGGCGCAAATATTGAGCTTTGATGTCTCTGCTCCCCAGTGCGCAGCTTAATGAGACCGGGACCCGAATATGACGTCATGAAGTATCGTGTGAAGTAGCGCGTGATGGGGGGAGCAGAGTAGAAACAACAAAGGCCTCCCTCAGGCTGCCAGCAGCTTAATTGCGGCAGCACCAGCTGTCTGAAATTTTACGGTATTCCGGTGGGCCAGTATGGCCCTGACCCCCTGGCTTTTCAAGCAGACAACAGGTCCTGTTACTTCCTGGTTGGTTAGCTGAGTTGCACTAAACTCAAGAGGCAGCAATTACTCAAAGCACCTGTCTTGCAAATAGTTCTCATTGAGTTGCAATGGGAAATCTGTGATTGGACAGCCACCGAGAGTCTGGGCGGGGTTAGAATTGGAGGGTTTGCAAAGGCAGCAGACAAGAGTTTTTGCAAGTTGTTTTTATACAGAACTTCAATAAAAAAAATGCACATTTAAATGCAGGCAAGTTTTCATTTGTGGTATATCCACTAAACAGTGATTTTTATTTATTATGTGTTTGAAAATGAAAAAAATATAAACCTATTTGTGATAGGTTCCTTTAACGACACAAGTTTATGTACTATTTTAAAATATGCCTACATACACCTTTTTCAATCTAAAAGAATATTAGAGCAGTGATAAGGTTGTGTATAAACCATGTTTTGCAATATTTGTATCTATTAGTCATGCCAGTACAGGATTATCCTATTGTGAAGAGAAGTTTTGCTAAATTCTTTTCTACTACAAAGTTGCAAGGGGACAATCAGACTGATAATATTGCCATGGTCTCCTCCAACAAACACGTTGTACCGTGATTAATAGCTAAAACAGTTGCTAACCTACTACATGCCCTAAGTCACTCAGCAACTTCAATGGTAGTTTTTGAAAATGTCAATTGCCAGAAGGGATAGTGACAGGTATGGGGTTAAAAAGGTCACCTGTTCTAAGTAGACCTATTCTAATTGTTTATTCTTTTGCGGATATATGTTGCTAATCCCTCTAGCGCTGCAAACAAGCTTCAGATCATGTATTGAAATTATTACTATAGATATTTCAGGGTTCTGAACTTCAAATTGTAGTAAATTGGAATTGAAATCTGAATTGCAGAACATAAGTTAAAACAGCCAGACTGAGACTATAGCAGCATTAAAGAATTTCTTAAAATCTGTTTGAAAAGTTTTCTTTAATTTTGCAATATGAATAACCTTTTCTGATTGAGACAAGGTATGTACATATACGGTATATACAAACATATACAATTTATGGTTTGTTTTGTATTTGTCGTGCTGGTTTAGCCACCCCCTCCCTTCTTGGTTGCTCTAAAACATTACTTATTGTAACTTATCAGGTTTTCATTGGTTGCAGTGCACACAGTATCCTGGATACAGAAAAGCATGCGTTGTTTAAACATCCAGGCCGTTGTACAGTTTCCTTGTAATTCTAAAGTCACACAATGCACATTGTCACATGTCACTAACGTATATTCCTGGGCGAGTTTCAAGTAGTTATGAGCAGAAGGGCGTTCGTACTTTGAGACTAAAAGCCTTAGGTCAGCAAAATCATCACAGACTGAAAGTACTGATAGATGACATTGCTTATAAATTATCTACATTCAGTAAAATGGAAATGCACACACTTTATTACATGGTTTATTGTGCACACAAGTTCTGAAGGCCAGGGGAAAAAAAACACATTTCCTTTACTTTCTTTTGCAAATTAGTAACTGGGGAAAAGTATTTTGGTTATATGTTTTTTATTTATCTGCAGTAAGAAAGTAATAACTTTATACGAAAAGCCTTATTTCAGAAGGGCTTATAGGGGCAGAAAGTACTCAAATTGGAACCTTAGAGTTTAACTAATATGTACTGGGATTACATGTGTAAACCCTGAATACTCCTTTTGTGTTTTACACCTATTGACATGCCATTACCTTGTTTTGATCTCTTAATTTATCTGTTGCTGTGATGTGGTTAGGCAAGGTTAGACCACAGCCATATTAATGTTAGAAAAAGTTAGATCCATTTTTCAGTTTAATCAATTTTATTTCAATTCTCTAATATTTTTAAAAGTATTGTATACATACATTGAACAAATAGTGGTAAAAAATTAACACTGTGTAGTGAATCTGCCTTAAACTTCAGGTACAGCCCTCCCACACCAGCATCAGACACTCCAAGCAGACGTTGATCTGCACATACATTTCACAGATCTCTGTGTGTACGTTTCTATTTACACAGAGCTGTTGATATGGGTTTGACAGATGTCGGCTACTGGAGTTGCGAGGATTGACATCCTATATCTCTGCAACCTCCATCAGTATGACATGAACACCATGAGGAAGACTTCACTCTGTTTTCATGGCTGTAGCATCAATGGCTCAACTTCTTCCTGTAGCCATCTGCAAACAATTCCACATAATATACACTCATCACAGTCTGGCAAGTCATTCTCAGATAGGATAACCTCTTGAGAAACATCCCGGGGGGCCATTACAACACCGGAGAGCATTGATATTATCTGCCACCAGCCCAAACACAAACCCACAAAGTGTTCAACAAGCAAAGTCCTTGCACAATTCCTGCTGGGTGCATCCCTCCAACAGTACTTTGCTAACGGTCATCACAATGCACCTTCAGTTGTTTTAATCAGTGATATAAAACTACAGCCCACATATCTGGTATGCTTTTTTTATATGTCTCTAACTGTATGTGTGTCTTTGTGTGTCTGTATGTATATAGTGTTTGTATCTGTATGTGTGTCAATGTCTGTCTCTATCTGTCTCATTGTTTGCATCTGTGTGTCTGAGCATCTGCATGTGTATCATTGTGTGTATCTGTATGTATGTCAGTCAGTGGCATAATTACCATGGTCACAAGGATCACAGCTGCGACTGGGCCTGACACTTCAGGGGACCCGGCCGCCGCTGAGAACCCTGCGACCATGGGCCGCCAGCATACTTTTAGGGCCGGTGCAAAGCTAGCCGGTAGGAGGGGAGCGATGTGCTGCTCCCCTCCTGCCACTGTGTGTAGCTCGGCTGAGTGGTCTGACACGTGGGGGGAAATGAGACACATGGAGGGGCAAGAGTGGAGTGGGAGAAAGACACATTGAGGTGTCTGGGGCTAATGAGACACATGAAGGGGCTTTCGGGGAATGAGACATATGGAGGAGTATGGGGAGAGGCAATGATACACATGGAGGGGCTAGGGGGAGGAAATGAGACACTTGGGGGGATGAGACACATGGAGGGGCTGGGGGGATGAGACACATGGAGGGGCTGGAATTTGACACATTGAGGGTGTGAGGGGCCACAGGGCAATTTTGGCACCAGGGCCCCGTGGTTTCTAGTTATGCCTCTGATGCCAGTGTTTGAATTTGTCTGTATATTTAAATCTGTCAGTGTTTGTATCTGTGTGTTTGTGCATCTGCATGTGTGTTAGTGCGTGTCTTTGTATATGCATGTGTATCAGTGTGTCTATCTGTCTATCTAGATGTGTGTCAGTGTTTGCTTTAGTGTGTCTGTGTATCTGCATGTGTATCAGTGTTTATATCTGTATGTCTGTGCATCTGCATGTGTAGTGGCCAAGGGGTGCACAAGTGAAAAAAGGTTGGGAACCACTGGTCTAGACTATGGCCTCTTAACATTGCACTGGAAACACAAATAATGGTTCATAGAGCAGCTCACATTCTAGACAAAAAGGACTAGAGAAAAGGTTGGATTTTTTTCAGAGGTATCACCGTGCCTGGTCTAAAAAAAATCCTTATCTTTGAGGATATCAGATTACATTTTCACTTCACTACAATCAAAAGAGAACCCTACCTTATGAGATAATTCCTTGGAAACATACATCTGATTTCATACTGCTTATTAACCAGCAGGGATGCCATCAGAAATTTTGGGGCCCCTGACACAGCTCAAGGTCTGGGCCCCCCGGTGCCTGCACCCGAGTCCGTTCCCTCCCCCCCTGAGTCCGCCCACAGGGATGCAGTGTCTGCAGGGCCGGTGCAAGGATTGTTGCCGCCCTAGGCAAAAGTAAAGTTTGCCGCCCCTCATGTGACATCACAATGCCCCACCCATATGATCTGTCATGTTAACTAACACAGTGCTGCAGTGCCGCCGTGTTTACAAAAAAAGGCCTGCAGGGACAGGCTATAGACACCAGAACCACTACATTAAGCTGCAGTGGTTCTGGGGACTATAGTGTCCCTTTAATGTGAGATAAATTAGAGTGCCACGAATAATATACTAGATTGCCTACTTACAACCAGATGAAGATGATGATGGGCTCTAGCTGCCGTCTGGCTCCACTGATCTGGTGTAGAACAGGCTGGAGGCTGTTTGTAACTGTGGTCACAAAAATCAATGTTCTGGGAGAACGGGAAGCAGCTCCATTTTTTTGAGGGCCCTTTACACAGCTCAAGGTCTGGGTCCCAGGGTCCACCAGTGAGTTTGTTCACAGGGGGTGGAGTGTGTGTGTGGGGGATGTCCTGATGTGTGTAAGGAATGCATTGTATGAATCTGTGTTTGTATGTGTAAGGGCTGCAAGGTGAGTTTGTGTATGTATGGGATGCAGTGTGTGCGTCTGTAAGGGATGCATTGAGTGTGTGTAAGGGGTGCATTGTGTGTTGCTGTGTGTAAGGGATGCATTGCTTGTGTATGTGTGTCTGTGTGTAATGCATTGTGTGTTTTTCTGTGTGCAAGGGGTGCATTGTGTGTGTGTGTGTGTATGATGGATGTCAATCTCTCCCCCTACCCCCGTCAATTTCCTTCTCCCCCCCCCTCCAATTTCCTTCTTCTTCCCCTCTCTCCAATTTCCTTCTTCTCCCCCTCTCCTCTTCCATCTTCTCCCCCCCCTCTCATTGCCTCCTCCCCCCTCCAATTTCCTTCTTCTCCTCCTCCCTCTCATTTCCTTCCCCCCCCCTCAAATTTCCTTCCTCCCCCTCAAATTTCCTTCCTCCTCCCCCCCTCCCTCAAATCCTTCCTCCTCCTCCCTCAAATTTC
>OW240915.1:48335829-48862861 GCA_933207985.1 Pelobates cultripes | reverse complement strand
CCCCCCTCACTCAAATTTCCTCCCTCACTCAAATTTCCTCCCTCCCTCTCCCCCCCCACTCACTCAAATTTCCTGACACCCGGCGGGCGGGCCGGCACGCGAGGGAGCACTCTCCTCTGTGTGCTTCCTCTTCAGCTCCCTCGCGCGCCGCGTACTGATGCCGGAGCCGGAAGATGACGTCATCTTCCGGCTCCGGCATCAGTATGGTGCGCGAGGGAGCTGAAGAGGAAGCACACAGAGGAGAGTGCTCCCTCGCGCGCCCGTTGGGTGTCAGCAGGGCCAGCCTCTGGGGGGCCCTGAGGTGACCGGCTGCTGGGCCCCCCAGGAGAAGAGGCTGGCCCAGTGGGTACATACCTGGGTCGCAGGGCTCCCTGCGACCCGGTATGTACCCGGTATGTACCCACTGAATGTGGGGCCCAGACGACCGGAGCAGTTCGTGCCCCCCAGGACCGCCGGGCCCATGACAACCGTTGCGGTTGTCATGCACTGATGGCGGTCCTGTTAACCAGTATTGGCTAGAGGTGAAGCATAACATCACTTTTAAACTTATTTGGCACAGGGCAGTAAATAGGTTAAGTCTAGTTATTGAGCGATATATTCACCCTTCACTTTTCCCCTTTTTTTCACTTTTCTTCACTCTTCTCAACCTTTTCTTCTGCTTTCACAGCAAACTAGCCATAATTACTAGGAGAACAAGTCTGATACAGTTTCCTCTATATATCCGAACAACAGAAAAGTACTTCACTTCCGACTTAGGCCTAGATTTAATATTGTTGGATAAGCTCTCCATATAATTTAACATTTTTGAATAAACTTTTCAAATTTTTTAATATAATGAAAAATATTTTTACTTTTTAATATTTTGATATATTGAGGTCTTTTTTTTATATATATTATATATTTTGGATATTTTAATATTTTGAAAAAAGTTATTTTTAAAGTTGATCCAAAAATACGAAATCATTTGTGTCCCTCTGCCTCCATGATGTCCGCATCTGCTGATTAAAAGGTTAAAAAAACAGTTTTTGCACTTACCTGTTTACAGCGCCAAGGTCCCTTGTCGCTTGATCGGTCTTCTCCTGCTGTAATGTCATGTCAATATGGGAACCCAAAGCATTTTGGCGGCAAGTGCTGCAAGCAATTTAGACCTTCCCCATAGAAAAGCATTGAATCAATGCTTTCCTATGGGGATTTTGAAGACACTGGATGTACTTATGCAAAGAGCGAGGAAGTCCAACATCGTTTCATGGAGTTAAACTTTGTGAGAATTCAGGAAGCGAAGGTTGTCTTTACCCTGCAATGTAAACATTGCAGTTTCACATTGCAGGTTAAGGGGACAGGGGCACTACACCCAGACCACTTCAAGGAAGGACAGCAAGTGAACAAGCGCCATGGTCACGAGGGCCCAAGTCTCTCTGGAGTAGCCGCAGACCAGTCAGTGTGTCCATGATGAACCCTGTCCATTAAACTCCTGTCAATGGAGACGTGAGCAGGACAATGCACCCTGCCACACTGCAAGGTGTTTCCTTGGCCTTGAAATTCCACAGATCTCAATCCAATTGAGCATCTGTGATATGTGTTGGAAAAACAAATCCGATCGATGGAGGCCTGTGTATTTATGTGTGTTTGCGTGTTCACATATGATGCTCAGATTTTCCAATACTTGAACAAACGTTCAAGTCCCAAGTGAGTGATGTATATTTGTTCCAGCGTGTTGTTATTAGTGTCAAAGAGGTCTCTTTAAGGAGCACTATAGCGTTGGGAATACAAACATGAATTCCAAATGCTATTGTTTCCTCGTCCCCATTCAGATACAGGGCTCCTGTTTTGACCTGTAAACAATAGTGATAAAATATTTTACGTCTATCTACTAGATGGCAATGTTTTAGAGTGAAGGGCTACAATGACAAGGCCGCCGTGGTGATATAAAAATGTTCACAGGTCTAGAGATGTCACATGTATTTATATGATTATAAGTATTTTGATTAATAAGAGTAGGGATCAGAAGATGTTCTGGAATTTTAATCAGTTCCAGCTACTGAACTCCTGCTATTTAATACATCTGGACCTAAAAAAATACACGTGTATGGATGTATAGACATCGTGTTCTTTTATATGCAGTCACAGAATATTCCTGGGCATTGTGTGTACAGCTGCCAAAATCCCCTTACAACCATGACAAGACAAGATGTTGTGCATCCAGCAAGTATGCTAAAAAGTAAAACTACTTTCAATGTGTGAATGAGTGGGAAATAAAAAACATAACATGAAATACCAGATAAAATTCTGACTTTGTTGTGTACTATAAAAATCCATTTGTTACACAACATCACGTTATTATAATTGAAAGAGGTGAAAGACAAAATTATGTTTTTTTTATGAATTCTAAGTATTCTTTAAAAGAGACTTGATGTATTCCAGGAATTGGAATAGCTTGCAGATGTCAGTGCAAGACGATGTTAGCAAAGCGCGTTACTGTTTAGTAAGCATCCTACTGTACATTATTAAAAAAAAAAAACATGATATTTAAAGATGCCAAAATAATCTAATTTAATGATCTGTGCTTTTGAACACTACTCATTTTTGAAAGATTCATTGTATTTTGTAATTGAGTATAAGGTTATTTTCTCATGTTTGTGAAATTGTAGCTGTACTCAAAATTCCTCAAAAAGCATACAACTAACTAAAAGATAATAAACACATTAATTTGCAATATTAGCTTCAGGGCGCAGGCCACTGGCTCATTATGGGTTCCCCAGAAATTACGTTATAATGCAATACTCAAACGATATAACAAACCGAATTGATGCTTGAACGAATAGTTATAAATTAGAATGATAAAATAAAATACATTAAATGTAGTTTGAATTTTTGGCTTGTGTACACTTAACCAGCATCAAGTAAGAGAACTGCTAAAGGGAATGTCTTGGAAAGAAAGCCCAAATATGTGCAACCACAGATTGAATATTTGTGAACTTCTTTTATGGAGATTTGATAAAGCTTACATTATGTAGCTCTAGAGATTAGCCCAATTTCTACTTTCTACAAATAATTTCATTGTTCACTGCTGACTCTTAGGTAATTACTATGCAGAATTGAACTTGACATGATTTAAATTATGACCTAAAATATTTTAACTCAAATAACAATATTTCTCAAAGCAAAATATAATATTCCAAACTAATTGCTTAATGCTGTGAAACAATCTACTGCAGGGGTGTCCAAACGGTAGATCCCCAGATGTTTTAAAACCACAACTTCCATGATGTTTTGTCAGTCTAAAGGCATGCAAAGCATCATGGGAGTTGTAGTTCTACAACATCTGGGGTTCTACCTTTAGGGCACCCCTGATCTATTGGTTTCTATAGTTATTGCTCATTATGTTGACTGAGTATTGTGGGTGTGTGAGAATGTGTGCACTGGCTAAGTGTTGCGGTGGAAAAGGGTGAGAGCTTTTTGGATGGGGCTGAATGTGAGTATGTATGTTCTGGATGAGGATTGTGTGTGTTTATCTCTCCTTTCCCTGGTGGTCCAGTGGAGAACCAATGAAATGTGAGCAGGATCTGTGGTGGTCCAGTGGAGGATGATCTGGATCCCTGGTTGTCCGATAGGGGAACTCCAGCTTTTGCACAAATATAGGGTGTAGACCACTCTAAGAGCATTCTCATGGTTCCGGTGCTCTATCAATAGCTCAGAGCACCAGCTGGCATCTGGACCTCTGTCTGAGCCCTGGACCTAGGCAACCTCGCCTAATGGGTAATTCGGCTCTGGGTGATGTGTCCAGGAAAACATGGTCGATGAGCAGACCTGGCTTTAATGATCTTTAATGTGTTCCATAAATTAATAAAAAGAAGACATACTTGCCTAGTTTTTCCTTTTATTTTTTCACACCATAGTAAGTCATTTGTCCCCACGGGAGATGCCAGTTTCCTCTACTTTATGAAAAGATCACACTTTGTATACTTCCTGTTGTTATAATCGTCTCTCAGAGCACTGTATTCTGTTACCAGACATCAGCTTGTCACTGCTAAGTGAATAGCAATTTCCTCATAGATAGATAAAACATAGTGATACCATTTAAACAGGACAATAGAATCCATCACAGAGAGATCTTGGAGGAAGTCTCCACCCCCCTCCCCCACCACCCTGGCACCAAAACAATTCTGATACATATTAAAGTTCATGTTAAATTTAATTAACTGGCTCAAGCCAATAAGGGCTGGGACCAGGTTAATCCATTTACATTATGATATGATCAGCATGTCATTGATCTAAGTGTGTTGATGATTGCTGTTGTTTCTGGCAGTGTGAATTACTTTTAAAGTATCTGTTTTCCCCCTCTCTGCTAAATTTGTTTACTTTTTGTTGACTGCATCAATATGTTTTTGGGTTGTGCAAATTATATGTTGATTGCCAAACTATAGCTGTAGAGATTTTCGAACAGTATTGAAGTATACTTGGTCTTAAGTGGGTCATCTAGGCTTCCAATTCAGCCAGTTTGATATTAATTTCCAAATTTACTTTAAATCCCAACAATTCTTACTTTAATAAATAATTCTGCAAGTAGTTTAGAATCTGTAATAAAAACACAATGTATGCTGTCCAACTCAATGACTTTTTTACATCCAAATAGAAACAAGATATCCTTACTGGTCAGCTGACCCAATACCATAATCCCTGCTATGAATTCCAATTGAAAGATTGATTCCTACTCCACATGCACAATGTCACTGTATCTTCATTTAATAGAATCAATAGATGGAGAATACTTGAAATTAGATAATCTAGCTTGCAGTCATGTACACAAATCCCATCAATTTATCTAAAAAACTCAAAATGTTGAACAATGGTTGATTTTAGTGCGCATATATATAGCAAACCCACTAAAACTTTATAGGAGGGCATTCAGAGGTAATTATACACATCTTTAAAGGGGGCATTCTGAGATAATTATAAACATGTATAATATAAATATAATTATAGAAAAAAAATGCATTAAAATGAGTGGTCAATCCAATCCAAGCACTGTACCTTTAATTCCAAGACTATGTAATTGATATAACTGTATCCAAATAAATATTTATATTAATAGAAAGGGGCCTTACAACACCTTTGGCAGTGGTTAAACAAAAATGATGGTTATTAAAAACCCTGATGACAGATTCCTTTTAACAATTGTGCAGTAAATCTCTAACCATTCACCATCTTTGAAGATTATTAAACCACAATTTAATGCATATACTAAACCCAGAATGTCATTGCCAACACTATACTTATCTAATTAGTATGTTTTCTACTGCTTTGGAAAAAAACAAACGTAATAACATAAACTGGCATTAGTTAGTGTTGCCATAACCAAGATTCTTGTTAGGTTAAATAAAGGTGGCACATGCTGCACTGTGTTCTACTAATAAATATATATTAACACCTAATTAACTTTTTTAAGATAGATTAAAATAAAAAGCATCACACAATATAAATAAGGCAACAAAGTGTAGTGCTATTTTGGGCAAATAAACGCTTCATACAATAATGGTGTGGAGTGTGTAAAAATAATAAATTACCAAAAATGAATAGTTTGAAACAAGAGTTCCTCATATACAGTACATGGAATGAAAAAGAAAAAAGAAAATTAGTGTTGCTAGATAGTGCTTTAACTCCCAATATGCAACTCACGTGAAATAGAGCCTAGATACAGCCGCTCTAGTTATTTTAGATAGTGTCTTTAAAGGTTCCACCACACCTTTTGTATGGATATTTTGTGTACAGTTTCCTCAGAAATAAATACACATGAACAACCAATAGTGCAGGAGGTACTGAATTGCAACGGAGTGTACAAAATAAGAAAAAAACTCACTCACATGAATAAGAGCTTGTGGATTCTGGCTCAGGTGTAGAAAGCAATGTGCTATATAGAGATAGCAACACCCTCAAATGGAGACAGAGACCCCGCAGCAACTATCAGGCAGTCAAGTCAGTGCTTTTAAAAAGAGAACCTTTATTACTTACTTAAAGGCCACTTGGTTATACATAAAAGAAATGAACTAAAAACTAAAAACAAATAAATATCCTCAAGCTCTCTGTTGCCCTTCGATACTTGTTTTGCCATGTTAACTCAGCTTCCTCAGTTGCACAATATAAGCCCAATGCTTTTTTTAGTGCAGACATAGGCAACCTTCGGCACTCCAGAAGTTTTCATCTACACCTCCCACGATGCTTTGCCAGCAGTATGGGTGTAAGAGCATAATGGGGGTTGTAGTCGACAACATCTGGAGGGCCGAACATTGCCTATCCTTGAATTCAAGTGCATAGAAAAGCATAGTCCGCTAATTTCCATAGGGCAGAGTGTGTAGGTAGAGTGTCTCTAATATGTGGACATTTTTGGTGTGTTCTACAGCTATCCACATTTCTTATGTATTATGTATTTTAAGGACTCTGTGATCCAACCACCAAATAAGAACTTACTGATAGTTAATCTATTCTATTACATCTTTTGTAGAACCTTGTATAAAACAATCCTAATTTTAGTATAAACACCAGTAAAAAAAACTCTTGAAATAAAGGCAACACACTACACTCAATACACAAGAACGGCTTCCAGCTGGAGTGATCATTAGGACAAAACACATGTTGAAACATTGCTTCAGATCATTACGCTGGCCCTCCTCCATGCAAATTTTATTGAGTGGATGTTTTCAGGACCCTATTAGTTGTGTGTGGGAGCGAGATTATAGAGTGCCCCTCTTCCTTCACTTTGTTTGCCAGCTGAAGAATGAGCAACTATAATGCCCTTATCTTGTGAAAATATTAACATTGTCACGTATTACTATGGCAATCACATGATAACCTGAATAATGTTTTTAACCCACGTTGAAGGATTATGAACAGTATTTAGTGTTCCATGCCTTTCTGCAGAGTATGAGAAAAATTCTATATATTTTAATGTGACCGTTACAATTTATTTACATGCATCTTAATAAATAATCTAGTTTGAGTCTGTCAGTCTGTCTGTTGAGTACTGTCTGGATATTTGATATCCAGATGAAACCTGTTTTTTCCACCTCCAGTCCAACCTTTCAGCAGATGACGATGATTATGTTGTGGTTTCCCTGTCAATATGCAATTTGTTAGAATTGGGATGGCAAAGCCAGCTGTGAAACTCAGCTTTTAACGTACCTCACTGGGACTGGGTGTAGAGGATAGGTTACAGATGGACTTAGATCATTGTGTCCGGGTACACAAAATCTGAAAGAAAAAGTTATCAGCTTTGGTAGAGCACAAGATCCCCTTTTATATGACAAATATTTTATTAAATTGTAATAACGCATCAAAGCAATATGTACATTTACAAATAAAACCATCACCGAAATGTGGATCCTACATTGTTTCCCCAAGGAAACAAAAGGTTACAAGCTATAGAATATAACTGTCAACACAGATTTGCCAGTCATGGACTTTTTAGCAATTTTATCAGTTCATTTAATCTATGTTGCTGCAGTGGCAACCTGTATTTTAGTCTGCCTAAAGACTAGGGAAGGGTGACTCCTATTACTTTTTGGGAAATCCGCTTTGGTGTGGGAATTTCCACTTGCTATGTTGCAATGCTGTCAACAACAAACTTCATTTTATTTATTTTTTTAAAAGAGTATAGGTCAACTTTTTACTTAACAGTAATATCTGGTCTGCAAGTATTTATTTATTTATCAAATATTTTACCAGGAAAGATAAATTGAGGTTTCTCTCGTTTTCAAGTATGTCCTGGGTATTATTATTATCATTTATATATCTCCAAAATATTTCACAGCTTCTTTACAATTAGAGAAAGTGGTGAGGAAGGCCCAGTTGAAATGAGTTTACAATCTATGGTGTACACCACCAAAATAAAATTATTATTATTTTATTTCATAAACGTGTAGAAAAAATAAATGAATAAATGTCATGCTTTATTTTGGCATATAAATCCAGAGATGGAAGCAAATTAATTATCAGATGATCAAATAGTGGATTTAGTTATTTTGTCTTTTCTATACTATTTACACTTTTCGGTTTTCCAAAATAGACAGAGACATTCGGTCAATAAGATGATCTGTCCACGAACCAGGTAATTTTATAGTTTTTTTACCTTGCTCAGATATTTCATTAAAGGATCACTATAGTGCCAGGAAAACAAATGGGTTTTCCTAACACTATAGTACCCTGAGGGTGCCCCACCCTCAGGGTCCCCCTCCCGCCAGGTTGAAGGGGTTAAAACCCCTTCAATTACTCACCTTCTTCCACCGCCGTGCTCCCTTACCTCTCCTCCCCCGCCGATGTCAGCTCCCCCGCCGATATCAGCTCCCCCATCTGACGTCAGCGGAGCGGAATGTGCATGCGCAGCAGTGCATTCAAAGTGACGCTCTGCGTGATGGAGGCATAATATGCCTCCAGCGTTGCAGATGCGCCTCTAGTGGCTGTCCAGAAGACAGCCACTAGAGGCTGGCTTAACACCAAATGTAAACACAGCCGTTTCTCTGAAACAGCTATGTTTACAGCAGGCAGGGTTACCCTAGAGGGACCTGTCACCCAGACCACTTCATTGAGCTGAAGTGGTCTGGGTGACTATAGTGTCCCTTTAACTTGTGCTTAGGTGGTGATCAAATATACCACCAGTGAAGCAACATTGTGTGTAGCGGTAGTCTTCACCACATCCTTAAATAGATACTCTAGGCACTATAACCATTTCATCTAATTGAATTGTATATAGTGCCACTGGGCATCATCCCACCATTTATTCTTAAAGAGTTTCAGCCATACCAAATCAACATCTGGAGTGCCAAATGTTGCCTACCCCTGGCCTAGAGTTCTTCTTCATACATTTTGAACAATTAGCTTAATGAAACTAATCATCCTTTCTCCCGCATATTGATGATAGCCATATATAAGAATTTAAAAGTAGTTTATACTTTTACTTTTAATTCCTTATTTTTTTTAATTATAATTATTATTAATTTGTACATTTCTTTTGTCTTTCGTCTTTTAAAAGAAGGTATATAGTCAATTTCTTTTAACACATAACAATCTAATTTAACAAAAAAAAAAGTGACGTTAAGGAGCAATTTTTATATTTTTGTTGCTGTTTTCATTATTTCTCTCACTATAAGAAAAAAGCCTTTATGTTTAATTATTATATCTCTATCTAGGAAAGGTACAAAGGGTACAAAGTCTAGACACTCATCTTAAATCTTTTCTAAACAAAAACTGAGATTTACAGAATGACCAAACATTTGCCCAGATAAAGCAGACTGCCCCACCACCTTTAGAAATAACATTCAATGTGATTTGCTAGTTATATTATCCAGTGTATCTAGTGTTAATATGGTAGGGAACATATTTATCAATATTTGTTCTGTCATTTCAATATACATATAAATCACTATAAATAAATAGGTATCAATTCTTGCATTAAAAGATATATTCCAAATTGCTCCAGTGGGCAACATAAATGTTGTTCTAATGCGCCTGAATTATGACCCACTGCAGTGTTCTGTAAAAGAACTGTCACATATGAGTGTTTTGCAAAGACAAAGACCTAACTAAATATTTAGTATGGGTTGTACTATTTATTGTTTTTAAAACAAATCTTACTGGTTTTATATACATGCCAAGACACACTAAGCATTCTTATCTAAATTAACCATAACCACTGCAGCTCACTATAGTTTTTATGGTGCCGAGAATTCTGCTGACACCCCTACATTGTAAGGAGTAAAACCATTCTTTAACACTGGAAAGTTGGGACTTCCGGTCTCCTGAGCTAAACCCTGAGCTAAGCATTGTAGGGCTTAGCTCAGGACAGCTAATGGAGGTTCCTGCTTATCAACTAATGGGTCTCCGGAATTGGTAGTCATGGTGGGGAGCAGTGGCCAACAGGTCCCAGGTAAGAAGCCAAACCATTCAAAAACAGGGAGAGACAGAGCATTCCTGGCACCATAAGCACTACAGACAACTGATCTTGTCATGATGCTTAGAATGTTCCTTAAACCAGCACATTGCAGTTCCCACTACTAAGGGCCAGCGCTTGTACAGCATTTCTCTGTAGATGCCTGAGCATGTATGAGTGCTCCCATGGCATCACAAGGCAATAAAACTGCAAAGAACACAGAAGTGCGTCTGTGTTAAGCAAGTGTATTATCACAGCTGCAATGTTTATCCCAGTAAATGCTTCACTAGAACTTAATGGGTTGAGCGAGCAAAGAACTGTAACTTCCTGAGAAATGTGCACTTTCTATCTGAGGACAGGAGCACCTCTCTGATTGTCTTATTGACAGTCAGGGAGATTTTCTCTCCCCAAATAGAAAACAGTGCTGATGCGATGCAGAAATAAATGCATGTATGTATACTTTGGGGGTATATATATTAATTTCTTTTTTTTTTTTACAAAACACACTTTTTTTCAATGGAATGTTTCTTTAAGCCTACCTCTTCACCAGATTTGTTGTCAGATCTTTACTTAATAATTGCTCTTATAAGATAAATTTAATACCAAGAATTTAAAGTTTTCTTTAATCTTAGAACAATACTGGTGGTCTGCCAAAAGAGCGTTGGCCAGTAATAATGATTCATTTGGATCCTGACCTTAAAATAATATCTTGGGAGAGGATGGCAATGTTTCGGTCTCCCAAACTCCAAATTTCACTTGTTGGAAAATGTTGAATTAAACTGACAGCAACTTCTGTCTCTCTGTCTGTCTATCTGTTTATCTTTCTATCAAATTAGCAGTGTATATAATTGTGTGTATTTTGTTAATTTTAGCATTTGGCATTTCAGTGGTGAGGCTTATTACATTCCAACCTCAAGATTTCGAAGGGATAACCTACTGCCAGTAAATGTTCTGGTTAGTCTCTGTTTTTAGTTTTTTTTGTTTTTTTTCAACCTTAAAATTCTTTACATGATAAAAGGGCAAGAATAAAAGAGTTTAAATAGATGACCATTTTCACCATCGGGTGCCTTTGGATCTGGAATCTCCATTTATAGGCTAAGAGGTCACGTAAAGTCCACAAACTCTTTTTTTTTTCTTTTGACCCTATCTTGAAAAAAAAAAAGGAAAAAAAAACCCTCCTTAGAGCTCCCTATTGTAATGGAGTTTAGACCACCAGCATTTAAATCTGGGAGAACAATGGTCCATCAACCACCCATCAAAAAAGTTGGTCTACACTACAGTTTTGCAAATAAAAGAATGCAAGAAGCTTCCATGACTTTTAATAGGTGCTTGAGGATTTTGTTATTATCAGTGGGTTAGCAGTGACCAGTAATGTTAATTGCATATCTGGTGCAGATTATAGTGCATGTGATACACACATGAAGTCTATCAATGAGGTTTTCAAACACAATAACAAATCATATATTCATTAACCTTTTTCAAATCGGGAATTGAAGATCTTAAACTAAGGTTTTCAATACAAGCATTGTTTCTTACATCTGTTACCCCTTACACAAACATTTGTAAAATGATTACTTGTACTACAGCTTGATATCTTGCCTTATGTAAATAACAATAGTGGGGGCGTGGCCTGACACGTAATGTGATCGGACGCACTTGATCGGGGCTCCCGGCCGGCGGCGATAAAACTGGATAAAAACGAAGTTTACACGACAAAAATGGGCAATAAAAAGAAACCTCTACCCTCCCAGAGCCTCCCGGACCCGGGCACGCAGAAAAATTCCGGCGGTCTGGACAAATACTTTCGCGACACGGTGAAGATTCTAGGCGACGGCCTAGACGAAGGCATTCAGGCGCCATCTTCTCCACAGTGCTCTTCCCCGCATAGCCTGGAAGGATCAGATTCAGCACCGGAATGGGGGATGGCAGACATGAAAGAAATATTAAGAAACCTACCTTCTAAAGACGATTTGGCAGACATGCTGTCTAAACTGGAATCTTCAATGCAGGATCAGATTTCCTCACTGTCTTCCGAGATCAGGCAAGTAAACAGCAGGGTGGGGGACCTGGAGGAAGACAGGGACAAACTACTAGACAGGGTCCTGGCACTAGAACGCAACCAAAGTTGCAGAGACAGCAAACTTCTATACATAATGAGAAACACAGAAGACTTGGACAATAGAGGCCGCAGGAACAATATAAGAATAAGGGGATTACCAGAGCCACAAGGCTCACCTGAAGACTTACACCAGATCCTGCAATCTCTTTTTAACAAAATATTACAGAGGCCAGCAGAGACGCATATTCTTCTAGACAGAGCCCACAGGGCGCTGAGGCCTAAACATATTTCTCTTGACTCCCCCAGAGATGTGATCTGCAGAGTACATTATTACTCTGAAAAGGAAGCCATCATGAGGCAAGCCAGAGACACTGCAGACATTATGTACAACAACTCAAAAATATTGCTTCTCCCAGATCTGGCGTGGCTTACTTTGAGAGGCAGAAGAACCCTGAGACCACTCACACAGGCACTACAACAGGCCAACATCAAATACCGATGGGGATATCCTTTCTCTCTGACAGCCACACATCAGGGCGCCCAAGCCACACTAACATCGGCGATGGAAACAGAGGCTTTCACTCAGCGCCTGGGTATACCCAATATTGATATTCAGGACTGGTACGACATAACAGAACCCGAACCAATTCCACCTCCTCCTCAAAGAATGAAAGGTGAAGCTGCAGATACAAGAAGGAGGACGACGTGGAAGACCCCACCTGCATCGCCTTTCATGAGACCGAAGAGACCGCAAGGGACCCCGAGGAAAATAATCTGAGTACAGACGAAAGGACATATAACATGGGTACAGTACCCACAATGATAATGCACATCTTCATTGTCAGACTGTTAACTCTGAAAACGCCCACCTCAAGGGCTCTGGAAGCGATAACTATGAACAGTAGAAATATGTCTTATAGATCTACCGATAAGTTGGTACAAATGTACAATTAATGTTTTGGTTAACTAATATTTATAGCATTGAGAACTGTAAGGCCACACCGAGAAAGGTGATTTAGGTTTAAGAGCGGTTATAACCACAAAATCAGGCTTTACAGGTAGATCACAACAGAATTTAATCACAATCGAGCCCAGTACTCGTCCAGTACTATAATGCAAAGTGAAACGTGACCGCCTAAGGGGAAGCTGCACAGGTGCCGAAGTTGCATCCAGCTGATCTACCCTTGATTTAAACCTGAAGTGAACAAATCACTCTTAGTCGAAGTGTCCACGCTCCCGCCGTACATAAATTAGGACCAGTTGAGGTCCTGAGCGGTACCTACCTAAAAGCTCAACGTTTCTGATTGTGTGTAATATTTACCCCTGAGCCAGTATAAAATTACTGGATATAGTCAGGGAATTGTACCGTCTCCTTCATAGGGGTCTGGAAAGACTATCCCATAATATAAACCTATATAGCTAAGTGTTTCAGGCCTCTATTAATCCACGAGGAAGTTCAACCTCTCACTAGAACTACTCCTCGTAGGACGCCAAGTTCGATAAATACTCCAGTTAAAATTGTAAATAGTTAATTTTCTGTTCTTTTAGAATTATTTGTTGTTGAACTCCTGTGCTGTGAAATTTCATACGCCAAGCCTTCAAACATACTCTCTCCCAACACAAAGTATCCTCTTACTCACGTAAACACCACATACACATAACTCTAAATTCAACCAACACTATCCAAAGCGCAACTAGGCGCCTAGAATAGACAGATTTAGGATCATGGGATCTTTGAGAATATGTTCCCTAAATGTCAGAGGG
The DNA here is from genome assembly GCA_933207985.1 of Pelobates cultripes. Lineage (NCBI taxonomy): Eukaryota > Metazoa > Chordata > Amphibia > Anura > Pelobatidae > Pelobates > Pelobates cultripes. The sequence goes on along the minus strand of OW240915.1, from coordinate 48,849,119 downwards.
CTTAATACTCCAGAAAAAAGAAAAATGGTGCTAACGGACCTGGTGAAAAATAAAACAGACATTGCATTTCTCGAAGAAACTCACCTAAAGGGCCCGAATGCACCACAACTCAAACACCCGAAATTCAAACAAGTGTATTATAATAATTATAACAAGAGTAAATCCAGAGGAGTAGCTATACTAATAGGAGTTAACGTACCTTTCACTTACTCCACTCACATCTCAGACGAATCAGGCAGATTTATCATTTTACAGGGCACGGTGGGGACACACCCAATTACGCTTGTCTCTATATACCTCCCCAATAAACACCAATGCGGGGCACTCAGAAAGATCTTGGCTAAAATTAAACAACATGCAAACGGCGTACTTATCATGGGGGGAGACTTTAACGTCTCGCTAGATGCCAAAAAAGATAGCACGTCTCTTAGCTGTAAACATCTCACAGCCACAAGATTACAAATGCAACACATCATCCACACACATCAATTAGCAGACTGCTGGAGGATATATCATCCAACATCTAAAGACTATACACACTACTCATCCTCGAACAAATCTTATTCTAGAATAGAATACTTCCTGATTTCCCATAGAGACCTAATGTCAGGGTACCTTTGGTGTCTACCTCGGAGGAGGGTAGACACCTAGACGTCCATCCTCCCAGGGGGGCTGACTCACCCGATCCTTGCACTCCTCCCGGTCGTTTACACGCCGGCCGCGATAGCTCCGCCTCCTTTTATGACGCGGCGCTCAGTAGCCGACGTCATGACGGCAATCACGTTCCGACCCGTCAATCACGGCAACCAAGTGCCGAACAACCAATCAGGACCCGTTGGGGGCGGAGCCAACAGTTAAAGAGCCAAGGTATAAAAAAGGGTTCTGTGGAATGATTCATTGCCCTGTCGTGGTTCTAGCTAGTCTGGTCACTCAGTGCAATTACCTCTATTGTCTTTTGGTTCCTGACTCGGCTTGTATTTTGACCCTGCTTTCCTCTCTTGTCCTTTTGACTCGGCTTGTCTCTCGCTTACCTGATCTCTCGTTCCCTCGACCTCGGCTTGTCTCTGACTATTCTTTTGCTTTCTCCTTACGTTAGTCCGGCCATTCTAAGGTCCGGTATACGTACCTATCCCCTGTTTGTATTCTGCGTGTTGGATCCCTGTCACGATCCTGACATTACGACAGGGCCAATGGATCCTGCAGGTACAAACTCTCAGGTCGGTTCTCCTGACTCTAGATTTGAGGCCATGGATCATAGAATGGACCAGATGGCTCTAGCTCTGCAAGCATTGCTATCTCGTCCTAGTAGTCACTCAGAGGAGATGCGTACCCCATCTATCTCTCCTATAAGTACAGGCCTAGAGGTAGCCACAGTGGCTACTTCTTCCCGTGTTACGTCCCCGTCACGCTATGGCGGCGCTCCTGACACTTGTCGAGGTTTTTTAAACCAGATAGGTATTCATTTTGAATTACAACCCCACGCCTACCCTACTGACAGGGCAAAGGTTGGATTTATAATTACCTTGCTCATTGACAAGGCACTTAGATGGGCTAACCCCCTGTGGGAAAATGATAACCCGTTAGTTTATAATTATAATGCTTTTGTCGCTGCATTTAGGAGAGCTTTTGACCCTCCAGGAAGAAAGGCCAATGCAGCTAGACTACTGTTACGTCTTAGACAGTATAACCGAACCCTAGTGGATTATGCCTTGGAGTTCAGATCCTTGGCAGCAGAGGTCAAGTGGAATGAACAGGCTTATATGGACGTATTTATGAACGGGTTATCTGATGAGATTTTAGATGAGGTGGCCACAAGAGATCTTCCTGAAAATTTGGAGGATCTGATTTCATTTATTTCCCGAATAGATGAACGTATGAGACAGAGGCAGAATATTCGGGATAGAACCCGCAGATCCTCCATAAGACTAGCTCCCTCATTTCAGACTTCTGATTCTACTACTTTAGCTCTCCCAGAACCTATGCAAATAGGTCATACTCGACTCTCAGAGGAGGAAAGACAGTACAGGAGAAGGGAGGGTCTTTGTATGTATTGCGGAATTAGAGGTCACCTACGCCTAAATTGCCCTAACCGGCCGGGAAACGCTCGCACCTAAGTTTCTCAAGAGGACAGGCCTTGGGTGTTTCTATCTTGTCCTCTATTTATGATTATAAAGATCATAGGCTTCTGATACCTGTTTCTTTAGCTTGGGAAAAGGGAGTATTTAATGCTATGGCTTTGATAGATTCCGGAGCGGCTGAAAGCTTTATTGACCAAGCCTTTGTCACTAACCATTCTATCCCATCTCAGCTAAGGGATACACCCTTGGCCGTTGAGGCCATAGATGGTAGACCATTATCTGAACCTGTGATTTTTGTGAAACCATACCAATTAAGTTAACCACTGGTATCCTTCACGAGGAAAGAATATCCCTCATGCTGATCTCATCTCCTTCAGTTCCTATAGTCTTGGGGTATCCCTGGCTTAAGAAGCATAACCCTATCATTGACTGGGAACTGGGTGAGATAGTCTCCTGGGGTCAGGGTTGCCAGAAAGGATGTGTGCAGAAAGTCTCACCAATTTGCAGGGTTGGCGCCCCGGTTAACTCTTCCCAACCTACAGATTTACAGATACCATCACAGTACCAGGATTTAAAGGCAGTCTTTGACAAAAAGAGGGCTGATACTTTACCTCCACATAGGTCTTTCGACTGTAAAATTAGACTCCTACCTGGTACTATGCCTCCGAGGGGTACGGTATATCCTTTATCCACTAAGGAGAACTTAGTCCTAGAGGAGTACATACGTGAAAACCTAGACAAAGGTTTTATTAGGAGATCATCTTCTCCGGCCGGGGCCGGTTTCTTTTTTGTAGATAAAAAAGACGGCACTCTACGGCCTTGCATTGATTATCGGGGCTTGAATAAGATAACGGTTAGAAATGCTTATCCTATTCCTTTAATTACTGAGCTCTTTGATCGACTGAAAGGCTCCAAGATTTTTACCAAGTTAGATTTGAGGGGAGCTTATAACTTGGTGAGAATTCAACAGGGAGACGAATGGAAAACAGCTTTCAATACCCGTTATGGCCACTATGAATACACGGTAATGCCCTTCGGGCTTTGCAATGCACCTGCAGTATTCCAGGACCTTATTAATGAGGTTCTTAGGGAATTTCAGCATGAATGCGTTATAGTATATTTGGATGATATACTAATACACTCTAGAGAGATTGAGACTCACCACAGACAAGTCAGAAGGGTACTGCGCAAACTGTTACAACATGGATTGTACTGCAAATTGGAAAAGTGTAGCTTCGACCAATCTCAGATAAACTTTCTTGGCTACGTTATTTCTGGAGACGGATTTAGGATGGACCCCATTAAACTCCAATCGATTTTAGATTGGCCATTGCCCAGGGGACTCAAGGCCATTCAGAGATTTATCGGATTTTCCAATTATTATAGGCGCTTCATTAAAGGTTACTCTTCTATTATTGCTCCTATTACTAATATGACTAAACAGGGGGCTGATACCAAGACTTGGTCCACAGAGGCTCTCTCTGCTTTCAAAACTCTCAAGGAACATTTTGCCTCAGCACCGATATTAGTTCATCCTGACACATCTTTGCCTTTTTTACTCGAGGTTGACGCCTCGGAGACAGGTATAGGCGCTATCTTGTCCCAAAGGCTAGGCTTGGATAAACCGTTACATCCTTGTGGTTTTTTTTCCAAGAAATTATCTGGGCCTGAAAGTAGATATGACATTGGTGATAGGGAACTGTTAGCGGTCATTATGGCTTTAAAGGAATGGAGACATTTGTTGGAGGGGACATTATACCCGGTTACTATTTTGACTGATCACAAGAATTTGTCCTACATAGGGGAGGCCAAGCGCTTGTCCGCCAGGCAAGCTCGTTGGTCCTTGTTTCTGACACATTTCAATTACGTGCTCACTTATAGACCTGGTTCTAAGAACTCTAAGGCAGATGCATTGTCCCGTCAACATGAACCCTCTACGGTGTCTGAAGCAGCTTTGTCTTCTATCGTTCCTAAGTGTAATATTATTGCCAACACTTGTGTCAGGATACACTCGCCATTGCTTGCTGAGATCAAGAAAGAACAACATCTAGCTCCCAAACCTGTTCCTGGGGATCGATACTTCGTTCCTCCTGAGCTCCAAGTGGAACTGCTGCATTGCTTTCATGACAGTAAAATTGCTGGGCACCCCGGCACACGCAAAACGTGTTCCCTGATTTCTAAAGATTTCTGGTGGCCTTCCCTTCGTAAGGATATAAGGGATTTCGTCAGGGCATGTGCTGTCTGTATGAAGACTAAGCAACCTCACGCGCTCCCTTGTGGACTTTTGCATCCCTTAGAAATTCCCGAGAGACCATGGTCGTGTTTGGCTATGGATTTCATTGTCGATTTGCCTGTTTCTAAAAAACATACTGTTATTCTCACGGTGATTGACAGGTTTACTAAAATGGCTCATTTCGTGCCCTTGCCTAAACTGCCCTCGTCTCCCGAATTAGCTGAGATATTCGCGAGGGAGATTTTTCGTCTACATGGTATTCCCTCTGAAATTGTTTCTGATAGAGGTTCCCAATTTGTTTCCCGCTTTTGGAAGTCTTTCTGTTCTCACTTAGGCATCAAGTTGAACTTCTCCTCTGCCTATCATCCCCAGTCCAACGGAGCTGCCGAACGCACCAACCAAAAGATTGAACAATATTTGCGTTGTTTTGTTTCTGAACACCAGGACGATTGGGTTGGTCTGATTCCTTGGGCAGAGTTTGCACACAACAATCTCGTTTGTGATTCTACTCGTTCTAGCCCCTTTTTCTTGAATTATGGCTTTCATCCTTCCATTCTTCCGTCGGTTTCCCCTTCCCAAGGGGTTCCGTCGGTTGATGTTCATGTCGCCAATCTGAGAAAGTTGTGGGATCAGACTCGACGAATTCTTCTTCATAATTCCATGGTGTTCAAACGACACGCTGACAAACGGAGACGGGTGGCTCCGGTTTTTGCCCCGGGTGATAGGGTGTGGTTGAGTACCAGAAACATCCGCTTGAAGGTTCCTTCCATGAAATTTGCTCCTCGTTACATAGGCCCTTACAAGGTTCTGTGTCGGATTAACCCGGTTGCATATCGTCTTGCCCTTCCGCCTGCCCTGCGCATCCCTAACTCTTTTCATGTTTCTTTATTGAAGCCTTTGGTTTGCAACAGATTTTCCTCCCCTGAGTCCTCCCCTCTCGCTGTCCAGGTTGAGGGTCAGGAGGAATATGAAATCAAATCCATTCTCGATTCTCGTATTTCTCGGGGGAAGTTGCAATATCTTGTTGACTGGAAGGGGTATGGCCCTGAAGAAAGGTCTTGGGTGGTCCATGAAAATGTGCATGCCCCTCGTCTCCTCCGGGCATTTCATGCTCGTTTTCCGTCCCGCCCCGGTTCCTTCCGCCCGGTGGGCGTTTCTGAGAGGGGGGGTACTGTCAGGGTACCTTTGGTGTCTACCTCGGAGGAGGGTAGACACCTAGACGTCCATCCTCCCAGGGGGGCTGACTCACCCGATCCTTGCACTCCTCCCGGTCGTTTACACGCCGGCCGCGATAGCTCCGCCTCCTTTTATGACGCGGCGCTCAGTAGCCGACGTCATGACGGCAATCACGTTCCGACCCGTCAATCACGGCAACCAAGTGCCGAACAACCAATCAGGACCCGTTGGGGGCGGAGCCAACAGTTAAAGAGCCAAGGTATAAAAAAGGGTTCTGTGGAATGATTCATTGCCCTGTCGTGGTTATAGCTAGTCTGGTCACTCAGTGCAATTACCTCTATTGTCTTTTGGTTCCTGACTCGGCTTGTATTTTGACCCTGCTTTCCTCTCTTGTCCTTTTGACTCGGCTTGTCTCTCGCTTACCTGATCTCTCGTTCCCTCGACCTCGGCTTGTCTCTGACTATTCTTTTGCTTTCTCCTTACGTTAGTCCGGCCATTCTAAGGTCCGGTATACGTACCTATCCCCTGTTTGTATTCTGCGTGTTGGATCCCTGTCACGATCCTGACACCTAAGCCTGGTAACAGACACCTCCATAGGCCCAATGACTTGGTCGGACCATTCTCCTATCTACCTCACAGTCACTGTCCCCTCCCTCCCCAGACCCAAGGGACTATGGAAACTCAATCCCAACCTGCTGCAAACAAAAACAGTTAGAGAAGCGACACAGAACACGATCAGGCTCTACTTCCAAGAAAATAAAACCCCAGATACCTCTGCCTTTGTGCAATGGGAAGCACATAAGGCAGTAGTAAGGGGAGAACTAATAAAATGGGGGGCCCAATTCAAACGGGAAAAAAATAAACAGATTGAGGAACTTTACAAAAAAATTGCACAACTAGAAAACGCTCACAAACTTGACATGACGGACGCAATTTACTGTTCACTACTCGCCCATAGGACGGAACTTACTGCACTACTACAAGACAAGGCTCGGAAAGCCATCCCATGGACAAAACACAGATACTATGTGCAGGGAAACAGGTGTGGCAAACTACTCGCACAAGCTCTTAAACAAAAGCAGGCGCTCACATACATCCCCAAAATCAAACGCTCAGATGAGTCGTTCGCATACACCACAGAAGAAATAGCCGATACATTCCACACATACTACACCTCACTATATAATCTGAAAGAGAAGGGACCCAACATAGAAGACTTGAGAAACTTCTTGGAGAACAAATTCGACACAACTCTGCCGCCTGTGGCGACAAGATCATTAGAAGAACCCTTCACATTAGATGAACTCAAACTGGCACTCAAACAGACACCACACAACAAGAGCCCGGGTCCGGACGGGTTCTCGGCCTCCTACTATAAGATGTTTCAAGCGGAACTTAATACGCACCTGCTAGAAGCAATCAATTCTATCCCACAACACAACCTTATACCGAGTCAGGCGTTGGAGGCGACAATCACGCTGTTACCCAAACCAGGGAAAGATCTGGAGAAATGCGCCAGTTATAGGCCAATATCTCTCATAAATGTGGATATAAACATTTTTACTAAAATGATGGCCTTGCGACTTAAACCATTTCTCCAAGATCTAATCCATCCAGACCAAGCAGGCTTTGTGCCTGCTAGGGAAGCAAAAGATAACACATCCAAAATTATAAATCTAATTCATTGCACTTCATACACACAAACCCCAACACTACTCCTGGCAATAGACGCAGAAAAGGCCTTTGACAGGGTGGACTGGGCCTTCCTTATAACCACACTTGAGATGTTGGGATTTGGCAACAGATGGATCCAATGAGTAAGAGCCATATACTCTCAGCCCACAGCCCGCCTAAAGGTAAATGGCCAACTTTCAAAACCATTTAAGATAAGTAACGGCACCAGACAGGGGTGCCCATTATCCCCTCTATTGTTTATTCTTTCTCTAGAACCCCTTCTACAGGCAGTGCGACACAATCCTGATATACAAGGCATCAGGGTTAACCAACAGGAATATAAAGTGTCGGCCTTTGCCGATGACTTACTATTCACCATTGTAAACCCATTACACAGTTTGCCCCACTTGACAATAGCTCTATCCGAGTACAGTAAAGTCTCTAACTTCAAAATCAACATTGACAAATGCGAAATTCTCAACATCAACTTGCCCCCTGGACAGGTACATAGCCTGCAACGCAAATACCCGTTCCAATGGGCGCCCAACTCCATCAAATATCTCGGGATAAAAATAACTAACACTCATAAAACCCTATATAGAGAAAATTTCCCTGACATACTCACGACAATCAAAAAAGACTTAGATAGATGGGATAAATCACATTTTCGATGGATGGGATGAATAAACATTATATCCATGAATATATTACCACGCATCTTATATCTTCTGAACACTATCCCTATACATATCCCGACTGCCTTTTTTCGCTCAATTCAGTCGATACTTACAACTTTTATATGGGCAAAGAAGCGCCCGCGCTTAGCCTTCAATGTACTGACCAAACCAAAGGGGAGAGGGGGATTGGGATGCCCACACATCCAGAATTAACATAAGGCAATACACCTAGGGAGGATACTGGAATGGTCAAGAGAGACAGGCACTAAAGCATGGGTTCAAATAGAACAATCACAAGTAGCAACCCCTCTTCAATATCTCCCATGGACAGTACTGACAGGCAAAGGAAACTCCCCAAAAGACCTACCCACCATAGGGGCCACTCTTGAAGTATGGGCAAATATAAATCCAATGCGCCACTTCACACCGACACCTTCGCCACGATTCCCGATTGCTCATAACCCGAGATTTCCAGCAGGCAGGGACATCAGGAATATGAGTAAGACCATACCTAACCCGAGGGACGGAAATATAACACTACGAGACCTAGTCACTAGGGACGGACTATTACCACTGAAAGACCTTGCGGACACACACTATCCAACCATGACTCAAACATTCCAATATCATCAGCTAAAACATTTTCTACATAAAGAAGGACTCTTACACTGGCAGCCAAGAGAAGAGACCCAATTTGAAAAGCTCTGCTCCACGCCGCCGAAAACCAAAATAGTATCTAAGTGTTATCAACTAATCCAAGAATGTACGAACAATTCTCTCCCGTGGTTCACTGCAAAACACCAACAATGGTTATCAACCCCGTGGGAAGAAAAAAAATGGCATACTACCTTCACTAAAATGATGAAATCACACTCTAGCATAACAATACAAGAACCAAATTTTTAATTTCTTTCCCACTGGTATATAACACCTGTAGACGCCAACAAATACGATACCGATACCTCACCGCTATGTTGGAGATGTCTGCAAGAACGAGGCACATACCAACACATATGGTGGTCGTGTAACAGAGTAGTGGGGTTCTGGAGAGAGGTGGCGAGGATTACAGGCAAACTTAGTGGCACAACTATCCAAGCTACACCCGAATCACTTCTTTTTTACAACATCCCGGTAACTATGCGCACGTTTCGAAACTCATTAATACTTTACTTCCTTACCGCAGCTAAAGTAGTAATAGCAGGGCTCTGGAAAACTAGCAAAAGACCGTCAAGGAGAGAATGGTTCAGGAGAATTGATGATATATATAAACTGGAGGAACTAAGGATGTCTACAATAGGGAAATCACAGCTGTGCCAAACAATGTGGGAACCATGGAAAGCCTATCTCAAAAATTATACTTAGGGTGTTAGACTTAATTCACAATAGAGTGAGGATATATAGAATACACAAGCACTCTCTCAGATTCGTAGGAGGGAAACTCACAGGACAAATAATCGCTAATAATGTTGCATACATAAATTGTTTTATTTTTCGTAACCAGTTGAAAAAAAAGCTAATCTGTTACTCAATTGTAAATTGTTTGTACGAAGTCTGAATATAATATTATATGTCATACTGTTTATCAAAATGCTATACGTCATGTAACGCTTATAACGAACATGCAAAATAAAAAAAATATAATAAATAAAAAAAAGTAAATAACAATAGTACATAGTTGATGCAGTAAGGAAATAGGGCTTGTCTAAAACTACAATATTTTATTATACTATGTTTATATGAATATATCTGCCACTATGCTGTTCTAATTCATTGCTTTAACCCCTTAAGGACCAAACTTCTGGAATAAAAGGGAATCACGACATGTCACACATGTCATGTGTCCTTAACCCTTTAAGGACACATGACATGTGTGACATGTCGTGATTCCCTTTTATTTCAGAAGTTTGGTCCTTAAGGGGTTAAAGGGGTTAAACTGTTAACAATTTGAGATACCTTAAATCTGACTGCTTTACAAAGGCATAATCTATATACCAAAACCACTATAACTCACTTAGTGATTATAGTACAATGGATCTTTGGGCTCTGCCCCTCCCCCCTGTTCATTGTTAGATTATTTTTTATATGGTTTGAAAAAGAACAGGGCTCTTATAGGGAACCTAAAGCTGACTCCACTCTAAACACTCTGATAATCCAAAACCTACAATTTAACATTGTACATCCAAAGCTATCCAACCTTGCACCCACCATGACCGACTGTGAGTAATGCCATCCAAGGATGGATACTTTGGACCGACATTGCACAAGTCTAACTTTCTAGCTGTAGCTGTGTCAAGCTTTGTGTGGTGGGGAGAGCGTGTTTTTGTTAAACTGCTTAAAACTGGTTTTGAGATAAAACCTAGGGAAGACACTTAAATATTCATTGCACTATCACTACTTCAAAGAGCTTTAGTAGTTGTATTGCTTAGAGTGCCCCTTTAAATGTGTGCCTGATTTCCTCTCTTGCGTATGTCTCTTTTCTCTGCCAAAGTTACAGTATGATTATATTGTATATTTCAAAGTGTGTGTCTCTCTGATCTGAGGGAGAGAGGAAACGTTTTAAAGCTCCATTGCAATGAAGTAAAAAAAGTAAAAGTAAAAAAATGTCTACGGGCATACTGCAAATGCCTGGTTATAACGAGTGACTCTTATTAGCCTATCAGGAATGTAATGCACGATATGCAAGCAAGTATTCAACAAAATTGACACGCCTTTACATTTTCTGCCCACATTTCTGTAAGCTGTTATAGCCATCGCCTACTATTTTAAACATATGTTCTTGTAAAGAATTTTAAGATCTACTGCCAATCAAAAAGAACTCAGTATTATTTACACACATTGAATGGCTCCATAACCTATTAATTTATTGTCTAATGTTCCTCTTTGCAAAACACATTGCTGAATGTTTCAGTGTAGTCACCATCACTACTATGGCCTGGTTATGGTACCAGGAGTCTCTTGACACTGTCCACTGAATGGTTTCATGCATCCAGCCCAGGTATCTTCTGTAATACAACTAATGTACAAAACAAATTCAAATGGCACACTGACCGCAGTCCACTCTTTCAAATACTTGGGTATGATGTTAGACCCCAATCTATCTTTTGGCCTCCACATAGAAAAGCTTGCATCTAAACTTTATCCAAAACTAGGAGCCCTGTACAGAAACAAATCCTGCCTAAGCCCTACAGTAAAGGAAAAGATTGTACAGCAAATGCTGATGCCAATCATTGATTATGGGGATGTAGTATATGCATCTGCATCGCAATCCCACATTAATAAACTCAACAAATTGTATAACTCGTTCTGGCGATTTGTGCTACAATGTAATTACAGGACCCACCATTGTGACATGCTAAAATAACTAAACTGGCTGTTGCTGGAATCCAGACGCACCCTTCATCTTTCCAGCCTTGTTTTGAAGATCTTTTCTGGGAAACTCCCACCCTACCTGAACACAATGCTTTCCCCAGCTGTTCCCACTTCCTATAAGCTCCGATCCAGTACCAATACTTTACTTAGTCTACCTCAATACAAAAAGAAAACGGCCCAATCTTCTTTCTCCTGCAGAGCACCGCAATTGTGGAACGACCTCCCGCATAATTTAAAATCTTCTCTAAGCCTAAAGTCCTTTAAGAGATCCCTCTCTACATACCATTCAAAACAGAATGCAGCTGTCATGGTTGATTATATATTTCCTACCTGTTCTATGTTAAATTTTGTATTTATTGTGTATTAATATTGTTTTTGTATTTTATTGTACCCTAATGTAACAATGCAATGATTTGTGGACCCAGGACATACTTGAAAACGAGAGAAATCTCAATGTATCTTTCCTGGTAAAATATTTTATAAATATATAAATAAATAAATAAATGTGGAATTTCCTAAGCAAGTTACTAAGTACCTTTTCCTAAGAATGACTTAACTACTTACTGTTTGACAGTATCAGAGAACTCCTGGCATCATAACCACTACAATGGGCTGTACTGATTCTGGTGCCTAGATTGCCTAATACATTTCATTAAATTAATTTACTAAAACCCTTTATCATTAAAAAATTAAACTTAGATTTATCATATGGTTTTCAATGCAATACATCTAAGCTTAGCATCACAAAGTCATAAACCCTATCTCTAGGCATTGGTGACAGTAAGTTTGTAATTTGTGCATTAATGACACTTAGGGTTAGAGTTTTGACATTTGTTTGACTCCGTCTGCTATTGCTGAGTGGGTGCACATGTTCTGCAATCCATATACCAGCTAAAGAATTGGCAAAGAATTTGCCTGCATTCCTTAGGCTGACCTCCAGCAAAAACACACTGCAAAACACTTTTGATTTATGAGAAATTTTCAACTTTTTTTTTTAGATTCTCTTCTTCTAGATGATGGATGGTTGTGACCACTGGCAGAACTAAAACAGAGAGAGCCCTGGTGCAAGAATTGTTTAGGGCTCTCTGTCTCAAGGATGGCCAAAATATAGATCCCACTTCTTGTACAACTCCAACAAGCTAGTGATCAACCATTCACCCATCCTTGCAGGGATGTATTTAGTAGGGAGCAGTGTTTGTGTGTATAAATGTAAGCATGTTTTTGTATGGGGTATGTGTGTGTGAATGTAGGGGTGTATTTGTGAGTAGTGTTGAGTTGTGTGTTTGTTTGTACTGTTGCCATTTGAAAGTAGTGGTTTACTTGCAGGGACGGTTTGCTTTTAACTTGTCTCTGGTGTCTCCAGAGGACAAAAGGGCCAGGAAAGCGTATGGTGCATGTGCTTGGAGCATGCTTGTGGGATTGCTTGTGTGTAGAGTGAACTGATTGTGGTGTGGTATTGTGTAAATGGGTCTATTTAATTCGTGTTTGTGGTGTAATATGTGTGGCTAGGGGTTGTAGAGAGTGTATGTATAGGGGGCATAGTGTGTATAGTGGATGTAGCAAGTGTGTGCATACGGGCTGCACTGTGTGTGTATATAGGGGATGTAGTGTGTGTAGGGGTTGTAGAGAGTGTGTGTTTAAAGAATGTAGTATGTTTGCTTACAAGGAATGTAGTGTGTGCATAGGGGATCCAGAGTGTGTGTAGGTGGTGCAGTGTTGGTGTGTAGGGGATCTAGTGTGTAAAGGACCCATAGTGTGTATAGGAGATTTTGTGTGTGTGTGTGTGTATAGAGGATTCAGCATGTATATAGTGATCGTGTGTGTGTGTGTAAATTAGATGATCCAGAGTACGGTAAGAGATCTAGCATGTATCTTGAGCGTAATGTGTGTAGTGGTGCAGTGTGAGGGGTGCTGTAGTATATATACATATATGTTTGGATGTATTATATATGTGAGGGGTGCAGTGTGTTGGGTGTGCTATGTGTATGTGTGAAGGGTGCAGTGTGTGTGTAAGAGGGGTGCAGTGTGTGTGTAAGAGTGGTGCTGTGTGTGTGAGGGTGTTCTTATCTGCTGTCCTATGTTTCTAATTTTCTTTGTCTTTAGACAAATTATATTTTATATATTATATATGTGTGTGTGTGTGTGTGTGTGTGTGTGAGGGTGCTGTGTGTGTCTGAGGGTGCTGTGTATGTGAGGGTGATGTGTGTGAAGGTGACGTGTGTGGGAGGGTGCTGTGTGTGTTGTGTTGTGTTGTGTGGGTGAGGGTGCTGTTAGTGTGTGTGTCTGAGGGTGTTGTGTGTGTAATGGTGCTGTGTGTGAGGGTGCTGTGTGTGAGCGTGCTGTGTGTGTGTGAGCGTGCTGTGTGTGTCTGAGGGTGCTGTGTGCCTGAGGATACTGTGTGTGTGTGTGATTGCGCTGTGTGTGTCTCAGGGTGATGCATGGCTAAGAATGTCAAGAAGGCAAGATGGGGGTGGGGCGGGGCACATGCCGGCTTGGCCATTCAGCACCTCCACATAGAGAGCATTGAGATGAGACTGGAGGGGTCCCTAGGGGACAATGTAAACACTGCCTTCTCCTTGAAAAGGCAGTGTTTACATGAAAATTCCAGCAGGGGCTGACTATACTCACCAGAACAACTACAAGATTTTCTTGTGACTATAGTCTCCCTTTAAGAAAACTACCTGGGCCACCATACATAGAAAAGGGAGTATTTAATGTATTGAATAGATTTGAGGGCAGGAATCAAGGCATCTGTGTAACTGTCAAAGGAGATGCTGCATACATTAATGTGTGTAGATATTTTTCACCGTTTCACATATTTGTAAGTTTGTGCATCTGTAGTTGTGTGGGTGTTTGTGTCCACTTTTTATAATGTGATAAAATCCAGCAAGGGCCCTCCTCCTGCTATGGAACTGCCCCTGAAATAATTGTCATTAAATCCCAAGTACTTCCCAAAGTAAATATTACCAACCTTATGTTGAAATTCAATACATTTTGTAATGTTATTATTATTTTATTATTTATATAGCGCCATCAGATTCTGTAGCGCTGTACAATGGGTGGACTAACAGACATGTAATTGTAACCAAACAACTGGACGTACAGGAACAGAGAGGTGGAGGGCTCTGCTCAATGAGCTTACCTTCTATTTGGAAGGGTAAAAGAACAAGGTTTGTGTAAAAAACAATTAGGATAATTCACTAAATGTAAATTGGTAGAAATTCAAAGTTTATTCAAGGTGAATTTGAACTTTTAGGCTAAAATAGCATACTGAAAACATAGCTGGCTTAGACAGTGTTTGTTTGTTTTTTTGTTTCTGCATGCATGCCTAAAATTAGAAATTCGGTTTGAATGCACTTTGAATTCATGGCACTTCTCACATTAATTAAAAACCATGAATGTATGCGAAGATTAAAGAAGGAGATGAGTTAAGGTTAGAATATATTGCTGAAGCATGGAGCATGGGATAGTTTAATTTTGGAACAGGGATAAAGCAAGGTTAGAGCAGAGTGTGTTTTTATAGTAAGGATGAAGCAGGTTTGGAGCTGTGTGCATGGTAAATTTAAGGACATACTTGAAAACAAGAGAAATTTCAATGTATCCTTCCTGGTAAAATATTTTCGAAATAAATTGGAACCTGAGTTGGAGCTGACTACATTTTAAAAGTATATGCTGGAGTAAGGATAAAACGGGATTAGCAGAAGGTTGGAGAAGGTTGCATGGAAGTGTGGGGTGACTGGTGAAATTTAAAGGAACACTATAGCCACCTAAATTACTTTAGCTAAATAAAGCAGTTTTATTGTATAGATCATTCCCCTTCAATTTCACTGCTCAATTCACTGTCATTTAGGAGTTAAATCACTTTGTTTCTGTTTATGCAGCCCTAGCCACACCTCCCCTGGCTATGATTGACAGAGCCTGCATTAAAAAAACTGGTTTCACTTTCAAACAGATGTAATTTACCTTAAATAATTGTATCTCAATCTCTAAATTGAACTTTAATCACATACAGGAGGCTCTTGCAGGGTCTAGCAAGCTATTAACATAGCAGGGGATAAGAAAATCTTAATTAAACAGAACTTGCAATAAAGAAAGCCTAAATGTACAGGAAGTGTTTATGGAAGGCTGTGCAAGTCACATGCAGGGAGGTGTGACTAGGGTTCATAAACAAAGGGATTTAACTCCTAAATTGCAGAGGATTGAGCAGTGAGGTTGCAGGGGCATGTTCTATACACCCAAACTGCCTAATTAAGCTAAAGTTGTTAGGTGACTATAGTGTCCCTTTAATGATGTTGAGGAGCTGCCCCATGACTTAACTCCATGTACTCAATCTGTGACCAAATGAGACCTATTGCATTGTTCAATGCTATAAACTTATAGATACAACAACCTCATTAAAGAGGTCTCACTGCACCCCAAAACTGTTACCCAATGATGGCTTCATGCAAAGATTGTGTGAAATATCTATAGACTGGGTGTTTTTTTCCCCCAATATCACTAACGTGATTAGTTGCTCAGCTTCTCAATAGCATCTCGATACAGCAAAAAGGCAGTAGAGAAGCTGCAGAAATAATCATGGCAGACACGTGTTCTTTTCTTCTTCATAAATGCAGGAATCTATTTAACTTATATTTTAATGTCTCAAATAATATGAGCAGGTTGTTTAAATATTCTTGAGTATTCTTGATTCCAGAGGGACACATTTCCTAATTTGAACCATAGACCTGTAGATCATTTCTTGTGTCACAGTGTTTAGTATGCTTTTTTAATGTTTTTGGCAAAGTACTATATGCAAAAACTGCAAGTCCTATTTTTCACATTGTTAAAGAGTTAAAATAAGCACCATGACTACTTCAGTGATTTGAAGTGGTCATGGTGCATTGAGTCTGTATGTGCAGTGTTTCACTGAAAAACAGTTAAAATCATTTGCTACCAGAGGTGTAACGCCACCTCAAGCATCAACATTAGCCAGAATGGAACGAGAGTTTCAATATGGCCAATGTCAATTGTGTGCATGTTTAGAGTCTGTCATCAGCATGCATAGCAACAGATGACTAATGGCAGCAAGGCCTTGGTCATATGCTGCCAAAATCCTCCCCTCAGCCCTTCCTCCTTGAGTCTTCCATCTCCAGTGAGGGGCAGTGGCATCACTGGGAAAGAGGTGGCCTTATAGAAACTTTGTTTTATTAAAACACTGTTTTCAGTAGTAATGCTTGTTTGAAATTCATTATTATTACTACTTTTTTTTATTTGTGACAAATAAAATATTAGGCACAAAAATCTGTTGTCACATTACTGTCTTATTTTAAAATGAAGGTGGATGTCCAAGTTTCAGGTAATTTAAATATTTAATTAGAGTGAAACCTGTGAGTCCAGTACAATACTCAGCTCTCTGGGATTACACTGGTTAATTTATGTCTATTGTTCCTCAAACAATAGTAAATGATAGTGTACAATACTCACTCTGAAAACTGCCAAGGGAGCTCACTGGTTATATGCATCAGCTGAGGAAACTGTTCGCAGTTGGTCGATATCCTTTGATGGTTGATGGACAACAACTATTCCTGTTAAGGTGTTAAGGGGTCACTGCAGGGTGAATGTACCACACATTTTTAATTTCTTACAATGACAAAAAAGCCTCCAAAAATCTTACAATTCATCATCCAGACAATCCTACTTATAACATATATATATATATATATATATATATATATATATATATATATATATGTATATATGTAATGCCCAAAAGGTAGATCCCCAGATGTTTTAAAATAACAACTTCCATTATGCTTTGACATTCTAAAGGTCTAAAGGCATTCCAAAGGCATGCAAAGCATCATGGAAGTTGTAGTTCTACAACATCTAAGGATCTACCTTTTGGGCACCCCTGGTCTATGTTTGTGTCTTTTTTCTAGATTAAACACTATCAGCTTTATTCAAAGTGAGAATTCAAGGTGAAATTAAAGTGAATTTCTAATATAATGTGAAAGTAGTCAAAGAGGGGCAATTCTCTAAATCAGCAATACCTTCAGTTTAGCTACTCTGACCATACATTTGAAATTCACTTTGAATTCTTACCTTAGTAAATCACCATGTTGGTCATTATAGGGCTTTTTTTTATTCACTAAAAGCATTGCAGTGAATGGAAACCCAAATATAAAAAATGTTGGTTAAAATAGGCAAAATGTGAGTATAACTAAGGTGGAGATTTATTTTCCATAACAGCACTTTTTGCCTAAATTTAGCAATTTGGTTTTCAATTCCTACAGTTCTGTCAGTGAACGATGAACGGACTAGATGTTACATTGCTCTTTGCCCACTGTCACCTATCGATGGTTAAGTGTCTGGATTTTGCTAAATTTTGCAGAATATCATTAAGATATTGATTGTACAATGTTTTGCTCAGGCAGAATTAAAAACGAATACACATTCACGTGAATTGTAACGAAATAAAAATCAAACTGCAACGTATGGGCCAAATGATCTGATTTTGGAGCAAATCTCCAACTTAGCATCACAGTTTTACACATTACAGAGACTACATTCATATTGATATGATTCACATTAATATCGTTGCCAGACAATACCACGCCATCACTTAAATGACAATTTTTATCAAATTTTAGAATAGGCTACACCAAAGGCAAAGAACGTCTGCAACATCGGGGTAGCTATTTCCTTTGCATCGTTAGTTTTTAAATCTTTTTAACAAATTCAAAGGCAGTAATTGCATGAGAAAAACACCAGGGACTCCACAAACTTGTTTCACTACGGTTTTAGCATGTTAAATTACAATTGTAAATGTTTTAATGAATTATAATGCATTGCAGAATTGTACTCAGTATGCTTCAGTCACATAACAGGATTGCCAATGTAAGTGTTGTATAAGCATGTTTAAGCATTTCAGCATGTTCTCTTCAGTGATATAATTGTTCCGAAAGCACTAAGCTGTCTGGGAATTTTGTTCCTCCAGCTTCTTAATTTCAGTACAGAACAAATTGTAAATGAGGTTATATCGTGATTTGTACTGTTACTTATTATATGATTTTTCTTTGTTTTGTTTAGTTTTTTTTTTTAATTCAGGTTATGCTAATTGGTCAATAACTGAAGCTGGCTTGGATTTGATTGATTTGTCTTAGCTAAATTGCTAATATTTGAAACAACCTCTTCTCAAGGATAAAATGATGCTTCTTGAAGTCTATTCACTTACATTAGAGAAATGATTTAATTAGCTGCAAATATCAAGCTAATCAGTATTCTCATAAATATTATGTAGGCTTAAAGGGAGGGCTGCTGCCTTCTCAACCTTTTTTTCAACGGCACACATAAAATCACTATTAAGTCAGTTTATTGACTGCCAAAATACACTTCGGGGTTAAATTCTTATTTTACTCATCATTAGCCAGCCATTCCCTTTTCACTGACACACATATAAATTCACCATGATGATGGGCCTCAAATGAAAAGGGATGCCCTAGAGCAGGCTTAGGCAACCTTCGGCACTCCAGATGTTTTGGACTACACCTCCCATGATGCTTTGCCAGCATTATGGGTGTAAAAGCATTATGGGGGATGTAGTCCACAACACCTGGAGTGCCAAAGGTTGCCTATGCCTGCCCAAGAGTATGCAGAATTTTCATGTTATAAGGTTAAATAATTAATCCCAGTCATGTGTCTAATAAAAAAACATGGGAAGTTGGGGCTCAAATATATGTTGCAGTACTGGGGCAGGTTGTAAAATCCAACAGCTTTTCAGTGTGCAAGGATAAGGTTTTGTGGAAGGATGGGGAGAGCACACCTCGAAAGCACTCTAGTTTGCCGAAAAACTTTATGTGCGAATAGTGTGTCCTTTTTTTCTTCATTTTCAAAGAATGCAGATTTCAATAGAAATGCATTGGGAAGTCTGTGATTGGACAGCCACAAAAAGTCTGGGTGGGGTTAAAAGGGGAGGGCTTGCAAAGGCAGCAAACAAGAGATATGCTGTTTTTGCAAGCTGTTTTTAGATATAGCTCCAATGTAAAAGTGCATAATTAAATGCATGCAATGTGAAGTGTCCCTTTAAATACATTTTTTAGTGCTGTTCATATTTTTGTTGGAATCAAATCAGTTATCTAAATGCGTGTAGGTCCTTTAAATAATTATGGTCCTATCATTTATTTAAAACTGCCGAACAGATTAAATAACAAGAAGGAAGGCTTTTCTTTTTTTCTTCATAATTATTTTTTCAGTCATTTTAATATTTCATATAGCAGTTTCAGATTATTTCTAAGGAATATTAATAATGTAACGTGGAATTAAATATTACAGATATTGTTAATTTAATAAGATGAGCTCTGCTAGAGATGTAAAACTTTTTCTGAAGGTTAGATGTCAGCTCCGAATATTCCAGTAGGAATCCTGCATTAGCAGTGCCTAATACCTATTGTGTCTTTATTTTCATTGTAACTGAAGCTCAATTGTTAATCAACATGACAGGATCGTCATCTCACAGATCTACTGTAAACGAATAAAAGGAAGAGAGTGCACAAGAGAGAGATTGAAAGATGTGTTTTTACTTGTTTAGATTTACTGTTATATTTTGCAAATTACTTGTATACCAATTATCAAATATCGATGCGTCTTCAATGGGATTTTAGGCACTGCAAATGCTGGGTCGGGTGGATTGCAAATTGGGAAGGAAGGGAATTACTTACTTTACAGTGTTTTTAGGTGTCAATATAATCTCTCAATCTCTGTTTTATCTGCTTTTGTAATCTAGTCTATCCAGTCTAATATAGTCTATATATCTGCCTGTCTGTCTCTGTGTCTGTGTGTGTCTGTCTGTGTCTATATCTGTCTGTGTCTCTGCCAAGTTCAATGGTTTATAAAAGAGAAAGCCCTGCATCTATTGAATTCTCTGTATTTGCCTCTTAATGCACAGAGGGAAGGGCAGTCCTTCAAGCCGTGGTTCCCCAGAGGTTTCCTCCACAGGGTGGGTTTCTTCTCCTAAATGATGATGAAGGACACTCAGTGAATCCTGAGCTACTACTGTATTAATATCCAAGATTCCAAGATATATCTTGGCCCCTAAATCCCCTAAGTTAAAGTATGCACTAAACTGAATCTAACCCTAATCATAACTATGCCAAATTTGAGAACTGTGTTACTTATGCTCTAGTGCAAATTACAATAAAATTAATCATGTTATGTATACCATTTCATATAAAGCTCAACATTTTCATCCAAATGAAACCATGGGTGATAGTCATGAGATTTACTGTCCACATACCTGATTAGTAGACTGTCTACAGAAGTTCAGGCCAGCCAAATGGAGACTTGTACAAATTTCCAAGGTGCAGTTTCATAGTAGGCACTGCCGTGATAACCTGCAATATAGCAGCTCGTATGAGGGTTAGTTTCAGGAAGCAGAAGAGGTGGCTGCCTTAGGGTGCACCAGCCTGTGGTCTCTATATCCAGATGACAAGAAGGATCGAGGTGCAGAGAGCTCCCACCACTCAATCTCTGTAAAGTGACCTCACTGACCATAATAGAGGATCTTGTTCTTTCTCTAATTGGTCTGACAGGGAGCTGCTCTCTGTGACTAGAAGTGGGGAGAATAAGCAGTAAGCTGCTTCATCATTGCCCCTCAGCACACCATCACTACACCATAGCACCTTCTCACCCAGTACTCTGCCCTTTCATGATAGCTTCCTGGTACAAACTAAAGGGTGCTGACAGAGTGTGCTCCCTCTTCGAATGTATAACCCCAGGTTGCTTAATTGCCCTAGATTAAAATATGAATGGCTGTCCTTGATAGCCTTCTTTTCCCTACCCCTAGGTGTTGACTGGGTTTAAGGGAAATACTGGGACCCATGACTGTCCTGCTCAGCTCAGAATAAAGAAAGAGAGAAAATTGTGAATTACAGCTATTTAACAACAGTGTGAGAGTGGACAATGAGAAGAAACATGTTACGATGACAACTGCATAGAGACAACACTATGTTGGAATCATATAAAAGTAGAAAAAATTATTAAAAATGGTTTGTGTAAGAGGCACACAAGATGCGAAAGGAACAGGGATTACAAAGTTTACTTTCATATTCATATACTATTTGTAATTGAGTGTAAAGACTCCTTTTAAATTTTTTCAGTGTTCCCTTTTATATTAATGCAGATAATGCCCACTTCAGGAACTGTGATCCTTACCAGTTAAATCATAGGTGATGTCATACTTTGATGTCATAAACATAACTGCTGCTGTAACTGTTTGAACATTCTATTTCTCCCCAGTTATAACTGAGGCTCTGACAGAGCTTCACCTATATTCATGGTTCTCATACCATCTCAATGGCATGGAGATCTATGCCTCAGTTGGATTTGTCTGAACACTTGGAACTTGACTACCCTCAGTCTGATCTCAGCAATGGAGGTTCTAGCAGGGGACGTTATATTTCACACAACTACTTGTATACCAATTATCAAATATGGGTGCTTCAAAGGGGATTTAAAGCGTTGCACATGCTTTTTTTGGACAGATTGCGAACAGGGAAGGGAGGGAATTACCTACTGTACAGTTTGTTTTCCAGGTTTCTCTATCATCTCTCAATCCTTTTTTTATCTGCTTTTGTAATCTACTCTATCTAGTCTGCCTAGTCTATCTATAGATCTGTCTGTTTGTCTCACTATGTCTGCCTGTCTGTGTCTATGTCTGTCTGTGTGTCTGCCAAGTGAAACAGATTATAAAAGAGAAAGCCCTGCATCTATTGAATTCTCTGTATTTTCCTCTTAATGCCCAGAGGGAAAGGCAGTTCTTCAAACCATGGTTCCCCAGAGGTTCCTTCCCCAGTGGGGTTTTCCTTTCCTGAGTGATGAATGATGACTCTCCATGAGACCCACTTTTTGGCTGCTTCTAAGTCAAATTCATATTAGTATCTAAAATTCCAAGGCATACCTTGGCCCTTAAGTCCCCTAACATAATGGATGCACTAAAGTGAACCTAACCCTAATCATACATACATATGCCAAATTTGAAAACTGTGTCAATTATCCTCCAATGCATGCATGTTACAGTGCAAATAATAAAAATGAATCATGTCTTGTATACCATTTCATATAATTCTCAATATTTTAATCTTAATTAAAGCATGGGTGATAATCATGGGATTTACTGTCCATGTACCTGATTAGCAGACTGCCCACAGAGGTTAGGGCCAGCCTAAATGGTATGAGACCTGTGCAAATTCTCAAGGCACAGATCCATAGGGGGCACTGCCACAATACCCTGCAAGATTGCAGTTGGCATGACAGTCTAGCAGAAGGCAGAACAGGTGGCTGCTTTGTGGTGCATCAGCTCAGAGGAAGCAATTTCCAGGTGATAAGCAAGACGGAGTTGCAGAGTGCTCCCACTTCCTACGACTCATTCCCTGTAGAGTGGCCTCCCGGACTATGATAGAGGATCTACTTCTTTCTCTACTTATTCTGACAGAGAGCTGCTTTCTGTGACTGGAAGATAGGAGAATGAGCAGTGAGTTGCTTCATCATAGCCCCTTAGCACACCATCACTACATCATAGAACCCTCTCACCCAGTACTCTGTCATTTCATTTTAGCTTCCTGGTACAAACTAAAGGATGCTGACAGAGTGTGCTCCCTCTCTCAGAATGTATAACCCCATGTTGCTTGATTGTCCTAGATTAAACCAATATGAATGACTGTCCTGGTTTGCCTTTTTTCCCCTCCCCCCAGGTGCTGTCAACCATGTTGACTGAGTTTAAGGGAAATACTGGGACCCCTGACTGTCCTGCTCAACTCAGAATAAAAAAAGATAGAGTAAGAGAGAAGACCACTTTAAAGGAAGAGAATGGGATTTAATTACTACATTGTGAATCACAGTTAATTAACAACTGTGTGGGAGTGGACAAAGAGAAGAATCAGGTTTAGTATGATAAGATCATAGAGAGAATACTATGTTTAAAACAGATAAAAGTAGATATATTGATAAAAAAAAAATTCTTTAAGAGGGATATAAGGTGCGAAAGGAACAGGGATTACAAAGTTTACTTTTATATTCATATACAGTTTATACTGATTGTAAAGACTGCTTTTGCATGTTTTTCACTGTTATATTAATGTAGATAATGCTCACTTCAGGAGCTCTGATCCTTAGCGGTTAAATCATAATAGGTGATGTCATGCTGTGATGTCATAAACATAACTCCTGCTTTAAGTGCTTGAACGTTCTATTTCTCACAGTTATAACTGAGACTTTGACAGAGCTTCACCTATATTCATGGTTCTCATACCATCTCAATGTCATGGAGATCTATGCCTCAGTTGGATTTGTCTGAAGACTTGGAGCTACCCTCTGTCTGATCTCAGTAATGGAGGTTCTAGCAGTGGATGTTATATTTCACACAATTACTTGTATACCAATTATCAAATATGGGTGCTTCAAATGGGATTTTAAGCATTGTATATGCTTTTCTGGATGGATTGCAAACAGTGAAGGGAGGGAATTATCTGTACATTTTTATTTTGTTTTTATTACCAAGTATCTGTATCATCTTTTAATCTCTGTTTTATCTGCTTTTGTAATCTACTCTATCTAGTCTATCGTTATATCTGACTGTTTGTCTCTATGTGTGCCTGTCTGTGTCTATGTCTGCATGTGTCTCTGCCAAGTTCAATAGTTTATAAAAGAGAAAGTCCTGCGTCTAACTGAATTCTCTATATTTTCCTCTTAATACCTAGAGGGAAAGTCAGTTCTTCAAGCCATGCTTACCCAGAGGTTTCCTCCACAGGATGGGTTTCCTTTCCTGAGTGCTGAATGATGACTGTCTGTGGGTCCTTAGGTATACCACATCTTGGCTGTTTCCTGGTAAAATTCATATTAATATCCAAGATTCCAAGATATATGTTGGACCCTAAGTCCTCTAACATAATGTATGCACTAAACTGAACCTAACCATAATCATTTCTATGCCAAATTTGGAGATTGCGTTAAGTAAGCTCCAGTGCAAATTACAATAAAAGTTAATCATGCCATGTATATCATTTCATATAACCATTTTAATCCAAATTAAACCATGGGTGATAGTCATGGAATTTACTGTCCGTATACCTGATTAGTAGACAGTCCACAGAGGTTAGGGCCAGCCTTAATGGTATGTGCAAATGTTTAAGGAACAGTACCATAGGGGATTCTGTTTTATACCTTGCCAGATTGTAGTTTGTATGACAGTTAGTTTCAGGAAAACCTTCTGTTGTAATGTAACAAGCATACGTTGCTAACTGTCTTCGCAGGGTTGGCTCTACCAGAAGGTGGAACAGGTGGCTGCTTTACGGTGCACCAGCCAGGGGGCGCTATTTCCAGGTGACAAGCAAGACATAGGTGCAGAGAGTTTCCACTTCCCATGACTCATTCTCTGTAGAGTGGCCTTGCGGACTACGATAGAGGATCATCTTCTTCCTCTACTTGCCCTGACAGGGAGCTACTGTCTGTGACTGGAAGATAGGAGAATGAGCAGTGAACTGCTTTATCATAGCCCCTTAGCACACCATCCTTTCCTCATAGCACCCTCCCACCCAGTACTCTGCCCTTTCATTATAGCTTTCTGGTACAAACAAAAGGATGCTGATAGAGTGTGCTCCCTCTCAGAATTCAAAATCCCATATTGCTTGATTGTCCTAGATTAACCCAATATGAATGACTGTCTTGGTTTGCCTTCTTTGAGAAGGGGCATACAACTACATGCAGCATATCACAATTGATTAGGATGCAAAACCTGAAGGACCACCCCCCTAGTGGTTAAAATACATACAATAAATAATAATCAGCTGCACACCAAGTATTATAAAAGTATATATTTTATTGATTTTCTTATTTTTAAAAAATCAATAGATATATACATACATGTATCCTATATGAGGGTGTGAACATCCAGATTGACTATACTTGGAAAAATAAACATAGCAATACATTTAAAAAAAAGTATATATAGATAAACAAAAAAAGTATAGATATCTATTACCAGAAGCAATGCTGCAAACAGTGTTCAACCTTCCTTATGTACAGGAGCTCAGGGCATGGCACACTGGACATCCAACGTTTTGGCCTATGGTCTTTCTCAATGGTAAAATATATCTATACTTTTTGTTTATCTATATATACTTTTTTTATATTTATTGCTATGTTCATATTTATGGTATACATTCTTTGATTTATGAAGTATATCCAAAGTTTACTGTTATATTCATATACAATTTATATTAATTATAAAGACTACTTTTACATGTTTATCACTTTTATAGCAATGCAGATAATCATTTTAGGAACTGTGATCTTTAGCAGTTAAATCATAATAGGCTGTGATGTCATAAACATAACTTCTGCTGTAACTGCTTGAACGTTCTATGTCTCCCCAGTGGTAACTGAGGCTCTGACAGATCTTCACCTATCTCCATGGTTCTCATACCATCTCAAGGCGTGGAGATCTATGCCTCAGTTGGATGTGTCTGAAGACTTGGAGCTCGACTATCCACAATCTGATCTCAGCAATGGAGGTTCAAGCAGGGGACATTATATTTTCTAAACTACTTGTTTAACAATTATCAAATATTGGTGCTTCTTCAAAGGGGAATTTACGCATTGCACATACTGTGTTGGGTGAATTGCAAATAGGGAAGGGAGGGAATTGCCTAGTGTATAGTTTTTTCCAGGTATCCATATCATATCTCAATCTCTACATTATCTGTTTTTTGTCTGCCTATCTGTGTCTATGCCTGTCTGTGTCTCTGCCAAGTTAAATAGATTATAAAAGAGAAAGCCCAACCTACTTGAAACACCAACTGTGTTCTGTCATGTGATTTGTGGTTTCTTTCTTCTTTTTTCCTTCCTGTAAACCAAAAATCCTTTTAAAATAAAGAATAATAAAATAAAAAAAAGAGAGTGAAAGCCTGGCATCTATTGAATTCTCTATAATTGCCTTTTATTGCGTAGAGGGAAGGTCAGGCATTCAAGCCATGCTTCACCAGAGGTTTCTTTCACAGAGGGGTTTACTTTCCTGTGTGCTGAAGGATGACTCTCCGTGGGTCCTGAGCTACCCCACACCTTGTCTGTTTCCTGGTCAAATTTGTATTAATATCCAATAATTCCAAGATTCCAAGATATATCTTGGACCCTAAGTCCCCTAACATAAAGTATGCACTAAACTGAACCTAACGCTAATCATTACTATGCCAACTTTGGATATTATGTCAATCCAATGCAAATTACAATAATAATGAATAAAGAACAGTTCCATAAGAGGTTTTCTCCACAGGGGAGTTTCCCTTTCCTGGGTGATAAAGGATGACTTTCTGTGAGTCCTGAGACACCCCACATCCTTTTTCTGGTGAATTTTTTATTAATATCCAAGTCCCCAATTTCCTTGTTAAAGAGTGTGAAATTATATTATTAATGTGAATGTTAAATATGCTTAATAAATGTAGCATTAATTCATATTTATGTTGCATTTTTATACATTAATATTTGGTTAATGAATTGGTTTGATCTGGAGGGGGGAAATGGCTTCTGGAAGGAAAGCAGCCATCTTGAATTTTTTGTATGATGCTTTAATTAAAGTGGGAGAGTATGTATGGTTATATTGATGTTGTCCAAAAATGAGGAAGGTTAAACTTTTACACTTTCAAATAATTTTTATGGCTATATCTTGACTCACTTATAAGAATGTGTTTAATGAAAAAAAAAAAAAAAGTGGAAGGCATATGACATTACACTGTGCAGCAATGACCAGAAGTGCATTGAGGCCGAGAGCTGCCAAGGAGATTTTGGAAGCCTATCTTTTCATGCTTGGAAATGGAAACGAAAACCTGGCACACTCTGACTCATTTCTCTGTATGCCTTTTTTTACACCACCTGGGAACGCTTAAAATGCCCCACATGGTGCAAGGCAGCAAAGGCAAGATAATTGTGTTGGTCAATACTCAGTTCTCAGGCTTTCTCTGTTGTTGATTTTTTGCTGTGTTCCTTTAATCAAGTATCTTTTATATAGTAATCCACAAAAAAAAAAAAAACATGATCGACAGAGACAGGTTCCAAATTCCTGTGATGCTGTTTTCTGTGTTTCGTGCATAGTAATGAAGCCATAAGCACGCACAATATAATTTTTAAGATCATTTTGCTAATTTAAGGAAAACATTATTTAATACGCTTAAAATAAAGGTCACCTTCTCAGGGACCTGTTTATTTATTGTTTACTAAAATGGAAGAAAAAAAAAAAAACTGATTAGCTATTTCCTTGCATAATGCAATCAGTATAAAATATACAGTAGGAATCTTGTTTTTCCATATGCAATCAGCTTTTCGCTGGCTTCTGGTTGATGTCATATGTACTGTAATTATTAAATCAGTGATGCAAGCAACATCTGTTTTATTCTATCATGGTTACAAGATATCCAAGTGCATTTTATGGGAAAGTGAAATATTACACTAATAATATTTATTGATGGTAAATCAAGAGTATGGATATGTTAAACGGTACTTCTAAGTATCTAATTTCCCGATTTTAAATGCATTTGGAACCTAGCAATTTTATTTATTGTAGCATAAAGCAGAATACAAACATGGTATGTCAATAATGGAAATAATACCATTTATTTAATTTATAAAGAGATGCAAGTCAAACAATAAAACTATTTCACTGTAAATTGTGCTGTATTATAAATGCTTAAACAGAAAGAAAATACATTAAAAGTCTCATAATTAACTCAACAGTGTAAAAGAGTAAAGAGTAAAGAGGGGGGCTAGTCTACTGAACTATCTGCCTTCTCTTCATATCAACCAAATGCCGACTGAAGGTAGGTAGAGAACAAACAAGTTTTGATTTGGGCTGTGTCCATTCTGAGTCAGGGGACACATGTGGCAGTCAGCCATTTTATTTCTCAGGGTCTTGAACCTGAACTTGTACACAGTTCCTGAGCAAAGAATGTAAGTCCTTTAATAGTAAACAAACGTTGCTGGAAGCATGTGTTAAGTGCCTCTAGGCATGTTGCTGTTATACCTGGTAGGCTTTTTTATGCAAAATTGGGTTCTCACCAGGATTTCTGTGGAGAAGGGCCTCTGACTGCCATTGGAAATGTTTAAAGCATAACCGTTATGGGAGAGGAAACATGAAGTACGTATCTATTTACTATAGTCACTTTGTGGCTTCTGCTGGAAATCATTCACAAAAATTAAAAGGCACTGTCATGTTCAAAATGGATTCCCAGACTACATAACAAAGCCTGAGAGGTCTTCTTTCCTTGGCGAGATTACCACCTGGTGCTGGAGCCCAAAAGAAAACTCATTGACCTCTTGGCTGACTGATAGGTAGAAATATGTAAACAAATAAATAAATACCAAGAGATGGAAGTCACTAAATGAGCAGGGTTTATTTTGTTTTTGTTTATAACCAGAGAGATAGAGATATATCCGAACATTCCCCAGCTTTGTATGTTATGTCCTGTTCTCTAAACACAGCTTGAAGCTGAAGCTCTTCAGGAGCTCACTGAAGTTTTAGCTGAAAACAAGAACAAGGTGCACAGTCAGGTATTCAGTGGAACCCTGCTATACCATCTAAGTAATAGAGGGGTGTGCTGTAAATTCTATTCCCACGCACCCCTTCCCAACTGTAACCTGGGGCACATAAAAAATATTAATATGCACCAGCTCCCTCCACCAACTGTGGACATCCTGGGCTTCAAAATAACCAAGTACTCCTGAAATCGTTGCCATGATGGTTGGGGGAACAGGAGCGTGGAAATATAAAAAAAACACTGTGTAGGGAAATATTTAGTAAGAACAGAAAAAAATACATACAGGAATATTCACTAAAATGAGACTTGTTGGGTATACAAAGAGAATTTCAAAATTGAGGCCAAAATATCTGAATTGTAAGAATTCTCAAACTTTGTTATGCTTCCATTTTAGTAATTTTGGCCTCAAATTTGAAATTCCCTTGGAATTCTCACTTTAGTGAATAACCCTAAATCAGGAAAGGTCAGGGAGGTGTATTTAGGACAAAATTAGGTTTTTCAATCTGATCGTTAAAGAATTAAATGTTCAGTGTAATTTTTTTTAGAAAGGGGAAGAGAGGGAGGTAGAGAGGATGAGTAGTGAGTATCAACAGTATAGCGAGAAAACATACAGAATAATGTATACCCAGGGCCGGTGCAAGGATTTTTGCCGCCCTAGGCAAAAGAAGGATTTGCCGCGACCTCCGAACATCGCAATGCCCCACCGATATGAACTAATGCCAGTGCTGCACACAGTGTGTGTTTACATTAAAAAGCCTGCAGGGACAAACTATAGACACCAGAACAACTTTATTAAGCTGCAGTGGTTCTGGGGACTATAGTGTCCATTTAATGTGAGGTAAATTAGAGATTAGTGTCACTAATAATATACTAGATTGCCTATTTACAATCAGATGAGGATGGTGATGGGCTCTGGCTGCAGTCTGGCTCCACTGGTCTGGTGTAGAACAGGATCTCTGGAGGCTGTTTGTAACTGTGGTCACAAAATTCAATGTTCTGGGAGAACGGGAAGCAGCTCCATTTTTTGGGGCCTCTTACATAGCTCAAGGTCTGGGCCCCAGGGCCTGACGGTGAGTATGCCCATAAAGCCCACCCATAAGTCCACCTACATGTTCCACCCATGAACTCACAGGGAGTAGAGTGTGTGGGGGATTTGTTATGTGTTACTGTAGAGGATCTAATGTGTGTGCTTACGGAATGTAGTGTATAGGGATACCAGTTTGTGTAGGTGATGTAGTGTGTTTGTGTGTAGTGGAAGCAGTGTGTGTGTGTGTGTGTGTGTGTGTGTAAGGGATGTGTTGTGTGTAAGGGATGCATTGTGTGAATCTGTGTTTGTATGCATAAGGGATGCAAAGTGTGTGTCTGTAAGGGGTGCGTTGAGTGTGTGTAAGAGATGCATTGTGTTTCTGTGTGTGTGTGTGTAAGAGAAGCAGTGTGTGTTTGCATGTGTGTATAAGGGATGCATTGTGTGTTTCTGTGTATATGTGCAAAGGATGTATTGTCTTTATGTGTAAGGGTTGCATTGTGTGTTTCTCTGTGTGTAAGGGAAGCATGTTGTGTTTCTGTGTGTATAGGGATGCATTGTGTGTGTGTGTGTGTGCGCGTGGTGTGAAAGAGCTCCCTGTCCCCCTGTCCTATAGAGCTCTCCCTTCCATTCCTTAGAGATCTCCCCTACCCCTTAGTGGTCTCTCCTCTCCTCCCCACCTCCCTTAGTGGTCTCCTTTTCTCCCCGACTTTCCATTAGTAGTCTCTCCTCTCCCCCCACCCTCCCCTAGTGGTCTAACCTCCACCCCCCTCCCTTAGCGGTCTCTCCTCACACCCCTCCCCTAGTGGTCTCTCCACCGCCCCCTCCCTCCTTTAGTGGTCTCTCCCTCCCCTACGTTCTCATCTCCCACCCCCGTGTTCTCCTCTTCTTCTCCCCCCGTGTTCTCCTCTTCTTCCCCCCTGTGTTCTCCTCTTCTTCTCCCCCCTGTGTAATCTTCTCTTCTTCTCCCCCCTCCTGTTCTTCTCCCCCCTTCCCTCCCTGTAATCGCTTCTTCTCCCCGTAATCTCTCTTCTCCCCCCAATCATCTCCCCTGCCAAATCATCTCCCCTCAATCATCTCCTCCCCCTCAATCATCTCCCCCCCCTCAATCATCTCCCTCCTTCCCATCAAATCATCTCCCCCCTCCTTCCCATCAAATCATCTCCCCCCCTCCTTCCCATCAAATCATCTCCCTCCCATCATCTCCCCCCTCCCCATCAAATCATCTCCCCCCCTCCTGCCATCAAATCATCCTCCCCCTCAATCATCTCCCCATCCCATCAAATCATCTCTCCCCCTCCATCAAATCATCTCCCCTCAATCATCTCCCCCCTCCATCAAATCATCTCCCCCCTCAATCCATCCCCATCCCATCAAATCCATCTCCCCCCCTCCCTCCCATCAAATCATCTCCCCCTCCTCCCTCCCTTCGTCATCTCCCCCTGCCATCCGTCATCTCCCCCTCAATCATCTCCCCCATCCCATCAAATCATCTCCCCCCTCCCTGCCATCAAATCATCTCCCCATCCCATCAAATCATTCCCCATCAAATGATCTCCCCCCCATCAAATGATTTGCCCCCCTCCCCCTCCAATCAGCATCTCCTCACCTCACCTCCCCTGCCCTGTAGCGTGGCAGAGCTCCTTTCCGCAGTGTGCTCAGTGTGCTCAGTGTGCACTTCCTGTCATTCCGGCCGGGTCGCGGACCGCAAAGAAGCTCGGCCACGCTACAGGGCAGGGGAGGTGAGGCACTGTGGCAGCCGCCTGAGCGCTCTCTATAGAGCGCTCAGGCGGCTGCAGACTTTAAAGGGCCGGCGATGGGGGCGCTGGGCGCCCCCTCCTATATGGCGCCCTAGGCGGCTGCCTAGTTCGCCTTATAGGAAGCGCCGGCTCTGTGTATACCTGGTTGATGAGCAAATTAAATGAGATGAATCTCCACTTCTGGTTTTCCTCGTAAACATGATAATTTGTCACCAAAATCAGCCATAACTACCAGCTCAAGGGGTTAAAGTCACCTTATCAATTCTCTTTGTGAGTTGTCTTGCAGGACTTTTTATTTTGATATTCTGCTTACATGGCAGAGTCAATGCATGTTTACGTTGCTGTGCGCATGCGTAACTTTCCAAATAGAAGTGTTTTTCTCTGCCTCTACGCAAATGGAAATTTTATTCTATATTTATTTTGTGGGATGACATGATTTGTGAGACTTTCTACATCTGCATGAGTTTGTTTTCCCTTGAGTGCTATTTTGAGACACTTATCAGTGTCTCCTTTATTTCATTTGTGTTTACCTTTCATCATGTGTTTTGTGTGAAAGTGCTCACATTAATAAATGCATCAATTTTGGCACCTTATTTTATTGTTTTTCGCATTCTCAATAACCAATTGCAACAGCCCAGTAACAGTGATTTTTGTTCCTGTTCCAAGTTGTCTTTTATTATTTATACTGATGAAGTGATTAACAGCTCAGCTTATTGTTATCGGCTTTACAAAGCATAAAACGTTATAATAATAGAATATTAATATAAAGGAACATTGTAAATAGTAACAAAAGGAAAAGAGGAAGAGAATATTGGCCAAGTAATATATGGCATATTTGGGATATGTTGAGAATTAATTCTTGTATGATGTCTGTTTTCTTCTTGTATAATTATGTGCTATGGACTTATATGTTCAATTCTGAACAATGGAACGCAAGTGGAACGCAATCTTTGCCGACTTCCGTCCATCTAGATGAAAATCAAAGTGAGGCTTGGCCAGCAATTCCAGAACGTATTATGGGCATAACCGGAACTACACTGGAGTTTGAACCCGGAAGTACGCCATCCAGCTGATCGACTCGCGCCAAGACTGGACGGATTTAAAAAGGAGATGGTCTGCATTTTATTCCACGCTTGCATATGGACAGATCCTTGTTAGATTCCCCTGAAGAAGTTCATGATTGAACGAAACGCGTAGGGCTTGCTTTTTAGTGTACAGAGTATTTGTTTTTCATTTTTTTTTTATGTATTTATTTACTTTCCATCTGGCTTTCCTGCTCCTTTGGACCCTTAGATCAGGATACGTCTCCAACTGAGTTTGATGTGCCTGTTTTACACTTCTATTTTGTAACTGTATCTTATAAGTGTGTTCTTTTATTAAGATACTCTGCACTATTATTTTCTTTTTTCTTCCTATGCATGTTATTGATGTTCCAAAAGTCCTGAAGTTAATACATCGTTATCCATGATATGCCTTCAATCAAATTGGGTTTGTGAGTGTGATCATTTTTATTTATAACCCACATTTTGCAGCATTATTGCGTTGTAGATTGCCTTTTTTGGTATTTTTGTCAAGTAATATATGAGCAGAGATAAGATGAACTGGCAGAAATAATTCAAACACAAATTAGTTTGAAATAGATGTACAAATCTTTTGCCGAATTATGTCTTTAGGACGTAAAATACACCTAAAACTAAGGTTATCTAAAAAATGTTGCTTAGAGTTATGGCACTTTAATCCTCAACATTATTTATATTACGGATGGGATCAGTGGTTATGGAAACAGTTAGTACATAAAGTCCGGAGCAGTCTGCCCCCGACATCAGCTCACGGCAGGCTGCGACTCCCCAAGCATCCTCTGCACCTTCTTCCGCTTATGACTGCGCTAGCCAGGACTCCCGCATGCTATGACAAAACAAGAAGAGACAGAAAACGACCAACAATTCCACTAATCCCTAGAGAGGGAGGGAGGGAAAGTCATGATCCCTGCACTTTTCCTAGCTGACTGTTAAGTCCTCACCCAGCGGTCCCCTATATATCCTGTCTTCAGTTTGTCACAATGTATCCCTCTTGTCCAATCCCCTTTATCGCTGCATCAGTCATGTACCCCCCTTCTTTATCAGTCTAGGGAGGGTCTTTACTTTGGAAGGGGTGGGGAATTAGAGGGGGGAGCATGAGAATTCTGTGCCTACATGAGTTCCGATGTAATCAATTGGCAGTGACATACATGCAGTCAATTAAGAGTAATACAGAAGACCGCTACCATAGTATCAAACTGTCCTAATTCAGGAAGGGCAGTCCCCATTTTGGACACAAATCCCAGTGTCCCTTTCTTCTATCCTAAGCTTGCTTCTTTTCGAGGAGCTCTATATTATTGGTACATCTGAGTGTATAACAGAGTGTTTACTCAGAGTAATGTGATTTTAAACTACAATAAATGTGATTAGAAATCGGTATGTGTAAATAAGATACATAGTTATTATTATTATTGTTTGATATTACATTCTAGTTTTTTATTAATAAGTCAATTCCGATTTCTCAGAACAATCATGTCGCTGGTCACACCTCCAGTCACACCCCTAACATTAAAGTGTCCTTCTTTGTCCATTTAAAATATTGGGAGGTATGCTCTTGAAACTCACAGTCTAATATATCTATATACCACTTGTAAACAGGTACTCAAAGAATTAACATTTTAGACATCATTTAATTTAATTGAGAATTTTAGTACCTCCAGGCCCATCAGAGGTACCACATGAGTAATACATACATTATCAAAGGAAATACGTGGTACGTATGCACTCAAGTTGTTAACTGGCAGATAATTGGCAATGGGATTTTAAATGTAAGGCCAAAATAACAGAACTCGGAAAAATAATCCAACTCAAAAACTTACGTCATGAGCAATTCCCTTATAGTTCTTCACTATTCCAATTTAGTAACTAAACCTCCTATTCCAAGTCTACATGTGCATACTGGTTAATTCTATTTCTATCCAATTTTTACCAATATGTTCTATAAGCTTTGACACATACAGTATTATTCTCAGAGTTGCTAATGGTAGTAGATAGAAATTGGGGATAATTATACTGGTCAACCATTCCAGGTGATAGAATGTATTACATTTGTTCATAAAACTCAATCACCGTCCTTACAGACTTAAAAAAAAAAAAAAGCTCTTCCATCAGGCACTCTGTCCGCTCAGCTGACCATCAGAAACTCCTAACTTTTATGTCTTTATGTTTGTATACTTGTAAAGTGCTTTGAGTCTCACAGGGAGAAAAGCACTATAAAAATCGCACATTTTATTAGATTATTATAAAACATGATTGTCATAATTAATCTTATATTTTGGAACTACACAATACATTGATATGAGAATGCAGAATGCTACAGAAATTGTAATCACTTTTTAATGCTCAGTTAAAAAAGTCATCCATGACAATTAATAATAACAACATTTTAAGTAAATGTCTTAAATGCAAAATTAAAATAGAATGCATAAAAAAACCTTGCAGCAATCGCAATATTACCAAAACATGAACAGCATACATTGTGCCAATAGGAAACACAGTGTTTATTGAAAGTATCCACAATCTGACTTTTCCCATTTTTTTTTTTTTTGTGATAATAGAGCCTGATTCATTAACAAAAATCTATTATAGTGCAGAGTAAAAAATTCAATGGGTAACACAAAAGTAACAGCATACCCAGAAATGCATATTTTGTTTTTTCCCTTTTAAAATTTAACTAGTGAGATTTTTTTTTACATACCCTTTCCATTGTGCGACATTCATTAACTCTTTATGTGACTCTGAAGGGAGCAATTAACTTTCAATCTAATATCACTTACAGGATTAACTCTCAGGAAAAGTTTAGAGTCAGACCCAACCTTCAATAGTTAGATTAATAATTAGGTCTAAACCAAGGCTGGATGTGTAGAGTTTTGCAGTGAGTTGATTGCAAAGGATGGCCCTTAAGATGACAAGGTTGTAATGTCAGGACCAACACAAATAATCCACATGGCTGTATCTAATATATTGGCACATAAGGCAGACTTCTGTGTTGTAACTGATAACATTGTGAAATATTTGAAGTATACATTGAAGTCCCAGAAATTCACGGCTTCTCTGGAACACAAAGGGTTGTAATAGTGCAACTCAATGAATTTGGGCTATATCATGTGTATGCTAATATAAAACAGACATACTGCAAAACATAACAATGCAAACAATGGCTCGACAGATATCACTGTTGTTTGTGTTTCAAGGTCCT
The DNA here is from genome assembly GCA_933207985.1 of Pelobates cultripes. NCBI lineage: Eukaryota > Metazoa > Chordata > Amphibia > Anura > Pelobatidae > Pelobates > Pelobates cultripes. The sequence goes on along the minus strand of OW240915.1, from coordinate 48,813,298 downwards.
TCAAGGTCTCATCATTTTGCAGAGTCCCAGGCCAAGAACCATCCAGTAAATGTTGGGGGCTCGTGCCCCTGTTTCACTGTTATAACTGGAATACCCTTATCTCTTCCTGAAGGGTCCGTCGCAATATACTGCTTGGCTGAAAAGATGTGAGGAAATGACAACAAATGTAAGTTGTTTATTAATAAGCTAGAGAAGTGGACCTTATCATACATTTTTTTTCGAATAGAACATGAAAAATAACTGATATGTTTTTGTTTTTCTGTTATCGAGCTGTTTTTAATACATATTATAAAAATTACAAATTCGCCAGTCACTTAAAGCATGTATTAGACATATGTAAAACGTCTTTTACCTGGTTTCCATATAACCAAGATTAGGACATTTATGAAATTCAGTAGTGTAAAAAAAAGTCACACTATGTCCTATGTTTGGTTTGTTTTCTGTTTTTTTTTTTTAATAGTTATTAAATAGTTCTTCACTACTATTAAATTATTCAGCCATAGTATAGTTATATAGCCATAGTGTAGTACATTATATAGCCATAGTGTAGTACATTATACAGCCATAGTATAGTTATATAGCCATAGTGTAGTACATTATATAGCCATAGTGTAGTACATTATACAGCCATAGTATAGTACATTATACAGCCATAGTATAGTTATATAGCCATAGTGTAGTACATTATACAGCCATAGTATAGTTATATAGCCATAGTGTAGTACATTATACAGCCATAGTATAGTTATATAGCCATAGTGTAGTACATTATATAGCCATAGTGTAGTACATTATACAGCCATAGTATAGTACATTATACAGCCATAGTATAGTTATACAGCCATAGTGTAGTACATTATACAGCCATAGTATAGTTATATAGCCATAGTGTAGTACATTATACAGCCATAGTATAGTACATTATACAGCCATAGTATAGTTATACAGCCATAGTGTAGTACATTATACAGCCATAGTATAGTTATATAGCCATAGTGTAGTACATTATACAGCCATAGTATAGTTATATAGCCATAGTATAGTACATTATACAGCCATAGTATAGTTATACAGCCATAGTGTAGTACATTATACAGCCATAGTATAGTTATATAGCCATAGTGTAGTACATTATACAGCCATAGTATAGTTATATAGCCATAGTATAGTACATTATACAGCCATAGTGTAGTACATTATACAGCCATAGTATAGTACATTATACAGCCATAGTATAGTTATATAGCCATAGTATAGTACATTATAAAGCCATAGTACAGTACAGTCTTTACATTAATACAGCTGCTTCTTTCTATATTGACAGCCTCGGTGAACTTGCTGCAATAGGTTGTATTACTTTAAAACTGTTATACTATACTATTGTACTACTGGAATAATTGACTGTTTTCTGACCTAATTAAATGAGAGGTGAGTTTGGACCAAGTCACTAGACATTCCATAAACAAACTACAATTAAATAAGAGCATATATATTTTTTATATTAGACCAGTACCGGCTCCTTTATTGTCACTATACCACATCCAAATGTAAGGAGAGAAGAGGTGTAGTAGGCTTGTGGGTGGAAACATAATTTCTCCCCTGTGTGCTGTTCTATTTGATTTTAAAGGTGCACAGTAGTAGTAACAAGGTCAATAAACATGAACAATTAAGTGGAACTTCAACACTCATTAACCTAACACAGGCAAATCTCCCCTAGACGTCAAGCTGCGGGGGAAAGTATTTAAAAAATGGATTTCTGAGTGAATTCCATCTGCTTACAATTTTCTAGCCATTTCATCATCTTGCAAAATAAAATCTTTCAAAAAAAGTGCATTATAAAAAAAATTAAAAAACAAAAAACCTTCTATACCTGTTTTCAAAGATTCTTTCTTTTCAACTTCATTGGCATCTTTTCCAATCCATAAGAATATCTAAATGTGAAAAAAACAAAATGAAAGCATTGCATATGGGTTCACAGTGATGGATGAAAAAGCTACGTTATTGTGAGAATTGTTTGCTCTTTTACAGAGATAGGCTTGAGTCAGTTGCTACATGTAATGTGCAATGAACATGTCTTCATGCACGGTTGCTATTTTATCTTTATATATTTCAATTATCCTGTCAGTGGGATAGTCCTGAATTCAGGGTCTCAGAACCCAAGTTTGTTCCCTGATTTCCCAGATCTGAGGACACTAGAGAACTGACCCCCAAGGCCTCTGCCCTTCTCCAGTCCTACGTGGGACTGGCCATCATGATGGGTGGACAGCCCTTTTCATGCAGGTTCAACCTTTTTTGGATTTGTCGCTTGGAAGACCTAATATAGTGCCATCAAATGGTGTACTGATTTCATACTTCTGGCGTTGATAGGTATGCAATCAGTATTGTGCACCTCTTCATTTATTAAATATACCTTATAATGCAGGGTAATCAAAAACAGATTGCTGCATGCTGGAATAATAAAACCCCCATTACCGTTGACTGTATTTAAAACACAGCAAGAGCTCATGGGAGTTGTAGAACATTAACAGTTGATTGTTTGGTATTTTCTTACACATGATACTATATGGGAGGCTTACTGATGAGACTGGGCCTATATGCAATTGGTCAGAACATGTACAAGAGAAGAAAGATGATGTGTTCCTGGTAGCTCAATAGATGAAGATTGCGAAGATGTTGGCACTCAGGTGGGAGGCCCCTGGGTGCCACATATAAGTGGATGTGTTACCTAGGTGATCTTGGCCAAAAATACAGATACCTCGCAAGTGACAATGCTGAAACATAGAATTTAAAATCTTTAAAACTTTACCTGTTCCCATGTATCCAGCAGCATGACATCATCTTCTGCTAAATCCTCTTGTGTAAACTCTCCAGGGACTTCTTCAACCTAAATATTTAAATATTGTCAGTGAACATTCATCAATTGCAATGCTTGTGACCTACATTTTAACAACACGCAGCTTATGGCAAATTATGGAGTTAGTTTTAACAAATGTAATTAGTTACTTGTTGCTTGGCAATACTTCCTATGACATGCAAAACGTATTCAAATATTTGTATGGTCGACTCTGTAAACAGTGAGATAAATCTCACATGAAACAAATAGCCAAGTTAGGAAAAAATGTCTAGTTCAATTAAGCAATATTATTTTTTTGTGTTATTTTGGCCTACATTTCAGGCAAACAGTAGGTGTGCAAACATCTTGATTGTTTACCAAAAACTGACATTATTTCAGTTCAGCAAAGCCTACATCAAGCTCCCACTGTACATTTCTGGCAAAGAATGAAGTTGCTCAGTTTACTTCTGAAATGTCTCCTGAATAAATATGTAAGAGGTTGTGTTCCCAAACATGGGGCACCTGGTACCAGTTGAGCTTATTAGGAATGGTCACCAGTGACCTCTGCCAGTAATTTTTTTAAATTCTCAACTCACCATGACAGATTATTTTGGCAATAAGACCCCTCAATAGAAAAAATTGTCTAATAATTTCCATAGCTCAATTATAGGAACTCTATAGTCACTAGAACCACTACAGCTTAATGTAGTGGTTCTGGTGTCTATAGTATTTCCTTGCAAGGTTAGCACTGTAAACACTGCCTTTTCAGTCATTCAGACAGTCACTAGAGGTGCTTCCTGTGTCAGTGCTGCACAGTGGGCAGCACTGGTGTTCAGTGTCTCCACGCTCTGCATGGAGGTGCTCAACGTTCTACATAGAGATGAATTGATTCAATGTATCCATATGAGAAGATGCTGATTGGCACAGTTTTGCCATGCATGCACAATGGTCTCCCAATGCTTTTCTATGGGAAGGCATTGGATTGGCTGAGATCATCAAGTGTGATGATCTCAGCCATGGAGGCAGAGCCAGTCATGCTATGGGGAAAAGAGGTGAGTAAAACACCTTTTCAGCTCAATCGGAGTGAGGCCGGAGACCTTAACAGCCACACCAGCATTTTAGTGTCAGGAAAACAAGTATGTATTCCTGACACTATAGTGTTCCTTTTACTAAATGTGGTTTTTGTTTTTTTGGTATTTTAAATTCTTTATTTAGTCGACTGCACAATTTCAAACATACAAATATCATAGTAGTGTTACAGATAATAATAGAGAGCACAATCTAATTTCACTTATGTAATTGCAAGAAAAGGATCAATGCACTCAGCATACAGACAGTATAATATAATATAATAAACACCTCAAATCTCAACAGAGGGTAGGTTGATTCTTCTGCACTTAGTACACACTTTAAATGTTTTTAAGATAGACTGGTCTACCCGAATTATTTCAGAAAAACTATCATATGAATATATAAATTCAAACTTTCAATTAACATGTTATAAAGAAAATTCCAACTCACCACAAATCTCCCTGTCTTGTTCGAACAGCCGTACAGCCTCGGAGGATGATCTGCCAGCTGAGATTGCAGCAAAGTGGATGTCTGGTATTGCTTCTTACCCCCCAGGGAACTCCAGAATTCATCTTTAGAGAGAAACCATGAACACTATAAACATTGCTTTGGTTATATCACAGCTATTCATCTTCTGAAAGGGCATTATCAAGAGATAACAATTCACATGAAATACATAGCCAGGTTACAGAAAAACATCCTACAAATTATAGTATAATCTGAAGCAAGAGAATAATGTATAAGAAGAATTAAAACATGCTTGCAAAATACAAATATGTGAATATTTTAATTACCAGTAAACTAGAGTAATTGAAAACAAGAATACACACAATACAGAAACACTAACTGAAAGCTTGATAGTGAACACAAAGTGGCAAATTGGAAGAGCTGATGTTGAAATACAAATCTCATGAAGCTTGGCCGGTTGTAGGAAGAGACATTCTTATGAAATATGAGGTGTGGGAGGTGCACTAAATCTTCTAAATAATGGGAGGCCAAAAAGCAGATTCTCAGATATATTAAAACAACAGCTTCCATGATGCTTTGTCATTCCAAAGGCATGCCAAGCATCATGGGAGTTGTAGTTCTACATCTAGGGATCTACCTTTTAAGTACCCATGCTCTAAACTCTAAAGCAAACCTGTCAGGATAGGTTATCTTTAAGTGTTAACATCTTAAATAGCGAACCTCCTGTAAGAGGGTTCTTTGCTTTCTCGTGTCAGTCAATTCTCGGAGTACACACTGTGACAAGAAGTTGCAAGTATGTGGAGGGCCCATTTTGTAAAGTTACAATCTTCCTCTCAAAGCATCCTATCTCCCTCTCCCTAATTTGACTTGCTTGGGATTGCTTTGCAAAGTAGTGCACACATTGGATTAATTGGCAGCTCACCAGTAGGTAAAAAGAGTGAAGCACACAAAAGAGAAATATAATCACAGCAACTATACAGCAGTCACCGTAGTTGCTGTTACACAGAGCAGGATAAAAGAGTGGGAACATTCCCCGCTCTCTACTGGCTAAGATTCTATTGATAGAAATGGGGAGGGATCATTTTTGTATTTGAATCTTTTAATATGTATACATATTTTACACATCTGCTAGCATAGTATTTTAATATAAGTTAGTGTACTCCTGACTGATACACTGTAATAACCGAAAAGGATAAGAGCCGACACAGTGAGGATTAATACAACATAGGAGATAAAAAAAACCTCGAAAGGGGAAACCTCCTAAATGATAAATAAATAATCACAGTTGAAATCAGTATATTCTAAGCCTTAGAATATACTGATTTCAACTGTGATTATTTATTTACCATTTAGGACGTTTCCCCTTCAGAGGTTTTTTATGGTCTGAAGGCAGAGTGGCTGTTGTAGCAAAAAAAAAATTAAATTAAAACAATAGTTTTTATGTGCACCCCAGGCTTTATTAGTCAAGGCCCATGGTTAAACGTAACAAAGTTAAATGATCAAAGCATGGTACGTAAGCGAATGGGAGTACGTAACATTGTCACTAGTTTTGATTGGTGTGTGAATAAGAAGTAGAGACATTGATCTCCTTAGAAACTCTAACTTAAAAGTAATCTAAAGTGCCTATTTTAAAATAAGCCACAGGATTCATAAAGCCTAGATCAGGCTTGCTCAAACTCCGGCCCTGCAGATGTTGCTGAACTACAACTCCCATGATTCTCAGCCTATCTATTTCATTCATAGAATCATGGGAGTTATAGTTCAGCAACATCTGGAGGGCCAGAGTTTGGGGCAGCCTGGCCTAGATAAATAAGATAAAGTGGATACCTTGGTTGTTGTGAGTAATACAACAATCTACTACCACCCTATGTTGTGCTGCAGAGGCTATGAAATCTATGTACAAATAGGCTATAAAATCTATAAATACAACATAGGCTTTACAGTTAAGGCGTGTACTAATAATATAGTGTGCCCCTACAGAAGGGAGAATGCCAGGGGATGTCCGGAGCTCCGACAGTACTGGACCTTCCATATTAATATCGAGAAAATAATGGAACAAAGTAAATTGCTTGAGCTAGTAACAAAAACACAAGATATTATAATAACTCCTCACTTTCCATTTGACAGATACAGTACTTTTTTGGTTTGCAGGAAAGCTTTTCCCAGGATTTAGATGTGTATTTATTTATTTTTCATTTTGAATGCTACCTATTTATTATGGGCAGGTGAAGAGGAATTGTTGGCATGGTTTGACTGCTCTAGACATTGGAGAAAATGTGAATTTCTCTTTTATTTTTAGCAAAAGCCACAAAGATTTAAGGTTACTGGTATGAGAAGATTTTATGTGTTGTTTTTTAGTTTTGCTTTTTTTTTTTTACACAGGAGAAGTAGGGCATTAAATGAACTGTGAGTGGAACAATCAGGAACAAGTGACGCCGAAGATCCTGCTCAGACAGGTTTACAGTCTACAGAGAGTAAGCTATAGTTACACAGAACTGAAATGTGCCGTGTGTTCAGAAAGTAAAATAATCAACACATTATTTGACACATGCATTAATTTTTGGCCACATTGCAGTTTGTCCGAGTTCAGGCTGATCGGTGGGTTATCTGAATTTCGGAACTCTGAAGCATCACAAAGATGTATAAGCAAACAAACAGATTGTGCAATGGACAAGAGTGTTTGATCAATTCATGATTTGGGGTTCCATCCATTAAAAAAAGCCGATTGATGGTTAGAGGACAGCCACTAAATCTTAATTTTATTCACAGATCAAATAAGAAGCAAGCGACCCATGGAGGATAAAAGGAGGAGTAGTAAAAAAATATAAATTTCTATATAATCTATCATAAATATATAACATAAAAATACAGATTTTTCATTGTTTCTAGTCCTCTTTTTCCCTCTATTGGTTTCTTTTTCTCAATTGATCTGTGCACCAAATGGTGTAAACATGCGACTATCAGTGTACTGCAAAATACATATATACTATTTTACAGTACACTGATTGGCCCATTTAGCTTTGGCTTGGCAGCCACTGACGTAGACTACACACTCCAGATAAATACATTTTCTGCAATATTACTATTAAACTTCTCCTTAAAGGTAAACTATAATGTTAGGAATACAAACACATTCCTATTCTATAGTGTTCTAGTAATAATTTAGACTACTGGGCCTGCCTGTGTGCATTAGAAAAATAATTAAACTTGCCTTTTTTTACCTATTGTGCGGGTCTCTGTAAATCTGTGTTCTCGGAAAAGGTTGCTGATGCTGCAAGCACTGATCAGCCACAACATTAAAACTACTGACAGGTTAACAGTCAGTTCCTGAATTTCATGTGTTGGAAGCACGACATCATCATCCTAAAAGATCGGAGTGACTTTTGACACGGGTCAAATAGCGATGGCTAGACGACGGGTTAGTGCATCTCCAAAACAGCAAGTCTTGTGGGGTGTTCTCGGAATGCAGTGGTTATTCCCTACCAAAAGTGGTGCAAGTTAAGAAACAAAGTAAAGCCTGAGTCAGGGTCAAGGGTGGCCAAGGCTCATTGATGCATGTGGGGAACAGAGACTAGCCAATCTGGTCTGACCACACAGAAGAGCTACCGTAGCAAAAATAGCTGAAAATCTTTAATGGAAATTATAGTACAAGGAAAACAAAGTTGTTTCCCTAGTACTATAATGACCTACAATGCCCCCTCCCTCATCCCCCTTGGCGCAGGAAGGGTTAAAAACCATTCCAATTGTGATGTTCCTCAGACTCTGCTCCTCCTCCACCAAGGTTAGCAGGCGTGCAACCTAATAGCTCAATGCTTTCCTACAGAATTTTAGATGACCCTGGGGGTCCCCATGCAGAGCGTGAGTACGTCCAGCATCAGTTTGGCGACCAAAAGTCGCCTAACCACCTGGAAGTCCCTATAGTGGCAGTCTGGTAGACAGCTACTAGAAGTGGTGTTAACCCTGACAGGTAGTTATTGCAGTTAATAATAACTGCAATAATTACAATTGCAGGGTAACCTTGTACTCGCACGTTGAAAAGCTGTGAGAAGGTTTGCAATCACAGAATTGGATATTGTCATCACATGTTTGCTAAAGACTCTTTTTTTTCAGTATTTCAGTAACAATAACGTTTGTAAATTGTGTTTCATTTTTAAAATGGCCATCTCCAACCCCAACAGGCAGCATATATTTAAATATTGATAACAGCTAAACTTCTTTTAAAGTAGATGAAACCAATATCAATATATTTGGATTATTGGTTTAAAACTATATTTTCTGATGATAGCACCCTTTAACCCCTTAAGGACACATGACAAGTGTGAGATGTCATGATTCCCTTTTAGTCCAGAAGTGTGGTCCTTAAGGGGTTAAGCATTGACCTATTCATCTTTGCAAAAAATATTTTTTCTTTTTTTGCAATTTCAAGCCAATGTGTTTAAAAAAACACCCCATTAGGATGTATCATGGACAAGAAAAGGCCTGCTGATGGATTAATGATCTAGGTATTTTAATGAGAACTACAACCATTCAATTTGCAGAGGTGGAATATAGAGCTTCAGATTGAGAAAATGTACCGGTTTTACAATAATTGTGCCAAATGTTAGGCACATAACTGAGAACCATGCAAGTATAGTAATATCCGTTGTAATTACATTGCACAATTATATGACTCCACAGGAATTACCAACAGTGCATACCCCTGAAGGTATATAACATAGTAAAATACAGGTTACAACACACTTTTTTTTTAGCCAAATTAAAGTTTTGTGAGTTTGTTTTTGAAGTATGCAGGAAGTGTAGAATGGCATTACATCACGTCTGGCTAAGAAGACGTGCAAAACGAACTCACAGGAAGTATTTATGCCAGGATTCACTCAAAGAAGAATAATTCATGTAGGAAGACTTACTGACATCGGGAAACGGAGAGACAAATAAAATTCAGCCACTTCGCCAAACAGAATATTTGTACAGCAACATGTCTATATACAACTGTCAATAGCAACTAACTGTCTGTTTGGTCTCTATTAAAGTTTCTCAGAAGTAGAAAATCATGTTTCTCAGAAGAAGCAATTATGTTTTCAAAATAATTAATTGAATAAAACAATTTATTTAGCAAATATCAAAATCTGCATTTGAATGGAAGCAATTGAAATACGTAAAGTGACCATCTGATCTATCATGTGGCAGGAAATCGAATGCATTTAAGCCTTGTTTGAATTCACTTTTGCATATATACACAGTGAGGGCTTGTTTCTTTGGGGTCAGAACATGCATTTCATGCTATTTTCAATGTGGATTTAAGCTAAAAGCAGGTTAACAGTGATCAGAATTATTATTTCATATGGGGAAAAAGGAAGAACTAGTCTAAATATATCTAGCACACTTCAAACCTTCAACTATTATGGGCCCACAATAGAATATTTCGATCACGACAAACTAGCCTTTAACCCCTTAAGGACCAAACTTCTGGAATAAAAGGGAATCATGTCACACACGTCATGTGTCCTTAATGGGTTAAAGATCTTAGATGAAAATGGAATGTTGTACTTCTTACAATGTAGCAGTGCTGTATACAGCTGTTAATGCTTATTGGAAAGAACCTTTAGGGACCAGATTGTTGTGACAGTATTAATTGTCATTAGCCCTTACGGGGCTAAAGTTGCTATATCCTATAATGCTCTTTAATGTTTAAAGCACTATAATGCAATATAATTAGCATAAAGTACATAATTGTGTTATCCAATTAACATTCCTGTTAAGACCTATATCTAAATCTATTTGAACAGATGCTTTGTGTTTTTTTTCATCTTTTTTTAACTGACAGAATACCCCATTTATATATTATAAACCTTTAGCAACAGCGATGATGGAACAATGGTATTTGAGGGATCCAGGTAGAGAGCAACATGACATGAATATGGGTGTGAACGTAGATGTAGGTATTTACCACTGTATCCATGTTTATATGTCTTTGTATCACAATCTGTGTTTGTGCAGATCTGTGTGTCCATTTTATAAAATCTGGAACAAAATCCACACAATGTGTGGGTTTTTGATCTGCCCTTGGAAGCGAACCCCATGTTTCTATTTATTGGTTTACATAGATAGTACTGTCAAGTAATTAATTTGACAATATAAAGGTTTAGTAAATCCCTTGAAGGGATGCTCTAGGCACTAAAATAATTTCATCTTAAAGGGACACTATAGGCAACCAGACCCCTTCATCTCAATTCTGCAGGAATAGCAATGTTTTCATTGCAGGGTTTAAGTGCCTCTAGTGGCCATTACTCAGATAGCCACTAGAGGCATTGCTACAGATATAGCAAAGTAAAATTCTGACACATGGGCACTAACCTCCAAATGCTTTGATATGGCAAAGCACTGGATTTGTTGAGATCATGAGAAGCACCCTACTGGATGCGCACGCTGTCCCCAATCCTTCCCTATCCCATCTAATAATGACATCACTGGAGGCAGAGCAGCTGCCATGTGGAGACTGATGAGGCTTCCCAACAGTCCTAGTTTTAGGGTCCTATCCCACCTGTCTTGAAACTGTTCCCTGGTGTCTCGCTTTGCAAAGGCGGGGTTTGGCATGATCCTGTTTTTTGTCCTTTTTTAATTAAAAAAATATAATTTATTTTTACTTTGTGCGGTTGCTTCTCTGAATAGTAGCATATTTCAATTAATATAGCACAAGAGTATTGATTCCACTGCTACCCCCTCTGTAGGGGTGTGGTAGGTGCAATAACAAAGACGTTCAGAGACCTTTTGTTTGGAGAAAGGAGCTAAGTATGGAAGAGCGAACAGATTGGAAGCTTAGTGTTGGAGAGGAGGAGGAAATAGGGAAGATTGCATTTCAAGTTTGGTTAATCCTGTCAGTAAAGTAATATGCTTGGAGGAAGTGACTGCCCCGGTCACTCCTCCCAGCAACCACTGGGAGCTGTGGGGGAGAGGGGAGGGAGTCGGGGTCAGTTTCCGGGTCCCGCACAGTCAGGGCAGGCGGCATGCAGGAGGAGGAGGATGAGGCAGCCCGGGAATTCCTGGGGAACTTACTGAGGGATTTCCCGGGGCATTTTTCCTGGGAAACAGATGAGAGGACTCCCACACCTCCTCTTCATGGAGGGAGGAGGGGGGGGGGCACTGTGTAACCATAGCAACAAACTGACATTTATTATTATCACCACCAGTGCTGTCACTTTGAGAGAGGGAGGGAACCAGCTGTCTAACTACAACTCCCATCACGCTTTGCCAGCCTTTAGGATAGCAGAGCATCAAGGGGCTTGAAGTTCCACCGCTGGCGGGTCTGCTCTGTGGCCAGCCCTGCTCTAAAGTGACTAATTAGCCCTGGACTTCCAGAGAGTGAGTCTGACAGTCAGAGTGTGCTGATATGTCATGTAATAACCCCTGTTATTGTGTATACTGCTATCATTGTATGACAGACACATTGCTTTCATGTCAGGAGAGTGTGTATATGAACTGTGAGTCAATAAGTCTGTATTCAGGAAAAATAATAAAAATAAATATAATCAAGCGCCCTTAGTGGATCTTTGTTTGACATATATTTAATAACAAGCTGCAGTCACTTTTTTATGTTTTTGGTTTTGTTTTGTAATTTAGAACTTAATCCAGTTTGAGTGATTGTCATAGTAATCAGTTCAGTTTATCAAGACACTGTTTCTGCAGCTTTACTTTTGACAAATTTTGTCATAGTGACAAAAAATATGGTCTTAAAGAATTTACACCTACGAGAGCGATGGTAAGGGAACTGGGGGGCATTCCCTTTCCTGGCTATTAGCAAACGGGTTCTGGGCAGCAGCCACACTGTACCAGTCTTCTGTTGATTACAACAATGGAAAGTGAGTTAGGATGTCTGTTGGCAGAGAATTGCAAGAGTGAAATAGCTGGCATTGTGCCGCACCATGTGCAGCCCAGTACTGTGTGGGTTTTGGCTATCGATGATTTCCTCTCAGTGCTTTCCAGACCAGGACTGGCTCACTGGTATATGTTCTGGAAGACTGCAGTATCTGCGGCTGACGTGGCTGTCAGACAATGATGAGTATGTATTTAATTCTTGGAGGTGTTTGCAAGTGCTGCACTGTGAGTAGGCCCATTAACACTTGTGAGTTTTGTGTGCAAAACTTATATATATTTTAATTTTTTATTTTTATTTTAATTTATTATTTTTACCAGTTTTCTATCGTTACACCCATAGCTGGATTGAACATAATGGGGGATGGGAGGATGGAGGGGGGGGTGACTGGTGGGGGCACCATGGATCAATTTTGCACCGGGGCCCCATGGATTGTGTGTACGCCACTGGAAGTATGGGAACATAGCATACAATTTAAGAAGACAGAAGTGGTGCAAGACTTTCTCCAACAACATTCTGCACATATTCTTATGTTTGGAATTAGGTGATAAATCAGATCATAAAAGGCATGGGCTCAGTAAAGCTGCTAAATAATGTTTGCTTCTCCATAAATCTTCACAAGATCACACAAAGCATGTGGGACTTTGCTGTAGTAAAGAGATTTTGGTGGAGACACAATGGGTGTGTATGCCCTGTGCACAAAATCTACAATTCAACATTTAAACAAAAGTATTAAGGAAAATGTGACTTCAAATCTAAGCAGAGTTGCGTCAAAATAAATTTAACGAGGGTTGTCTTTTTTCAAAATGTATGTTTTTGAATTTGAATTAATGGTATGCTGGTTCACCTTTGAAATGCACAATTGAATATTAAACATGCTTACACTTATTAGTAGTGGGAGAAGAGCTTGCGTAAAGCATTAGCATCATTATTAATGTATTGTTAGAGAACCATTTGGAGTGCATTAATGATTCAGTGGGAGAGTCCTATAACCCCATCTTGCCTTTGTTTCTTGATGTCATGCTTGTGGTGACGACAGGCAAATGTTCACAGAAATTGTGGTACTTACGCACCATACAACACGCTCTTTGAAAAATGTTCTCCCAGGGCATTCAGCCAACAGAGATAACTCTTTATTAATCCTGTCCTGACTTGGCCTACCCAGAATAGCTGTCAGTCAGCTTGGCATTTATTGTATTCTTTTTCAGGAGTCTCCTTCTCGTATGGTTTCATGCTTCCCATGGCACATCATTCTTCTTCACTATGGTGGCCTGCCCAACCAAGACCCAAAGTTCATACCTCTCAACAATGCTCCACCCTACCTTAACAACTGCTGTGTACTTTACACTAACCTTGTCACACCTGTAAAAGTAGCAAAGCAATTTGACCACCTATAAAAGCAAATCTGCACCTTCCTCCAGCTCTAACAACTCCAACAATATATACTTTGCACCCTGCCTGCTCCCATCGTAGCATCTAGAATCTAGACATTCTTTTAGAATGAAGCTTCCCTCCTAGAGTCAGCACTAAATGTGAAAAAGGGATACTATTGTTCAACAAACACACAGGTAAATGTATTCTACCTTATAGGGTGTAAAACTCTGTCGTATTATTATTATTTATAAAGCGCCAACAAATTCCGCACAAGAAAGAGTTACGACTCTAACCCTATTCCTTCCCTAAAGGGACATGGTAGACACTGTAGCTGCTTCATCTTACTGAAGTGGTTTTAGTGTCTGGAGTCTGCCTTGTGCTGTCATTCAACGTAAAAGTGTTTTTAACGTTTTGATGAGAAATAAGAGTCCCCAGCTCATCTCTGCTGATTGAGCTAATGAGGAAGCATTAGCCTGAGCAGCAATGAGTGGCATTGATTGCCCGAGTGTCAGCTGACCTCTTTTAGCCTATCACAGTGCTAATTGCTGTTATGAATCAGTATGGCTAATCTCTCCAGCTATCCTTTTAGTAGGACCAAGTTATGGGTGGCCAGGGACCCTTATTTAGTGTTAAACTGCTACTGAATGGAGGGTATTCAGGCACTATAACCAATTCAATGAGATGAACTAGTTCTAGTACCTACAGTGTTCCTTTAATATCAACCATGCAAGCAATTCTAACATTAAAGGAACACTATAGGGTCAGGAACACAAACATATTCCTGACCATATTGTGTTAAAACCACCATTTAGCCCCCCCTGGTAACCTTTTTCCTCTTTATATATAGTAAAATATTACTTGTATTCAAGTCTGCAGCTGCTGAATCTGCCCCTAACCTGCCTGCTGTCTGCTGACATCATCAGACGTGGTGGTCTGAGCCAATCACAATGCTTTCACATTGGATTGGCTGAGACTGTCAAGGAGGCAGATCATAGGCAGAGCCAGCACAAGTCAAACACAGCCCTGGCCAATCAGCATCTCCTCATAGAGATGAATTGAATTAATGCATCTCTATGAGGAAAGTTCAGTGTCTCCCAGAAGAGGGTGGAGACACTGAATAGCAGTAATGCACACTAGGCAGCACTGCCCCAGGAAGCACCTCTAGTAGCCACATGAGGAGTGGCCAGTGGAGGTTTCCCTAGGCTGTAAAAGACAGTGTTTAAAAGTCTGAAGTGAATGAAGAACAAATACAATAAGCTGAAGTTGTTCTGGTGACTATAGTGTCCCTTCAACATCGACTGTGCACCCTCATCCACTGTATAAGTAGCACAATCAATTCCTTTGCAGTGTTATAGCTAGATCCATTCAGTGGTTAATATCTGTGACCACAGAGCAAACTCAGAACTGATGTGACATAAATGATTTCCATACTAAACAAAACATACCTGGTTCCTGTCCTTCGCTTATTTTTGTTGTTTTGCATTTTAGTATGCTGGCTATATAATCTGCTCCCACTTCCTCTTCACCGCTGGCACCTTTTCCAGTCCACTTATATCCAGAGTTATTCTTTAATTTCAGAACGAACACATCATTGGAATTAAGCAGGCTGGAATCTGCCTCGACCTAAAACAAGAAGAAGTAGATTTTATGTTTGTAATTCATTTGATTACTAATTTAACTTTACTGGGTAACCTTTGCTGTGGCCACATAATATAAGTAATGAAAAGATTCTTTTTTTTTTTTAAAGTCCCCTTTCAATAAATATGTAGTCGTTCTTCTTTGGTCAGAAGTCAGGTGATTCCAACCTAGTATTTGTACTGTGTATGAATGGCATGGCGGTACTGAAATACTATCCAGGATTTCGAGTCCGTCACACAATAAATAGTTATGCTCTATTTATAGAGAATGTAAAACATGGAGACAATATATAAAAAAACAATACAAACATAGCCTGACAAGCATACAAACAGCATTACAGTCAAATACTAAGACCATTGTTCATGTGTATAAACTCCGAGACTCCAGATGCTGTTATTAGTGTGATTTACTGTATGCTTTGACACAATCATTTGGCTTGCCTGAGTATAGTAACAATGGTTATCCATGGCATCTGTGATTACACATTTTGCATATACAGCTGTATACAAAGAGACACTATAGGTACACAGACCCACTTCATCTCTTTGAAGTGGTCTAGGTGCAGTGCCCCTGTCCGTTTATCCCCGCAATATTCATTATTGCAATTTTTGAGAAACTGCAATCATGATATTGCAGGGTTAACTCCTCCTCTAGTGGCTGTCTTCCTTGTGTTTTACAGATTTTTAGTCCATGAAACAACGTTGATGTCCTAACGCTTTGCATGAGGACATCCAGCGCATTGATTCAAAGCTTTCCTGCTTGCATGGCCTAATGTGCTTGTGCTGCGTCGGGGGAGATGGCGCTGGAATCAGATAAGTGAAAAAAGGCCTATTAACCCTTTATTTGCCACCACGCAAGTAGTGGGCACTGCGGGTGCAGAGGGAGACTGTAGTTTTAGGAATACCATTTTGTATTACTAACACTATAGTGTTCCTTTAAGCAGTAATCAAATCACTAATTGATTAACAGTCTAATTAGAATGTAGCACACCTCAGTATTTATCTGATTGCTTTCATTAAATGCCTGCAGCTACAGATTTTTAAGGTGTCCCCTTACAGTAGTATTTTGTCCAGGTTCCTCTGCACTATCATCCCTTGTTACAACCCTGCTGTTGAACAAATAGAGTTCTTGTTACTTCAGACTTCCTGCTGGTCACAATTCATTAGGCATTTCAAAAGCACTCACATAAATGCATTACGATTTAGATTGTGAGCTCTGTGGGATACCATCACCTTTTATGTGTGCCTGATTCTAAGTGATTTCTGGTCCACTCTATTTAGGCTCACTAGTTTGTCTTTGTCTCTCTTTTTTTTCTATAATATGTATAGAATGGGTTTCTATATTTACATAATAGATACAAGTTGTAGTTTATACTGTGACATTTCTTTATTTTTTTAAGAGGCTTCCTGCCACAGTATAGGAATTAAAGTGTTTCCCTTAATTTAAAGGTGTAATAATAGCATTGTGTGAAATTTAGCAGTTCCTGTTTAGACAGATTCTGCATGCAATGCAAACACAAAGTAAGACATGGAACAAATATATTTTTGAATAAATTGCACATATGTGCTATCTATGTATACTATGTAGAGGAGATAGCCTTCTCACTGCATGTACTGTTAAACACACATGTAGGCTAAAAAAAACAGCAATCTGACTTCTATTATGCTTTTCTAAAAACATATGCTTATTTGTTCCACAGTAATGACTAATTCTGTTAAATTAATGTTTTAAATTAATAACTAGTGCTATGATTACTTAGAGTGTTAAGCAGATTTTGGGAATTTTCCCAGATTTTCAGAATATTCTTACATATATCCAAAGTGTGTTTGTGTTTTTAAATCCTGATTCTACACACTCATTGATTTCTGTTACACTTCTTGATAAAACATTTCATAAAGGTACTTTGAGTCTTACACTCTGATCTTTATTGATCATACAGTCTAGAATTCTATTTGTGCAGGTTTGTTAGCCCCCAAAATTAAATCTATAACCTATCACCCAATGGGTCCCTGAGCAATAAGAGGTTTTTCCTATAGACTAGCTTATGGTGGCCTTCAAAGATGTAAGAGATCACATGTCTATGTATTTTTAAGAGTTTAGGCACACTATCAGATTGTATTTATGCTTTCTCTCAAATTAGTCCAGCCTGATCATTATCCTTGGTTCTGTCTGTCGTCTAACAGGGATAACGCCAGTTGTAGGTTATCCAGCCAGCATTTTTCTCAGTCATTTGTTCCTCTTACATCTGTCTTGCTTTCATGTATAGTTATGTCTCTAGCATGTCTCTCTCATGTATATTTGTATGTCTGTTGGTCACTGCTTTTGTCTACCGTTCACACCCCCTTACTGCACGTCTCTGCTTCTCACACCTCTCTCTTGCAAATAAAACGGGGATAACATATTTGTATTTGATTAGTTAGCTCTTTGTTGCAATTGCAAATAGCAATTGTTGTTCTATCAATAAAAAAGCAGTTGAACATGAAAAAAGATATATTGTTTATTTTGTGTGAAAACTATTAATTTTCTTTCATCAGAATGAAACTTTTTAAAGCAGTCAGAAAAAATGTTACCACAAAGAGAGAAGCCAAGGCGTCTCGTCCCCAGACAGTGAATAGTGAAGAGATAACCATCTACTGGCAAATTTTAGGTCAAACTAGACTACAACTTGATTTTTCCAACGTCCCTATTTTAGGCTTGAAGTTGTGATTATGTTTTAACTTAGCAGAACTCTTCATAATTCACTTATTATTGAATCATCATTTCTAATGTGGACTCCAAATTTAGTAATGGAATGCTGTCAATGGAAAAAGCTATTGTTCTAACCCTTAAACAAGGTTTGACACAATGCTAGACATTGCCAATTTGTTACATCATAAATATTTTGTTAGACTCCACCGAGTCTGTGGCTAATTCACGCACATTACTCTATGGAAGAGGCACAAAGAATGGAAATTTAAAAAAAAAAAAGGAAATCTTCAAATAAAGGATGATAAACTTCTGGGCAAACATTGTTTATTTATTTCGGAAACAATGTGTCTTAAGGGCAATGTGATTATAATGAACAAGATGGTCAATATAATGACACCACAGGAGACCTGATTATCTTCTGTAATGAGCAAATAAAAACACAATAGAACAGAATGTGTCTGTCACATTAAAAAGGACACTCTAAACTGGAGTTGGCCCATTTAAAAAAAAAAATATAATATATAGATAATGCAATAATATCCATTTGCAAAAAAAATAAAACGTTACAAAATAGAAAGATACTTACATTTTAAGTCCTTGCATTTGCCTCAATCCCTCAGGCTTTGCAGCTTCTGCAGTGAGCTCCCACCATACAGTGATGAAGTTTGCTCAGATTCTATAGAACTGCTGTGTTCATTCCATAAGCAGTGCTTTATGGGCACCCCATGGGTTTCTGGGAGTTATGGTACATTTTTTAGCACAAAGTCAAAAACAGAACTATAACTCTCAAAAACAAAAAAGTCATGACTTTAAGTACTCAGATTTATTTAAACAAAAAAGACAGCAACATTTCGACCTACTGAGAAAAAGACCTCTCAGTAGGTCGAAACGTTGCTGTCTTTTTTGTTTCCATAAATCTGCCCACGGCTTTCACACTTCGAGTGCCTGGGAATCTTTCTTGCTGCTTTAACGTGTTGGGATTGCTGGTCCTGTTCCAGAGCACAGGTGGCTGCTGAGATTGAGTGCAGTTCCTATGATCACTTTTGCTATGACTTTAAGTACAGACTTTTATTTCTTTTCTTTTTTTACAATAGGAAATGCTAAAGATTGGAGGGAGGGCAGAAATGAAGGTCTTATGGACAACAATTAATTGTTTGTTTTTTAAAAAAAATAGATAGGTAAAAAGAATCTGTCCAGTATAACTAGCTCTAATCTGATCTATATATTGCACCTAGATATGTGAGGGCTTCAATTGCCTCACTTAATCAAAATGTTCAAGCGATGGAAAAAAGTTAGCATGGTAGTGTACAGACCCTACATAAAAACATTTCTCTGTAAACAGTATACCATAGTACCCAGATAGGATGTAGTTAATGTGATCTACACTAGGGTGACATATTATGATTTGATAAATTAAAGATACATCTTATCCCAAGTCTTTCCAAAAAATAATATCAATAACGACAAAAAAAAAAAAAACTATTGTGTTTTTATTCCATTATCACATGCAAATGTGACATTTTGGTTTCTTTTGAACTCTATCAAGTCTTGATACACAGTACCAAGAGCTCGCACAGAACTGCTTGTGACATGAACACCTTAATTAATGACATCCTTCCTTCCAAGTGGCCATAGAAACCGTTTATACATACAAACAAAAGGTAATTGCTACATGACTGAAATAGAACATATGGCATACACTAAAAGCAAAGCCAAAGTTTTGCGCGTGCATTTATTTGTTACCTCCACTATCCGAGTGATAAATGATAGGTTTCTTCGGACTTGGAAAAGCCGCACGGCGCTAGGCGGCACCTGACCTCCCTTCCTGGATGTTCCATCTTTGAAAATGACAAGTGGCTTGTCTTTGAACAAGCTCAGTAAATGTGCAGGCTCCTTTCCTTGCGTGACCCGAACCTTGTGTTATTTAAGAAAAATAAACAACAAATCAATACATTGATACCTAAAGGTGCATGACTGAAAATTGTGCAAAGCATACAGGGTTAGTTACTAAGGGGAGATTTCAAAGTGAATTTTAAATTTAAGGCCAGAGTAGCACTTCGGCTATTTTGACCTTAGATTTGAAACACTTTGAATCTCACTTTAGTAAATACATTAGTATTAAAATGTTTATTCTAATGGTAACCCAGAATAAGAAGATATGTGCACTACTCCCATATACCACTGCATTGCTGTGAGGGGAGAGAAGGGGGGGGGGGGGCTATAAAAACCACTTACTTAATTATTACTATTATTTAAAAAGCGCCAACAGATTCTGCAGCGCAGTACAATGGGATGGGCTGTACAAGAGCAGGGGCAGAGATTGTGTAAGGCTATGTCCTGAAAATGCCAAGTCAGCCCACCTGGACAACCAGGACAATGCTTGCACTGGAATCTCCATTTGTACAATGAGGGAGTTGTGAGAGCTTGGCTGTGGAGGGAAAAAAAGTATTTGATCCCCTCCTGATTTTGAACGTTGTCCACTGACAAAGAAATGATCAGTCTATAATTTTAATGGTAGGTGTATCTTAACAGTGAGAGACAGAATAACAACAACAACAAAAAAACAGGAAAAAATGCATGTTAAATAACGTATAAATTGATTTACATGTCAATGAGTGAAATAAGTATTTGGTCCCCTATCAATCAGCAAGATTTTGGGCTCCCAGGTGTCTTTTATTATTATTATTATTATGATATTTATAGAGCGCCGTCAAATTCCGCAGTGGTTTACAATGGGTGGACGAACAGACATATATTTGTAACCAGACAAGTTGGACACACAGGAACAGAGGGGTTGAGGGCCCTGCTCAATGAGCTTACATGCTAGAGGGAGTGGGGTAAAATGACACAAAAAGGTAAGGATGGTATTATAAAATACACACATCCACAGAAGCAATCAATCAGATTCCAAACTCTCCACCATGGCCAAGACCAAAGAGCTGTCTAAGGATGTCAGGGGCAAGATTGTAGACTGACACAAGGCTGGAATGGGTTACAAGACCATCGCCAAGCAGCTTGGTGAGAAGGTGACAACAGTTGGTGCGATTATTCGCAAATGGAAGAAACACAAAATAGCTGTCAGTCTCCCTTGGTTTGGTGCTCCATGCAAGATCTCACCTCGTGGTGTTTAAATGATCGTGAGAACAGTGAGGAATCAGCCCAGAACTATGCAGGAGTATCTTGTTAATGATCTCAAGGCAGCTGGGACCATAGTCACCAAGTAAACAATTGGTAACACCACTATGCCATGAAGGACTGAAATCCTGCTGCACCTGCAAGGTCCCCCTGTTTAAGAAAGCACATGTATAGGCCCGCCTTAAGTTTGTCAATGAACATCTGAATGATTCAGAGGACAACTGGGTGAAAGTGTTGTGGTCAGATGAGAACAAAATCGAGCTCTTTGACACCAACTCAACTCACCATGTTTGGAGGAGGAGGAATTCTGCCTTTGACCCCAAGTACACCATCCCCATCATCAAACAATGAGGTGGAAACATTATGCTTTGGGTTTTTTGCTGCTAAGGGGACAGGACAACTGCACCGCATCAAAGGGACAATGGACAGGGTCATGTACTTTCAAATCTTGGGTGAGAACCCCTTCCCTCAGCCATGGCATTGAAAATGGGTCGTGCATGGGTTTTCCAGCATTACAATGACCCAAAACTCACAGCCAAGGCAACAAAGGAGTGGCTCAAGAAGAAGCACATTAAGGTCCTGGAGTAATCCCACAGAAAATCTGTGGAGGGAGCTGAAAGTCCGATTTGCCAAACGTCAACCTCGAAACCTTAATGACTTGGAGAGGATCTGCAAAGAGGAGTGGGACAAAATCCCTCCTGAGATGTGTGCAAACCTGGTGGCCAACTACAAGAAATGTCTGACCTCTGTAATTGACAACAAGGGTTTGTCACCAAGTACTAAGTCTAAGGGGTCAATTGCTTATTTCAGTCATTGACATGCAAATTAATTTATAACTCTTTTGACATGCATTTTTCTGGATTTTTTTTATTTTTATTAAAATACACCTACCATTAAAATTATAGACTGATCATTTCTTTGTCAGTGGTCAAAAGTTCAAAATCAGCAGGGGATCAAATATTTTTTTCCCTCACTGTAATAGTGAAGGCGCTCTCACCCAGAAGCACTGAAAGGTAAAGTACTGGTGTAACTAGTTTATCAATTAAAATGCGACCACTATGGAGTCACATTGCACTAGACAAACTGCTAGTAAAAGTTTGAAGAAAACTTAATCTAAATGTTAATTTGACCTTCTTGTGCATAACTGCTATGTCACTAGCCTCCAGCACTCGTAGCTTGTCATTGTCACCAAGGTTTGACAGATAATGTAGAAGGGAGTCAAGTTATGGGAGTTGGGAGATTTTTGTTAACACTTTAAAGCAATGTGACAGAAACCAGGGGGATGGACATCCTAGACTCTTTGCACAGTAAACAAACTCTACAGTGAGCGGCATTGATAATGTTGCTTAAATGTGTGTTTAACTATAAGATGTACTCCTTTTCCTTCTTCCACAAAATACATAATGATATATTTTTTTAATTTTGACTATTTTTTACTCTTGGTTGACAAGTCTCTCTATAACAAATACATTCCTTGACATAATGATTGAGATCCATAAGGTGTAAATCGAATAGTAAATTAACAATAACAATACAGGTAATGTCAAGGCTCTGAATGTTTACATCTTTTTAATGTTGG
The DNA here is from genome assembly GCA_933207985.1 of Pelobates cultripes. Classification (NCBI taxonomy): domain Eukaryota; kingdom Metazoa; phylum Chordata; class Amphibia; order Anura; family Pelobatidae; genus Pelobates; species Pelobates cultripes. The sequence continues at coordinate 48,790,642 of OW240915.1, read as the reverse complement.
AAGAACATGGATGCATATTAGCAATAGAACACATTAACATATAGAGCTAATTAAAAGATGAATGGGAAGTACGCATACATTTGTGCACACAGCAAGCAGAGATCAGGAAAAACTCTGTATTTCAGACTACTGAATAAATATATTGTATATATTTAATAGCACAAAGGAGACTTGTCAGAGCAGATAACTGACCTACTTTGTAACAAAAGCTATTGCGGAGAACTGGTTCAAGAACTGATATTGCAATCTTTCTGAAAAAGAACATTCAATCAGAACACAAAGAGATACTAGGGCAAGTTCTTTATAGATCTTGATGACCATAAGAAAAGTCATCTAAGTCTCTCTGTGCTTTAGTTTTATAATTGTACCATTCAGCCTTTAACTATAAGGGCACTCAAAAGACCCCACTCCAATGCATCTCATTTTATAACTGTACTCAACCAGAGTTTACAAGAAAGGCTTTTTAGAGTACACAATACCCAGCATTATTTAAATGCATTGTCATATGCCCTCTAAAAATGTGTGCCTTATGGACCAGTGATGTACATAATACTGTACATAACAGTATTTAGAGATTTTATTCTGAGAGGGAATGTCCTACTAATTTACGGGCTTGTTCACTAAATTGTGATTTGTTAAATTTGTTAAATTCTAAGTCAGAATAGTTTAATAGGAAAAAACAGTCAAGTTTTGCTTGATGATTATTTGCGTAACTCTGAATGCCTCCTAAAATCGTCCAATTCTCCAAACTAATATATTGCAAAAATTTCTCATTAGCATCATTTAGATAGCTAATTCCTACGGAGAAAGGGTTAACACCATAAAGGAGTATATTATTCCCCAAAAATGAAAATATAAAAGTTTAGGTTCTAAAATTCACATTATATGATATTTTATAATTATTATTCCCATACTTTCCAACATTGAGAGGTGTGCTATCGGTTTGGCAGGAGGAGTTGCCAGTGACACTGATAATGGGTGAGTTTGTCCAAAATATAGGCGGGTCTGTACACCAAAGGTGAGTGACCTCCTGTCTGGCCACCCACTTACTGACAATATGATGTTGGAAGCACTGATGAAGCACTTGTCTTATTGCCTGCTGCACAGTATGATCACGTCTAATGATGCTTATAATGTTGTTTCGGTTGAAATAACCACATTTCTGAGGTTCGGCTATTTTAACTGAATTTTGTCCATTCGGTCAAAACTTAAATGAATATTCCCATCAGTAACAGTTTGGCTCTAGAGCTGTCATTGCTCAATGGGCATGACTTTCCATACTGGCACACAATAGTTAAGAATTAAATGTCATGCAATACCATTGATAGTACCATGTTTGGAAAGATATTGTGGTGGATATGAACATTATTAAACTGATGTTGTGGCTGATATGAACTCTAGACTGTAACCTCATTTGAGTAGGGTCCTCATCTACCTATTGTTCCTGTATCATTGTGTAATTGTCTCATTTATTGTAAAATTTCCCCCCTGTTCATAATATTGTAAAGCACTGTAGAATTAGTTGGCGCTATATAAATACCAATAATAATAACAAAAAAATTATTTTTTTTTAACTAAATTTAATTAAGATTTTTTTTTAAATGTTGGGTAAACCCTTGGAATTATGGGGGTATTTTATTTTTAAGCTCAGCAGCCAACGTTCTCCAACTTAGTTAAGTTCTATCTTCTTTTTAGTTGGGGATTTTATTTTCCTTTTTGGTTTAAATGTTGCGACTTACTGTTTTGTGAATTAGCCCTAAGTAAGGATGGGTTAAGTTGGTCTGAATGGCAGTTGCTGAACTACAAGTTCCATAATACTAAAATAGTAAAATTACTTTCTTAAGATCGGTGAAGGTGCAATCCAGTAAAATCATCTGTTAGAAAGATTAAAGGGATATTCCAGTATTGTTTTGAGTTTATAAAGATTAGGAATGCAGATACTATCATTTCCACAAAGGTCCTGGAAAAACTGATGCTAGCTGTAGTCTACAGTGACAACATCTAGAGTGTTCTAAGTTTACGATCATATAAGATTGCAAGATGCATTTCGTGGATTGTAACTCCTAATGGCTAAGAATGATTGCCTCTATTGTTCACCACATATGGCAAGCAAAACTCAGTGAGAGGTTTAGTTGGGTACTTACACTTACACTTACACTTCTGATATCAATATCAAACAAATTTGACTGTGATGATTGTTTGAGAGCACGGGGAAGGTTAGCATAGTGCTCTCTGTCTATCACTGCTGTCCATGTTGGACTGTGGAATGTGTTCTGAGCTGTTGTGGTTATGGTGCCTAGGCAGCTCCTTTAATGGTTAGGTACAGAGTTATAGCATTACAACCTTATGCTAACTCACCTAAAACTTTCTCTGATGCTCTGAGCCTATCAATGTCACGCGGTCCAAGGCTTTCTTTTTGAAGCCTCGGACCTTTAGAAGAATTAGAGGGCAGAGCGATCAGGCATAGTCATCAAGGGCTTGGGTTATACCATTTGTTCAATGTCATTCCCCTTAAGCTAAGACCTGGGACCTCTTTGCAACATAACAACTTAAATGCAATGAAGTTGTTTTGTTGTTTGGAGTGGTCCTCTGAATAGTAAATTTAGTAAAAAGTTTATTTACAAAACTTGAAACAACAGAATACAGACAATGGGATCACACATATGCCAAGATTGTTGAAATCTAATAAAAAATGTAATGTGCAGCTATATTTTTATAATGTATAATTTGGCATGAAATGTATCATTCAGTTAGCTACCCATTCATTTCTGATTTAATGAAAAACATAAAATTATTTATTTTCTAACGTTATATGTAAATACAAATTATCCTTTAAAAAGGGTAGATCAAGAATGGACAAGTAAATTTTAAATTGAAGTTTATGCCATTCAAGGTCATAAAATAGACATGTTGAAGAATTATTGCAATTAAATTATTTGCAATTCTCCACCATTCCTTCGATATAGGTAACAAAAGCTCAGTGGTTTATATGTAATTAGGAATAGTATTCTTGTGACACCTACTGGCCAAAATTAAATACTACATAAGCCCATTTTGTGTGTTGCATAATTTTTTTATAATTTAAGGTCTGTTCACTTAATACCGAATATGTATTTGCAAATTTGGCTGATTTCATTGATCTAATTTCTCCTGTGTTCATAATATTTCTAATAATAGTTTACAGAGAAAGAGGTCCTATTTCAACTGTCATAGGTAAAGACAAATAAGTCAATGGGACCTGATGGAAAACACCCAAAGTTATTAAAAAAGCTTAGAGGTGTACTAGCAAAACCATTAACAGATTTATTTAACCAATCATTGTTAACAGGAGTAGTCCCAGAAGATTGGAAGTTAGCGAATGTTGTGCCCATTCACAAGAAAGGTACTAGGGAGGAGTCGGTCAACTATAGGCCAGTAAGCCTTACTTCAGTAGTGGGGAAAGTAATGGAAACCATGTTAAAGGATAGGATTGCTGAACATCTAAAAACACATGGATTTCAAAATCAGAGACAACATGGGTTTACTTCAGGGAGATCATGCCAAACTAATCTTATTGATTTTTTTGATTGGGTAACTAAAATAATAGATCAGGGTGGTGCAGTAGACATTGCTTACCTAGATTTCAGTAAGGCTTTTGACACTGTTGCACATAGAAGGCTTATTAATAAACTGAAATCTTTAAGTTTGGAATCCAATATTGTTGAATGGGTAAGACAGTGGCTGAGTGACAGGCAACAGAGGGTTGTAGTCAATGGAGTATATTAAGAGAATGGGCTTGTCACCAGTGGGGTACCTCAGGGATCTGTACTTGGACCCATTCTCTTTAATATATTTTTTTAGTGATACTGCATAAGGTATTTATGGTGAGGTATGTCTTTTTGATGATGATACTAAGATAAATAACAGGGTTGATGTTCGAGGAGGGATAAGTCAAATGGCAAATGATTTAGGTAAACTAGAAAAATGGTCAGAGTTGTTGTGGATAAGTGCAAGATAATGCAAAATAAGATAAAAACCCAAGGGTAGAGTACAGAATATTTGATAGAGTCCTAACCTCAACATCTGGGGAAAGGGATGATTGATTATTTTTGATGACTTAAAGGTAGGCAGGTTTTCTATGTAACTGCACAAGGGTAAAAAAAAAAGAACAAAATTAAAAAATAAAAACATGCTAATCTATTTTATACATGCCTGTAAATGTCTTTCGCGTTCTTACCTTTAGTCATAAAAATTCCATCATAATCCATTGAAAATATTTCTAATATAAACTAATTTAAACAAATGACCAAGTACAAAAAGGGCATTACAATCAATCCAAACCTTATTTTGGTTAAATAATTAAAAAATTATGAGCTCTCCAGTCAGCTTGAGCATTATGTTCTTTAAAGAATATAATTCAATGTAAGATAGGGACTGCTGTATTTTGGCCATACAGCAGTTCAGCACGTCTAAACGTCTAAACGTCTAAACAAACCAGACAAATCAAAAGAGCACAAAAATGGGCCAATCAGTGCACTGCAAAATATTATAATATAAATATTACGTATATATTTTGCAGTACAGTGATGGGCACATTTTGCCATTTGGTTCACAGATCAACTGAGAAAAGCTAACCATTAGAGACTAGAACATCTCTATCTCTCTCTGTATATATATATTTTTGTACTTGTCCTGATGAAAGTTCCATGGTGGAAACTGAAATGTCGACACTTTTAAGATGTACCAATAAAAATTAAGTATTATTTTATAACATTTTGATTAAGTCCTTGGAGTGCTGCCTACTTTTTGTATTTTTTTGTGTGGTTTTGCACCGGGCATTACCTATCACACTAGGAATGCAGGCTTTTCAGATAATTTTATATATAATATTTTTTTATATATATATCAACCAAAAATTGATTAATTTGATTATTTTCTATATTAATAATTAAATATTGTTTTTGTTTTTTGTTTTACTGCTCTCCTTTTTTCCATGTATTGGTCACTTATCGCATTATCTGTGAATAAAATCAACACTTAGTGGTCATACTCTAGCCATCAATCATCTTTTTTTTTTCTATCACTCTTTTTTGGTGCCACAACCAGAATTCCAAATAATGAATCAAAATAAACATGGTTGTCCACCATTATTGTACCATTTCTTTAATTTGTGATTTGGATACATTTCGGGTTGAAGTTCGGGAATTTGGACGATCACCCAAATTTGTTCCAATTCTAAGAAGTTGCTGTTCATAACAAAATTAATCTCCAAGTCTACAGTGATTGATTATTTTTTATTGAAATCAAAAGACATGTATTCATTGTTTCACATTTTATTTTATATATATATTAGATAAATGAAGAAGTTAAAGAAAATTCAATTTCTAGGAGGAATCATTTGAGAAGGGGGAAGGTTGGAAGGTTTGTAGATTGCTAGGGGTTTGGAGACCTCTACTTATGGGGATGTATTAACACTTGGGACCAGGGACTGAGTACAGGGACGTTTTAGCCGCGAGGCAAACAAGGCATTTGCCTTGGGCGTCATTTTCCAGGGGGCAGCAAAAAAAGCCGCCCCCAAATGCCCAGGGCAAATGTCTTGTTAGCCTTGCGGCTAACTGACATGCTGGGCAGGCTGATGGTCTAGCTGCTGGGCGGTCGGGGGTTGCTGGGCGGGCGGGCGGCTGGCGAGGGAGCACTTCCTCTGAGCTGTCTGCTCAGCTCCCTCGCGTGCCGCAGAGTGAGACTGGGAGCCGGAATATGACGTCATATTCCAGCTCCCAGCCTCACTCTGCAGCGTGCGAAGAGCTGAGTGCTCAGAGGAAGTGCTCCCTCGCCAGCCACCCGCCCGCCCAGCAACCCCCGACCGCCCAGCAGTCACTGGACCCCCAGGGAGAAAGAGAACCCCCCAGCATTCCCAAAGGTAAGGAGGCTGGGGGGTGGGTGGTTAAAAGAAATGTGTTAATGTGAGTGAGTATGTGTGAATGTCTGTTAGTGTGTGTGTGTTAGTGTGTGTGTGTGTGTGTTAGTGTGTGTGTCTGTTAGTGTGTGTGTGTCTGTTAGTGTGTGTGTCTGACTGTGTGTGTGTGTCTGTTAGTGTGAGTGTGTTTGCCTGTGAGTGAGTGTGTGTGTGTCTGCTAGTGAGTGTGTGTCTGTTAGTGTGTGTGTCTGGTTAGTGTGTGTGTCTGTTAGTGTGTGTTTGTTAGTGTGTGTGTGTTAGTGTGTGTGTGTGTTAGTGTGTGTGTGTGTTAGTGTGTGTGTGTCTGGTTATTGTGTGTGTGTGTGTCTGTTAGTGTGTGTGTCTGACTGTGTGTGTGTCTGTTAGTGTGAGTGTGTTTGCCTGTGAGTGTGTGTATGTGTGTCTGCTAGTGAGTGTGTGTTAGTGTGTGTGTGTCTGTTAGTGTGTGTTTGTCTGTTAGTGTGTGTGTGTCTGTTAGTGTGTGTGTGTTAGTGTGTATGTCTGGTTAGTGTGTGTGTGTGTGTCTGTCTGTGTGTGTGTCTGACTGTGTGTGTGTGTGTGTCTGTCTGTTAGTGTGAGTGTTTTTGCCTGTGAGTGTGTGTGTGTCTGCTAGTAAGTGAGTGTGTGTCTGCTAGTGTGTGTCCGTGTGTGTCTGTTAGTGAGTGTGTGTGTGTCTGTTAGTGAGTGTGAGGGTGTTTCTGTTAGCTAGTGTATGCGTATCTGACAGTGAATGTGTGAATTTAGAAGGCAGGGCGGGGGGAAGGGTTGGGTGGGAGTGGCGCGGGGAGGGGGGCGCCTGAGCTTTGTCCTGCCTAGGGCAGCACAAAACCAGGATACACCACTGACTGAGTATCATCTGGTCCTCTGTTGGGTTGAATATTAATAGGCCCAGAGGAAATGGACACCCTTTGGCCATTGTGGTAATTGGACCAGGGGACTGAGTAACCTAAGATCCAGTAATCATTGTGCTACGTATTGGGAAATTCTACCAGTGTGAGGGAATTCACAATGATCTTTTCTAGTATTTAATACATTTTCCTTGCTGCATCAGAGGCGGAGAAGAGGTCGAAACCATTTACTCAGCACATACACAGTATTTTCTTCCATTCACCTCTTTTGCATGAAGATGGGGGTAATTGCTTTGTCATCACTTTGATTTTGATGTATGGGTTTTGTTTTCAAAATTCTCCAATGACGTTGTGCATTGGGGGTCTTACAGACCTTACACATTTTTTTGTTAAAAGAAGGGATTATGTAAACAAACAGCAGCAATGTTTTGCTGTTAACTGCTGTAAATAGCCATATCAACGTTTTTTTTTAGCAATCATAGCCTAGAGAATTTAGGAAAAAAAATATAATTCATATAATTCAGACTTTCCAAGGTTCCCTTTAGAACAAGGAGTGTGTTTGCCAAAGTGTGTCATTTACCAGCAGCACCCTGTGAGTTATTTAGCCTTGTAGGTCTATTCACAGAAACACAACTAATTAGATGACTTCTATGTTATTTGCTAAATTTCCATTTGTTCTCAGATGTTGTGTAAACAAACCTGTACAGCCATGCCACCGAGAGAACGATCCAGCTGCACTGTCAGGAAGGCAGATGTTGTTAACTCATCTCTAGTAGCTTGGGCTCCCTGCCTAAAAAAGAAACAATATATACGTTGCGCCCATTTAGAACATTATAAACACTAAAAAGACAGAATAAGTCTATTTTTGATTACAGAGCAGTGAAAGCTTACATTGCCATAAGCCTCTTTGTGCCTCATGGAAAATATAGTTTACAAACATCTGCAGAGTAAAAATTTTTTTTTGTTATCATCATATATTTACATATCTTTAAAAAGTGAATTCCATGAATCTAAAAGCACCTCTATCTCTATTGGTATCCTTCATGTAGTGTAATTGGCTAAAGAGCAGCAGCTGTAGCTTTTGGGGTTTATTAAAGGAGCACTATAGTGTGAGGAATACAAACATGCATTCCTGACACTATAGTGCTGAAGTGGCTGTTTATGTGAACGACCCACTCTCTATGCAGTATTAAGGTGCTTTTACTCCCCTTTTCTCCCACATTGCGATGGACTCTCTGCGACTAGCTCCACCTCCATAACTGAGATCATGACTCCATAGGAGGCTATTGCGCATGCACGGAAAATGCTGCACATGTACCATGCAGCATGTATCTCCTCATAGAGATACATTACATCAATGCAACACTATGGGGGACATTCAGTATCTCCATGCAAAGCTTGTAGATGCTGAATTCCAGCACTGGACTGAGAAGAACCTCTAGTGGCTGTCTGAGTGACTGCCACTCGATGTGTTACTAGCCAGCAATGTAAAAACTACCTTTTCTCTGAAAGGGCATTGTTTACAGTGCGAACACAGCAGGGATATGCTATAGACACCAGAACCACTCCTTAAGTTGTAGTGGTTCTGGTGATTATAGGGACCCTGTAGGTGTAAATCTTTACAAAGATCAATATATAAGCAACATGATGGATTTAAAGTCCAATATGCTGCATAAAGTTGCATATTCTACTGTTTAGAATGAATTAGAACTGTGAAACAGTTGTGTAATATAGACACATACCATGGCCCTGCTTACATAGGTCTCTCCACCCTCTGATGGAGCACAGTTTGCTCATATGATAGCGACACCTATGGGCCACATAAACAACTATCCCGGATTCAGCAGCAGATTAGCAGCATGCCAGCTATATCTAATTGTCTAATGCTTGGCTACTGCCAAACTATCACATCTGACGTCACTGACAGAATGTAGAACACTAGAAAAACCACACAAAAGAGCGTAGTTTTCCTGATTTAAACATTGGGCATGAATTAGTGGGTGTTAGATTCAAATAAAGCATAGGAAAATCTATTTCCTAAACTAAAACCTAACTAGACAGTACGGAGAAGTTGCAGATGAAAAAGTCCAAAGAGAAGGACAATAGATAATATTGTATATGAACTAACATGGTGTTACATTACACATAATAATGTTACTTTTCAAATAAAGTATAATGGTATTTAATTGGTTATATAAGGAATTGTATATATATATAAGGAATTTGAAGCAGACAAATATCAACTTACCATGTATAAATGATTTGGCCTTTCGGATAAGTATATAAAATAATGTAACAGTCTCCACCGTAAAACTGTCCATAAGTATTTGCATCTATTGGGATCCTGCCATTACTTTCCACGCGCCATATCTAAGAAGAAGCATATAGAAGAGCACTTTTTTATAATTTTGTTTATTATTAGAGTTATTATTATTTAGATTATGAAAGATATCTCAATAGCCCAACCTTAGCCCAATAAACATAGGTCTGTCTGTTTTTTCGCTATATTCATCTATATGTAGATCTTCAGTCTCCTAATCTTCTTTGAAAATTTTCCATAATTTTCCCCATCAGTACTCTATGTCCCCAAAGAGGGAATGCACTAATCATCCTTGCATAAGAAAGTGCTGGCACTGTCTGTCGATACTATTTTACATTTTTTTTAAATAAATTTGATATCTAGTGACATCGCTGTAGAAGCACCACACACGCATTTGTTTGTCATGGAATTTAAAAGTTCACTTGAATAAGTGATATCACAGGCAAGGGCCTCTTGCGTTTTAAGGGTTAATGAAAGCATATTTTTTGCCATGTCATTTAAATTCCTTTTATTTTGTTTCATGAGTTTTGCTGAAATTAGATCAGCACAAGAATGTACAAGGACAAAAAGACAAAGGCTTGTCTTTTTTTATTTATGGAAACAGAACAAGCCAAGATTATTTTTGGAATCAGCACAAAACAAGCTTATTTAAATCACAAAATAGCACAAAAGTTACAAACAAAACAATGAACAATAACATAGCGTTTCGCACAGTGCGCTGCCTTTTATTTTTGTCCAATTCCCGTATCAGTATCGTGACCACTGTAATGAAGGAATGGATGAAAAGTAAATTTAATTAATTTACCTCTACTTTTCCTGAACCATCATCCACCATGTTGTGCTGAGCTGCCATTTCTGGAGACTCATGTAACCTGGAAGCATCGAATTCCACCTGCTGAATTTTGGCAATCCTTTCTGTAACATACACTTTTCCAAGTCCTTCACTCTGGTCCTTGTCTCTCCAGTCTTTGAAAAACTGTTTGAAAATTGGTGTCTCTCCTCCTTCTGGCAGCACTTGAATCTAAAGGGTAATAATAATAATTAAAAAAGTATGATGGCTATTTTTCTAAAGCCAAAACAACATCTGTAGAAGTGGCAGTTTCCAATTTCTTATATCATTTGAACATTCTTTTATCAATCTCTGTGTAAACCATGGAAATGTTTTACTCTATCGATCTCTAGGAATAATTAATAAATAAATACATTTTGAAACCTAGCATTTATGTTTTGTTTTTCCTATGTTAGAGGAAAAGAATACAAGTCATTAAATACTGTGCCACTAGGTGGCACTAACAATAAATGTTTATAAAGTTATTACAGAAAGCTTACTGCTTGAAATTCATCAGAATATAAAGAAAAGAGAACCAGAAGATCTGAGGAACATATACGGTTTTAAACAATTATGTTGAAATTCCCTTAAACCCGTGTGCAATGTTAACTATCATTGGGAAATAGTAATGAGCATAAGGGTTTAACTGTCTCAAGTTGATGGGCTACCCATTGAAACTGTTGAGTTTAGCGACTCCTGATTTCTATTGGTTCAACTAGATTTTGCACAACTGTGCTACTATATTGATAAGATGTACAGAGACAGCTAGGCAGCCTCTTATAGCATTCAGGATTAAAGGGACAGTATAGGCACCCAGACCAGTGAATGTCATTAAAGTGGTCCCCTTAAACCTGCAATTATAATTATTGCAGTTGCTGAGAAACTGCAATAATTACCTTTCAGGGTTAACTCCACTAGAAGCGCCTCTGGGTCCTTAGTGAACCTTTGGACCGTTAAATGATGCTGGGCGTCCTTACACATAGCATGAGGACATCCAGCGTCAGCAAAAACCCCATAGGAAAGGACTGATTCAATGCTTTCCTATGGGATAGTCCAAATGCAATCTTGGTGCTTGCTAGTTGGAAGCAGAGCATGACCCAAGACAGAGTAACATCGGCCCTGGAATCAGGTAAGTGACATAGGGTTTTTTAACCCTTTCAGCGCGAGGGGGAGGGTGGCAAGTTTAGTTTCCCTTTAGTTCCACTATAGTTTCCCTTTAAAATTCTTAGAATCACTGTTTAGAAGTTATGTCTCAATCCTAGTACAGAATAGCTGCTAAATATAGAATACAGTAGACATGGATTAATAGAGAAATAATATGGATAAAATGTATCTAGTGAATCTGGTTAATCTAGTTATAATGTGTCAATAGGAAAACAAAATCAATTTAACTAAATAAGAAATATATATATATGTCCTAGAGTAGTGTGATGACAAAGTATCACACTACAGAAACAATAAAGAGGAGGGAGGGGGATATCAGCTAAACTGGTATAGTATTTTATAGTTAGAAAAGTCTATCCAGATAGGGGTAAATAGATATGAAGAAATATAACTATAACTGTAGCTATACTGCTGTACATTACAGGGCACCCCTTAAAAATGGCTAACCTCCCATCTGGTCTATACTAAAGTGGCTAAACCTACATACAATAGTAAAGCTGAGAGATAAATGCTAGCTATTGCCGACCCCACAATAATAACACAAAAGGGAAAAAGAGAAAGTATCAAAAAATAAATAATCAAATAATTAATGGAAGTAAAAATTAAAGCAGGGAGAAAATCTCATTGAAAGTGTATGGTGTAAATATCTCCATATAACTCTCGTGCTGCAGCATCGTCCCATATAGTCAGACACCAATACACATAAAGCGTCAGGACACGCGTTTCGCCACTAACTGGGGAAGAGTTGGTTTTACTCTATCAGTCTCTAGGAATAATACATAAATAAATAAATACATTTTGAAACCTAGCATTTATGTTTTGTTTTTGCTATGTTAGTAATTACACCACTTCAAAGAGTGAAAAAGAACACAAGTCATGAAATACTGTGCCACTAGGTGGCACTAAACATAAAAGTTTATAAAGTTATTATTGAAATATTATTACTTGAAATGTATCAGAATATTAAGAAATGAGAACCAGAAGATAAAAGGAACAGATACCTACTTTTTTAAACAATCATGTGGATGGCATGGGTATCAAGTTGATGTGCGACCCAATGAAAATGTTGAATTCAGAGACTCCAGACTTCAGTTGGTTCAGCTAGATATTGCATAACTGTGCTACTAAATTGATAAGAGACTGAATGTTCTTACATTTAGCATGAGGACATCTAGCGTCCGCAAAATGCCCATAGGAAAGCACCAATTTAATGCTTTCCTATGGGATAGTCCTAACGGGATCTCGGCGCTTGGCGAGTGGAGTCGGAGCCTGACCCAGCACTGAGTGACATCTGCGCTGGAATCAGGTAAGCGACAAAAGAGTTTTGAACCCTTTCAGTGCAAGGGGGAGGGGGGCAAGTTTAGTTACCTTTAGTTCTACTATAGTTTCCCTTTAAAATTCTTAGAATGTTATTTCTATACATGTTTTGTTCCTCTCAACTTCTGTGAAAACAGTTGATGGAATTGATTTATACATAAACAAAAGTAAAGGGAGAAAAAAGGAAGTACAACATTTCTATAAGAATAGGAGTAATTCATGTTATTTATGTCCTTCTAAAAACATAAATCTAATAATTATATAAATAAATAAAAACAATCCCTATGTATAAGAGACATATTAAAAATAGAATCACTGTTTAGAAGTTATGTCTCAATCCTAGTACAGAATAGCTGCTAGATATAGAATACAGTAGACATGGATTAATAGAGAAATAATATGGATACAAATCTATCTAGTGAATCTGGTTAATCTAGTTATAATGTGTCTATTGGAAAACAAAATCAATTTAACTAAATAAGAAATATATATATATCTCCTAGAGTAGTGTGATGACAAAGTATCACACTCCAGAAACAATAAAGAGGAGGGAGGGTGATATTAGCTAAACTGTTATAGTATTATATAGTTCGAAAAGTCTATCCAGATAGGGGTAGATAGATATGAGTATAACAAGACAAAATATAACTATAATTGTAGCATTACTGCTGTGCCTTCGAGGGCACCACTTAAAAACGGCTAACCTCCCATCTGGTCTACACTAGAGTGGCTAAACCTAAACCGGGGAGAAAATCTCATTGAAAGTGTATGGAATAAATATCTTCATATAAACCTCGTGCTGCAGCATCGTCCCATATAGTCAAACACCAATACACATAAAGCATCAGGACACGCGTTTCGCCATTAACTGGCTTTTCCAGGAAAGAGCATTTATCTCTCAGTCTTACTACTCTATCTAGGTTTAACCACTCTAGTATAGACCAGATGGAAGGTTAGCCATTTTTTTAAGGGGTGTTAAAAGCATTTTCATCTGAAAAAAAGGATATTCGTAAGCTATGATTACCCATGGCATGCTTTTCCCTTATCTTCTTTAACTTGCTGCTGAATGTTTTCTGATGCCCAAAACTTAAATGTGTCAAATACAGAAATAAGGCAATAAAGATTATAAAGGAGCAGGTCCAAAATGAACCCTATAAATAAAGGGACCAGTTGGATAGCTCCAAAGAAAAACCCACTTGTTATTTTTTAGGAATTGTAAATAGATGTAAATACTTAATTTAAATTATTGGTGGCTAATATCTTCCCGTTTTTCTTTTGCAATTTCTTGACCTTGATCAGAATACTGTCTCCCGAAAGGTGACACATGCCCACTCATTCTCATATTTTGGAGTATTGATTAATCCTCATTTAGATTGATCGATCGGTGATCCCACGTGGACTCCAAAATGTAAATAAACCGCCCAGTATCATTATAGGGAGGGTGCCTATCCCACATGTGTTTGTAGGGCCTCCCCCCTCCCTGACAACGTTATGAACGGGCTAGCGTTACTATTGGCTGAAGCGCAATAGACTCACAAGAGTCCCCCCGCCCCCTCTCCACGCCTGGAAGTCCCGCCCCATATGGAGTCACAAGCGGATTGTTTGGCGGAGATCGATAACAGACTCGTATGAGTATAATCACCTTACCTAGAGGACATATGAATCCTTATGAATATGAGGAATGCATCCCTATTGCTCCAAAGAAACTGATCTACCTAGAATGAAGGGGCTCTCGTCGATTGGCTGTATGAGAGGTTGGTATTTAGTCACCACTCTTCACTCCATTCATTAGTATGAGCAGTTTCACGCACCAAAAGTGAGGGAGCACTGGTAAGTGTTTAATAGAACTGATCATTTGGTACACCCACTCCACACAGCAGTGGATACTTAATTGCAATCAAGGGCATATATATTTCCTAGACCACCTAGTTCACACTCACTGCTCGTGACGACGGCGTGTTGATACGCTGAAACGCGCGTCGAGCTATTTGTTTATTTAATTATTTTTTCGCCTTTATTGGTAGCACTATGCACTAGTTTTAGTTAATTTAAGTGTGTTTTGTTTATTCTAGTTGAGGAAGGGACAGAGGTTCAGGTAGGCATTAGTGGTTTATCCACGGTGCCGAGGTATAATAGGGACAACCTTGCTTTATTTAAGCATTGGGCTTTGGGGGATTTCAAGAGGGTTTCTCCTTCTAAATAATTTAATTAACTTCTCCCTCCTCCCCTTCTTTTACCGCTGTATATTCCTGCTCCTCTGGACAGGCAGTTTGGCATTTTTTCATTTTTTTAGCTGATTTTATATACAGCTTTTTCTGTGCCTATATGCTTTCTACTATATGCCTCTAATATAGACATTTACCGTAAATTGTTCTCTAGCCTTTACCTTCCTCCTATTGATTTATTCCGTATACTATTTCCTTTAGGTTTATTAAAGGTAGGGCTTTCTTTTTTTAACACGTTATTCTCTTATTGGACTTTTAGTCCACCTTCTCTCAATTTGTTAAATGTGTCAAAGCCTATGTGAGTGGGATTCCTCTTGGGAACTGTTTCCTTACACTATGTCTCCCATGTTCAAGCAAAATACAAAATAAGTGCTCATCAAACGGTATCAGATCATATATATTACCTGGGTGTTAGCAGGGTAATTCATTTGTTGTATAAAGTCTTCAGCTGTCTTCATAGCAGCCTTTCGCTCACTAACATTAGCATTCTTACCTGCAAATAAATATATCTTATTAGTTTGAAAGCTAACTTTCAGATATATTCACTAAAACAGAGAGGCTAGGTAAGTAAAGTGATCAAACACAAAAGCAATTAAGAAAACAAACACATTTTGAAATGATTTAACAAAATAAAATATGTTTCAGTTGGTTAACCTTTGTTTGCAAAAATCCCAGTATCTGTTCTATTTAGCACATCGACATCTACTCAGAGATAACACATTTTATCTTTATTTTTGAACACTTTCACAAGCACTGAACAAGACACATAAATTATGTAGTATAAGTGCTTATTGTTTTTTAGATAAATAGTAAAGTGAACTTCCGTGACTGCATACAGTACCATTGTGAGAATGTGAAAAGTTACTTTGTCATTGGTTAAACTTTTTAATAAAACAGTTCTATATGTGGGGTAACCGGAAAAGTAGTCACCATGATTTGTCTGGCATAGCACTTGCCACCTGTGTGTTTCCCTGGCCACCCTACCCTGATACTATTATCTCTTTAAGCATGCGTGGGATAGGCATAAGGCTATCCTAGATATAGGATAAGGTCAGGGACTAATGAAAGTATTTAGAAAATTGGGCAGACTAGATGGGCCGAATGGTTCTTATCTGCCGTCACATTCTATGTTTCTATGTTTCTATGTTTCTTATTTTAAAAGTCACTACAGACAGTTCTGTAGAAGGGCAAGGTCTGCCCTTATACACGTTTTGGGGAGCTGGAGATTAAGGTGCAGCAGGGCAATAATGTTTTTGCACTAACTGCCCCAGACTGTAGAATCCAGTAACCTAATAGAAACTCTACCTATGCATTGTGGAAACAGAACAGGCAGCAAATGCAATACTCCTTTTCCAGGCTGAGCTCAGTGAACATCAAAGGTAGCTGTGTACACAGTCAGCATCTTGTAAATCCTGTACTTTGAGAAAAACAAGAGTTTGCCAAGTCTGCTAGTTGTGGCTCAAAGCAGAGCCAGAATCTGAATAGGGCTAAAAAATTACTTTCATATTAAACTTAACAGTTCTATCTTATGCATTTGCTACCTGTTCAACAACGTAAATAGATACCGCTTTCAGCAGATTTAATAAAAAAAATAAATCTTAAATGCTATCCATGGAGGGTTCACCCTTATAAAGGAACTGTCCCTTCTTTGAAAGTTATAGTTCCTTATTCACTAACAAAACGCTACTGAAATGCTTACTAAGTATTTAATATTGCTAGATATATTTTTTTAAATGATTTCATATTATGAAACATATTTAAATTTTGTACAATGTTGATGTTTTGATATATTGCTATTTTGTTTATTTACAAAACATTCTAAGATATTTAGAATATTTAAAAGTTTAAAAAAAATAAAAAAAAATAAAATCATTTGGAAAGCTTATACAACAATATTAAATCAGGGCCTATGTAAATAAAATCTTTTTAAAATGAGCATTTACATCCACAGTATTTTTGTATCGAGAACGGTGTTATTGCCCCATGATGCTCTGGAGACACTCACTTGAGCTGGGTCAATGAAATGTGACCACTTGTGAGCTTGAACATTCTTACAAAGTGCTGTTGTGCGTGCACCCTCAAGACCACATTCTGTGTTAAGCCATTGGAAACAGTTTAACCTCTGAAGGTAAAACGACACCAAGACAGTCCTGCCGCAATAAGAACGTCAATGAGCTGAAGTTGTTATGGGGGAGAGGTGTTTATTTACAGTAGAAGACTTGGACCCCCTGTAACTCAGCGTTACTTTGTAAAATTATTTTGTCTTCAGAAGCATTTTGCTTTTTTATAGGCATGAACATTGGAGAAACTAAAATCTTCAAAACTGCATTTAAATAGACAAATCATCCCAACTGATATACCATGTGGCAGATTGTGTGGCAGATTTCTTTGAATCGTATTTGCATCTTTGAGTCTAATATCAGAATTTGCCCCTTAAGTGAACAGCCAAATGGCAATATCAGGTTACAATCTAGGGCACTTTTCATTTTATTTAATTACCTTGCTCTCCCAGCCAAATATGTTATAACAGTGTTATTTTAGAAATGAGTAATAAAACTAACAAAATAAGATGAAAATGCCCCAACAATGTTCTAATAAACAAGCAGAACTCTATATTGATGGAACAACTAAACACATGTTGGTGAGATACCACTAGGTGACAGTATATTTTCAAAAATAAGAAAACGGTTTGCTTTTATCCTATGTCTGTGTGAGGCACACTTTCATACAGATGCACAATTGCAGAAAGGGACAGCTGCTATTCTTTACCACAATAAGACTATACTGTAGATATATAAGGAGAGGTTTATCAAGACAAAACAGGTGCTAAACCTTTAGACACAATCTATTTGTTTCCATGCTGGTGGGTCCCAATTTTGCAGTCTCAGATGAACAGCTGTCATAGCCCTGATAATATCCCTCCATAATATATTTTTTATTGGCACCTATTGCCAAAACAAAAGTTTTTTGTCAGTTTAATTGTCATATAGATATGGTGACTATGCTTTCCAGAATATTTTATTTATCTAAATCATTTTGTGTAAGTAAATTCCTGTGATATTCTGAAAGAAATATTAATGACGAACATGAGCTAATGAATGAAGGTTTGTGGAAAACCACGTAAATGAATAGTATTTGTGTTTTTACTTTCTCCATTTTTATAATAACTCTAAAACTGGCATTGTTTGATCTTAGTTCAAATGGCATCTAATTCAAACAAGGTCCAGATCTTTTTGTTAAGTCATAAGGCATTTAAGTAGATGAATTTATAAATATAACAGGTGACAGGTGAGATGGAGTGCTATAAGGCACCTTGGAAAGGTATGTCTGATCACAGAGGTGGGTCACCATGCAACGTTACCAACTAGGCATCACATCAGCATACTTTCAGTGTGTTTCAGAAACTATTGGAATGCCTCAGATCAAGGTAGTCCAACTGGTCCAATCACAGTTTATTAGGGCACCAGCAAACACAGCAGGCTAACACTATTTTAACATCAGATTTTGACATAGACTGTTATTGGCTGACGTTCTCTGAAATGTTATTGGTGCAGGTCCTTGTCAGTCAATGACCCGCACACTTTAAATGAACATGTTGGTGTTAGGAATACAAAA
Source organism: Pelobates cultripes (assembly GCA_933207985.1). Lineage (NCBI taxonomy): Eukaryota > Metazoa > Chordata > Amphibia > Anura > Pelobatidae > Pelobates > Pelobates cultripes. The sequence continues at coordinate 48,772,389 of OW240915.1, read as the reverse complement.
ATGTATTCCTAACACTAAAGTTTCCCTCTGCCTGCATTCCCCCTCTATCTACAAAAAGGTTAAAAAATTGTTTCAGGAGGTACTTCTCCAATGCCGACGTCAGCAAATGGGGGGACCTATTGCAGAAATGCAGCGATCACCCCACACGCTTTAGGCCTTGCTCCATGGGGAAGTATTCAATCAATGATTTCCTCTGGGGTTTTGTTTTTTTTCAATTCTTTATTTTATTGTGCTATGGATGACATTTAACAGCATTACTCGCCGTGCCACAACAGCTTTAGCAAGGTTATTAATTACACAGAATGACATAGTGGTTGCGAAGTCAGAGCAGTGTGTTATACAAGGGAACAGTCAAAGTATGCTTAGGTTACTGCTGGGACTTAAAAAAGCTCAATATGTATGAACAGCTTGCATGCGTCGTGGCACTCGGGAATAACTGGCACATTTTATAATATGAAAAACAATAAAAATCATAGGGTAAAACAAGTTACATGAGTAAAGAGTATATGGCAGCTATGCATATTGACATGTACTCATTATCTAGATTAGGCATAGAAATTTAAACAGGACTACCCTGTCAATTGTACAGTGTAGTTAGCTAGGTTCAGGCATAGGCAATCATTTGAGGTTTATAAGTATTAACATGCTAAGCAGTACTAGTGGGTTTAGTAGTGCTATTACCACTGTGTGCCTCTGGTGTTAGATGGTATAGAGGCTACTGCTGACCTTTACCTGCAGTAATGAAGTGACTTTGTCCACGGCTGCAGGGGAGAGTTGCTCTGTGCCGAGATGTACTCATCCGACACCTGTAGACGGAGCTTCAGCGACACCTGTGTGCAGCGTTCTGCTGGGCTGCGGTGAAGGACAGCTGCTATTTTGCATTGCCTCTTCAGGGTGTACACCCTTGCCGACCGCAGACACGGAGTCTCCTGAGTTCCACTCCTCCTGCTGCAGGCTTTGCCAAGCTGACTCTCTCCGGCGGCGTGTTCTACTCCCATATGGGTCGCCTTTGCTGGGTTGCCGCGTGGATGCACGTCGGTGTAGCCGGAAGGTAGGCCCACCACGAAGCCCTGTTGGCTTTGGCCTTCTGTAGCTCCGTTTCACTGCTGGAGTTGCCCGCGGGGTAGGCCGTGGAGAGGCCTCCCGGTTGCACGAACCTCCATGCGAGGAAGTCGCTGCTCGGGCGTTGATTTTCTCCCAGAATCTGGCACAGATACTGTTGAATTTCAGCAGTAGGAGGTCCACTCGATTAGTCAGGTGCGGGTGTGCAGGCTTTGAGATGTTCAGCGTGGCAGAGGCCATGTAGGAAAGTAGGCCTGTAGCTGCAGGTATGTGTCGGGTAGTAATGGATTGAGCGATCAGTCCTCTTGGCACGGTAGTGGGGACCGGGATAACCCCCACCGGTCCAGGGGGGGGAAGCAGGCTTAATTAAGACACAGAACGGCTCTGAGAGAGGATCGGCCGCCTCCTCCGTCTGGCACTCCCGCGCAGGCCCCAAGATAGTCCGGCGCAGTCCACGACAGCCTGGACCCAGAACGTCAGCTTAGTGTTCTACAAGAGTACTAGTGTTCATTCTGCCAGATACTGTAGGATTTAGCCGGGTAAACAGTACTTTTTTAGGCCTATGCTGAGGAGCTCCAGCCATGTGCGTCTTGCTCGGTTGGCTCTCAGGCCCCGCCCCCCTTTCCTACGTGGGTTTGCTTGATGCTTTATTTCCTCACGCAAAGCATTAGAATGCCCTAAATTATTTTGTGGAGTCAAACTCTGTGGAACTGCAGAAAGCTCCTCTAGTGACTCTCTGGTAAACAGCCACTAGTGGCATCTTAACACTGCAACATTTTAGATAGCGTGGGGCACAGGGGCACTGCACCAAGACCACTTCAATGGGATGAAGTGGTATGGGTGCCTGTAGTGTCCCTTTAATGTTTTTTCCACACAGAGCAGCAGGAAAGGTAACATCTGTGTGTAACATCTGCTACACTAAACAACGCTCTGCGTGAGACAGCTTATTTGACTTTTATAACTATTTTATTATGAAAGCAGTGTGTCTTACAGACAGTACATTAAATTGTTATAAATTATTAATTATTTGAATGGAAAATTATAGCCTATTTGTTCCATCAGAAAATGAGGGAAAGGGAAATGTAGCACAGACAATCTGCCCTTGGCTGTATTACGTTTTTCTTTAGTGTTCCTCAATTGTCATCAGCAGACACCGCTTACGAGATAATGTTTATGAAATAAATATGTGTAATAAAATATAGCCGCCTAGTCATTAGGCTGTCTGTGTTATAAACAGACAAACCAGTGACTTGTTGCAATTATATAGATAACATATCATTTAAGACTGGCCCCATACAATAAAGATTGTATGAAAATATCTGAAGTATGGCCCTCAAAGGCATTATTAAGTCTGTGGGTTTTAATCAGTAATATACACATTTGCAATTGCAATAACCTTATAATATTAAGATTATTGCAACTGCAAACACGTATTCCTGACAATATAGTGTTTAACTATTTAGGTGACCAGTTGTCCTCTGATTGCATGTGAAAGGTGTTTTTACTCACCTTTTCCTTCACCGTGATGCAGCTGTCCCCGCCTCCATGGATGAGATCATTAATCTTGATGATCTCATCTAATCCAATGCTTTCGTGGATGAAAGCATTGGGAGCCTATTGCACATATGCGGCAGTGTTGAGCTAATTACCCTCTCTTCATAGAGATGCATTGAATCAATACATCTCTATGACGAATGTTCATCACCACCATGCAGAGCGTGGAGATGCTGAACACCAGTGCTTCACACTATGCAGTACTGGACTAGGTATCACTTCTAGTGGCCGCCTGAGTGACTGCCACTAGAGGTGTAACTAGCCAGCAATGTAAACACTGCATTTTCTCTAAAAAGGCAGTGTTTACAATTCTCAGTCTGCAAGGACAGGTTATAGTCACCAGAATCACTACAATAAACTGTAGTGGTTCTGGTGACTATAGTGTCCCTTTAAGAAAGGTGATTGATAAAATTAAAGTGACTTAGGATTTAGGGTTTTACAGTATCAAGTGCAATTCTCCTAGCCTGTATCTGGGAAATTGAATTAACCGATTGATGCCAATTCATTTGCCATTTGGCTGCAATTTGGTTGCATCATCCATACTATATGGGGATTTCAAATGACATCCTAACTGTAGTAATTTTCACAACTTATTTATTTTAAAAGTTTTCCTAAATTTTAGTTCTCAAAATATATCTATTTAGTTTCAGAATTGAATGCCATTTGGCAAAAAAGATGCCAATAAAGATATACAATGAAAAACACAGTGGTGTTAGTAGTGCTTAGGTAAAAAGACCCCTATACCACTATAGTTGGCTATGAAAAGGTTCTAGATGTTTGCATAACCTACAACTGTATCGAAAAGCGCACACTGCCAATAATATTGTTATCTTAAGCCCCAGCATGGCCATAAAACAAGATCTGTTATCTATATTAGTATACACTATATGTACTGTATTTTAAATCTTCCTTTAAACTAAAATCATTAAAAAAAAAAATATTTTTTTCAAGCAAATATGTAAATATGTATTAGAATTGTATTAGAGTGACATTAATCATTAATAAGAAAATCTATGATCAATACATAAAATTATCTTGAGAAAAGGGGAAGAAATTTATTTAATTTGTGTAATTTGTTACACAATGTGAAGCAAGACTGTAAAGATTTTAACAAACAATGAAGAAAGTGTTTGTTTAGATAACATTCATTGGAAACTTTACAACAGCAGAACGGAACATTAGTTTATTTGTATGGTGCGTAAATAAAAACAAACAGGCAGAGGAAGTCTGACCTTTCCAAACAAAGATCTTTTTGTCTGCAGAGTGGTCCAGAATAAAGCACTCCTCAGAGAGAAGCATATCTATTGAGAATGGATTTTCCTCTGCAACTACTGACACTTTCATGGAGCCGCTTGCATCAGACACCTAAGAGACACAGGAAGATTGTTCATGTCGCAACACACTACAGTTATAGTCATTTTCAAAGCAGACGTTTCACCATTTTTTAATTTTTTTTTCAAACCACTTGTTAAGCTGTCCATGGCTGCATGCCTTCTATTTTTTTTTTTTTTTTAAATATACGTAAACAAAATTAGTGTACTGGGCATCTATATTCTTCCTTTATTTATTTGTGTACACATATCTATTCTTTTTAGTGTGTTAAAATAAACATGCATGCTGATGGACTCTTTTCACCAATTGAGAGATACATTTGTGGCAAAGTGAGTAGCCTTGCATTTTCCAGTTATTGATTGAGTCACTAAAACCCTAAATGTAGCTAAAACGTAATAGAAGTATATTATGGTGGTTCCCATCATAAGCTGGTTGGTGCTGCATCAACTGAAAGTTCAATGTTTTATCTTCAGTGTAAAACAGTAGATCAACAGCTATGGAGCTGAAGTTATAAATAGCATAGTATTCTCACATAATTCAAGGAATGGAATTGACGTACCATATAGAGCTTTGCTATTTTTCGATTTGTAATATCTGCAACATCATCATCATCACTTCCTGCAGGCAGCGTTGGCTTGTTTCCTAAAATCTTTTAAAATGCCAAAACAAATAGTTAGCATATCACAAACTAGACAACTTTACAATAAAATTAACTCATTGTGTAAATGTGTACATAATGTATTTTCAAAAAGTTGGCATTATCAGCCCCTTGTGGTCAAATTATTGTTATTATTATTGTTGCCATTTATATAGCGCCAACACATTCTGTAGCGCTTTACAATATTACGAGAGGGGGTATTTAACTATAAATAGGTGTAACGAGAATATACCCCTACACGCAGGATCCAGCTAAACAGAGGCAAATACAGAGGAGAGATACGTCTACCGGACCTTAGAATGGCCGGACTCGACGTATATGAGAGGAGACAGAGCCAGGAACAAACCGAGGTCAAGGGCACAGAGAGACAGCGTAAACTAGGACAAGCCGGGGTCTGGTACACGGAAAACAGCAAGCCGGCAAACAGTACAGATAAGGATAAAGCGAAAACGAAGTCAGAATACGAAGCCAAAGTCAATACGAGAAAACACAACTGAACACCACAAGCGCTAAAGGGAACTGAAACAGAAACCACGATAGGGCAACGAGCTAAGGGAAAAAGGTAAGTTTAAATAGCTTTTAAACGAAAGTGATTGGCTCCTGTCACTTCCACACCCCCTATAGGTAATTGTACAGGGAGTGTGGTATGACAGGAGCCAATGGGAGCCTTTTGGCAATTAGGCTCCCACTGTCTCTTTAAGAGCGCGCCCGAGACTCGCGGCGCGCTCTTAGTTTCAGGCGGGACACGTGACCGCTTCACGCGGTCACTGCCCGCCTTCCATCCAAAGCAGTCGGATGAGCCGCGCGCGGCTCGTGCAGCCGCAGGACCGCGCGCGGCTTGAAGAGAGGACCGCGACCGGCCCCCGGTTAAGGTAAGTAACGCTACAGTACCCCCCCCTGAGGACACGCCCCCCGGGCGGGTAGGACCAGGCCTGGCAGGAAAACGAGAATGGAAAGAGCGCACAAGACGGGGAGCATGGACAGCATCAGCCGAAATCCAACTGTGCTCCTCAGGCCCATAACCCTTCCAATGTACCAAGTACTGAAGTCGACCCCTAAGGAAACGAGAGTCAAGAACAGCAGACACTTCAAACTCCTCATGACCCTCCACCGAGATAGGAGGGGGAGGAGGAGTATGCCGGGTATAGCGGTTGCGTACGAAAGGTTTCAACAATGAGGTGTGAAAAACATTAGGAATACGTAGATTCTTAGGCAGGCCTAAGGCATAAGAAACAGGATTAACCTTATGTATAATACGATAAGGTCCAATGAAGCGGGGAGCCAATTTCATAGAAGGCACCCGGAGACGAATATTCCGCGTGGAAAGCAAAACCCTGTCCCCCACAACATAGGACGGAGCTGCTCTGCGATGCTTGTCAGCCTGAGCCTTCTGGCGAGTAGCAGAGTCCACCAAAGAACGCTGAACCTGCTCCCAAGTATTACGCAAACCAGCCAAATGCTCATCCAGAACTGGCATGCCCTGTGAGGAGAATGCAGCCGGAAGAACAACGGGATGCTGGCCATAGACAACGTAAAAAGGGCTCTTGCCGGAAGAATCATGAGTGGCGTTATTCCGAGCAAATTCAGCCCAAGGAAGCAGGTCAGACCAATTGTCCTGATGGTGAGACACAAAACATCGGAGGTATTGCTCCAGAGACTGGTTGGCACGTTCAGCAGCCCCATTAGACTGGGGATGATAAGCGGAAGAAAATGAGAGAGAAATACCCATTTCTGAACAAAAGGCCCTCCAGAACCTGGAAATAAATTGGCTACCCCTATCGGATACAATAGATACGGGAATCCCATGTAATCGAAATACTTCTCTAGCGAAGATATGAGCCAGTTCCTTGGATGTGGGCAACTTGTGAAGAGACACGAAGTGAGCCATTTTGGAGAACCGATCCACTATCATCAGGATTACTGTGTTACCATTTGAAGGGGGTAATTCAACAATAAAATCCATGGACAGGTTAGACCAAGGTCTCTCGGGAACGGGTAACGGATGCAACAGCCCACAAGGAACTCTACGGGAGGATTTCATACAGGCACAAGTAGTACAAGCACTTATATAGTCAGTGACATCCTTTCGTAAGGAATCCCACCAAAAATACAGAGAAACAGCTGACACCGTTTTGGAAATACCAGGATGTCCAGCAGTCTTAGTATCATGATATAATGACATAATATCCCGTCTCTCAGGAACATCAACGAACAGTTTATCATTAGGCCTCTCGCTAGGTGCCATGCTTTGTTTCGCTTGTATGGCCTGCAAGAGGGACGAGGAAATAGACAAAATAGTAGTAGCTATTATCCTGTCTGGGGGAATGACAGGAGTAACATCAATCTCCTGTTTGTCAGTAGTTTCGAACTGTCTGGACAGAGCGTCTGCTTTAGTGTTGCGATCACCTGGCCTATAGGTGATAATAAAATTGAAACGGGACAAAAATAGTGACCACCTAGCCTGCCTGGAAGACAATCTTTTGGCTTCGCTAAGGTAGGATAGGTTTTTGTGATCCGTAAAAATGAGGATAGGATCCTTAGTTCCTTCTAACAAATGTCTCCACTCTTTAAGTGCTAAAATAATAGCAAGGAGTTCGCGATTACCCACATCATAATTTTTCTCTGCTTTGGACATTTGTTTAGAAAAGAAGCCGCATGGATGCAATGGCTTTTCAGGCGACTCTCTTTGGGATAAGACAGCACCTACCCCAATATCCGAAGCATCAACTTCAAGAATATAGGGCAGTGAGGGGACAGGATGCTGTAAAATAGGTGCAGAGGCGAACGTAGTTTTAAGAAATTCAAAAGCCTGAAGTGCCTCGGTAGACCAAACACGAGTATTGCCATCCTTTTTAGTCATACGGGTAATAGGTGCTACAATGGACGAGAAACCTTTGATAAAACGTCTATAATAATTGGAGAACCCAAGAAAACGCTGAATAGCTTTCAGACCTTGCGGTAGAGGCCATTCTATTACAGCAGCAAGTTTCTGGGGATCCATACGAAAACCTTTAGCGGAAATCAAATACCCCAAGAACTGGACTTCGGTTTGGTCAAACAGACATTTTTCTAGCTTGCAATAAAGACCATTAGCAAGAAGGGTCTTCAAAACTGTCGTAACATGTCTGTGATGAGTGTGTATATCTGTAGAATATATTAAAATGTCGTCCAAGTATACGATAACAAATGTGTGAATAAAATCTCTTAAGACATCATTAATAAATTCTTGGAATACTGCTGGGGCATTGCAAAGCCCAAATGGCATAACAGTATATTCGTAATGACCGGATCTAGTGTTGAATGCAGTCTTCCATTCGTGATTTTCCTTTATACGTATCAAATTGTATGCACTCCTAAGGTCTAATTTAGTGAACACAGTGGCATGTTTTAGCCTGTCAAATAATTCTGTAATTAAAGGTATAGGGTATGCATTTTTGATAGTGATTTTGTTTAGACCTCTATAATCTATACACGGTCTTAAATCACCTTCTTTCTTCGATACAAAGAAGAACCCTGCTCCAGCTGGAGAAGAGGATCTCCTAATAAACCTCTTTTCTAGTGATTCCTTAATATACTCCTCCATGACACGGTTTTCTTGAACCGATAAGGGGTACACCCTGCCCTTTGGAGGTATAGTGCCAGGCAACAAGTCAATAGCGCAATCATAGGGTCTGTGAGGCGGTAATTTCTCAGCCTCCCTTTATCGAAAACAGTCTTTAGAGATAAATACTGAGGGGGTATAACCGTAGACAAAGGAGGACTGGTAGGTACCTCAATAGAATTCAAAGGTGTGACTTCCAACGTACAAGACTCGTGGCAGGCCTCACCCCATGATTTTATTTGCCCTGTCTCCCAGTCAAAAATGGGATTGTGAGCACGTAACCATGGATACCCTAATACTAACTGTGAAGAGGGAGAGGTGATGACCTGGAATCGAATGGTTTCATAGTGTAAAACCCCTGTGTACATGTGTAATGGTACAGTCTCATGAGTAACAACTGGAGAACTTAATGGTCTACCATCTATGGCCTCAACGGCCAAGGGTATCTCCTTCTCTCTGATGGGAATGTTGTTTCTCTTTATAAAGCCAGAGTCTATAAAATTTTTAGCTGCCCCAGAGTCAACCAGAGCATATATGTTGTCAACTATACAACTCTCTCCCATATATAAAGAAACCGGGAGAAGCAAGCGATTAGGAGGCAATTTAGGAGACTTAGATATCACACCCAAGGCCAGTCCCCTATAAGGTCTTAGGTGCGAGAGTTTTCCGGGAGTAAAGGACATTCCTTTACCATATGGTCTCTCCTACCACAGTATAGGCAGAGTCCCTCCCTTCTCCTATGTAATTTCTCAGTATCAGAGAGTTTGGCAACCCCTAATTGCATAGGTTCCTCCTCAGACACTTTAACACTCTCTGGTATATTAACTCTGGGGTTAATGGGTGTAACAAAACGTCTATTCCTGTTCTTGGTATAGAGCCTGTCACGAATTCTATTATCTATATCAATGAGGTAATCGATAAGGTCCTCTAAGGCAATAGGAAGCTCCTTAGCTGCTACCTCATCCAATATCGTATCTGACAAACCTTCCATAAAGGCAGTAGTTAACCCATTGTTGGTCCAATCTACCTGCGAAGCAAGAGTGCGAAACTGAATAGCATAATCAGCCACAGACCTAGAACCCTGTTTAATTCTCATTAATGCTCTCGCGGCATTCTTTGACCTTTTCATTGTGTCAAAAGTTCTACGAAAAGCCGTAAGAAAACTGTTGAAATCATGTACCATAGGTCCATTAGCTTCCCAAATAGGATTTGCCCACTCAAGTGCCTTATCGGTAAGTTGGTGCATAAAGAACCCAACCTTAGACCTCTCTGTGGGAAATGAACGTGGATACATTTCGAAGTGAAATTCAATTTGATTAATAAACCCTCTGCAAGTCTTAGAGTCCCCTCCATACCTAGGAGGAGGTGTTAAATGGGCCGAAGTATTAGGCAAAGTAGATACTTCAGGGAGAAGGGGCGTAGGAGGGTTAGGTGTGGTTGCTGGAACGGTTCTAGCTAGGAGCGTCTGGAGAGCTATCTGATCCATACGGTGATCCTGCTCTACAAATCTTGCCTCATGGGACGCCATCTGTTGAGCTAAATCTGCGGGGTCCATGGCCCTATCGTAATGTAACGAGAATATACCCCTACACGCAGGATCCAGCTAAACAGAGGCAAATACAGAGGAGAGATACGTCTACCGGACCTTAGAATGGCCGGACTCGACGTATATGAGAGGAGACAGAGCCAGGAACAAACCGAGGTCAAGGGCACAGAGAGACAGCGTAAACTAGGACAAGCCGGGGTCTGGTACACGGAAAACAGCAAGCCGGCAAACAGTACAGATAAGGATAAAGCGAAAACGAAGTCAGAATACGAAGCCAAAGTCAATACGAGAAAACACAACTGAACACCACAAGCGCTAAAGGGAACTGAAACAGAAACCACGATAGGGCAACGAGCTAAGGGAAAAAGGTAAGTTTAAATAGCTTTTAAACGAAAGTGATTGGCTCCTGTCACTTCCACACCCCCTATAGGTAATTGTACAGGGAGTGTGGTATGACAGGAGCCAATGGGAGCCTTTTGGCAATTAGGCTCCCACTGTCTCTTTAAGAGCGCGCCCGAGACTCGCGGCGCGCTCTTAGTTTCAGGCGGGACACGTGACCGCTTCACGCGGTCACTGCCCGCCTTCCATCCAAAGCAGTCGGATGAGCCGCGCGCGGCTCGTGCAGCCGCAGGACCGCGCGCGGCTTGAAGAGAGGACCGCGACCGGCCCCCGGTTAAGGTAAGTAACGCTACAATAGGACAATTACAAGAAAATTTACAGGAACAATAGGTTAATGAGGACCTTACTCAAGGGAGCTTACAGTCTATAGGATGTGTGGTGTAAAACACAATAGGACCAGAAATAGCAATGAAATAAGGTAGGAGTGAATCAGAGCTGGAGGAGAGAGTAGAGTGCTGCCCTTTAGGAGAGAGCAAGAGACATGTATGTGAGTAAAGGTTACTCTGGGAGGCCATTAGCTTTCCTAAAAGGATGGGTTTTAAGGCACTTCCTAAACGATTGAAGATTGCAAAAAAACATGCAGATAACCTGTGATTGGATGACTCGAGACAAGGTGGTACAGCAGTTAAAGAAAATTAATGTAATTAAAGTTCAGGGTCCTGACGGTATTCACCAACGAGTACTTTAGGAGCTGAGTGGGGAAATAAGTGAACCTCTGTATTTAATCAGGTATTGTACCAGATGATTGGAGGAAGGCAGATGTTGTTCCTATATTTATATAAAAGGGTTCAAAATCCTTGCCTGGAAATTATAGACCTGTGAGCTTAACTTCTGTGAATGGGAAAATATTCAAAGGGCTTTTCAGGAATTCATTGGGAAGAACTTTTTTATCAGCATGGTTTTATGAAACATAGGTCATGCCAAACTAACTTAATTGTATTCTACGAAGAATTAAGTATTACTATAGATCAGGGTGTTGCAGTGGATGTTATCTACTTGGATTTTGCCAAGGCATTTCATATGGTTCCTCACCATAGGTTAATCTTCAAACTAAGACAAATTGGTCTAGATGAATATATTCTTATTCTTGGGTAGAACATTGGCTTAAGGATAGAGTTGTCATTAATGGTAAATTTTCAAGCTGGTCAAAGTGGTAAATGGTGTCCCTCAGGGTTCTGTTTTGGGACCACTTCTATTTAACATATTTATAAATGATCTTGCAATAGGCATTGAAAGCCATATTTTAGTGTTTGCAGATGACAAACCTTTGTAAAATAATAAAATGTGAGCAGGATATTGCTTTGCTGCAGAGGGGTTTAGATAGATTGGGGTACTGGGCAATAAAATGGCAGATTCAATTTAATGTTGAGGAATGCAAAGTTATGCACTTCGGGGTCAAGAATGCACAAGCAACTTACACCCTAAATAGTAGTGAATTAGGGATAACCACACACAAAAAAGATTTGGAAACTGTTATAGACAACAAATTAGGCAGCAATATGCAATGTCAATCTGCAGTTGCTAAGGCCAGTAAGGTTTTGTCATGTATAAATAGGGGCATAAATTCTCGGGATGAAAATATAATTTTGCCTCTTTATAAATCGCTGGTAAGACCACACCTTAAATATGCTGTGCAATTTTGGGCACCTGTTCTAAAAAAGGATATCATGGCACCAGTGGTATATTTAGGATTTGTGCTGCCCTAGGCAGGATAGTGCTCGGACACTCCCCCCCAATTTAAATTTTCCCCACCCCTTCCTGTTAAGGCTGCTCTTTGACTGACACACGCTCACGCACTGACAGACGCACACACTTATTGACAGACGCATACACTCATTGACAGACACACACTCTCATATACACTGACAAACAATGACATACACACACTATTACTTGGACACACACTGACAGATGCACACACACTGACAGACGCACGCACTCACTGACATATGCACACACTCACTGACCGACACATACACACTCACTGACACACACATACTTACAGACACATACACACACACTTATAGACACATACACAAATATACATTTCCCCCAACACTCACAAATTATTATTTTAATTATTATTCATTATTATTATTTTTATATTTTAATTTTGGGAATGCTGGAGTGGATTACTTACCTGCGGTCAGGGCCAGACTGGGAACTAAAAGCAGCCTTGGAAAAAAATTCTATACCAGCCCAATAATGCGTTGTGCCAGCATAGTTTGCTGATATAGAGGGTAAAAAAAATAACTTAAAATTTAAAACTATTACTCCAACGAAAAAACGGATATAGGACTTCAAAATAAACAAAAGAGCACCTTTATTTTACGCAGACATACATTTGCATGTAATCATTGTTTCAGGACAACTACTTTGGCCTATTAAGGACATTTTAGTATCTTGTTCATTTTGAAGTCCTATGGGTGCACTCTTCACTTTTAATATGTTATTGTGCATGAGTATGCAACCAGCAACAAGACTGGGCCAATACGTGCTCATTACATATATATATTAATGACATTTATGTGTGTATTATGCATATATAAATGTATATTAATATATTATAGGCATAATTATATATGTTACTAATACACACATCAATATACATGCATATATATATATATATGTGTGTGTGTGTATTACTGTCAGTATCACATCAATTTACGTCTATTACGTTAACCTAAGTTATTATTTTGATATTGGTTTTCCACTATTCACTTGCAATTTTGCACATATGTTATATTGGGTGTGTTTATATTGTGTATCCACTCCCTGTTTTTGCACTATTCAATGCACTATTTGCACTTTTAATTTTTAAAGGTACAGCGCACCTTTTTATCTGTATTTTCTGTATGGTGTTTTGTGAGCTTGTACACTCTTAGATGCTGCTTTACCTTTATTATCTTAGTACTTATATTAATATTATGCACTTTTAGTGCCTTTTTTGCTTGCTTGTTTTTTAATATGATAACATTAGGCAAATATATTCGGGCCAGTACAAGCCATTATCTGGAAATCTATTCATAAACAAGGCTATACATAGGACACAAGGTCACGCATTTAGGCTGGAAGAAAGGAGATTTAATCTAAGGCAAATGAAAGGTTTTTTTTTACAGTAAGAGCACTAAGGATATGGAATTCTCTGCCTCCAGAGGTGGTTTTATCAGAGTCCATACAGATGTTTAAACAACAATTGGATAAATACTTTCAAAAACATAACATACAGGGGTATAATTTCTAATTAGTGGGGTAATAGCTGCTTGATCCAAGGAGATATCTGACTGCTGTTTTGGGGTCAAGAAGGAATTTTATTCCTAGTTTGTTGCAAAATTGGCGGTGCTTCAGACTGGGTTTTTGCCTTCAACAGCAAAAACACATGTGAAGAAGGCTGAACTTGATGGACGCAAGTCTCTTTTCAGCTACGTAAGAATGGGGTACATTGACGTAACTACACCCCATTATTTTTGCTGTGGTGACGTGTTTAAAAAACAAACAAAAAACTTTTACATCCTGTGAACGTTGAAATTGCTGTTTAGAGAATGAGTGAGTGTCCTGGATCTTGTATGGTGTATGAATTGGCCCCAGAAGCACCCCTATAATGTATACATGTTCAGGTAAGTGCAGCCCTCTTGTTTATGTTTATATATATATATATATATATATATATATATATATATATTAATGGATTATTAATGGATTATTAAATTATTGTGGATTATTCCATCTTCAATATTTTTTAGATTTAGTTTTAAAATCTGTTTAAGCAGCACATACTGACAATATAATTGGTCACTTTAACAAATACTATCACTCCCAATCCCAAGGGGGCCAATGGCAAATATAAATATATATATATATATATATATATATATATATATATATATAGTCAATACATTGTTAAACACAGATCTGCACACCTCAGTCAAGCTATAAGACTTGCTTTTCTTACAGAAATCTCACATTTGCAATGATGATACTACTGCAAGGGATTCTAGGTGGGTATATGCAAAGTACAACAAAGAGTTCCACAAAGAATCACATTGTTGCCTCATTGCACTTGAAACATGGATTCCTTGGAGTTTAAGTCCGTTGTATACAACAGCTTTAAAACACAACTCAGGAAGAAATACAAAGCTGCTGTTAATGCAACTCATCAGCATGATGACGGTTACTGGCTTGCTATTGAAGCTTGGCCGTTACTTGCGGAGCACATGCCAAGAAAGTTATGGAAGGTAAAAAAGGGATTGCAATTTATATTGAGAGAGAACTATAATTAAACACCATATAGTGGCTGATGGCTGAAAACTAGTCTTACATTTCTTTTAACACTGCCTCTTTTCACCATGGCACTAAATAATCTAGTTACATGAGACATTTCATTTGTCAGTACATTAGAAATGTAACACTACAGTGACAACAATACCTATAAGGTTGCGCGATCTCTAACAAGCCTGTATGTGCATGTCTCATAATAAAGTTACTTTAAATCATTTTATGCCTTGTGGTAAACATTGACAGATGTCATCCATAATTTAGCAATGAACATAATATTATCAGTAGAAGCACAAAGTCTATGTTGAATCTTGGTGTGTCAGCGATAAGATGTTAAATGAAGCTAACTCGGACTGTTTGCGTTATGGTTGACAGACGGCACAGGGTAATTGTAAGAAAGCATGGTGAAGGGAGAATGCATTTATTTCACTTCACAGATATAACGGGTAGAAATAAACTTTACATCTTATACTGTACCCTTTTTAATGCTATAAAGCAAAACCATTTATAAAACACATCCTTCCTGATAATTGTATGCATATGAATTTTACTACAACATTTTAAACATTTGTTGGAAGAACATTTAAGAAAGCCTGAAACTATAACCTTCAGCTGAAAAACATTCTAACAACTCAACATAAGCATTCAATTAACCACCACCTACAGTGCAAACATTTCTTTGTCACAGAGTCAATTCCCATGTCCATGACAGCTGGCTGACGGTGAACTCTAGACTTGGATGTTTTCACGTTTTCTAAGGGTGCCATCGTGTCAAGCTCACAAGTAGCAATATTAGGACACTTTAATTCCTTTATGAATGATTTTGTTTCACACACCGAAGTTCATAGATAACTAAAGCAAATTTGGCATAACTGGCGTGTATATTTAACCATAATTCCCTAAATCTAATTTAGCAAACCCACATTTATTACAAAAAAAATTCAAAGGAAATAGTTTTACTGTTTAGTTAAGTAAACATTCTACTACTACAAAGATACTACCGGGATAGTACATTTTAACATGCTTTTAAGAAGTGGATATATGATAGGGTAATGTACTAAAGTGAGAATTCAAAGTCAATTTCCATTTAAGTCCAGAGTAGCTGAACTAAAAGTATAGCTAACTTGGAGAATTTGTTCCAGTTGGGCTATTTTAACTCCTAAATTTAAAATTCACTTTCAAGAAGCATGGGGTACTCATTATGTTACTACAATACAGATCTCTTCTCTCTTTATCAGACACCAAAGGCTAAGAGGCAGAGATAAAGACGATAATGTCACAAGTCGCTGTTTATAAACACATGGTTGTCACTTATACGAAGCTTCCCGTAGCACAGTCCAGGACAGTTTTCTGACACACCAATACTGCATACATTAGAGCAGGCTTCCCCAAACTCCGGCCCTCCAGATGTTTTTGAACTACAACTCCCATGATTCTCAGCCTATCTATTTCATTCATAAAACTATGGGAGTTGTAGTTCAGCAACACCTGGAGGGCCAGAGTTTGGGGAAGCCTGCATTAGAGCATGTATGTTTAACAAAAATCTAGACCTGCCCATTATACACTTTTGATGTTTCTGTTTTCTTTCTGACCAATTTCTGCTCTGTGACCTCTTGTAACTGCTTCAGTAAAACAAGCACAGAACAACCCAGACTCTGTTATGGCAATCGATTGAGTCTTGTATTTGTACTACACATTTTTTTACAACAGCAAATGTCATAAATATTAGATATGACTTGCCCAACCAAGATTGTGTTAGTCAGCTTGCTTCTAGCTTCAGTATGCAACAAATTCATGTGTTCTTCATTGTACAGTGGAATATGGTGCTTTACAAATAAATCATTATATTCCCTATTGAAGAAACTGTGCAGATCCAAGCAGTTCAAACTCTTATACTATTTACTTTGGTTGTTCTACACTGTACATATATATTTCAATAAAACCACAAGGCCAGGTGCATTTTACATAAGCAGCTGCTTCCTTATACCAAAAAAAAAAATGAGAATCCCACTAGGATCTAGTCGAACTATTGAAATCTTTAAAACTGATCTCACGGTATTCTTGGTGTAGTTCGAACTCTGAATTCATACAGATCATAATAAAACAAAACATTTTGATTCATTCAGAATGGGACACGTGCATAAAATAACTATTTACGTGTACAAAACTAAATATTTTTTTTCCATTTACTGTTTAGAAAAATAAACTATTTCCATAATTTTTAATGCATTATCTACATACCACCTGGTATATTATACAAAAAGCAACTTGAAGAATAGGCAACAATAAATATCTGTATGTGCACATTGTAATGGTGAGCAACATAACAATCAGTCACCGAGTAAGGTTTTGATTAAATGTATGTTTATGGAATAAGAGATGCTAGGGGCTATATAAACTCCTTTACACTTTACTCATTGACTTGGAATGTCTAACCACAATTCCCTGATGCCATTACCTAACTATTGCAAGGATGAAAAAACTGCATAATTTCATCGGAGGTCAGCCAACGAGTTATCACAATGATTCTACATCTGTTCAGTAATAAATCAACATAGAAAAATATTTTTTGCATTTATATACTACTTTCTACAACTCTGTAAAATAACTATTCTAGCACCAGAGGGGAAGCTGTGCAACACAAACCCTGTCACTGAAACTATCAATATAGCAGTAAATGTTATTGAGGTTGACCACATTTCAACTCACGCCTGCACTACAATTGTTATTTTGGACGACAAAACATTTCTGCAGCTCTTTGCATTTCACACTGTGACATCGTATGGGCAAACGATATTTCCATGTGACCATAGAGCATCCTGTGAATGCCATACAACTGTTAGTCCAAGAGATACTCTATACAGCAACAGCAACATAAGATTGAATCTAGTTACATCTAGCAAGTTAATGTAAGACTTGCAGAGGGAGGACATACTCTTTACACAAAGCACTTTAATAAGCTAAAGCTTTAAAATTTGGCTAACTTCTAAATTGGATAATTCTGTGAAGACTGTCAGAATTTACCATGGCGAAAATTGACATTTTTTAGACCTCTTTTAGAACATTTTCAAAAATACAATGAAAACAAGGACATTAAAACATCACTTTTTAATTAATTAAAAAACTCAAGGTTATTCATTAAATGGTACTCCAAACCCGTAAAGCACTTTAGCTTTCTGATAAGTTTTAAGTGTTAAGAATTTGCCCTTTTTTTAATTTTGGAAATAGTGCAGATTTCAATAGAAAGTGACACTTTTATAAATTATATATACAGAGATCTGCAGTTGTTGCAAGCAGTTTTTAGATATAACTCAGAAAAAAATGCATAATTAAATGAATGCAAGTTTTCCATTGGGGTATATCTACTAAATGGTGATTTTTATTTATTTTGTATTTGGGCAGTGGAGTGTCCATTTAAACACCAGATTTTGTCCCGATGGACAAAAATAGTGGAAAATGATCAAATTCTGACCGGAATGGTAATTCTAATTTTTACTAAAGCCAATTCCAATAAAATGGACTCTGGATTAAAATTGGTGCTTTCGCCTCTGAATCCTATACAAAGTCTACATTCTCAATATTGTATTAATTACAGAATTGGATTGCATGTATTTCAGATACGCCATGACGCTAAAACAGGTTGTACAGCATCTCATCCATAATGGACACATATCCATTCTATGTAGTTCTATTTAGCATCTTTCAAAGTTTGCAACATTAAAGAGATGAGCTGAATATTGCTAGCTTTTCAAAGGCATGATTTATCTAGGGAATCCCTGATCACCCAGTGAGTCATTTAAGAAGCATGTTATCTAATAAAATAATGCTGGTTAAGGTTTAACTTTTACAAGTTCAGCTAAAATGTAACTAACATGCTGTAAAGAAAAACTGAAAAGCAAATTAGCAAAATTGCATGTTTGAAAAAATGAAAACGGAGTGATTACGTATGAAGGGATATATTTAGCTGCAGTAAAGTCAATTATTACGCTCAATATTTTTTTTTCCTGAGGTCTTTTATGCTAGGGTAGGGCTGGTAGAAAAGGTAAATAATCAGTTGTTGAACATCTTCAACTCCCATCATGCTTTGCAAGCCTCCCGTGTACTACACTAGGAGAAAAATACAATCGGCACCCAAAAATTTAAATAGGAAAATTATTTATTACTCATTTTCAAACGACTTAAAGGAACACTATAGTGCCAGGAAAACATACTTAACAGGTTGTTTAGTGCCCTGAGGGTGCCCCCACCCTCAGGGACCCCCTCCCACCGGGCTCTAGGTGGAGGAAGGGGTTAAACTTACCTCTCTCCAGCGCCGGACGGGGAGCTCTCCTCCTCCTCTCCTCCTCTTCAGCTGAATGCGCATGCGCGGCAGGAGCCGCTCGCGAATTCAGCCAGTTCATAGGAAAGCACTCACAATGCTTTACTATGGACGCAAGCGTCTTCTCACTGTGAAAATCAAAGTGAGAAGCGCGGAAGCCCTCTAGCGGCTGTCCATGAGACAGCCACTAGAGGCTGGATTAACCCATAGGTAAGCATAGCAGTTTCTCTGTTTATAGAAAAATGGGTTAATCCTATCTGGACCTGGCACCCAGACCACTTCATTAAACTGAAGTGGTCTGGGTGCCTATAGTGGTCCTTTAATGCATTTGTATTTAGTGATACATACAGTGTTATCATATGTCTATATAATTCTGCAATATATTTTCTAAATTAAATAACTGTGCTTTTAAGGACACTATGTGACTCATAGAATAGGTCCTTATAACCTAGAGAGTGAGCTATTTGGATTTGTTTACTAAAGTCTGAATGGGCCCAAGACTAGATCCTATGTTGAACAACAAATAAATATCTGGGTCAAGCTGGAAAAATTCTGAGGCTAAAATCCAGTCTACATTCTCAATATTGTATTAATTACAGAATTGGATTGCATGTATTTCAGATATTGGCCCCTCTGGATAATAATAATTTGGCATTTGTATGCCTGCAAATTTGTTCCAAGTAAATTTCATTTTATTAGAGTAATCATTATTTTGCAATCTGCTCGGTGCCACTTGTTTTACCATTAAATACCATGGATTCCTGGAGGATTTTATACAAAACTCAGATAAATTTATTTCAGGTGACGTGAATCCAGTGAAACTTTGTGTGTGATAAATATGAAAATCCTGCATTTTATATGGGATTTGTCTCTGATACTGACACACACTGTAATACTGACACACACTGACAGACACACTGTGAAAGATATTCTGAAACAGACACACACACTGACGGACATACTGAAACAGACACACATACTGTGACATACACAGTGACAGACACACAGACCGACATTATGACACACACAGACATACTGACACACTGTGAAAAGCACACTTACAAACACCATGACACATATTCTGTGAAAGATATTCTGACACAGACACGCACACTGACGGACATACTGAAACAGACACACATACTGTGACAAACACAGTGGCAGACACACAGACCAACATTATGACACGCTATGACAGGCACACTTACAAACACACTGACAGACACACAAACAGACATACTGACACATCCACATACAGATAAACATAATGACAAACACAAAGATATACTGAAACACTGTGAAAGACACACTGGCAGACATACTGAAACAGACACACAATGTGACAGACACACTGACATATTGAAACAGACACACACTGTGACAAATACACTGAAAGACACGTTGACACACACATACTGAGATACACACAGATGTACTGACACACTGACACAGACACACACACTGTGACAGTCACACTGACAGACATACTGAAACAGACGCACTATGACAGACACACTGGCAGACATACTGACATACACTGACAGACAGACATACTGAAACACACACTGACAGACATACTGACACATTGACAGACATACTGAAACAGACACACACACTGTGACAGACATACTGACACAGACACACATATTTCTGAGTTAGTTTTCTTTGAAAACTAGCTTATACTGTCTGAAGTATTTTTCCTACTCTTTACTTTCTTTGACCAAAGGAGGAGCTTAAGTCAGCTCCATTTCCGGTGTCAAGGAGAAGGGTGAGTACTTTCTTTGACACAGGAAATGGAACTGACTTAAGCTCCTCCTTTGGTCAAAGAAGGTCAAGCATAGGAAAAATATTTAAGACAAAGTAGTTCCTAATTTATCTTATGTATTAAAGAACACTAGCTCAGAAATAAAGAAAAGAAGAACAGATTCTGAGAGAGAAAGAGAAGAGGAAACAATATGAGAAAGGCAAGTTCTCACTTCAGTAAATAAACTTGTTGGTCTAAATATCAGGTTATCTCAAATTCCATTATTTTCCTGTCTCCATTGTCATCATGTCTCTTAGTCTTTACATGGAATGGGTGCACTCAGGTCCAGAGTGAGCTGGACTCGTGGGTATATCTGGGAGTCAAAATCACCTTCATTTCTTGCTTCCTTATTGTCAGTACAGTCCATCTTTGCCAATTTGCATTACTCTTATTATGAATTGATACACTAGAGCAGGCATAGGCAACCTTCGGCACTGGAGATGTTTTGGACTACACCTCCCATGATGCTTTGCCAGCATTATGGGTGTAAAAACATTATGGGGGATGTAGTCCACAACATCTGGAGTGCCGAAGGTTGCCTATCCCTGCACTAGAGCATCAATTAAGCATCTCATTAACTGTTATACACAAAGTGCTTATAACACCATCAGTCTCAAGAACTGTCCTGAAATCGAAAGCAAGTTGATCATCAGGGATCTATAGGTACACATGGGACACTTACAACACAAGAAAAATTATTTGTGTGCTTTTATATAATGTGTGTGGCCATGTACTAAACAAAGGAATAGTATGCATGTCTCAATGGGTCTGGGTCTGAGATTGGAATAATATAAATATATCTGCAATTTGCTATGATAATGTACATTTACAATATATACAATACAACAAGGTAAAATGTGTCTTTCGCCACAGCAGCTTGAGAAGTATTTTAATCAAATTTCACACATTGCTCCGTTTTAGAAGGGAAGTGGTTATGTGACTAATTAGGAAATTTAGACACATTTAAAAGCTTTAGATGCCGTTTCTGTTATGAAGACACTGACAATGTGAGTCAATCTCCTTTTTTGGTATCACAAAGAAAACCATATTTTTCTCTATTATACACCCACAGTACTCTTGGCACATGGTATATATACTTTACAGTTGGGACTCAAAGCTTTATTATAATTTTAGGCATTATAACCTAGAGTGTTCAAGGTATCTCTGTGCTGGATCTGTATATGGTAGAGTCGAAGGGACATGTGAAGATTGTTTGCTAATATACTTTAAGCATAGTTTGTGCACACCGACAATACAGAATGTTTCTTTTCGATGACCTAATTCACTGTTCCTCTTTGAATTCTTTTTTCACCGTCTATCTTTCTCAGAATGGTTGGTGTCTGTTAGAATATCATAGAACTAAACAGAAATAGAACCCACAACAAGGTGTGATGTGTATGAGTGTATCACAGATCTACACAGGATCAGAACTCACAGCAATGTGTGGTGTGTGTTTAGTTTGTGTTAGTTTGCTAGTCTTTGTTTGCTAAACAATATTTGTTCCTACTTCCTTATATCTACCATTTGCTCTGTATGCCAAGTATTAATCAACTGCCAGCATCTGCCGGATTAAATGGAAAAGCAGTGATAAATAGAAAGATGATTCATATTGTGTTATATCCAAGAAAGGTTTATTCACTAAGGTGAGAATTCAATGTGAATTGTAGACAGTATGCCAATGTAACAGAACTGGAATCATTACTGACTTTCAAATGTTTTTCAATTTAGCTATGTTAGCCTATAATTTGAAATTCAATTATCCATTTAGTGAATAACCCTGTTAGTCTTAAGGTGATATTACCCAAATTATTTTTACTAATTATCCTTAATCTTCTTAAAGGGTTACTCCAAGAACTATGACACAATGGTGCTTGGAGTTTATATGTATAGTGTAACTCCACTTCCACCATCGTCAATAGGGAGTCATTAGCCAGCCTGGAACAAGATATCAGGACTGGCTAAAGTCATTCCAATACACGGGCTCAAAGTGATCCGCTGACACTCTCAGCCAATGAATGAGTGGCGGAATCAGCACCTGGTTCCTGCGGTGCTGCAGATGTTGACAGTCGTCAACCGTACTTTAGAGCAGAGCTGGCACCCACGTCACCCAGGTAAGAGGGCAAATTGTTGCTAAACAATTTCAGGGTCATATTCCACTAGAGCGGACTATGGAGGGTATGATGCTTGGAATAACCCTTTAAACTCACAAGCATCAACAAGCCTAACCACTAAGATGTTATTTAATTAAGTGTGTTTTAGAATGTTAAGCAATAAAAGGAAGATAAAATTTTGTACATCTCTTTATGTTTAAATTAATAAACATTACAATTAGGAGTTAAATACGAACAAATATTTTACCAAGATCTTTTTAGGATTTTATTATTTAATCCAAAAATCGCGGTGGGAAAAAAGTAGAGAAAATGGGTGAAAACCCAATTATATTCAGGTTAAAATCAGTCACTTTGTGACTAGAGCGGAGTTGGAGAAATTTTCTCTACTTTGGTCTCAAGTTTTGCAATTCAATTTTCTCTTTCAACAATTCAAAGTTCAAACTCTGTTGTTTAAAGTAGATTTGTCACTTACACTTACGCACAGCACTGTAGATGTACATAGTAAGATGCATAAAATGTTTAGATCTAGTATAACATTTTTTAGTATAAAACAAGTCCATTAATTTTCGCGACAACTAGATATAGACCCTTCTCTGTTTGCTTAGCAATTATCATTTTGTTTGCTAAAATTATCTTTTTTTTCTTACTTCCTTATATCTACCATGTGGTCTACATGCAAAGTATTAATCAACGGCCAGCATCTGCCCAATTAGATGGAATAGCAGTGATAAATAGGATGAACAGAGAAGTAGCAGAACAGAGATCATATTGTGTTACACCCAGGACAGGTTTATTCGCCTAAATGAGAATTCTATGTGAATTTTACACAGTAGGCCAATGTAGCTGAACTGAAAGCATAACTGACTTGTAGATATTTTTTTCCAATGTAGCTATTATGGCCTATAATTTGAAATTCACTGATTTCTCACTTCAATGAATCACCCTGTTAGTCTCATATAAAAGCAATTTAGTGATGGCCAGTGGCTGAATAGGAATGACTAGAGTTAATGGGGAATCCATTATTTAAATATTGACCATACACTCATGCCAGCTGTTAGGTAAGGAAGACATGCTGAAAATGTATTTTTCTTTTACATTACTGCTACAAATAAAAATTACAACCAGGCCCCACTCGCTGTGTGTAAATAACTCTGTGATACAAATTAAACTATTAGGGTGAATAGATGTGAATTCAAAATGAATTTCAAATGTAGGCCAAAACATGTCAATTAATCTGTGATTTCCTGGTATATGACCAGGGCTGGATTTCCCATTAGGCCAAGAAGGTACCTGCTTAGAGGGGCCTGACCACTAGGGGCGCCTGTTTAAGCACAAATGCTGTGCCTCAGTGATGCACACTCTGTAACCACTCATTCAGCTTTACTATGAATCTTAGAGGACAAGACATAACAGGGTGAGTACTTTGTGAATAACACTTAAAGCTACAGCACTCAATGCCTAAATCTGAAAATAAACCCTTTACCTTAATCATATATTTAACATCTCTTAAAAACAAAACATCTCCAGTGCTAAATTTAATCCAATTCTAATCCGAAACTCATTAGTCCTAAAACACACCCTGCACCCAAATGCTAAATCTAATCCCACTCTTACCCTAAACGCAATAATTCTAAAAAGCCCCTGAAGTTCAGGGCGTGAACTACAACTTTAACCTCTCTCAAGCTCTTATTGTTAGTTATACTAAAGACCCTATGTAATCTCATGCTGATGTTAACCCCTCTAAAACCTTAACCCTTCTTTACCCTAACCACTTCCAAAATTATCTTTAACCTGTGTGCATTTACAAAGCTGCATACACTCACTGTACTCACAGATTCAAACACACACACACCTTTCTCAATGACAAATTGAATACTTGTAATTTTAGCAGATGTCAAACAGTATATAAATCAAAATCAACAGTTACAGCAGTGATGGCTACCTTTGGCACTGTAGAGATCATTATGCTCAGCCAGCCAAGGGATTAACTGCAAGGCAACGTTAGGCGGCCCACGGGTTATACGAGGACTCCGGAACACTGAGCCTGGGGCCCTGTTGGATCTTAATCCTTCTCTGCAGCCGGCTCACTGTTAGTCAGCCAATTTTCAACTTGTCTATTTTCATACTTGTTAACTTTCCCGAATCTGAAAGGAGAGTCCCAATTGTAGGCCTTCATCCTACCATCCCAGGTTAATTTTTTTTTTTATATATAGATATTAACAAGTAATACTCACATAGATAGCCATCTACAAGAGTTATATTGAATATGTCTACCTGAATAGAAGATCCCATGTATTGTGCCTGAAACCTTTTTTATTTATTTATAGTTATTTACTAATGTGGGACTTCAAAGTGAAATTTAAGGTCCCAGCAGCCAAAATGGAAGCACAACTGACTAACTCAAGTGAATTAAAGTGGATTAAAAATTAATGTAAAATTTAAGGCCAGAGCAGCCGAAACAGAATGTATAGATGGCATTTCCAGCTTGGCTATTTTCACCTTTAATTTTAAATTCACCTTGAACCCTCACTTTAGTGAATAAGCCATTTTGTGTCCTTTTCTTCTATATCTTTCTCTCGCTGGGTTTATCCCCCCTACCCCACCATCACAAATTTAAATATTTCCCGCCATACTGTGTTGTCCTTTTTATAATAATTTTATCTTCCTTTACCAAAGCATTAGCTGAAATGTCAGTATAGAGATAACTATGCTAAATAAGAATGTAGCATTAATTAGCAGGCACATTATGTTTTAATGAGGATGATTTTTTTATATATTACATGTAGAACACAATATATCAGTAAAATATCAACTGTCCTGTGGCAAATGAATCTACAGAGCAACACAAAGATTTGCAGGTGACGGTATAGGCATACTCCCAAATGCTGAGGATGTGGGCTGTCATAAAGAGCTTGAGCAATAGCAAAATGGGCAACTTAACCCCTGCTGGCTGACCAAATATTACCAGCCCACCCCTTCAAACACTTAAGTGCTTAATTTGAAACGTTCGTAGAGACAAACTGGCTTTCACCAGAAGTGTTGACTCTGTATTAATAATAGCAATACTGTGGTTTTAATGTTTCTGAGAAACAAGACTGCCTGAACGTGATTTGCAGGATTCAGTTTCTCTACCTCAGTTGTGGTTACCCACTGCCATTGTATATGTACCAGGATACGAGTAAATTCTCTAACATTCTGTGATAGCACGCAAAGCTACTACATATTTGTTTAAAATGAACATGTAGTCTGGGTGAATTTATACTTTATTTTTTTTATTAACCGTATTAACAATAGTTTATGTCTCTTTACAAGAGAATCTAACAATTTTTATCCTATCAAATGATCTTAAATGTAAATTTTCTGTGATATTTAATCACCACTCATTATTTATTATTTTTTTAAATCTGCAAATTCACAGAGAGTGTCTGTATATATAAAACAGTCTGAGACAGTTTTCTTTCCAGCCATGGAACCATTGTGTATGCTGGCTGATTTAAGTTGGCATGATTCTGACAATGGAATTATATTGATTAAAGGAACACTACGAACATCATCACCACTACAGTGTGCAGTAGTGGTTATGGTGTCAGGAGTGCGCTGGCACCCTACATTATAAGTAGTCATGTAGCTGGAGAACAGTTTGACTTTTTACTTGGGGTCTGCGGTGAGCCACTCCCTGCCTCCAGTACTTCCGAGAGAGAGCTAGAAGCATCAGGTGATCACTCTGCTTACTTCTCTTCCTCACTAGACATCACGGACGAGTCCTAGCTTCCTCTGCCAATGCCCAATCCAATTGGGGATTAGCAAGCGAGGTGAGTGTCACTCGCACATCCAAGCTTCCTCATGGGAAAGCATTGAATCAATTCTTTCCTATGTGGAGTTGGTTGTCATGTGACCGAATTTTAATCGGCCAGTGCCTCGTCAGCGCCTCTAGTGGCTGTCAGCAAAATGACAGGAGCACTGCACCCAGATAACTTCCTTGATTTGAAGCGGTCTGGTTGACTTTAGTGATCCTTTAAAAATATGAAACTAAAAAACATAAAGAAAGTTTTATGGGTTTTTTTTTGTTTTTTTTAAGTGCTTGCTTTTTTATGTCCTTTTTAGAAAGACAGTTCACTTAATGCTACTAAAGACTTATTAGTTAGTTCTGAGGAACCTAGTCACATAACCACAATCTCTAAAAGGAAACCACACTCTTAAAGCGATTTGCTACTATTTAGTCAAAACTAAGCTTCTTTTATCATGATTACAATCAAAATATTCTCATTATTAGGTTTAGTTTATCTATAATGCAGATCATCCTGTGGAATAATTAAAAGCAGAACCGGTTTTCATAAACTAATAAAAATATATATATATATATATATATATTTACAGGCAGGTAAATGACAATACCTTAGTGAGTTCATTTGGTTCACTTCCTTCTTCCACGACTACTAGCTGAGCCCTTCCTTTCCTCTCGTTATCACGAATTCCATTAGCAACCTGTGCAGCCTTGAAGCGTTCATACTTATTGCACGATGAACCGCACCACTGATAAATCACCTGGAATGCAGAGACAGAAATTACAGTTGAATATGGCTTGGCTTAGTTTTTATGGGTTGTTTTTAAAAAAAGGAGAAGTCCATTATCTGGAATTTACACCGTTGAATAAAACATTGAAGCCTTGTATTGACTTTTTTTTTTCTGAGATTTAGCAAATGGTATCGTAATTCGGTTCAGACAAGACAAAGCCAGAACAAACCTGGCAAATGAAGAGATTATATAAAAACATGGTTTAATTTCTCCTCTTCTCTGTACGCTTTCTCTATGCTGACTCCCAAGAGCAAAGTAGAGAGTTTATAACAATGATAGACAAGGAATTAAGATGAATGCACCCAGTTGCATGATAAAGAGATATGGGTTTCTACCACTAACCTTATTTTTCACACTTTACAAACACTTGTTTCTTAAATATAGGATTATGTAAATCGCATATTGTAAAATCCTCAGAAGTGACGGTTTTCCTTTAAATTACTCCAGGCACCGTAAGCACCCAAGTCTTTCCAATGCAGTACAGTGAAAAGTCTTTGCAAGACAGGCGATCTGAGCAATTGCCTGCGTCTTCAGTTAAACAAGGAAGTAATAGGACCGCTTGTATGATTTACAGCTTGGGTGGTGTAACAAGGTTAATTTATAAAAGTGCCAGTTTCACAGTCTTCACCTATAATGCACTTCAGCAAGGTAAAGTGCTTCAGGGGTCTGGAATGTCCCTTTAATTCTGTGAATAAAATATGTCTTGTTGCCTGCATGCACAGCATGTTGGGAGCAGATGATCAATGGCAGCACGCCCCACCTCGTCCTAAATCCTTAACTCAGTCTATCATCTGGGGCACACTTTACAAACCAGCAAGGCCTAATGACAACACTGGAGAAGGATTGGGCTGCGGGGTGAAATTGTTTTTTTCCTTTCCTTTTTTTTTTTTTTTTTTAGCAAAGTACTTCAATCATAAAACTATGTTTTAGTTAAACACTGTTTTTGGTTGGAAGAATTGTCAATGGAATACAGAATACAATGTATACTATTATTTACATATATTTCTATTTACCTTGAAAATGTGGACTAGATGACTTTATTCAGAATAAACTACAACATCTAAGGACCTGATGTAATTAATAGAAAGTATTACCAGGTATTAATACAATGACTGAATGTCAAGTATTTCCTGGAGAGTCCATTCAACACAATACATTTACAATGTTACTTATGAAAACATTACAAACTATTTAATATTAGCAGCTACTATTCTTTCAAATGAAAATGCAGAGATGTTGGTCTTTTCAGATAATGAGGGATAGTATTATACTAGAAGGTTATTTCACAATACCATATCACAATGATGGGTATTGTAACCACATTGCAATATGAATTATGCAGAGTGTTCCATTTGTAGAGACGGATTAGTGTTAGAAATGCATATATTACATCCTATTGTCAATGACTTACATTCGCATTTCATATTCATAACTTCCTTAGTATGGTATTTAAACAAGATTATTTCTTAGCCCTTGACTACCACATGTTTTCGTTAAAATAATAAGCAATACATGTGGAGGTACAGCTAGCATGTAAGCGGTTGTAGATAAATACAAAAAATACTATTATGTACATTTGCACAGTTTAATTAAAGTTGTTCACCCTTTACAGAAATGTTGGAGAGACAAAATCTAATAGAGATTATACGGTTATCTTTTGCAATATTTTGGACAGGTTTTTTCCACTTACAGGACAACAATATGAAAAAAAATTATCAAGTGCCCTGTTTATGGATCTTTGCAAGAATCTGCTGGTATCCCTTTGAAATACAGCTATCCAAAAGTGCCACCTGAATATACAAATACTAACTTAAAATGTGCATTTTTACCACATATTGTAAAAACAGTTAGCTGGCATCAACCAGGGAAATTCAGGTTGCTATTTGAGTCTAAGAATTAGCTCTGCAGAGTGCCCAGTAGTCTTCATCATCCACAGGTTGCTAAAATGAAGCCCTGTACATATGAACCATTTAAACTCTTGTACAGTTTATATATACACTGCTCAAAAAAATAAAGGGAACACTTAAACAACACAATGTAACTCCAAGTCAAATCACACTTCTGTGAAATCAAACTGTCCACGTAGGAAGCAACACTGAGTGACAATCAATTTCACATTATTATTATTATTATCGCCATTTATATAGCGCCAACAGATTCCGTAGCGCTTTACAATATTATGAAAGGGGATTTAACTATAAATAGGACAAATACAAATAAACTTACAGGAACAATAGGTTGAAGAGAACCCTGCTCAATCGAGCTTACATTCTGTAGGAGGTGGGGTGCTGTTGTGCAAATGGGATAGACAACAGGTGGAAATTATAGGCAATTAGCAAGACACCCCCAATAAAGGAGTGGTTCTGCAGGTGGTGACCACAGACCACTTCTCAGTTCCTATGCTTCCTGGCTGATGTTTTGGTCACTTTTGAATGCTGGCGGTGCTTTCACTCTAGTGGTAGCATGAGATGGAGTCTACAACCCACACAAGTGGCTCAGGTAGTGCAGCTCATCCAGGATGGCACATCAATGCGAGCTGTGGCAAGAAGGTTTGTTGTGTCTCTCAGCGTAGTGTCTAGATCATGGAGGCACTACCAGGAGACAGGCCAGTACATCAGGAGACGTGGAGGAGGCCATAGGAGGGCAACAACCCAGCAGCAGGACCGCTACCTCCGCCTTTGTGCAAGGAGGAACAGGAGGAGCACTGCCAGAGCCCTGCAAAATGACATCCAGCAGGCCACAAATGTGCATGTGTCTGCTCAAACTGTCAGAAACAGACTCCATGAGGGTGGTATGAGGGCCCGACGTCCACAGGTGGGGGTTGTGTTTACAGCCCAACACCGTGCAGGACGTTTGGCATTTGCCAGAGAACACCAAGATTTACAAATTCGCCACTGGTGCCCTGTGCTCTTCACAGATGAAAGCAGGTTCACACTGAGCACATGTGACAGACGTGACAGAGTCTGGAGACGCCGTGGAGAACGTTCTGCTGCCTGCAACATCCTCCAGCATGGCCAGTTTGGCAGTGGGTCAGTAATGGTGTGGGGCAGCATTTCTTTGGGGGGCCGCACAGCCCTCCATGTGCTCACCAGAGGTAGCCTGACTGCCATTAGGTACCAAGATGAGATCCTCAGACCCCTTGTGAGACCATATGCTGGTGCGGTTGGCCCTAGGTTCCTCCTAATGCAAGACAATGCTAGACCTCATGTGGCTGGAGTGTGTCAGCAGTTCCTGCAAGATGAAGGCATTGATGCTATGGACTGGCCCGCCCATTCCCCAGACCTGAATCCAATTGAGCACATCTGGGACATCATGTCTCGCTCCATCCACCAACGTCACATTGCACCACAGACTGTCCAGGAGTTGGCAGATGCTTTAGTCCAGGTCTGGGAGGAGATCCCTCAGGAGACCATCCTCCACCTCATCAGGAGCATGCACAGGCGTTTTAGGGAGGTCATACAGGCATGTGGAGGCCACACACACTACTGAGCCTCATTGTGACTTGTCTTAAGGGCATTACATCAAAGTTGGATCAGCCTGTAGTGTGTTTTTCCACTTTAATTTTGAGTGTGACTCCAAATCCAGACCTCCATGGGTTGAAAAATTTGATTTCCATTTTTTTATTTTTGTGTGATTTTGTTGTCAGCACATTCAACTATGTAAAGAACAAAGTATTTCAGAAGAATATTTAATTCATTCAGATCTAGGATGTGTTTTTTTTTGTGTTCCCTTTATTTTTTTGAGCAGTGTATATATATATATACACACACACACACATTTAAACTTGCTATATTGGTCACATAGGAGTAGATTGCAACTCTCAGAGAGAATTTTGTTCTATGAGAGTCAAAATCAGCGCAAGATGAAGATATGTTACATGGATTTAAATGATATGAATGTGCTAATGTTATAATTGAAAATATGGATTTATGTTAGTGTTTCTTTGGTCCCATTTAGATTCAGCTTCCCCTTGAACCCTCTCTGCTCCCATGAACTAAAATTATAAAGTTAAGCTCACCTTCAATACAGCGTGTCCTGGTCTTGCCACTGACAATGATCCAACTTATGCTGAGATTACCCAGATGGATCTTGGCCAGTCAATGCCACAGAGTAACACCGGTGTTGGGTACTACACCAAAAGGATTGTTCTCATAGAGAAACATTACAATACTATTCTAAGGTGAGATTTCCCTGTGATTGTAAATACTGTAAGGAAGTGCTTCTGCCTACTATTTGAGGGGCACTGACTGACAAATGTAAGCATTGTTATTTCTCAGAAACAGCAATGCTTACAGCAGTCAGCCTGCATGAACTGCATCTAGACACCAAGACTACTATATTAAATGGAAATCTAAATAACATATTAGAATCTAGCCTAATCCACAATGAATGTATCTCACAACAGCACAATAAAGGTCCAAAGATTCTGCTCCATCAAATAAGGCCCTTCAAGCCTTTTCACTTCTTGACTGCTTCTTTGTCCTTATATTTTCTTTTGCTTGAGTACATATTTTGTCATTGGGGCTCTAATTAATGAGTGTTCCTATTACTCCCCAAACTAGGAACCATCAGTAGTAAATATATAGTGAGGTTTGATTCTCTCTCCTGATTAAGATACTCTGATTCGTGCGCATGAACAATTGATCAATTTCTGTAATGATATATTTGAGTTAATTATGAAATGCACTAATATTTACATATTATTCTCATTTAGATGTATATCGACTTTGTAATATGGAAGACATATTCTACTAAATTCACAAATATTCTTTGCGTTATTTTAAAGATGCTGTATTGAATAATGGCAACACATTATGTTTTGTAGCAGCTGTTTGTACTCCTTGTAGACATTTTGGCATGTTTTACTTTTTCAATAAGGACCATAGAAGGGGCAAAATAATGGAAACTTGAAGTAGATGCGGCAAAAAACATTTCAGTGTAAATAAATGTAATTCTGTCTGATAGTAAATTATCATTCAAGCCTCAAGGTTTAAGATTATGTATTACAACATTATTGTCAACAGTGTTAAATGCCATTTCACTACCTGGGAAAATAGATCCAATAAATTCACCTCATTCCAATGTTCACTGAATATTGTTGCAAATTTCTCTCTAAACTACTTAGAGAGAGAAAGTTTAGAACACTTTTACCTGAATGACACACACTATGGAAAGTCTGATGTCACTGTACAGAATTAAATCTCAGATCATTCTATTCAGCAGGTTAACACATTGACTCATTGCAACCTATCCCCACTCATGCTCCTGTGATTTCATTAAACATGTGCCTTATCCTTGGAATTCCCTTTCTCTTACTGTCTGACTCTGAAAGTTAAATAATTATTAAGAAAGTTTTCCTTAGATAGCCTTTAAAATGAGTGTTATTAAAATGCTGACTTTTCAAAAAGAGTGCAGTACCAATACATACTTGTTGCTAGAGGCAGCAGTGGTACGGTACAGGTCACATTGATGTAATCAGGCATCTTTATAGTGTGAGGGTACAGCTGCGTGCCCCTGAACTAGTGGACAGTGAAGATGTCTGTAATGGATTGTAACTCTGAAATTAATAGGATGTACAGCCCACAACAACATCTTGAATAGAGGAACCATAAACATTAAAGCCCCTCAACTCTGGGCCCCCTAAGACAGACACAGTAGATGTGACATTTAAAACTCTGCTGTTACAAATACACTGAAATCACTGAAACTGCGCTCCTATGACCACTACTCCATTTCTGTGTTGCTCAAATTAAACACATTTTAAAGGTCTGTTTATACAGTGATGTATTATATAGATGTCAAACTCTTAATAATTTCCAAAAACCCTTTGCATAAATTAGCATGCTTAGTTTTCGGTTTCTTTGTAAAACTACCCGTTTAAAGTCAACAATATCCAAAAATGAGCACAAAAACCAAGGCAACATTACGGGTAAAAAATATATCTATTTTAATGTATTTTATAGACAAATGACAGCTGGCTATAGGTGGGAGTTGAGTGTTTAATATAATGGTAGAAGTTGACTTGGACCTTTATAACTACTGTTTTGGTGCTCTTGGGCAAACACAACATGCCATCCTACGTATCCATAAAACTGTTTATGGTAATCTCTCTACTGTCACAGGTGCCTAAAAAAATAGAGTTGTTATTTTTTTAAATAAATAATGTGGTCAAACAAAACTGGTCTGGTCTGGTCTGTAACAGAAGCTCCTGTTATTATGCTGCTATGCAAAGCAACAGGTAAAACTACCTAATCAAAACCAAGGTGTGGCATAGCTAATAATAACCAATTGACAACTTAATAATACTTTCTATTGAGCCTTTCACTTTGTAGCATTTTTAAAATACCAAATAAAAAATAGCACAAAACCCCAAACAAACAAAAACATAATGCATTGAGTTTCTCAAGAGATACAAAATTAAGCCTTCACCCCGGGGGAAAACGTGACAACCCTGATACCACACGACACGGAAGACGCCCACACCACACACTACCAACAACACGTCCCGCCGATGGACCCAGATGGGCAATGACAACACACGAACGCACGACATAAACCCCACTACCTTGACGAAGCACCCCCGTCAGGGGAAAACAACTGACTGACGGACTAAATCGCTCCACTTAAGAAACAAGAAGGGAGGCAACACAAACAGGCCTCGCTATTATCCCGATCCATCCCCCATTAACCAGAAACTCCACTGAGAAACTGACGCAATCTAAGCAGCCGATTCAGAACCATAGCATATACTACACGATGCCACACGATACTATCAGAAAGTCAGGCCGCACCCAACCACTGCACAGACTCATGTAAGGAAATCTTCATAGGCCATACTTAGCTTATACGTAAACACTACGATACCAAAACACTACAACTGGACCAAGACCTAACATTACACCAGGCGACATAAATGCACGGCAAGAACCCAGCTTTACAGGCAACGCACCCTCATTAAGACGTCAGGTGGAACTGGCCAACTACGCTGCTAAAGACGGGAAACGAGAAGGAAAACATCATCAGCACACCACGTTGTCACTCCCACACAACTCACACGTGCCAGCAATTTACACGACATACCACGCAAACTCTTACACCAAACCAGGACCTAATACACACACTAAGCGCTGAAACAAGATCACACAATGCCTATCTAACTTTGGCCTCTGCGTAGGCACATGTGTAACTATTGATATGAAACAGACTGAGCCTCTGCATAGGCACTTACATGCCAAATTTGCAAGCCCGCTAAATGTCTGCTCACATACTGTTAATGAAATAAAAACACAAAATTAAGCCTTCCGCTCAAACTCCCACTACTCCTGGGCGTCAGTAATAACTATAGTACACGTCGGCCCCAATATATACAATAAAAAACAAAGAAAAGGTTACTTGCGCACTATCCCAAATCCCTATGTCCAGTTTAAATAACTGGAGGTTTTTAGTATCACTCCAATGGCCATTAAAGTGTAAGATCACCTGTTGCATCAAGGCAAAGCTGTCAGGTGAGTTGTCCTACACTAACAGTTCATCTTGTTTCTCCTCTCTTTGAACTGATTACTGAAATCTGACCTAGGCATATCAATAACTTGTCTAGCCGGCTATCGATCATGGCATTTTTTATTGGAATATGATTATTTGTTATTCTCGGGCAAACCACTTTGCTTATGGAAATAAACTACAACCTCTACTCAAGACAAAATCAATCTATAACCAGTAATTATTGATTTAATATGCCTCAACTGAATATATTCTTTCTCTAACTTACAACAAACTCTAACATTGTTTGTTACAAAAACACAGAAATGTGAATTTAACGCCTTAAAGGACCACTATAGTGCCAGGAAAACATACTAGTTTTCCTGGCACTATAGTGCCCTGAGGGTGCCCCCACCCTCAGGGTCCCCCTCCCGCCCGGCTCTGGAAAGGGGAAAGGGGTTTAAACTTACCTTTTTCCAGCGCTGGGCGGAGAGCTCTCCTCCTGCTCTCCTCCTTCTCTCCTCCTCCGTTCCGCCCCGTCGGCTGAATGCGCACGCGCGGCAAGAGCTGCGCACGCATTCAGCCGGTCACATAGGAAAGCATTCATAATGCTTTCCTATGGACGCTGGCGTGCTCTCACTGTGAAAATCACAGTGAAGCAAGCGCCTCTAGTGGCTGTCAATGAGACAGCCAGTAGAGGCTTTGGGGGAAGGCTTAACCCATTAATAAACATAGCAGTTTCTCTGAAACTGCTATGTTTATTAAAAAATGGGTTAACCCTAGCTGGACCTGGCACCCAGACCACTTCATTAAGCTGAAGTGGTCTGGGTGCCTAGAGTGGTCCTTTAACACTATTGCTGCCTTAAATTCTATGCTCTGTCTCTAAAAGTTGTATAACAACAAGTTGTTTAAGACAACAGTTTTAACAATCAGTCCAGCCTCCCATTATAAACAAGAACCAAAGTACCCGGGTTCATTCACAACATAGTTTTACTCTTGGTAATAGCCATTATTAAGAATTAGTAGAGCATTCTGTTATTATAAAATGTCAGAACACCAAAGGATTACACAAATGAAAAAAGGGGCCACACTCAATTCCAATTGACACCAGGTGCACTGGAGCAGGACCAGCAATCCCACAACGCTCAGGCAAACAGGAGAATGGTCTCCAGGCACACAGGGTGTGCAAACCAAAGGCAGATTTATTGGGTCAAATATGTGACAGAGCAGCAACATTTCGACCTGCTACGAGGGCTTTGTAAAGCTAAATGTATATTAAATGAGAAAGGTCAGAGGAATCTTTATTATATCTTTCAGTGTTTTTAAGCACCATTGTATCTCTGAAAAGGTTTTAAACCTTATAAAAACATAGGTTGAGCAGGAACATGTCAATAGGGTTATAACATTAAAAGTTTAAAAACCTACAATTTGTTATATTGTCATTGTGGACTACAACATGTAGGTGGAACCGAGAGAAGGTTACACAAGAGAATTGCTAAGTACAATGCATTATTATGTACTGACATGCAACATATTTGCAAGGTGCTCTGCACACACAGCAGATCTGTACTTTCTGATACAACCCCTACTGATTCAGTGGATTAAAGGCTACCTAAAGCCCCCAACCAGTGGTATTGGTTGAGTATACAGCTACACTGAATGCAAGTGACACTTCTATAATTGCTGCATTCTAAGCATTGTAGGAGGTAGTGAGTGTTACTTTGTGGCAATCTTCAGAGAGATAGATCTCTATTCTATACGTTGACAAGTTATGCAGTAAAATATACGCCTTAACACCTCAAGGCAAACTGATTTTTCAAAACTTTAGTGCATGTCACATTCACTTTAAGGCTTTCGGTTCCTTTTGAACAAATCTCTCTAAATTTAAAATCAAATTCCAGAGGTTTCACGGAGTAGTACAAATAGAAAAGAGTTTTATTTAGGACCAGGAGAACAAAATTATATACAACCACAGTTCGGTGTTAAGCCTTAATCTTTCTATATATAAACTTAAGCAAATAGAACTTGTGAGATAATAAAAGTCATTACGAGTAAGTGCCTGATAAGTATAAAATAAATAAATAAAATCTTCTATTCTCCTCCTAACAATAATCAGTGCTAGGATAAGATGTGTTTATTATAAGCCAGAAGTAGTATCCACTGTTCCTCGGTAGTCATTCGGCTGCAATTAGAAGAGCCTCACCACCACATGGAACCCATAAAAGAAAAACCATTGCAAAATGGTTTGTCCAATTACCAGGGAATGGCGCCAAAGTACACTTGCCATCATAGTCATAAAGTGGCCTGTAGTGCTTGTGATTTTTGGAGTAACCCTTTAATTTTGTAGGCAGAAAAAAAGGTATCATTCAGTGACAACAACTAAATATACTTTATTAGAGGTGTAAATAGAAAAATGGATTACTTACAGCTCCCAGATCAACGATGAAACAATCCCCACTGTTGAAGTTTGCCCAGCTAAGCGGGACTTCGGTAGCCCTGACCACTCTTCTTCCTTTGATGTGAAGCAGTCTCTCTGCACTAAGGTCATTGGTCACTACATGCTGAAACCCAGATGCGACACCACCAGCCTATATTGATACAAAATGAGTGCAATTAATATATAAAAATAAGTGGACAGGCTGGGATACTGATAGAATAGAATGTGCTTTAAGATCACATTTCAGTAACAGAATCATATATACGATAAAATAATGTGTTATCAAACAGTAGTGCTAAGAACTACATAGTACCAACTTATACAAAATGGCTACCTATGCCAAAACTAGACTATAATATAGTGAGTGTCAGAATTAGCCCGTAATAACTAGTAATAAATGCATAGTGACATCAGAAATAAACTGTAATATATTGATGATAAGATATTTAGTCTTTAATAGCTAGTAACAGATGAGTAGTGATGTCAAAATTAGATTCTAATAAAAAGATGACGGCAAAGCTAAACCATAATAAAGCTTTGCAAATGACTAATGATGTCATCATTACTAATAAAGAACATTTGTTTAAGTTTTAGAGTTACACAAATAAATGCATGAATAAAGAGAAAGTCTATTAGCTGTTCATTGACTTACATAACCAATATATATGTATATACACAGACAACATTAAAACCACCTGCCTAAAATCATGTAGGTACCCCCTGTGCTGTCAGCTCTGATGTGTTGAGGCATGGCTTCCAGGAGACCTCTGAATGCATCCTCTGGTATCTGGCACCACGATGTGAAGAGCAGATCCTTTGAGTCCTGCAAGTTACGATGGGGCCACCAAGGATCAGATTTGTATTTCTAGCACATTCCACAGATGTATAATCGATTGAGATCTAGGGAATCCTTTAACTCTTTGTCATGTTCCTTAAACTATTCCTGAACAATTTTAGAAGTGTGGCAGGATGCATTATCCTGCTGAGACACCACTGCTATCAGGGAACACCATTTCCATTAAGGGGTGTACATGGCCTGCAACAATCTCTAGCTACTTGTACATGTGGGATTAACATCCACATGAATGCCAAGACCCAAGGTTACACAAAGCAGAACACTGCCAAGCATGCCTTCTTCCCATGGTACATCCTGCTGCCATCTTTTCCCCAGGTAAATAATGCACACGCCCATCCTCCTGATCTAAAAGAAAATGTGATTCATCTGACCAGAAAACCTTCTTCCATTGCTCCACGGTCCAGTTCTGATGCTCACATCAACACTGAAGGCTTTTTTGGCAGTGGACAGGGCATATTGGGCACTGTAACAATTCTGCAGCTAAGTTGCCCCATATGTAACAATCTATGATGCACTGTGTGTTCTGATACCTTTCTATGTTGGCCAGCATTATGTTTTTCAGGAAGTTGAGCTTTTATGTGATCAGACTAGACAGGGTAGTCATCGCTCCCTATGTGCATCAATGAGCCTTGGGCACCCATGTCCCTGATGGAGGTTCACTGGTGGTCGTTCCTTGCACCACTTGTGGTAAGTACTGACCACTGAATACCAGGAACACTCCCACAAGACGTGCCCTTTTAGGAGATGCTCTGACCCACTTGTCTAGATGTCACTATTTGGCCTTGTCAAAGTCACTCAGATCTTTTCACTTGCCCATTTTTCCTGCTTCTAACGCAGGCAATTCAAGAACTGACTGTTCACTTGCTGCCTAACATATCCCACCCCTTAACAGGTATCATTTAACAATATAATCAATGTTATCAACGTTATTCACTTCACCTGTCAGTGGTTTTAACATTGTAAAAATGTACCTTGTATTTAAGTCCACCTTTGAAGTAACCAACAAAAGCACTAGACTCATATCCTTGGATTTCTCTGTACTGGACAGGTTTTCCTCCAAGGTAGTCATCCAGCTGCACTGTGAATATGGCTGCCGATGTGCTCTCATCTTGAGAACACTCCTTCCCTAAGAAGAAAACATAACACAAGATATTTAAAATAATTAACTGTTCAGTTTCATATTAGTTTTATAAACACTCTTCCTCTCTTAAACAGGCCACAAAATACATGAGGAAGCAGTGGTTTAAAAGTCATTCATCCATTTTATTAAGTCACAAAAGAACTTGCGATTTAAAATGACTAATTTATGCCACGGAATTTACGGAAATAAGCTTTCAACTTGTAAAAAAGAGATGGTTCCCCTTTAATGATTTTTTTGTTTTTGTGTAACTGGGAGATTTCACAAAGCATTTTAGAAATCGGTTGCAAAGTTAGTGATAGTTTGTTACAATTACAACACAGGCACCTCTACCACATATCTGTGTAAGAGATGTAAAGATCAACTAGACATGATATACTTCTGTTCTGTAACAAAACATGGTTAACTACCAAATGTTCGAAAGATATAAAGCTGTATCAGCAGGAAATATCTGAATGCATGTATTTTGCAAACTGTTTTCCTATTTACCAAATACTAAAAAAGGTCAAGCTCTTAAAAAATGCTCACCTCAACATTTGTGAGGCAAATTATCAACTAAAAGGATATGTTACCGTATATCATTAAAATAAAGATCTTCTTAAGCATATTCTAGACTAGAGGCACCGAAAATGATAATGGATGTAATTGATTTCATGCATAATATGCTAAGGTAATCAAAATGACATGAGTATTTTCTGCAGGTGATGAGTAAGCATGTTTTAGACACATGACGGAAATATTCCGCCATGATTCCCTTTTATTCCAGAACTTGTTTCCTTATGGGGTTAAAGGACCACTATAGTGCCAGGAAAACAAACTCATTTTCCTGTCACTATATAGTCCTTAGGTCCCCCCAACCTCAGGGCCCCCTTCCCGCTCGGCTGAAGGGGTTAAAACCCCTTCAGCCACTTACCCAGCCACTTACCTTAATCCAGCGCCGGGCTCCCTCGGCACTAGTGACCTCTCCTCCCCCTCCGAAGTCAGCTCCCGAGTGGAGACCAATGCGCATGTGCGGCCAGAGCGGCGCGCGCATTCAATCCGCCCATAGAAAAGCATTACTCAATGCTTTCCTATGGACGTTCTGCGTGCTCAATGCGATTTTCGCATTAGGTTCGCGGAAGAGCCTCTAGCGGCTGTCAGGAAGACAGCCACTAAAGGCTGGATTAATCCTGCAATGTAAACATAGCAGTTTCTCTAAAACGGCAATGTTTACATGTGAAGGGTTAAAACCTGGGGGACCTGGCACCCACACCCCTTCATTGAGCTGAAGTGGTCTGGGTAACTATACTGGTCCTTTAATGTTACATGTTAAGCAAAAACGAGCTGTAGTGGTTATGTTATCTAGAAGTCTGGCCCCCTTCCTGGTTTAATGCAAAACTATTTAGGAATGGTGGATGGCCACCACATTGATAATGTAAAATCATCAATGAATGGTGAGATTGGTTGAGGGTGCTTCGGTATCTGAGCCAAGCACACAGCCAGTTAACGCCATCAAGGCTTGACAAAATTGACATTTCTAGAATGGATGTGCTAAATCTAAGTTAACAATGCGACCAATGATGTAGTTGGGTAAGAGTCCCAGTTTATGTCAAATTATTCCTAAACAGTTTGCTGTTAAACTGGGTTGTAACTGTAAGGCACTAGTTGCTACTGCTTAGAGTGTGTCTTTACAGAGGTCTTACCTCCCATGAAACAAATGTGAAAGTCACTAACAGCCAGAG
Source organism: Pelobates cultripes (assembly GCA_933207985.1). Classification (NCBI taxonomy): domain Eukaryota; kingdom Metazoa; phylum Chordata; class Amphibia; order Anura; family Pelobatidae; genus Pelobates; species Pelobates cultripes. The sequence goes on along the minus strand of OW240915.1, from coordinate 48,731,523 downwards.
GGAAAGTAGATTTAAAAAAAAAAAAAAAACACCTTGTCATTGTGAGGGATTCTATTTACTAAGCAGCACACAACAGCTTGCTAAATATAAAAAAAGTAGCTGCATAAAAAATGAAGATAAGTGGGACTTTAAGAGCTAAATTTTGTTTTAAATTATTATTTTAATACAAGTATACGCATTGTATTCTTTTAAAAAAAAAAAAAAATATGTATAAGAAACTTTCTCGTCTCACTATAAAATTTTTATACTGTATATGCAAAACGTAACCATATAAATTTAGAACACCTGGTAGAATAGAGCAATAGAGCCGTATTTGTTGTTGGGTAAACTAATTCTTCAGGCACCTTTACCATGTGTTGTGGCTGTACACACAGTCTTTTCAATATAAAATCGCTTCATTATGTTTTTTTCTTTATTTTTGGATTAATGCTTTTCTTGTGTTTTTCCATTATTTTTTGCCTATTTGAAATCAGCTTTTGGTGCATCTAAAATAATCTCTTCTAGCCCATATAACATTTAGAAAGTAGGAGGTATCTCATAATTTAAAAAAAAAAAAGAACCTAGCATGAAACACTTCTGAATGGTTCTAACAGAGCAGGAAGTACAGGTACGTCAACTGATCTAGTTCCTGCAAATTAATTTATTTCATGCATCACATTCAGAATTTATTACACGGTATTACAAATAAGAGAAAAGGCAGCTGGATTATGCCAGAAGATAATTTTTAAAAATAAAACGGTCATTCAAAATGACATGAGATTACTTAAATATATGTATATTCCCAGTTTACACACTAGAGTTTGTTTACTAATGTCTGAATGCCCATAGTCTAGATTTGCAAAAATAATCCAGATCCATCCGGGGCTTTAAAATCTTAAAACCCAAACATTGTTTACACAGTTTAACAATGTTCGTATTGCCCAATGCTGTTTTCGAGTGTGTCTGAATTTTGTCCAGATTTCAGGCTTTCCAAACGTGACCAAACTGCTGACATCCGGATCTAGTCAAAATACAGACCCACATTTAAAAAAATCTGACCTCTATTTCAAAGAGCTGACATATTTGACAGATCGCAGAGCAAGCAGGTAGAGGACAGATGGATAAAAACACCCTGCAAGGGTTAAGTGTGTGGCTTCTAGTATATACACTATACAGAACCAGTGCCAACATACATGCTAACTGTCCTCCCTTAGTATAACATAAACCCCACCTGCTGCCTATGGATGAGGGTAGAGTAGACATTTGCATGTTCCCTCTCCAAAATCTTATTAATTACACTAATTAAATTACAATTAAAATGCTATGTGTGACTGTATCTTTTAACCATGGACATACATACATCACAGAAGGCCCTGTTCTGCTACATTATAATTGCCAACCTCCTAAAGATAAATTAAACAATAGGTGAAGTGGTCCCTGAGACAGTTGTGATGCTTAAAAGCCCAGAGTTTGACAATGCTAAAGTACACAGCTTTATTTTGGTATTGATGAATACGTAACTAAAATATTCATGAGGGGAAATGGCTCCTTTTAAACGACTATTCTAAGAGTTTAAGAGGAACCAGTTTTCTTCTAAAGAGCATTAAATTCTCAGGGGGAACACAAAACAGTTTTTTCATTCTAGTTGAAATATGGCTGGTATATATTTTTACACATTTTCTTACGGAAATAATTTTACTCATAGTATAGCACTACCCGAGCATTTCATCTATACATAAATTACTGATAAGCATTATAATTAAATCTGTTAAACTAAAATAAAAGTGAACTCGTGTCAATCTTCATATAATTCAGAAAACAAGGGAATTGGAGGAAAACATGGAACATGCATTCTCAGCAATGGCGCTACCGTAGAGACAAAAAATATATAATATATATATATATATATGCCCCTTTGGAGGTAACCACAGGAAACTATAGATTTGAGGAGGTTCTGAATAGTAATGTCACTTTAATTATGATTTTCATTTGATATAGAACAGATACAGTGGGACCTCGGTTTACAAATTTAATGCTTTCTCCGGGCCGTTTGTTATTGCGAAAAATTTGTAAACCGAAACGCGGTGTTCCATAGGAATGCATTGAAAACCAATTAATCCGTTTTGAAGGTCAGAAAAAAGTCAAAATGAGCTGGCATGGAAACCAACCCACAATGCAGAACACACAACACACAATAAAAAGCATGCAAACGACGAAGCTCAGCTCCTTAACTTTCCACAGCTTGAGAAATGCACCAAAAGGTCCCAAAACAAATGCAAACAATATCCAGAATGGCTCCAAAACTCGATGCAAAAGCCACTCCAACACCTCCACACTCGACGCCACGTGCTACTCACAGGCTCCAGCATGCAGGGGGCGGTGCTATAAACCTCCCAGGTGCAATGCATCCTGGGGAAACTTGCTTTGTATTGCAGAAAAAAAATTATAAACCGAGGCATTATTTTCAATGGATTTTCATTTTTAAACCAAAAATTATGTTAACCGAGGCATTTGTAAACCGAGGTCCCACTGTATATGATATGCATTGTATGTGTGTCAGAGCACTTTAATTGTATAGTTTTGACACTGCATTCTTTTGTATTTTTTTTTTGTCACTTTAGGTATGCATTATATATGTTCACAATGCTCTTATGGCAAATTACTTAAGTACACTTTTGCCCCGTTTTCACTGAGCGGTACAGTTCGGGTCGGTACGGTCTGGTACGCTATTTTGAGTGTTTCCATTAAGAAGGTGGCCCATACAACCGAACCAAAACGCATCATTCCTGGGCATCCTTCAGATGTAGCTCCATAGGAAATGGTACAGTACGGTTAGGGCGGAGCTACTGGCATCACACTATACAATCCATTGATTGGCGGACAGGAAAACATCAATGCTCACGACAAATGACACGCTAGGCATTTGGGCTAAACCCTGCATGCCCCCTGGCGATCCGACTTGCAGTGGAAACGCTCACTTGAATAGGCTGGACCGTTCTAACCCTTCCGAACTGTACCGACCCGAACCATAACGCACAGTGGAAACGAGGCATTTGACTCATTTAGCACTATCACTCTTTGATTTGTCTCCCAAACTGGAATTAGCGAAGGACCCACCGATATTGGGGTACTGTGAAGTAGTGGTGGGCTTGACATGAAACGGTCATATGGTGGAACTGCATCTTTATTTGCTGAGATAGGTGATTTTAAGAAGTCTTATCAAATTTCAAACTGAACTTTCACATTTTGCACCAACATACCCTGAACTGAAAATATAATTGAATTTAAATTTTTTTTTTTTTTTGGCCTAAAATTTAAAAATCATTTTTAAATTCACATAGCATTCTCCCAATTTACACATACCTATTAACTCTATTAGCAAATTTAACAATTATGTTGAAGACATTTGATAAACTGGTTTTACTTGTTTCAATTAATGCCAGAAAGTTGAATGGGAAGTATTTGAAGTGAATAAAGTTATTTATCTACAGAATGGTCATATAAAATGGCATGTGACTAGATACATTTGTATTGTACTCAATAACTACACAGTTCGTGCAAATGAAATGCATGTTTTATATACCTTTTTGCAATGACAAATATTACTATAAAGTTATTTTTATTGTGGTTATTTGAGGAAATTTCTTCAAGCTGGGAAATTTCATAATAAATTTTTTTAATAACCACAAATAGAATGAGGAAATGGCATACAGACAAAATATGTTAAGCATTTTACCAGATGACTACCAGTAACAGAACCTTCAGAGATAGTTAGCATTGAGAATGGGTGGTAAAATTAAAAAGTTAGTTCAAAATAGAAAAATTTAAAAAAAATATCTCAAGCTGGCCTAGTTAGACCTAATTTTTTTAGTTCCCCAGTCAGTTGTGTATAATGCAAAATTTGTTGTGTGAAGAAAATTAAAGGGACACTACAGTCAGCAGAACAGCTTAATGTAGTTGTTCTGGTGAGTAAAATAGTTCCCTTCAGGCATTTTCATGTAAACACTGACTTTTCAGAGAAAAGGCAGTGTTTACATTGCCCCTAAGGACACCTCCAAGTGGCCACTCCTCAGATGGCCACTGGAGGTGCTTCCTGGATCAGTGCTGCACAGTAAGCAGCCCTGACGTTCAGTGTCTCCACGCTCTGCATGGAGACGCTGCATTTGCCTCATAGAGATGCATTGATTCAAAGCAGCTCTATGAGAAGGTCCTGATTGGCCAAAACGACATATGGCCCGCCCCCATGCTGATTCTAGCCAATCCAATGCTTTCCCTATAGGAAAGCATTGGATTGGCTAAAAATCTGCCATTTCAATGATGTCACAAAGGGGGCAGAACCAGTACGGCAGACCAATAAGGTGTGGTTTAAACTTTTAAGATAGGGCTAAGGGGGTGGGGAAGCAAGCCACCTAAATGGTGGGTTTAGCACTATAGGGTCAGGAATACATTGTTGTGTAGTGATCATTTAAATTATTTGTGTATGTGATATAAATAGTGACTCGGGGGAACCTCTAGTCTACAGACTTTCTTTTACAGCACAATGTCATTGTATCCTATGTCTTTGGAAGGCATGTCATTGATCTTTTGATTTATACATCCGACCAATGGGGCTTATTTACTAAACACTGAACTATCATCATTACAAGAGAGCTGCAAAATTCGGGCCAACATTTCAAGTATGAAAAAAGGTTCTAAGCTTTCTTTCTAGCTTGGCAGATTGGACCACATTTTAAACTTCTGCATTTTTCTTCTGAACTCTCTACAATACACTATACATAAAGTAAACCATATTTTGAAATAAAATAAGTCTGTGCCAGGAGTGTATTACAAATATAGAACATTAGCAAAATACTTTCTAAAACGACATTGTAGATTTGCAGTTAAAAAGATATCTCACAATCATTTCTAACCCTTCCGGATTTTTAACTTAATAAAACCACATTCCGTTTTTAGAATTAAATTTGGCGTGTTTCCAGACTCAAGATAAATCCCTAAGTCTGCTTTGAGTTTGGCACGCGTTAGACTCTGTTATTTACAAAGATCCATGAATTTGGTGTCCAGTGACTTAGTCATACTACAGCTGCAGTTATTTTTTTAATGTTACCTAACTTCGCCGAGTATAAAAAATGAATGTTTTTTATTGTACGTTAAACTTGAAATCAGTGGTGATTCTAACGTCTGTCAGGTCGAATCGAGAAAACATGGCTATAAAATATAGCATGACCAAAGTTTATTTTATTTTTTATTTTTGCACTATGCAGACATACTGTCATCAGTTCTGTAAGAAATGTCTGAACAGCATTTATTTTTCCTTTGAAAAGTAAATATAAATTATACAATGTTGTAGTGTCTGTATTTCTACAATATGATTAAAAACAATGTTTGTTTCACGAGTGTTGACATGTCTTTAAAAAAAGCAAGTAATTCAAGTAATCACCACACCTTCCTGTTGTAACATCTGTGTAGGTGATGTCCTAACTTAATAAGAAAAATGAAGGTGTACTGCTTACACGATAAGTGCTATTTTTCACTGAGTTGGTGATATTTTATGTGAAAGTGCACTTTATGAGGACATTGCACATATGCACTTTGAGAGTGCACTTAACAAGGAGATTACACATTTGCACTTTGAGAAAAATACTGTAAATATTTTTTGTCTTAAAGACACAGCACACCTTTTTCATTTTGTATTTTTACTCAGTGTTTGTTTTTTGGGTTTGGGTACTTTAAAGGTGCAGATTTATAGCTAGCAGTAATATTATTTTTTTAAAATTTAAGCTGCTTTTTTCATTTGTTATACTGAGATTTTACTGTTCTACTGAAACAGTAAATTAAATACATATAAACACACTCTCTCTCTCTCTCAAAAGAAGAAGATAGAAGCATTAAGTACAAGCTTTCTGAATTCCCTATGTGGCTCTAAGCATCTTTTGACAACTGTATGTTGGCTAAGGATTCTGGGAGTTTTACCTTGCTACTATAAACATATCTCATATAAATATATCATACACACGCCACTCACAGCAAGCAAAATAAATACATAGTTACCCAGCCAGTAGTGGAGATCGTAGAAGGAGTTGTTATTTTTAATTATGGTGTTTAGCACAAGGTATGCATCTCCTACATAGAAGTTGCCATGCAGATTATCTGGCACAGGTACCAAGTCCATCTTCTCAATTCTCCAGATCTGAAGTCCAGTTTTCTTGCCAGCATCGGCAAACTCTTTGTGGTAAAGAACCATTGCTGCCTTCTTTGTGTGGATAATATTTTCCTGCAGATTCACTACAGGCTGTGTTCAGATTAGAAGCAAAACTTGCAAAGACTAAGCAGAGCTTTTATGGTTTTGAGCAGGAAAGGGGAGTGTTAGGGAGGGAGGTGTGTCTGCAGTAATATACAGTATCTTCAGTCCATTCCATGTCAACCAGTTTATAACTCACAATGAATTGCATTCATTCTATTTTTAGAAAGATGTTTGCTTTATAAAACTGCAACATTTACACCCATTTTTATGGTGAGGCACAGAATTTGCACATGCTTTGAGCATTACTAAAAAAAAAAGTGAATATTACCTTACTACAGTTCTGACAAATTCATTTCAAACTGCAGCACACATTCATATAGTGAAAATATGATATATATTTATTTTATAACCGCCATAAAAGTGGTGTATTACAAAATACTTAAAAAGCTTGGCGTAGTGAATTTTAATTTCCTTAATTCAATATATCCTGCATTGCACAATATGTCTGTGCTAGATTAATAATGAAACAATCATTAACATAAACAGCAATGTTTATTTTTGCAGATACAGATTCTATGCATCAAATCCAATACGTTAACATTTAGTGGTTTTAATGCTTGGATTGTCCCGTTTATTAAATCTGAATTTGCACATTAAAGAAGCAATGTTACAAATTACATCATTTACAGTGTTATTTCTCAATATTATAATGGACTTGGGGCTAACAATGGAACGTTGCCGTTCAGATCATTCATGGTCTCCTGATTGGGCCAATCCCACTGGCTACAGCCTCATCAGAAATTGCAGGGACCCCTTACAAAACTTTTTTGCAGAGCCTCACAGACACTGTTATACATGCATCCAGATATAAACACAAAGAACATATATACACAATATACATATATATATACATATATTTATAAACAATTTACATACATATACAGAAATACACACTAACAGATACACATTACCACATTCACAGAAAAATGAATTTGCAGACACACACACACACACACACACACACTACCAAACTCAAAGATTATTACCAGAGGCATGACTAGAAATCACTGGGCCCCCGGTGAAATAATTGCCATAATCCCCTCCCCCTCCCCATGAGCCTCATTACCCTCCCCAGACGTCTCATTCCCTCTCCCACAGTCCCTCCATGTGTCCTCCCTATCCCCTCCATGTGTCTCATTCCTCTAGCTCCTCTCCTCCATGCGTCTTATTTCCCCCCCAATACCTCCATGTGTTTCATCCCACCTCCAGCCCCTCTATGTTTCTCATTCCGCACCCAGTCACTTCATGTGTTTTATTTCTCCCTCCATGTATCTCATTCACATCCCCCCAGCCCATCCATGTGTCTAATTTCTTACCCGCAGCCCCTCCATGTGTCTAATTCCCCCCAAGCCCTTTCATGTGTCTTATTCCCCCCCAGTACCTCCATGTGTCTAATTTGCCCCCATTCAGCTCCTCCATGTATCTCATTCTCCCCCAGCTACTTCATGTGTCTTATTTGTCCCGCCATGTGTTTCATTTGCACCCTGTCAGCCCATCCATGTGTCTCATTCCCCCCAGCCCCTCCATGTGTCTCATTTATCCCCAGCTCCTGTGTGTGTCATTCCCTTCCCCCTAGACCTTCCATGTATGTTGTTCCCTCCCCCCAGCACCTCCATATGTGTCAATCCCTCATATCCCCCTCTAGCCCTGTTCACTCAACTGCAGTACTAGGAGTGACAGAATGTTCTCTCTCAGTGAGCACTTCCTGTCAGACACTGTCCGCTCGACCATGCTACACACAGCGGCAGGAGGGGAGCAGCACAATTCTCCCTCATGCCGGTAACCCAGCAACGGCGGGCCCTGTGGCGGTTCAGTAATGTACCGGCCCTGAAATGGCCCACAGTCACAGGGGTTGCAGCAGCAGCTGGGCCGCCTGTGATGACGGACCCAGTCGCAGCTGTGAAACCTGCATCCCTGGTAGTTATGCCACTGATTCTTACACAGACTAACCACAGAGATACACACTGCCGCACATATTGGTACACATGAATAATCATTCAAATGCACACTGCAATAGATATAACCATACACAAATATACACACTGATACACACATATACACATACACTGACACCCAAGCAGATAAACATAAACACACAGATATGCAAACACTGACATAAAAACATAGACTGATAGACACACGAATGCACACACACTGGTGCATATGAATAAATAAATACATAATCTAGCCACTTCCCTGTTTCAAGGAGCAGGAGTGTGTACCTGGGGTTCAGTGGGAGCTAGTAAAGCAAGCATGTCAAACATGCTTACTAAAGCAGAGTAGTCACCTGATCTCCCCACATTGCAGGTGCCTACTCTGCTAAAATTTATCCGGGGAGGAGAGGTCACTGGCGGCAGCGAGGTAGCTCAGTCTTCCTGCTCCTCACTGCGCACCCTCTGTAGTGATGCCTGGTGAGGAGCAGGAGGGAGACCCCAGGGATAGGCCCCACATTAGCTCCCAAAGGTAGGGAGCAATAAATAAAATGATGTGAGTGTGTGCAAGAATGTGTGAATTTGTGTGTCTGTCAGTGTGTGTGTGTCCGTCAGTGAGTGTGTGTCTTTCTGTCAGTGTGTGTGTCTGTCAGTGTGTGTGTGCCTGTCTGTCAGAGTGTGTGTGTGTGCGTGTGTCAGAGAGTGTGTGTATGTCGGTCTGTCAAAGAGTGTGTGTGTGTCTGTCAATGAGTGTGTGTGTGTCAGTGTGTGTTGATCAGTGTTGCGATGGCCGCTGCTGGACAGTGGAGGACCTGGAGGTGCCGAAGGCACGCAACGCCATGTCACATTCTGACGTGATGTCAACATGCTCCACCATCACAGGTTTTCAAGGAGTAGCGGGAGGTTCCGCTTTGGCACAGGGTGCAGACGGCGCCATTGGGGGTATACCAGAGGCTGGATTCCAGAGTCGCATACTGGCAGCGGCAATGTGAGTGGAGTCTGCTTGTTGGCTAATATTGTTTTATTTTTTGTTTAGTAAAGGGGGATGCTGGGATTTAGTAGAGGGGGGACTGGGAATTAGTATAGAGGGAGGACTAGGAATTTGTATAGACGGGGGACTGGGATTTAGTAGAAACGCCCCTCGTCTCTGATTGGTGCTGATGCCAGTTGGAGTAACTTGTCACTCATTTCAGCCAAAGATCTTTGATTGGAGGATCCATCTGGATGGGTGTGTACTTACCCCTATATAAGCGGTTTCCCACGAACATGCCAGTTTGCTCTTGACAAAGGCGTACTGAATACTCCGAAACGTGCGTCGAGCTGTGAGCAGCTGATGCTGTTTTTTTAACCTTTATTTAATTTTCCGTTCTCTTACCTGGGTTCCCACGGCGATAGCGATTACCATTACTTTATTATATACCAGCTGTTTAGGGATTGCGCCAGGCTGCCACGAAGCAGCAGTTAATTGTTTGTCTTTTGACTAGTCAGTCTAGCATAGGGTTGACTAGGGTCTGTTAGGACTTCAAATTCCTTTCGTATCTATTTCGATTAGGTAGTCCTGCATTTTCTAACATATTGTTAAGTTTTGCCTTTTGTAAGTGGGGATACCAATACTCCCTCAGACTTCGTAGGGGTTATATTTCTCCCCCTCCCTTCTTTTGATCAGACTATGTTAGTATCACAGTTTGTTATTTTACTACTAAATTTTTCTCCTGATTATCCTGTTAGACATTTAGCGGAGAGACTATTGCCTGTATTTTTGAGTCTGGCTCTTTCTGTCTCTCTTTGGAGCTGTTATTTTTCATTTGTACATCCTAATAGACCGTGGGGCTATTTATTACTTAGCTCATTGAGGATTTCCGATTTTTTCTTATTAAAGACAACTATCAGTATAAATTTCCTCTACCTTATAGATTATTAATTTATTAGAGCTTTATACACCCAGGCTTTTAATAGATGTTGGTCTATATCTTTTCACCACATTTTTCGGTAAATTTATTATTTTGTTCAATAAAGATTTTCTTATTTTATTCATGTGACGTTTAACATTAGGAGGTATATTTTCTTAGAGTTGGATTTTCCACCTACTTTGTGTGAGTGGATTTCTTACCCTAATTTTCTTTAGCCATATTTGTCCTTGGGGTTAGGCCCCCTATACCTCTAGTAACCTTTGTAGGTAGAGGTGGTGATTTTTCATCTCCCTCTTCTGTCTTTTCATTTTAGTTTTAATTTCAATTTAAATTTTACATTTCTTCAATACGTTTAACCTCACAGGGTTTTATCTACTTGATACCGCCCTGTGAGCTACCGCAAGCTATCACCATTCACCTGCATAATAAGCAGCAAAGTCGGCCTCCTTGTGCCAAAAAGACAGCAATTTTGTCCTGAGCACCTTCTGTGATGATTGCAGAAGTTCAATCTGAAAAATGCACACCCGAGTCGGGAGGATGATACTTCGGAGTATGCGGCCTACTCGTGCAGGGGGGTGGGGTGGATGGCCGCCGCCTCACCTTCTTCCTGATTGCCTCAGAGAGGCTCCACGATGGGTTTTCATGCCAGCCCTGTTCCCCCCCCTCCCCCATTTAGGCTTGGCGGGGGATATCCCAGTCCCCACTGGAAGACCCAGGGCTGGCTGAGAAGAGCTACTTGCCTTGCAGTGAGACTCCAACGGATTTGCCCACAAAATGGCTGAAAATAGGCACAACCAAACCAGAATATGCTCTGCAGCTCATCTTGCTGTTTCTGGACCATGCTGACTTAGCACACTGCAGTTTGGTCTACAGAAAGCACAGCTGTTGAAGCAGGGCATTCGACCACACTCTGCCCTAAGCCTGACGACGCAATCCGGGTTCTGCAACCACTTACCCAGGCCCTGAACCTTGGAGGCTGGAACTCCACATCATTGTCCTACACCCAGGAAGCTTAACTCCCGAAATGAAAGAAACCTGGTAGTATTACCCAGGGATCCCGATGCCGGTTCACATATGGGCCAAATTCGTGGGCGCTGGATGAGAGCTCGTGAAATGGCCGGGAGCTGGTGGTGAGACCAAGCCTGGACTTGCCCCCTCTCTGGGACTCTGTTAGCGCACTGGGGGTAGGAGTGGGCCGCGGAGTCCTTACCCAGGGTTTGGATATTTACAGGCACTATATTATGTTTATGTTTTTGTTATCTTTATGTTTTGCTTTCTTCATGTTCAGCATCACAGGTGTGTCCCTAATACTGTAACCAAATCCTGCCACCACCACTAGCATAATCGCCTGTCAAACTTTACAGTGTTTTAATGTAAGGGGTAGCAAAAAGCAACTCATCAGATAGACAAGCCTAGTGTATACATGTATAACCTATTCTTTATGTATATGCCTCCAGTGCACAACTGCTGTTTATCACGTATGATGCCATGCCTCTTTTCTCTTATATTATTATCTCTTTTCTCTCTCAAAAAATAAAAAAGTGCAACGTATCCTGGCGTCTCATACCCACATCTTGTTTCCATGTTTTCATGTCTCTTGTTATGTACCATCATAAAAGCATGTGCTTATCACTGCCCTTCAAAAATAAAGAATTTTTTTTAAAAAATACACCCAGAGTGAAATCAGTCCCCAGATCAGATCTGGATAAATTGAAGGTAAGAAGCTGTGCATTTATGGTGACCACAAAACTCAGAAGATGTAAGACTTGGAGATTAGTTTTGTTAAAATTGCAGTTTGTCTGTATTCGTACTGATTGTATTCCTGAACTCTCAGTTGAAATCTATATAAATATAGATGTTTCTTTCCTTCTGGTTACTTTTTTTTACTTGACCTGTAAACCAAATGATGAGAAAATCAGAGTACTGCAAAATATATACATAATATTTAATATACTGACCAGCCCATTTTCAAGCTCTTTTGGTCCATCGGTTCTGTTTTCCAAATCTTTTTTTCATATGTAAAGATTTGTCCATCCTTATTTTTTTTTTTAAATGTTTGAACAAAGTGGTTTGGCCAAAACATTTTTTTTTTGTTGCCACATACAAGTCTAGAAGATGTACTGGCAATGTGAGGATCAATAGTGAGTTAGGCATTCCTTTGTACAGTCTGGCAGTGCTTGGATTGATTTATAACTGATAGTGTTTTTTTATTTTAATGATTTATTTAAGAGACATAAAAATCATACAGATTCCAAGCAAGCCAGTATTAGTGTGAAGTAGTAAATACACACCTAATTTGATAATTTCTCAGAATGATAAAACAAAACATAACAAGTAAATTAAAAGAATAATGGATAGAATGTGGGGTAGGAAAAGGGGAAGATGAGCCAACACCATGATTCCTCAACTTCACAGCGCAGAGGCCAAAAAAAGAGTGAGATGTGTAGTTACACCTAGGACTCCACATTTTATGAGTTGAGGATAGAATATTATGAACTGTTGCTGTGAATAGGTCTATTAAAGGGGTAGTATCAATTTTGGCCTCTGGAGGAAATAGAACAGGGGGACCGCTGGGGAATTTATAATATGTAATGCCACATATACCACACTAAACTAAATAAATAAAATAATTGCAGCAATAACTGAAATGAGCTATTTCAGAGTCAACAAAATGTCAAGACTACTACAAAGTTGTACATAATCATCACATAAACAAAAAGGTACTCTTCATTGCTGACCATTTTACAACTTTAAGGTTGGTGCCTTTAAGATTAAACTTGGTAAACAAAAAAAACATTTTAAAAGTAATTTTTTTCAGCAGCATGAGAATCAGCACAGATTGTATAATGTGGTAAAGTTATTGGTACTATTCAGCATTGTGTAAAGCTACACATGTCAATTTAAGGCTCTATTTATAAAGACACGATTGTGCACAATGTTCATTTAATATGGAAACCAGTAAAATGTTTGTACAAAGATTATCCTTCGATAAATTGACCCTTAGTGGTTATACTAAGTAGTGTCACTCTCTTAGAACTATGTAAAGGTAGTTGTGAACAACCAATAAATGAAGTTGAATATCCTTAATAAGCCTGACATCAACTTAGGTAATACAACCATATAGCATTAGAGAAATAAATATTATGTAAAGGTGGGATTAAATTCTGCTTTGCATACATGCAAAAATCATCCGCAATAGACATTATTTGATTAAATGTTTTGCTATGTACATTTAAATGGGATGTTTATTTCACATAAATGAAGTCAGGTTTTAGTTTGGGTTTGAACACTTACCAATTTCATTTTAATCATTCAGAATTGTGTGATGTGAAATTTAAGCACCATTGGTGGTAGTTGAGAACATAACACTGGAAAATCATAATGATTAGACCTTGAAAACGAGATGAGGTACCATACATGTGTAGGTAAATAATATGAGCACATACAGGCAAAAAAGAGCAAGGTTGCCTTTTGTATAGGAGAAGCTTCCCAATAATTGCATATTATTACATTTACATAGGATACCTTAGCTTAAACCTTCCTTTGGCTCTGTGATCTGGTTATAATTATGATTTTTATCTCACTGGTATATTCTTGCTCATCCCAAAGATGGGTGCCAGTGGAGGGGTAACTGTTTACATTTAGGAGATTTGTTCCCTGCCAAAGTAGAACATTAAAAACCACAATTCATGCCATTTTGGAGAAACCTCCTTCCTCCCTGCTGGTGTACAGTCAATGTTGGTTGATTTTGAGTGGAATTCTCTATTCATTGCGAGTAGTTTATGGGTCTTGACATCCATGGTGTCCAGCTCCTCTCCTGGCCAGGTTATTATTTGACCTGGGTACCTGATGACTGGGCATATGTTTTATTGACATAAATCGTGTTCTTGCCATTGAACTGGGACTTCAAGAACTTCCTGACTCTCTAGAGGTATTTGGGTGTTCCTGTCCTCCTTGTCACTTTATCATGTTTACCACTTGTTTGTGGTATCCCAGGGTACTTGCACTGTTCTTTATGTCTCCTTATCTTGTCTTCTGGTACTTCAGCTCCTCCAGTACTGATTATCTTCACTCTTTTTGCTATAGTCCAAACATCATTCCGATGCTCTTAATGTTTATCCTAGTTAGGTGGATCAGTGAGTCAATTTCCCCTGCTCATTCTTGGCATACAGCTTGATGTCATCCATGTAGAGGTTGTGGAAGATGGTAGCTCCTCTCTTGAACCTGTATCCACTCTTTATGGTGATCTAGCTGAGGTGGTTGAGGCCTATACCAAACAGCATCGGGGATAATGCATCACCTTGGTATATGCCTGCAACTGGTATCTTGAGTTAAGTTGACAAAAGCCCTTAGTGTATTGCTAACACCTTAAAGGACCACTCTAGGCACCCAGACCACTTCAGCTTAATGAAGTGGTCTGGGTGCCAGGTACAGCTAGGGTTAACCCATTTTTTCATAAATATAGCAGTTTCAGAGAAACTGCTATGTTTATGAATGGGTTAAGCCTTCCCCTATTTCCTCTAGCGGCTGTCTCATTGACAGCCGCTAGAGGCGCTTGCGTGCTTCTCACTGTGAAAATCACAGTGAGAGCACGCAAGCGTCCATAGGAAAGCATTATGAATGCTTTCCTATGTGACCGGCTGAAAGCGCGCGCAGCTCTTGCCGCGTGTGCACATTCAGCCGACAGGGAGGAGAGAAGGAGGATCGGAGGAGGAGAGCTCACCGCCCAGTGCTGGAAAAAGGTAAGTTTTCACCCCCTTCCAGAGCCGGGCGGGAGGGGGACCCTGAGGGTGGGGGCACCCTCAGGGCGCTATAGTGCCAGGAAAACGAGTATGTTTTCCTGGCACTATAGTGGTCCTTTAATAGAAGCAGACATTCAAGTGCCTGTCTGTCTGTCTCACTCATTTTAAAAGGGAAAATAAACTTACATGTCAAGTGTTGAAGAATTCAAACTCCAGAAATTGACAGACGTTGAATCACAAATAGAGTTAAAACAACTCAAAACTTGCCTGTTTCCCATTTTTGATTAAAATATATATAATAGGTGGTGGTGGAGAGAAGGAGCTTATTATTTGTTCATTTGTATTTGTATACAAAATGTGCTGGCAAGTCAATGGAGCATGACTGAAATGATTGTGAATGAATTTTGAGTGGCTAATTG
Organism: Pelobates cultripes; assembly: GCA_933207985.1. Taxonomy (NCBI): domain Eukaryota; kingdom Metazoa; phylum Chordata; class Amphibia; order Anura; family Pelobatidae; genus Pelobates; species Pelobates cultripes. Next base: position 48,716,241 of record OW240915.1, on the reverse strand, counting down.
AAGAGAAGAGCAGACTGCAGGCCAAGTAGAAAAGGAAGAGGGAGCCCTGTACAAGGTGAAAGTGGAGGAAGAGGGTTTGGAGAGCTGACTAATGATGGACAGCTGAGCTACTTGATACACATATCAATGGAGTTGGGATCTCGGTCTTAGAGGGTTGGTAGAACTCCAAAAACAGTTCTGTGCAGCATCTAGGTGTTCTTTGGAATGTGAGTATGTGACATTGACAGTTCTTTTTGACATTAATTGTATTTTATACCAGGGCCAGACAACCTCCGGCACTCCAGATGTTGTGGACTATGTTTCCCATAATTCTCTTACAGTCATGATACTGGCAACATATAAGGGGAGACGTAGTCTACAACATAGAATGTTGATGGTTTCCTTCCATCCCTTTTACAACATTACTATCAAATCTCCAGTTATCATCAATTTTGTCTATTGTGTTTTCACAGCCCTACATTTTGTGTGGGGTTTTTATTGTTATTTTTCAAGAGACCAATGTGGTTTTGATGGCTATATGGTTTAAAAATATGATCTTTAGTTTGCAAATATATTTAACAAATTGATATATATTTAACTAATTCATAAAAGCACTAACCTAGCTTCTTGCTAGCAATTGCACCTCTATATGTTTGTCTTGTAGTCATGCAATATATTTCCCACTTCCTAGAATCTCAAGTTTTTTAGTTGCCACATCTTTTTAGTTCTGTATTTTCACTTCTTTTAAAGTAATGACACATTTAAATGTGTTTCTCTTTTTTTTTTTTTAAATTCATTTCATACTGAATCTTGGTTAAAGATTATTAATACCTTGGTTTCAAACTTTTGTCCTATGTCAACCACAATACCACTGAAAAAGAATGTCAAAAAAGACAATTGGAAGAAAGTGTGGTGTGAATGGTAGCCGCTAAAAAATATAGTGCACTGCTCAGCCAAAAAATGCATGGCTCCACTTCTACCACTGAATGCTTCTTGTGGATGTCGATTCAGCCAAGTGCTTGTTTGGACACTTTATAGAGGAGTTACTGAATAATGGGCTGTTGATTTGTATTTCTTCAGTTCTTTATTCTGACTGTGCGGATACTAGACTTGATGCATGATGGAGAACATTTCCCACGGTTGAATAATTTCCCCTAAAAACTTAAGTTTAGCTCTTTACCTCTGACATTTGTTCATGTGACAGTTCGACTTAGCCAAAAAAAAACGAATGAAAAAGATTTGAGGTTGCATTCTTACATGCCAAAAAAGCAAGGAAAATCTGCCTATTAGTCTGCAAATATGCATTCAGTGGCAAATACCTACACACATTTAGGTATTTAGTTTGTGCAAGACCCTGACACTCATGTCCGTGTTCCTGCCTGCCAACACAGCTGTATGCCCTCTTTCACTGATTGAATTGAGTCATGTAGCCAATAATTTATTTTCCTCCCCCACAACAAGAGCTTAAAGGGACACTATAGTCACCCAGACCACTTGAGCTCAATGAAGTGGTCAGTGTGCCAGGTCCCCCAGGTTTTAACCCTTCAGATGTAAACATAGCAGTTTCAGAGAAACTGCTATGTTTACATTGCAGGGTTAATCCAGCCTCTAGTGGCTGTCTTCACATTTGTTGTAGATCCAAATAATGATCTTTGTTATATTCAGAGGAGCCCAAATTATTATTACAAGTGCACTTGGAGAAGCGAGAATTAGACACCAGACACCTGTTGGTATTCAAAATAAGCCTCTGACGTTTTATTCATCAGCTGGATTTTATACATTAAAAAGTAAGTGCTTACGTGCAAATACTCTTAGAACAGTAATAGGAAGGAAGTACAGATAAGACATAGGGATGAGCGTCATGTACACATAACAAATAAGTTCCAAGGTAAGAGAGAATACAAAGATTAGAGCAGAGACATCTTAGGTGGGGGCTCTCTGCTCCCAGAACTAGACATATATGGTCTTAAGTGTCGTGTTAAGCATCAAGCATTTCCTGAGTCCAAGTTAGCCAATTTTAATATAGGATATCATTATAGGACACCTATAAGCTTGAGCCTTGGAACCAAGATAAATTCTATCACACATTCAGCGTACAGAACATCCATAGGAAAGCATTGCTCTTAGCACGTGCACATTCAGCTCCACTCGGGAGCTGATGTCGGCGAGGGAGGAGAGGTCACCTTGCGCTAGATTAAAATAAGTAACTGAAGGGGTTTTATCCCCTTAATCGCCAAGGGAGGGGGGCCCTGAGGGTGGGGGAGACCTAAGGGTTATATAGTGTCAGGAAAACAAGTTTGTTTTCCTGACACTATAGTGATCCTTTAATGGAAATGATTTAACCCTTCAAGGGCATTAGGACAATCCATGCCGTTCTCCACAAAGTGGGCTTTAAAATTGTTAGGATTGCATGAACCAACCTAATGTTTTGGTGTGAGCAGGGTTTAATTCCTACTCACACTAGTGAGACACAATCGATAATCGAAGCTCCCTCTGGTCAGCTGCGACCATATGTAGTGGCTCTAGGCTAACAGAGGAGCTGTATGCAGCTATCAAAGTGAGCGCTGCATATAACCCTATAAATGGCATTTAAATCACTCAGCTGCGGGGATTTCAATGATTCTGAGCCTGCTGCAGGAGAATAGGACCCTCCCCCCCCAGGGTTTGATTGTGGTGGAATTTGTAAGCTGCCTAGTGCCGATCACTGTATGATCGTCAAGGATTGAGTGATCGAGCTGCTAATAACAACCAGTAGTAGGCCTGTCCTTCACTGTTTTAGCAGGGAAATCCTTCTGCCTGAGTTAGGGGTAGGGTTAGGGGCATCATTTAGGGTAAGCTTAGGGTTAACCTTAGGGTAAGGTTAGGTATAGTGTAGGGTTGATATTAGAGTAGGGTAAGGGTTAATGCTGGGTAAGGTTTAATACTGTTTTACGGTCAACAGTGTAGGATTAAGATTAGGGTTACGTTTTTATTTTATTTTCAAAGTGCGACAGGTATTACGGACTTTTATTTGGCCTTTTTTAGAGGGTGAAAATTATAAATTTTATTTAGTTTTTAGAGGTATTTAGTTCTCTTGTTGCCCCCTCACTATTTTTAGGGTGAGGGGGGTAGGTAGGGGGTTGTTCATTTTTTGGGGGGTGGGGGATGACTAGGGGCTTGGGGACCCCTAGTCACCTGGGGGGGTTAACATTTTCATATAGGGCCCCAAAACTGCCGTTCATGGGGGGCCGCAGGGGACAATAGGGGCTCCCTCTTATTGTTATTTAGGGCCCCCACCTGCCACTCAGGGATGGGGGCCAGGGCAAAGCACAATAGGTCTCCCCTACATTTTCATTTAGGGCCCCACCCGCTGCTCAGGGGTTGGGCCGGGGGAGGACAATCCGTGCCCCCCAATTGTTATTTAGGGCCCCCACCCACCGCTCAGGGGTGGGGGGTATTGGGAAGGACAATAGGTCCCCCCTTATTTTAATTAAGGGCCCCCACCCACCGCTCAGAGGTGGGGCCGGGGGAGGACAATAGGTGTCAAATGAATGAGTAGGTGGACGTTATTATTTAGGAAGCTCCTTTCCAGCAGAACTTAAGGGTTGGGTACATTTGAACTAAAAATTATTTTGGAAAGCCAACATCAAACACAAGTATTTCTAGATAACCAGTCATCTTTTTTCTTTTAGATCAGTTGAGAAAATATAATGAACTTCGTAGAAATAAGAATATAGTAAAACACGTTTTTAAAATTATGGCTGTAACCATCATGACATATAATGAGAAATAGGAAAGTATACGTGGGGGAAGGTACTATCTCTTTTGAATTGCCATAATATACCAATTAAATCCAGATGGTTAGAACAAGAGCTAATCAGTCATGACAAATATAGCCTACAGGTGCAGCTAGAAAAATGCATACAGAGTATGCAATTTAAACAATATAAATTCCAATAAAAGATCTATATGTGGGCCTCACCTGTACTGCTCAAAATTGGTGGAACTAAACTTTCAACTGAAGATGAACATTCATGAAGAACTGTCAAGAAATAAATCTAAATTATGTATTGGGTTCAAACAAATATAAGCAAACTGATAGAGCCTTGTGGATAATTTTCACAATCGATTTATGATAAAAAAGCTAAATATATTTATAAGTTAGTAACACTATGTATATGTATATATGAAGAAACAAAGATCAAGTCATTAATCTCTAAACAGAAACAGAAATTTAACAAACAAGACCTAGATTGTCAACCTTAGGAAATACATTCACAATTTTTAGATTATTTATTTATGTAAATTTTTTAGGTTTTTCTCTTTATTTGAAAAATTGTTTTTATTTTTTTGACTCTCCAAACATATATGCAATACAGACATTCAATGTGCCAATAATAAGTACAATTATTACCAGATATCTAAAAGTCAATAATAAGACACGATCCTTTCAAACTTCATTCATACTTGGTGGCTAGCCAATAGTCCTAATTATCCATAACCAATTTTATAGTTCAATGTTTAACTAAAGTCCATATTTAAATCCGTACAGGAGATCTTAACACATCCCCTTTAATTTGTTGATAAGATTATCATATACTTGATAGATGTTTTCTTTGTTTATATTGAAGTGCACAGCTCTCTCCATTTCAAATTGATATTGTAATTGAGATTTAAAAAGACAACCTTGAGGGGACATAGTAGATTTCTAATTCCTTGCTAAGACAATTTTAGCTATCAGACAAGGTGTAGTCAGAATTCTACCCTTCAAATTTATATTCCCCCAGTTCAGATGTAAAAGGGAAACCTTGGGAGAGATAACCAATGTAACATTATTCAAATTAAATATAGTGTAATGCACTTCCTCCCAGTATTGAATAATTAAAGGGCAGCTCAGCCAGATGTGTACCATAGATCATTCTTGTAGTCTACACTTCCAACACAGATGACAGTTTATAGATGAGATTTTAAATAGTCTTGTTGGAACCTGTCAGGGTGGCGGTCCGGTGCCCGGAACCCAGACACTGTCCGGGTGGCGGTGCGAGGACCGGGACCCAGTATGCCTGATGATAAGTGGGAGACTTTAGCGTGAGAGTTGATGGGTCAGGGTCTGGTGCTGTGTAACCGACGCCCCCTGGTGTTGAGCCCCAGCGTTTGTGCAGCCACATACCAAAACCCTGATGCAGCTACAGCGGATCCCAGGAACTAGGAGCTTCGAATTAAGCAGACCTCCCAGGAGCTGAATAGGGAGGCTCTGCAGCAGGAGTGTATCCAGTACAGAAGCAAGGCAAGACTAGAGATAGGCACCATACATGAAAACAAGACAAAACTAGGAGAACCCAGAACCAGAGCAGGACAGAAAGCAGAACCCAGAACATGTACACAAGACATGAGGAAAGCAAGAACAAGACAGGACTGTACATGAACTGGGAATACAAGACAAAATAAAACAAGATAAGAGATACAAGATAAAACAAGAGGAGACATAACTAAGTACTACATATGAAAATCATGGGGATTTAGCTACATTGTATGATCATACATTGCGGAAGCCTGCCAACAACGCCAATGTACCACATATCTGGCAGGTCCTACACTGCCTAATGTATGCTAAAACAACCAAAGAAGACATATATAGCACTTACCTGCAAGAAAGGGCAGAAGCCTTGAGCAGCTGCCTGCAGGAACACTGAAACAAAAGGAATGATGGAAAACAAATGGGTGTGGCAACATAAAACAAACATTTGAATGAATCCAAGAGACTGGGAAATCCAGGGATGGAATATAGGAATGAACCCAGAATTCCCAGCATAAAGAAAACCAGACATAGAATGGAAAACCAAAAAAACAAGAAAAACTAAACAAGAATTGTAAAAAGAGTACTGGATACCATAAGCCAAAGCCAGACATCTCCACAGAACAGAGCAGGATGTGACAGAACCATATACCATCTTTAGAGTATCTTTGTTTGTGTCTCAGGGATATTTAAGCAATGAATGATTTTCTTAATATTAATCAAAAAGGCACACCACTTTTTATATTCTATTGATAAATTTAATTCCTTCTCCCATTTTGTTAATGCCGGGGGTGAATCGAGATTGAATCTAGTTCTTAAGAGCTTCATGGCAATTGAGCATATCTTCTTCATATTCCTACCACCGATAATTTTTAAAATCAGACCTTCATCATTTCGCATTAATAAGTGATCTTTTAGAAAACTTAATTCGTAAATAGTTAAATATTCCCTGGTTTGGTACATTCAATTTAACTACTAAATCATTGTATGGAAGAATAGTAGAATTGTTGCAAACATCATCTATGATTGCATCTTTTGGGAATTTCCAATTGGAAGGAGCTAGGTCTGGCATAACCTTCTCTAAAATCTGTATAATAGTGCCCCCATAAATTTTATCTGTAAGATGTAACTCTTTTTTAATTAATTGCCATTGGTTTATAGTTTGTTGTAACGTAATTGCAGAGCCTGATCATTGATATCTTGCCATAATAGATACTCTAGGTGTATTTCCCCCACCGATTCTGCTTCCAATTTATACTAGGCTTCCATCTTTGCATTAGTTAGTTGTAATTTATGAATATGAGCCACCATATTAGCTAATTATACTTCTCTTATTACCGTGTAGCCTAACCCGCCTTGATATCCTTTCTTCGCTAGAGTGTTAACCTTTTTTTCTAGGTTTTTTTACCTCGCCATATGAAATTAGAGAAGCTTGTCTGTATCAGTTGTAACCAGCTATTATGTATTCTCAGAAGTACCATGCGAAAAAGATATGCCCATTATGGAACCATATAGGATTTGATAGTGTTTATCCTAACCCACCAGGAAATCTTAACCTTGCGCCATTCATTTAATTCTCTATTCATAGTTCTTAATAATTTACAGAAGTTTACCTCCAATATATTTTTGGTATTATTTGTTATCGTAATTCTCAAATACTGAAAATGTTTAATCCATTGAAAACAAAAATTCTCTTTTAGTTTTTTTCAAATCCTCTGTTTTTATATTTTTATACATTACTTTCTATATTTAATTTATAATTTGAAATTTTAGATTTAAATACATCTATTGCACCGGTTATTATAGAATATAGATAACAAAAAGATATGCAGATTAGTATAGTTTAAAGGGACACTACAGGCATCCAGACCACTTCAGCTCATTGAAGTGATCTGGGTGCAGTGTGCATATTGCACTTAGTGCTGCAATGTTAAACATTGCATTTCCAGAGAAACTGCAATGTTTATATTGCAGCACTAAGTCTGCCTCGAGTGGCTGCCTACCAGATAACCACGAGATGCACTTCCTGGATCCTAAAGGACCTTTGGTCCAGAAACTGCCACTGGACGTCCTCATGCTCTTCATGAAGACATCGAGCTTCTGATTTTTTTTTGAATCAATGCTTTCCTATGGGGAGGTCTAATGCGCGCACAGCACTTGCCATGCATGCACATTTGTGCCTGCTTGTTGCGGGGCGTTGGAGGAAGCAAAGCCACAACCAAGTCGAGGGACATTGGCACTGGGGTAAGGTAAGTAAATTAAGAGTTTTCAACCCTTTATTCACCCGGTGGGGGAGGGCAAGGCAAAAGTTCTTCTAGATCGCCATAATGAATGAAATATAAACTTGAAGATAATAACCAAAATAAAACATAAAACTCAAACCTACATAAAAAGGGATGACATAACATCAATATCATTATCTTAAAACACCAAATAAGTAGACACAACTCTAAACATATAAAAATGCAAGGTAGTAACTTAAGAATAAAGAGGTAATGAGGTCAAACCTCAAATGAACAGTGCACCAAAAATATATTAAAATATTGTTAAGAATGCAAAGGGAAAGGAGAAATATTATACAACAAAAAAAAATTATATATACAGAAAGGGGTTGTTTAAACCCCATTTAAAACCATTTACAAAAATTAATAAGTTCAAAATCTAAATAAAGCCCTTTAGGGGTTAAATAATCTAAAAGAAAAATCCATTTGCTTTGAATTTTGCACAATTCCTTAAAGTTATCCTCTCCCCTCCAATTAATTTAAATTTTTTTTTTTTTTTTTAAATAGCCATAAAACTTAACAGAGAAGGATCCATATTGTGATACTCCAAGAAATGAGCAGGCACACCGTGTTAAAAGACATTACATTATAGTTTATTTGGTAAAACTAGTTTTTTTTTGCAACTAGAGCCCATTTTGCATGGATAAAAACCACCCCTTTGATTAAAAGAAAATGTAGTTTTTGTCAGGTCTAATTAAACTCCTTACTAGGTTATTCGTAATACTTTTTGCACCTATTGGTTTATCTCCAATAACACTATTTAGGGCATAATCCGTCTTCAAAACATGCCAAAAAGTATTAAAAATATATTTAATATGTTTAGATTGACTATTATAGTCTAAAACAGTGGGGATACCTTTTGAGTCAAATTTTCTATTTTTAATATTATTTTTCTTCTTATACTTTTTGTACTCCAACATTTGGTCCCTATTTAAAATACTGACTTATTTTTCCCAAGAACTGATCTTTTAAGAATTTGTCTTGTGTAATGTCCAAGAACAGTTTTTTTAAGAATTTGGCTTGTGTAATGATATTGCTGTTGTAATGATATTGATGTTATGCCATCCCTCTTTATGTAGATTTGAGTTTTATTTTGGTTATAATCTTAAGTTAAAATTTCATTCATTATGGCGATCTAGGAGGACTTTTGCCCTCACTTAAGATGAAATTCCACGTTACTTGCCCTCACTTTTCCGAAACCATGCGCCAAGAAGGTCATTTTCATCTCAGCTATACCTTCAGTAGGAACCAAGCTGTGGGTGGCCAGGACTTTGAGTGCAGGATTTATTTTTGTATATTTGTGTTTACTTTGTATCACACAGCCATGTTACAGTACTGCCACCCTCCCCATGTTTTCCCTATTAAGGTTTAATATGTCAGTAGGTGTCTAGAAAAATTCCCTCTCTGTCTCATTATAGATTTTCCCTATTAGCTGAGGACATCAAGGTGAATTGTTTGTTAGCGTAGGACTCACCTAAGATGTTTTGCCTTGACATGGTTGGTGAGTTTAACACTTTAAAGGGACACTTTAGTCACCTGAACAACTTTAGCTTAATGAAGCAGTTTTGGTGTATAGAACATGCCCCTGCAGCCTCACTGCTCAATCCTCTGCCATTTAGGAGTTAAATCCCTTTGTTTATGAACCCTAGTCACACCTTCCTGCATGTGACTTGAACAGCCTTCCATAAACACTTCCTGTAAAGAGAGCCCTATTTAGGCTTTCTTTATTGCAAGTTCTGTTTAATTAAGATTTTCTTATCCCCTGCTATGTTAATAGCTTGCTAGACCCTGCAAGAGCCTCCTGTATGTGATTAAAGTTCAATTTAGAGATTGAGATTCAATTATTTAAGGTAAATTACATCTGTTTTTCATGCAGGCTCTGTAAATCATAGCCAGGGGAGGTGTGGCTAGGGCTGCATAAACAGAAACAAAGTGATTTAACTCCTAAATGACAGTGAATTGGGCAGTGAAATTGCAGGGGAATGATCTATACACTAAAACTGCTTTATTTAGCTAAAGTAATTTAGGTGACTATAGTGTTCCTTTAATGGTTATTGGAGTGATACTAGAAAGGTTATTTAAATGTGCATAAGGATTTGGGATAGTGCACAAGTAACTTTTTTCTCTGGCCAGGGACCATTATTTAGTATTAAACTGCTCAAAAATGGTTCTCTATTTAGGACTCCAAACACTCAATGAGACAAAATGGTTATAGCGCCTGCAGTGTCCCTTTAATTGTTAGAATAGCATTTCAAGTCTTTTGTGGTGTTGAATTACCTATTGGGTTATTTACTAAAGTCCAAAATAGGGCAAAACCATCTGGCGGCAAACGGGGTCATTCAAAATGCAAACTTCACTCTATTTAACAATGTCCAGGTTTTGCAGTTCAGACCTTGAATGGCGCCGAATTTGATCTAAATATCAGCCGGATCGAGCAATGCGGAACACTGAAATTCTAACCAAATGCTTTAAATCTGGGCCCAGATTTTTTTTTTTTTTTTAAAGTGAACTATTTGCCCGCTGACAGCACTAGCAGTGGATTTTATTAACCCCAATTGCATTAAACAAACCTACCTACCTGTTAAAAATAAAAAAGTTACACTTACCATCTGAAGTCTTGCTTCTTCTAACTCTTCTTGTCTTCAAAGACACACTGCTAAAAATTAGGCATGAAAACATTTAATGTGTACTTATTAAGCAATTAGGCTATTACAATTTATAGATTTTATTTTGTATAATGCGATACCATGTCACATTAGGGTGAAATATATGTTTTTCCTAATTGTAAAGACTATTAAAGACATAAACATTTCCAAGAATGAGGCCATAATAGCTTGAGTATTCTCAGTAGGCAACAGACAAATTGGATTAATAATGTGGCAGTAGTTGTCATACTCCACTTCCTTATGAAATTCAATGTGTTTTATATTTTTTACATTGTGCCCTTATCCAATTTATTATGAATTATAGTACAACTGCTTAATGTTATCATATTTTTAAAAAATCACTATTTTATTACAATGTTACCTTTGTACTTCTGAATAGATAACCTGGTTGCTTTATATACACTGCACATTCTGTGGTGCAGGTTGTAAATAGACTGTAAGCTTGTTTGGACAGGGACCTCTTCACTTACTGTTTTCGCATGTCAAACGTGTTTTGCTAGAATGTATTATTTGTCTCAGTTTATTTATTTCACTGTGCTGTGGATTATGTTGGCACTATATAAATCATTGCAATTGTTGCTGCAGACTGTAAAGGGCTACCACAAGTTGAAGATGCATAAAGATGGGTAGTAGGAGTATGAAGATGATGATCAGACGTTTTATGGATTCCCTTTATTTAAAAGAGTTAAAAAAATATTTTGGGCAAAGTCCATCTGCCCCCTTTTCTATCCAAATGTTTCTTCTTTGTAGGAGCTCAGTATTCCTGACGTGCCTGAATTTATATCAGAGCTCCATGGCAATAATATGTATTTTAACTAAAATAAATGTATTTAAAAAATCAGTCTGTGCCAATAAGACACATTGTTCTTGTTCTAAATTATATTTTAGTTGCATAAATTCTTATTAAGTTACCTAAAGGTTCTCAGAACAGAGCTGCCCTGTCCACACCCCCACTTACACCCCTAAATGTTTTCCTCTTTTTCCAATTGAAATGTTGGATTGTATGGGGATGGTTCACAATTCATAGCATTACTGAGGTTATAACAATTTTTATAACACCCATATTCTAATTGTTTTAGTTAGACCCTATCTAAATGGCATGTGTTAGGCTGGATAATCTACTAGGGGGCTATAGGTTAAAGCAGGCTTCCCCAAACTCTGGCCCTCCAGATGTTGCTGAACTACAACTCCCATGATTCTCAGCCTATCTATTTAATTCATTGAATCATGGGAGTTGTAGTTGAACATCATCTGGAGGGCCAGAGTCTGGGGACCCTGGGTTAAAGGGACGCTCCAAGCACCATATTATTGTTATTACTATAATTATTTATAAAGCGCTAACAAATTGCACAGCACTATACAATAAAAGGACTAATAAACAAGTATTTGCATCAAGACACGTTTGATGCACATGAACAGAAGGTGAAGAGGGCCTTGCTCAAACAAGCTTACATTCTAAGGGTAGAAGAGTGCTTATAGTGTAAGCAGTGCCCGTTCCTCCCCCTCCCATTGTAAGTAGTCAAACCATTTTAGAATCGGATAACTTATGATCTAGGGTCTGCTAGGCATTGTTTCAACCATGCAGTGTTTTGGTTCAGACCAAATTCCATCCATGTGATTGTTTTGGAAAAAACAATTCGGCATACCAAAATGGTGCACAAATGTGCCTATCAGTGTACTGCAAAATATATACATAATACCTGAATGTATTATATGGCAATTCTCATATTTACTGAAGCTAATTCTGGTCGGAATTTGGATGACCAAATTCCAACCAAATTTTGACTCAATAGATGTTATTTTACCTTCAAATTCGGTTCACATTTTTGAGTGTTTGGTGACTTATAAGCATTCAGTTTCATATTTTAACCATTCAGTTCCAGCACTGCATTCTAAGAACATATTACAAAACTGCTACATTGAGTGGGCAACCAAATTGCAAAATCTCGACCACCTACACTCCCTTTGACTCAGTAGGTCATTTGTCAGCTGACTACAACTCAGTATTCAGTGATTAAATCATACAAACAGCAAACAATCACATATGACCTTTAAACCTACTCTTGTGATAAATGTGAATGAAAAGAGTACTTTTCTGTACTAGATAGCTATTCAAAGTGATTATTCAGAATTCGATGTGTATTAGTTAGTGGAGACTACCTATTATAGTTCAAAAAACCATAAGCTAATCGTATTTTATGCATGTAATGCATCTGTTTGCCTACTGCGGACTTTGAATAAACAAATGAGGTTTGATGGTTCTATTTGAACAATGGTAGATAAGTACAAAGAAAATAAATACGTTGTTCACTTGTTTGCTATAGGTGTACTGGATTGCATCCTTAATGTCGCACAGAAATCTGATACTTCCATTAAATCCAAAAGACAAATACAATTATAAAGCAATATTAGTATTTTACAATAGTTACAATGTAAAACACTCTAGACAGATCTAAAACACTATAGACAGATGAATTTAATGAGATGTTCAATGTAACATAACCACTTAATCTCATTTCAATTCAAGTATCATAACAACTATAGCCCACTGTACAGTTTTTGATGGGTTTGACATTGAATAAGGGACTTTGCTGCCTCTGGCTCTCCCCCCATACTGGAGACTATGACTAAGGCCATAGCTGCATTCTAAATAGCCATACCAACTCTTGCAAGCAATGGACGGCAATGGTAAACTGAGCTTAGATGACACTCTCAGCCTATCATACTATTCGTTGCCGGTCTGGCTATTGCAGAAGCATTAGACTGAGCAGCAGAGGCAGGCCAGACCCTGGGTATCAAGGGACCCTTATTCACTGTCAAACAAACTATTAACAGTTTAACTTTGAACAAAGGACTTTCCAGGCACCATAAATGCTTCATGGATATTACTTCCTATTCCTCTGCTTTTGCCATGAGTTCTAGGGATAACCTCATAATACTATTCAGACGATGGACCACCTTGTTGGGTTCATAAGGGTTCCTGGGATATCCCTACAAAAAATATTTTACAGAGGGGGGAAATTGCAAATCCCGGGGGTACTTTTTTGTGTGTGTATATTTCCATTGTTGCTGTAGAAAGCTGCTCTGTGCCTCTCTCTCTCCTACAAATACTAAAAATAGTTAGGCAATTGATGACCCACTCACCCTACTACCCAGAGAAGTACATAGCTTTCCCACACATCGAGTCTATGGCATGAGGGAACGTCCTTCAGTGTGGGGGAAAAAAACGTGCTCTAACAGCTTATATCAACTGCGTCTGCTGAGGTAGCAGGCAAGACCACACCGAGAGAAGCAGCTAGACAGGGAGAAACCGCTACAATGAAAGGCATTTGAAAACAGTATAACCACAATCACCACATTTTAGAATACTTAAAAAAAATGTAAAAAAGTATTTGAATTTGAAAGCAATTTGTGTCTGTGGAGGTTGGAGTCGTAGTCATACCACAAAGCTTAAACAGGCAGGGGGAAGCCACTAAAATGTAAGGCATTAACAAATAAATAAAAGCAGCAGCAGGAGTAATTTATTTTGGAAAAATAAAGGGAAACTTTCACTGGTGATCACACTATAAGTATTAAACTGAAGAGCAGTGTAACCAAATTTAGGGAGATTGAACTTGAGGAAGGCTATTTGCTGCAGGGACATTTGTTGTGGATTCAGAATGTTGTCTATAACAGAAAACACTTGCTCACTTTAGACCAGAGGCGACTCTTTAATTAGGCGAGTTAGACGACCACCTAAGGGGTCACGCTCATTGGGGTCTTGCATTAGGGCAGACTGATCAGTGACTAAGGGCTCGACACAAAGAGAGGTCCCAGTGACCTTCAGTCTACTGCTCCACCGGGTGCAGAGTTGCATACCTTGAAGTACTTGTCAGCGAACTCCGACCAATTGTAATTCATTGCCACGGGTTATCATAGCAACACTCTGATACTTCAAGTGCCGGAGCTCATGAGTCAGTTACCTCATAATCTACAACTCGGCACCTGACACAGCTGCAGACTGCATAGCTACCCTGCTGGACCACCAGGGAAACCACTGGACCACCTTTAGGGGCATATGCATAAAAAAATGTATTATAGTGTGGGGAGCCTAGTCAGTGAAACACAGCCTTCCAACACACTGTCACCCCATCACACACTGACCCTTTTCACCCTACCAAACTCGTATTAACACCTCCCAATTATTTCACACTCATCCCCCCTCCAACCATGCCACACTCATCTCCTCTTGTTCCGACACAATCTATTACATTACCCGCCTTCCAAATCCTATCACAGGCATCACGCTGTAACACTCATCCACCAATCCAGTCACACTCACCCTCCATTACTCTGTCACACTCACCCTATCACATTCAACCCCATAATCCTGTCACACTCTCTCCAACCATGTCGCACTCCCCCTAACCATGTCACATTTATCCCACCAACCATGTCACACTCAGTCTATCACATTAATGTCTAATCCTGTCACACTAATCTCCCCCAATCCTGTGACGCTTACCCCTTCACTCTGCCACACTCATCATGTCACATTAACCCACCTTAACCCCTTAAGGACACATGACATGTGTGACATGTCATGATTCCCTTTTATTCCAGAAGTTTGGTCCTTAAGGGGTTAATCCAGCACATTCACCTCCTCTCGCCCTGTCACACCCACCTACTGACGATGCCACTTTCACCCCAGCCATGGGCGTCCGCAGGAATTTTTCCGGGGGGGGGTGGGGGGGGGGGCATAATTGTAATGACATCCATGCTTGGTACATTTTTGACAGTGTCATTAAAGGGAAGGAGCCATTATCACATAAAGCCAGGGTGAATATCGTTTTCACAACTATGGTGTCAGGAATATATGTTTGTATTCCTGACACTATAGTGTTCCTTTAAGCAAATTAAAGGACCATTCTGGTCACCATAACAACTTCACCTAAATTAAAATGCTATGATGCCAGGAAGCCCCTGGGTGCTCGCTTTCCTTTAAGGGGTTAAATCACTCTCAAATGGTTTAACCCCAAAGGCTTCCTCCAGCTCCAGGTCGCTCAGTGGTATTTGGCTTCTGAAACAGAGTGTCAGGAAGTGCAGATTGACGTCAGGCATGGGTGCCGCTGATTGGCTAGAGTGGACAGTTGACGCTCTAAGCCAATCGCTAGTTCCCGGTTCATAAAATATTTTTACTTTTTTATGAATGGGGAGCTACTGATTGGCTTAGAGTGCCAGCTGACCGCTCTAGCCAATCAGCAACACCCCTACCCAATGGCACTCTGTGCTTCCTGACACTCAGTAAATAAAAGTGAACACATTAATACTGATATTTTTTTACCTTTGGAGATGAGAAGGTCCAGCGTTTCCCTGCCTGGCCCAGGTACCAAAGCCTTATGATATGGTGTCCAGAATAAAGTGGAGGGTTCACTTCATTTGTCCTTCCTGCTCCAATCTCCTTTTCCTCTCCTTCATTTGACAGTCTTTTTTTATCTTCTGACACTGTTTTCTATCCTTGGCCCCTTCTGCTCTTTTACCTTTCTGCTACTTTCTGCTTATTTTGCGCCCTTCTGCTCCTTTCTCATTCTGATCCCTTTCTGCTCCTTGCAGACCCTTTCTGCTCCCTTTTCTACTTTATCTTTGTGCTCCTTGCTGTCCCTTTCTGCTCCTTCTCCTACTTTACCTTTGTGCTCCTTCTGATTCTTTCTGCTCCTTTACCTTTGTGCTCCTTCCTGCTCCTTGCAGGCCCTTCCTGCTCTTTGCAGGCCCTTCCTGCTCATTCTCCTATTTTACCTTTGTGCTGCTTCTGCCCCTTCCAGCTAATTTCTGACCCTTTCTGCTCCATCTACTTTACCTTTGTGCTGCTTTACCTTCCAGCTCCTTGCTGACCCTTCCTGTTTATTTCTGTTCCTTTCTGCTCCTTCTCCTACTTTACCTTTTGTGCTCCTTGCTGTCCCTTCCAGCTCCTTGCTGCCCCTTTCTGCTCCTTGATGTCTCTTCCTGCTCATTTCTGTTCCTTCTCCTTTTCTTACTTTACCTTCCTGCTCCTTGCTGACTCTTCATGTAGGCTGTCTCCCCCATCCCTCACTTCTATAGGCGTGCACACGAGGTGTGTCGGGTGTGCATGGGCACACCCTAATCCCCGCGGCACGCCAATGGATTGAGACCGGCAGGGGAGATCTCTGGATCTCCCCGGTCGGCTCATGCAGAGCCGACGCTACGCGGAGCGGCGGCTCCAATCTAAGCCTCCATTGGCCGGTGGGGAGATCAAAGTTCTACCTCACCGGTCCACAGCAGCATGGAGGGAGGCAGCAGAGAACCCAGGCTAGAGTTCACTCTCTACTGAACCACCAGGGAAGGCAGCAGGACTGGGATATTAACTAATCTGCCCCAACCTCCACCCAAACATACAACACACACAGCCCACAAACACATACATCACCCTCGCACCCAGCACACTAACAGCATCCTCACAAACACACAAAACCCACACACAAACAGCACACTCACACACAAACAGCACCCTGACAACACACACACACACACACAGCACACAAACAGCACACTAACAGGACCCGAACAAACACGTACACACAAACACCCTCTCACACACACACACACACACACACAGCACACTACCAGTTCCCACACAAACAGCACCCTCACACACAGCACACTAACAGCACTCTCACAAACACACACAAAAACACCCTCACCCACATAGCACACTACCAGCACCCTCACACAGCAGTATATATATATACACACATACATATACACATGGCGTGTATATGCCCCAGCCTCACTCCCCTAATCTATAGACTGCTGCCCCCCGCCAGTCTCATTCCCCTAATCTATAGGCTGCTGCTCCCCCATCCCTCACTCACTCCCCTCACTTCCCTAATCTATAGGCTGCCCCCCCATGCATCACTCCCCTAATCTATAGGCTGCTGCTCACTCCCCTAATCTATAGGCTGCTTCCCCCCCAAATCTATAGGCTGCTGCCCCCCCCAAATCTATAGGCTGCTGCCCCCCCCCCAAAATCTATAGTCTATCTCAAACCCTCCCCCCATCCCTCACTTACCTGATCTGTAGGCTGTCTCTGGCTGCATGTGCTGTTCCCCTGCGGTTTCAATCAGCAGAGAGAAGCAGGGATAAAATGCAGCTTCCTATCCCTGTCTCTCTATATACACAGCGCCGGTATTGCAGTTCATTTTAAATCACACGAAAAATAGCAGAACAAGCTGAATAATCGGGGGTGCCCATGACCCCAGCCCTGTAAACGTTTCAGCCGCACCGTTTTAAATGGTGCTAACTAGTAAATCAGGGCCATTTGAGAGGTATGAAATTGAGATTGTACAAAGCAAAGCAAATATAGAGGGAGACAGAGTTTATGGCCTTAAGAGGGCATGCTGTTCCAGATTGCATGACAGCTCTGGTTGTCCTACTGAAGCTTATACAAAGGTTAAACAAATTCAATGCCTCAAGCATTTGTGTGTGGATTTAGAATTAGTGCTCTTGGCTGCACAACAAACCTCCAGGGGAAAATAAATGCAAGAAGTGGGGCAATATGGGTAAGTAAAAACAAGAATGAAATATAATGACATATATGTCAACCAAAAATGTAGAGTCAATAAAATATATGTAAAACATTGTATTGATACAGAAAATATTTTGTCTGGAAGGATATTTGGGACTATTTCTATTTTTTTTTAAGTATGTCCAAATGCACCTTCTTCTAACCTTCCCAATAAAAGCTAGGTGGATGCCGACGTCACTATAGGGAGATGACATGAGTTTGAACGTAGAACTGGAATTCTTTTTCTACTTCAATCATGTTGACCTGAATGTAGAATTAATTTGCAAACACCACAAATTACTGTTTACACAGTAAGCCTTGAAGAAAAGCAATACGTAGGATGGAGATATGTAAAAGATATTTTAGTATAACGTTCTTATCTTAAAACTGACATTGTTATAATGAAGAAAAATGAATAAAGCTTTGGCTGTCTTAGATACATTCAGGAAGTAGTTTGCCATTTAGCCGTTTGCTTCATGCTGCTTAACCTTAGTTGCTGCCAAGTTCTCTGCAAACGAAAAGCTTGGCCAATATCAGATTAGAGTGGAATTAATATTTCAGTGTCTCACGGATATATATTGCCATTCATTGTCTTAATCCATATTCTACTCTCATAAAGCATCCCATACCACTGTATATAATCTTGAACTGTATTCACAGAGACACTGGGTGCTTTTTTTTAATAATCTTTATTATTTGTTTTCTCATGACAAAAAATAAATAGACTTATATTTCAAACATCCCATCTTAGATATAAAACATAAAACAAAAATCATAAAACAAAGAGTACAAACACTTTACCAGACAGACATACTACATTACAACTGAGAGGAATATTGGCTGAGCCGCCTGAGGAAAGCACACTTGGTGCTTTAGCAAACCATTGTTTTGCAAAGATTAAATAAAAATCCACCGAATAGCAGCTAACACCTCATTGGTCATCAAATACATTGGTCTACTATGCGTCTGTGCTAGTGTGTGTTTGTCAGTAGAACTGCTTTGGTTGGGCTTTAGAGGATGGAGTCCCTAATGGAGCACAGTAATGCATACAACTTTTATACACATTGGAATAATATGTGCTGCACACAGTGGAGGGAAAATGCAAGATTGAAGAAAAATTAAAGGGAAACTATAGTGCCAGGAAAACCAAGTTGTTTTTCTCACTCTATAGTGCCTGTAGTGCCCCCCTCCATCGCGCCCTCCACTCACCCTGTGCTGTAGAATTGGTTGAAAAAACAACAACCTTCTGTCACTGATTCCAGCGCCAATGTCCCTCGGTACTGGTTTGGGCTACGCTTGTCTTTCCCACCTACGTCAGCATGCGGGGGAGACCTAATGTGCATGCTTGACAATGGCCGCACTCACATTAGTATTTCCCATATAGGAAAGCATTGTATATTGCTTTCTATGGGCATTTACATGGCGCTGGATGTCCTCATGCCCGCAAGGCTCTCTAGTGGCTGTCTGGCAGAAAGCCACTAGAGGTGGAGTTAACCCTTAAAGGTAATTATTGCAGTTTATTAAAAACTGCAATAATTACCTTTGCAGGCTTAAGGAACCTGGGACAATGCACCCAGACAACTTCAATGAGCTGAAGTGGCCTGGGTGCCTATAGTGTCCCTTTAAGGGTGCACAGCAGGACACAAAATCCCTAATATTGATAGATCAAACTATTCTCAACTTTTTAGTACTTATCCCGGGAGGAAGACTGGGCACTCTTGACACTATGACCACAAAGCAGGGTTTGTTCCATTGACTGGAAAAATAAATATTCCAACCGTTAATAGTGGATGTCTAAAGATTTCTAATATCAAGTACATGTATGTATACATGTTTAGTAGGGATGTAAATGTTAGTTCACATGTCGTATTTTTATGTGGTTAAAGGAACAGCAAGAAAAATTTAACTTGGGAAAAAGTTGTTTAACCCCTTAAGGACCAAACGTCTGGAATAAAAGGGAATCATGACATGTCACACTTGTCATGTGTCCTTTATGGGTTAAAAGGCTTTTGGTGAGATTGTGCTTAATAAATACACATTTCCACCTTTAGTCAACATATGCAATCAGCTATTAATAAATCATGTATACATGACCTTGGGTCCTTTTAAAGAAAGAAGGAAAAAAAATAAAAAAAATTCTCTTCTGCAGAAAAGCATAAAGTGAAACAGTTGGTGTAACAGTGCCTAGAGTAATTGTGCTATTTAACTGAAAGTATGTGTCATAAATGCTAGACTTTCTTTGAGCACTACATCTGTATTAATATGCAAATTACCCTCTAGAAAATGTTTCCATCTATCATGTACCCACTTGTATTCTTATCGCTAAGGATTTACTGTTTTGTAGCTTCCATATGTTAACTGCTAGTGATAAAATAAAACGTTTACCTTTTCCCCACCACACCTTAGACTCTTGGGTCAAAGATTAAATGGCTGACTCTTATCGCTGCAAGAATATACACAGTGTAGTTTACTTCCTGAGCTATAAATGCATACAAATTCACAGGGAATCTCCCTTAGTGTAATTCCGTAGCCTTAAAGGGATATTTGGACTTTAAAAAATAATATATTAAATCAAACGTTAGATGTGTCCTTTACTAGCATTATATTTGGCCCCCCCTTCCAGTTTAAAAAAAAATCTATTCACCATACCTGTAATTCAGGACTGAGACAGACAATGTTCTGTAGCTGCTCCTCACATCGTGAGATCATCAAGTATGATAATCTCTGCTCCAATCTAATGCTTCTCATAGAAAAATCATTGCAGGCCTCAGGACTGAGTGTGTGTCTGCATGGTCAGTGTGAGTGTGTCTGCATGGGTTAGTGAGTGTACATGAGTCTTAACAAAGTTTGTGCAGTGTGTGTAAGGGGGGACAGTGTGTGAAAGTGGCGCAGTGTGTGTGCGTGTGTGTGTATGGGGGAAGTGTGTGTATTCGGGCAGTTTGTGTATTCGGGGAAGTGTGTGTGTCTGAGGGGTGCAGTGTGTGTGTGTGTGTGAATGGGGGCAGTGTCTGTATGGGGGGCAGTGTGTCTATGGGGGTGCAGTATGTGTTTGGGGGCAGTGTGTATATTAGGGGCAGTTTGTTTATGGGTGGTGCAGTGTGTGACAGTGTAAGTAGTTATTGTTTCAGTGAGGGGGTAAGGGGCAGATTAAATATAATTTATATATTTTTATTATTAAAATAAATATAGTTAATATCCCCTGAGGCATTGGCTGTGCTTCCATTTCCTGGTGGTCCCAGTGGTGAGAGTGAACTCTAGCCTGCAGCTCAGGCTAGAGTTCACTCTCGCGAGAATTGAGCGTTGCCATGGTTACCGCGGCAATGCTCCGTGTTCTCGAGAGGAGAACCCAGAGTTTATGTAGCAGAATGGACGCTCTTAATACACTTTTATTTCCTTTTGTTCAGCTGTCCTTCCACCCCTGTTCGTTTACCGAACCAACTCTGTGTGGTCCCCTTGTTCGCACCTTTTAAGTACCAACCACCCCTGGCTGTTAACCACAAATTGGTTATTGGTGCAAGTGCTTTCCCTGTGTGGTCTCCATTCGTATAACCAAAGGCACCTGTTCAAACAATGGGCGCCATTTTGTCTACCGAATGGGGGCAGCAGTACGTGGTCGTCGATGGCGTTGAACTGTTTTTGGCTATGCGGCCCCACAAACACCAGGTAAACTGGTACTGCTGCCCATTCAACTTCCCAAAAAGTTATGAGAATGCGTTCAGGAGACATAAACTACCGAACAGGGGGAGCATTCAGATCCTAAAGCCAGGGGGAGCATTCGTCTGTGTTTGTGCGAGACCCCCTGAAAGATGACCGGTCGTTGCCTTGTTTTCTCTGGAACTGTTTTGGGGCACCACCTTGTGGCTGACCGGTCAAAACTTCATTCGAATGGTGTTCCCAAACCACCAAAGGGATCTGAGTGATATTTTGGCAAAGTGTGCGCTCATATCCAAGCTGTTTGGTGAAGTGGGGTTCTGAGGTACTAAAATTTATTTTTGGGTGTTTTAAAATATTGTAGATTTTTCTGTACCTGAGAGTTATAGCTCTTTCTCATGCAATTATCTCTCAGGCACATAGGATATTGGATGGGAAAGGACTGTATTTTTGTAAAGGAGACCTTATGTAGGGGTCTGTGCATTTATGCCGTGTGTGGCCAAAATAAAATCAGTTGACTCCCAGAATTGTGTGTCGTCCAGTTACTGGGGGAATGGGCTATATCTACTAACTAGCACTTCCCTTCCAGCTCCAGAGGATTGTAGATGAGACCACAGTATATCTGCTAAATAGTGATTGAAATTTAATTTTTTGTATTTGGGCAATGGAGTGTCCCGTTGAATATGTAGTTATTTTTATGTAATATTATAAATGCATTTAAAAGAAAAGAATCAATTCCTTCCTGGAATACCTCTTTATGCTGTGGGCCTTTTTTATTAGAATATAATTATTAGCCCAATTCCCTAGCCACACTTTTAGCAACTCATCTTTATACAAAAGTGTCTTTCTGTAGCCACTAGATATGTTGGTATCAGTATCAGTATAAATGCAATATATAGCAATATACATCTCATCTGGGTATCCTCAATATAGAGGGCGCTTAGTTTGTGTAGGGATTTTGACTTGTAGCTGAGTTGCTATAAACTGTAACTCTCATAATCCTTAAACAAGGTATTTTTGTTTGTACTGTCTTATAGTCTATATATCACTGCGTAATACTAATAGCAATAGCAAAGTCTATAAAGAACTTCACTTGGATAATTTATTGATAATTTTCAACACTGCAATTTTTTGAAATCATTCTGTGAGATTCTCATACTATAGAAAACTATGCTGGTTAGAAAAACCTTTTTAGTGTTTTTTTTTAAATAGTAGCTTTAATTTTACTGCAAGATCTTTATATTCCCATAGTACATATATTGTAAAAAGACGTAAGCTTAAAATTATTCATTCTAATGTGAAAAAATCCCTCAGTACAGATAAAGAAAAAAAAATCAGTTATTACTTTGCGTACGTTTTTTATTAGATATTGTCTTCCTTCAAACACTTATTGAATTTTGCTTTAATAATATCACATCTCTAGTATCAAACAGAAATAAATAAATGCAGACTACCAATTGCGTAATTAAATTTTTTCAAAAGCATCCCAATCAGGGGGCACGTAGTGCACTGCGCACAGGGTGCACCGCACCCAGGTGCCTGAAGGTGGGGGACGCTGAGAGGAGCCCTGTCACAGGGGGCCCAGGTGGTGGCCAGGTGGCCACCATTGGCCGCCCCCAATGTGTCGCTTATTTAATAAGGCAGAGTAGGCATTTGCTTACCTGAGTGTGTCTGTCAGTGAGTGTGTGCATCTGTCAATGAGTGTGTCTGTCTGTCAGTGTATGTGTGTCTGTCAGTGAGTGTGTGTATGTCTATCAGTGAGTATGTGTGAGTGTCAGTCAGTCAGTGTGTCTGTCAGCGAGTGTGTGTGTCCGTCACTGTGTGTGTTAGTGTCTTTTCTGTCAGTGAGTGTGCTTCAGATTAGTGAGGTTGTGTCTGTCATTGAGAGTGTGATTGTGTCTGTCATTGAGAGTTTGTGTCTGTCATTGCAAGGATAATTAATTGCAAATGGATGAGAGTCACTGAAATAGCTTCACACTTGTTGAGCAATGTCTGAACAACTATGCACTTAGCATAACCTAATTAAGAAATACATTGCAAAATAATTAGATATTTTTTATACTTGTAATATATATAAATAAAGATTTGATAATTTATAATTTTAATAGTTCATGTTTAACCTATTGCTTTATTTTGTACATCATTCTGTATTCATGTAAATTATACATGTGATAGTTATGTGGAAAAAAAAGCAGGACATTTGAACCTTCAAAAATCGTAAACTGTAAAATATTATTTCTTATCAAGATCCTTCCAAGTTTATTAAGGTGACATTATGCTTCAGTAAACAAGCAAACATGTACATCTCCTATTTCTAAAACATGAACGTATGTATCTGTCAGTGAGTGTGTATGTCAGTGAGTGTGTTTCAAATCTGTAAGATTGTGGGCCTCTCAGTGAGTGTGTGTGTTTGTCAGTGAGTGTGTTTCAAATCTGTAAGATTGTGTGCCTGCCAGTGAATGTGTATGTCAGTGAGTGTACTTAAAATCAGTGAGCATGTGTGACTGTCAGTGAGTGTGTGTCTGATTTGAGAGATGGGTGGGGCCTATAGATGGATAGGTGGTGTTGTTTCCATAGAAACATGCATTTCTAAACATTTGCAAAGGAGAGGCGTTAATAAGATGACCACGCCCACATGGGTGGTGCCAACAAATTTTCTGTACCCAGGCGTCTGTGACCCGAGGTTCAGCCCTGATCCCAATAAGTGTACTTGACATTAAATACCATATACGTCCCTTTTTTTTTACCAGGATAAAGCGCTTTATTGTGTCGCAGGGGAGGCCCGCTACTGCAAAGATGCCGATGGAAAGAGAGAAGAAGCCCTTGGTGGACATGTCACCAATGCATCAATTTAATATTTATGGATAAGCTTTCCAAATGACCACAATCTGTGTGAAAAATAATATTGAATGACATTCAAATGACTATCTACAGAAGTCACTGTTAAAGTCTTTTTGAGGATAAATAATTAGGAAAGTTTAGATATTGTGATCATTTGAAAAGCTTATCGCAAAACATTAAATCGAGACTTAAGTAGCATTATTCCTATTGATTCAATTATATGTGCATTGCCTGTTGACATTCATACACAGGGAGAGCCAATATTCAGCAACTGCAGAAAAGCTGTATTAACTTTTATAGATAACATACTTACCATAATGCAATTAAACAGTGATAGTTCTTAAATATGTTATTCTATCCCCATAGGCAATGCATTAACATGAAAGAGGCACTCTAATGTGTTCATTTTATACAGAGATGTAATCTTTATTGAAAACTAATAGAGACTCCAATGGTTTAAAGGGACACTCTAGGCACCAAAACAACTTAATCTAAATTAAGTTGTTATGCTGCCAAGAGGCCCCTGAGCGCACTCTCACTTTCAGAGGTTAAACCGTTCTTGGAGTTGCATCCAGCACCGATCTCAGCTCTCCACAGCGCCCACTGGCTTCTGAAATTTCACCTTTAGTAAGCGCAAAGGACCGCTGGGCAGGAGTGATGCTCCACATTCTCAAACCTGTCTTGCAAAAGGAATGTTTTTTTGCAAGTCGGTTTTGTGAATGGGGTTTCACTGAGTAGCAAGAATGGTTTAACCCCTTGAGGTAAGATTTCTCCTGGGCAGGGCCGGACTGGGGAAAAAATTAGGCCCGGGCATTTTTCAATCAGAGCGGCCCCCTAAGAAGGGGGCGGGGCCAGAGAGGGTGTGTTTTGTCATCACTAATGACAAGCACGCCCCCTCTGAAAGTGAGCATGTTGGTTCAATGCACAGAGCCCTGCTGAAGAGCTCTGGCATTAGAAAAAGGCCCTGAATTTGTTCTGCGCAGCGCAAGCAAATTTAATAACATGCTTGCGCTGTGTTTGCTTTTAAATTGTCTCTGGTGTCTCAACAAGTGGGATACCAGAGGACAAAAGGGCCAGGAAAGTGTATGGTGCATGTGTTTGGAGCCTGCTTGTGGGATTGCGTGTGTGTAGAGTGTGGTGTGGTATTGTGTAAATAGGTCAATTTCATATGTGTTTGTGGTGTAATATGTGTGGCTAGGGGCTGTAGAGAGTGTGTGTATAGGTGGCATAGTGTTATAGGGGATGTAGCGAGTGTGTGCATACGGGCTGTAGTGTGTGTGTATAGGTGATGTAGTGTGTGTAGGGGTTGTAGAGAGGGTGTGTTTAGAGAAAGTTGTATGTGTTTGCTGACAAGGAATGTAGTGTGTGTGTAGGTGGTGCAGTGTGTGTGTAGGAGATCTAGTGTGTAAAGGACCCAGAGTGTGTATAGGAGATTGTGTGTGTGTGTGTGTGTGTGTGTGTGTGTATAGAGGATTAAGAGTGCATATAAGGTAAGGGATCTAGCGTGTATCTGGAGCGTAATGTATGTAGTGCTGTAGTGTGTGTGTGTGTGTGTGTGTGTGTGTGTGTGTGTGTATATATATATATACATACATATATATTTGGACGTATTGTATGTGTGAGGGGCGCAGTGTGTGTGTATGTAAGAGGGGTGCTGTGTGTGAGGGTGTTTTTATCTGCCGTCACATTCTAATTTTCTTTGTCTGTTAACTCACTGAGGGTTATTTTATATATATATATATATATCTGTATATATATGTGTGTGTGTGTGAGCGAGGGTGCTGTGTGTGAGTGTGCTGTGTGTGAGTGAGGGTGCTGTGTGTGAGTGAGGGCGCTGTGTGTGAGTGAGTGCGCTGTGTGTGTCTGGGTGCGCTGTGTGTGTCTGGGGGTGCTGTGTGTGTTTCTGGGGGTGCTGTGTGTGTCTGGGGTCTGTGTGTGTCTGTGTGTGTGTCTGGTGCTGTGTGTGTCTGGGTGCTGTGTGTGTCTGGGTGCTGTGTGTCTCTGGGGCTGTGTTGTGTGTCTGGTGATGTGTGTGTGTGGGGGTGTGCTGTGTGTCTGGGGGTGCTGTGTGTGTCTGGGTGCTGTGTATGTCTGGGGGTGATGTGTGTGTCTGGGGGTGATGTGTGTGTCTGGGGGTGATGTGTGTGTGTCTGGGGGTGATGTGTGTGAGTGTGATTTTTTTTAATTTAAATTTTTTTTTTTTTAATTAATAATAATAATTTTAAAAAAAAAGTTATATCCCCCCCCTCCCTTCTTACCTTTAGCCTGGGAGGGGGGGGCCGTTTTGCCTGGGACGGGGGGGGGGGCCGTTCTGCCATGGGAAAGGCCTTGCTGCCTGATCCCTGGTGGTCCTAGTGGTGAGCGTGAACTCTAGCCTGTAGGCTAGAGTTCACTCTCGCGAGATCTGAGCGTTGCCGCGGTAACCGCGGCAACGCTCAGAATCCCGCGAGAGGACCCGGCGGAGCTGCTGGATAGAGCTCCGCCGGTCCTCTCCCTCCCTCCCTCACACCCCAGCAAGCGGCCGCCTGGAAGTGTCTCTGGGCCGGTAAAGGGAGATCTTTGATCTCCCCACCGGCCCATGGAGGCACACAGCGGGGCCGGCGCTCGGGTAGCGCTGGCCCTGCAGGAGCCGGCCGGGGAGATCCTGTGATCTCCCCTGCCGGCCTCGGCCCCACAGCCATCGCGGCCCACCGGGCATTTGCCCGGTATGCCCGATGGCCAGTCCGGGCCTGCTCCTGGGGGTCTACTATCACCATTAAGCACCATAGCAAGTTCATTTAGACTTTGAAATGCTAACTCAATCAATCAGAAAGCATTTATTACTCATAAACAAGACAATTTTAAGCAAAATGTGACAAAGGGTGGGGCTTTAAACCATTTGCCATCAGCCGATAGTCGATTGGCTATCTATCAGCACTGTGACTGGGACAGTTCTACTATTTTTAATTTGTATTATTGTAGTTCCTAACTTTTAACTCATCCAGTTTTTTTGTCAGCTTTAAGAGTATTGCTGCTCTTGAATCACTAACATTAAAGTCATAAACTTTTCTTTCAGCACTTAGCAACTATGTAATTGATATAAGCACAAATGTTTTTTAGATTTATCTTCCTGGAATACAAATCAGTATTTTGGCACTCCATGTACTAATGGCTGTTTATATTAACTTAGTTTTCCCTAAGGCCCTTGTAGACAGGTTTTCAAGGCGATTACAGTTTTACAGAGAAGTAATTCTCATTAGACTTACATCAAAGCAACCAAGTTCAAGTCAAATAACTTTAGCATGTTTTTTTTTTCTTTGTTTCAAATTATCGAGAAGCAGGGGTGTTGTTAGGGGGGTTGACCTAGACTGGAGCCTGGGTGAGGTCCTGAACAGTACTGGGTTGGATTCTAGCACCCTTTCATTGTTAGTACCGAGTTTCCTGTGATAATGACCAGTGCCATCTTAACAGCATTATGGGCCCCCGGGCAAAGCAGTGCACTGTGGCCCTGCCTACACAACAACTCACAGGTATAAAAATATAAACTATCGATAAAATTAAGCTTATATTTATTGGTACCTCCAACAAATGCAATACATACATACAGACTGCTGAATAAGCACACACCAACTGCTGGATACACGCACACAGACTGCTGAGTACACAAACAAACTGCTAAATACATACACAGTCCACTGAATACACACACACAAACACACACAGAGACTGCTGAACACACACACAGACTGCTGAATATACACAGACTACTGAATACATACAGACTACTGAATACACACAGGCTGCTGAATACACACACACAGACTGCTGAATACATACAGACTGCTGAAAACACACAGACACACACACAGGCTGCTGAATACGCAAAGACTGCAGTGCGGGGTGCAGCGTATGTGTTTGTGTGTAGGGGTGCTCTGTGCGTGTAGGGGTGCTGTGTGTGTGTGAAAGGTGCTAAGTGTGTGTGAGGGTCCTGTGTGTGTGTGAGAGAGGGTGTGTGTGTGATGTGTATGAGGGGTGTTGTGCATGTGTGAGTGGTGCAGTGTGTGTGGAAGGTTCTGTGTGTGTGGAAGGTGCTGTGTGTGTGAGGGGTGCTGTGTGTGATGGGTGCTGTGTGTGTGAGAGGTGCATTGTGTGTGTGAGGGGTGCAGTGTGTGTGTGGGGGGGTGCTGTGGGTGTGAGAGGTGCTGTGTGTGTGATGTGTACGAGGGGTGCTGTGTGTGTGGAAGGTGCTGTGTGTGTGACACATGCTGTGTGTTTGAGGGATGCTGTGTGTGAGGTGTTGTGTGTGTATTTGAGAGATGCTGTGTGTGAGTTGCTGTGTGTGTGTGTTTGCGAAATTATGTGTGTGAGGTGCTGTGTGTGTGTGTGTTTGAGAGATGTTGTGTGTGAGGTGCTGTGTGTGTGTGTGTGTTTGTGTGAGGTGCTGTGGGTGGGTGATCTTTGTGTGCTGCACAAGTGTGAGGGGTGCATGGAGCAAATGTGTTCTTGTTTTTTGTTTTTTTTTAAATATTAAATTAATATTAATAAAATCTGCATCTGCGATATGCATCTGCACCCGCCCCCCAACCTTTCATCTTACCTTTAGTGAAGGAGGGGGGGGGGAATCCAAGCCCTGGTGGTTCGGTGGTGATCTATATATCCTGCAGCTCGTCTGGCTGCAGGCTGTCTTCACTCCTCTCGAGCTGAGCGCTGTATGGAGCATTGCCATGGCAACATGCAGCAACGTTCCACACAGCCTACTCACGGGAGGAGCGATCTGCTTCTGAGATCCCTCCCCCTGCGTCCTCCCGCCCTCTCCCCTCTCTCAAAGGGACCTTGGGCCGGTGAGGGAGATCTTCAATCTCCCCACCGGCCTGAGAGGGCCCATGGCAAGAGAGCAGGGCAGGCTTTTCATGGATCGGCAGGGGAGATCAAAGGATCTCCCCTGTTGGCCTGGGCACGATGGGCAGCGCGGTGGGGCTCCCGTGCCTGTGGGACCCCCGGGCAACTGCCCACCGTGCCCATGGGGAAAGACGGCCCTGATAATGACAGAGAAATAACAGCTCCAGTGCTCCACTTTGATGCATCATATTTTGAGTTAATTCAAATTAAGTATTATTTAGTGGGTTCAGGTGTAATATTACATGTTTTCAGTTAATCTTATGAATTTAGGGATTACGCAGTATGGTGTGGGGCTAATACAGAAGGTGTGGGGTCAATACAGTAAATGCGGATGTTATAAATACAGGTTTATACAATATTCTGAATTTATGTAAAGATTTGGGTTTTGGGAGGGACTAAAAAAAATATACATGGGAGTGGTCATACAATTTACCTTTCGACTGAAGCCCATGGTCTTTTTGCTACCTAACAATGTTCAGAAATTATTCAAAATATAAAGTACAATAGAATTGTTAAGAAAACAGATATACTGTAAAATATAATTCGATAGAAATGACCCTTGAATTTGACAAGTATGTAGACATTTTTCTGTCGTAACTATGAAATTTTTGCATTGCGCTGTATGTAATTAGTTCATTTTTTAAAATGTTATTGCTCTTGAGCCTATTTTTGTTATCTCCTTTGGTAGGCTTGTGTAGTTATAGCAGAGAGGAGCAGTCCAATGCTTTTCATTAGATATTCATTTAATCTAGTGTCACCAACATAGCAAATTTTACATGTCTACAGGGGCGGACTGACTGGTCGGGCACTTCGGACATGGTCCGAGGGCCTGGCCGGGAGGGGGGCCCGCTGCCAGGGCCGGATTAGCCCACCGGGGCTGCGGAATCTGGGGGCTCAGCACGTAGGTGCCACCGGGTGGCCGGTCCGGTGGCACACTTTGAGGGGGCTGGCCGCGCTCCACGCTGGAGCCGCCGGGCCGGTTGGCAGCCTCACCGGTCCGGCGGCACGCCTGTCCTGTCACTAGCGCTGAGGAGTGAAGGAGGGAGAAGCATGTCTCTCTCTCATGCTCCTTTGCGGTTCCCACAATTCCCAGCACAGATGCTGTGCTGGGAATTGTGGGAACTGCAAAGGAGACATGCTCCTCCCTCCTTCACTCCTCAGCGCTAGTGACAGGACCGTCGGACCGGTCCGGCGGCTCCAGCATGGAGCACGGCCAACCCCCCTCTTACTTCTGTCTGTAAATGGGAGGGGGGGGAATAAAACAGAAAGGGGGGATAGATAGAGGCAGGGGAAGAAAGAGACAGTGGGAGAATAGAGAGACACAGGGGGAGGAGGGAGAAAGAGGGGGAATAGAGAGATGGTGGAGGGGGGAGACAGAGAGGAAGAGAGGAAGAGAGATGTGGGGGAGAGAGACACAGGGAGAGAAACATGAGAAAGAGACAGGGGAAGAGAGAGACACAGGGAGAAAGGAGAAAGACACACAAGGGGAGGGGGAGAAAGAGGCAGAGGGGTAAGAGAGACTGGGAAGGAGAGGGGAGACATAGACACAGAGGAGCAGTGAGGGGGAGAAAGAAACATACAGAGGGAGTGGGGGGAGTCAAAAAGGCACACAGAGGGCTGTATATATCACTGGTGGATCCAGGGGGGCAACGGAGTAATTGCCCCCCCCCCACCAGCCGATCTCTTTCCCCGGTCCGCAGGCAGCCGGCAGGGGAGGGAGGAAGAGAGGACCTGGGAGCTCAGCCTGCAGCTCCTCTGGGTCCTTCTTGCGCGAGCGCGTTGCTGCGGTTACTACGGCAACGCTCCGGCTCTCGCGAGAGTCAACTCTAGCCCTGGAGCTACGGGCTAGAGTTCACTCTCAACACTGTGACCACCATGGATTCCTGGTGATCTCCAGCCCCATAAACACACTGCCCCCACACACACATCATACACATTCACACACAGCCCCCCACACACATCATACACATTAACACACTGCCCCCCATACATACACACTGGCCCCACACACACCATACACATTTACACACATTGCCTCACACACACTGCCCACCCATACACACACAGACCCTCATACACAGACCCCCATACTAACATTGCCACACACATACACAGCCCCCTCATACACACATTGCCCCACACACCCTACACATTCACACACTACAGCCCCCCCCCACACACTGAACCTTTCACACACACTGCACCCCTCACACATTGCACCACTGCTCCTATACCCTACTACAGCCCCATATCCCAGCAGACCCCAGGTAAGTTGTCAAACTGTTCTTAAACAGTTTCACTACTTACTCTGGGAGGGGGTCCCGGCCCTCCTGGACCATAACCACTACACAGAGCAGTAGTGGTTATTGTGCATGGATTTTTTTCTTTAAATAATCTACAAGTGCCCCAGTAGCCAGCAAGCCAGCCAACCCACAGGCCAGCCAGCCAGCCCACACGCTGGCCAGTAGCCAGCCAGCCCACAGTCCACCAGTTAGCCAGCCCACCGTCCACCAGTTAGCCAGCCCACCGACCAGCCATTCAGCCCACTGGCCAGCCAGTCAGCCCCCTGGCCAGCCAGTCAGCCCACAGGCCAGCAGCCAACCCACAGGCCTACAGCAAGCCACAGGCTTACAACCAGCAAGCCCACAGCCTGCCATTCATAGCCAGCAAGCCACAGCCTGCTAGCCGCAGCCAGCAAGCCCACAGGCTGCCAGCCAGCAACAGTAATTAAGGTAAGAGGAGCCAACATGGCCTAGGTATCAGCGAGCTATGTTGTGTTGCTATATTGTGAATAGGAACCAGAGTGTTGGAGAGACCCACCTCCAGGCCCCATTAGACTTCATTGTAATCTCTACTGGGGCCTGGAGGTGACTGTTTCCAGCAGAGGCTATCTAATGGAAGCTAAGATGGCCTCTGTTAGAAAGACCACCTTCCAAGCCTATTAGACTCCATTGTAGTCTCTACTGGGGCCTGGAGGGGATTCTTTCTAACACTCTCTCTAAAGGACACTGAGATAGCCTCTGCTAGAAAGACCCCCCTCCATGGCCCATTAGCCCTCAATTGTAGTCTCTACTGGGGCCTTGAAGGGATTATTGCACTTTTGTTCCTTGTGTCTAAAGATTGTGTAGGGTGTGGCTGGAGGCGGGGCATGGAGGCGGGAAAAGGGTGGCACTTGCTGCGGAGCATGGGTGGTCCTGTAAGGGGGCCCTTGATTTATTTTGCCCGGGGGCCCTGAGGGTTCTCAGTCCGCCCCTGCATGTCTATCATTATTACAGCAACAATGTTATGGCAAACCATCCATAAGAGTGCCTTGTTATTATAGAACACTGCATAGTACAAGAGAGCACTATAGGCAACCATCAATGTATCTATCACTCTACCTTTGAACTCTAAGCACACAGAGAGAGCTACAATGCAGTATATGAATAGTAGAACAACATGCATCATTATAAAAGATGACGTAATGATGCCAAATTTATAAGAATGCAGCTGCTTTTTATAATTGCTTAGCATTTTGAATGGTTGTGATGGTTCTATTTATATTGTGAGTCCTGTCACCAGTGTCATTTCT
Organism: Pelobates cultripes; assembly: GCA_933207985.1. NCBI lineage: Eukaryota > Metazoa > Chordata > Amphibia > Anura > Pelobatidae > Pelobates > Pelobates cultripes. Next base: position 48,683,537 of record OW240915.1, on the reverse strand, counting down.
CTCCTATCCTGTTGTGCCTTACATGGCTCCATTGATGCATTGACTAAGGGTACGTGAATATGATGACTTGATCGTACTTGATTCTTATTCATTACTAGAACTTGTAGACATACACGCAGACATTTTGGATACAAGCTTGCCTTTTGTTATACTAATACTACTAACACAGAGATGGCCATGCATGTACATTATATGTCTCAAATTCTTTGTTATGAGTCTCACTAAGGGCAAACTGAGGAGACTGTGCCAGCACTGGATTACAAAGTTTATTTCCTTTAAAAAAAAAAATGTTTTTGTGAAAAACAAAAGTAAAAAAGGAGGGGTGGGCGCTGCTTTGACTCTAAACTTAGTAAGGAACATATCTAAAAATAGTATATTTATTATTAATGTTGGAGTATTCCTTTACTCTTCTTATAAGGAAGAAGGAACAGATGTAGTCTCAAGAAGTCTCAAGATCTTTTCGATCTTTTGGGACTATTTCTGCAACTGCCTATCGAACTGTCACCACAGCTTTTATTTAGTTATCTAGAATTACAAAAATCTACATTTTATTGATTTGATAAAAAAAACTGCAGGAGTTAAATGAATCGGAAAAAAATCTGTGGATTTATATATAGAAATATATTTTTTTGTTTGCATTTGTACTAACATTTTCGGTAGTATTTATTAAGTGATTTTTATGGGGCATAAAACTATGTTTCAGAAACAACAGGATGGGCGTCTATTCAATCATCATTAATTTAGTTTCCTTCCTTTTAACTTAGAGCACATAAAAACATTGAATGGAATAAAATAGTATGTGATATTGATTACTTCTAAAAACATTTATACCTAGGGGAGCATTTTTCGAATCACATGACATATTGCATTGTGTAGGTTAAACAAACAACTCAATGACACACTGGAATTAATGTAATTGAAAAAAACTCATTAAAATGAGTGATGCTTTTTATTTTAGTAAAAATAAATTTTGAATATAAAATCACAATTAACAACATACATACAAATATAACGCTCCTGACTTTCAACTAGTCATACGCTTTTCAGTTAACTGATTTTTTTTTTAGTCTATTTCTTTATTTTGTTACAAAATATTTGTGTCAATGTTTCTTGAAGCAGGTGACTAAATGATTTTTAAATAAATTTTAAGTTTAAATTATTAATTTTAATAATGACACAATGAATAGTTCTAAATTGGTATGGTACCAAGAATAATTATATATTGATATGGTACCAATGCATGCATAAGGATATGATTATCTAAGTTTGTACTTTAACATAACAGAAAAAACCCAAAGAAATAGAAAATGAAACATCAATTTGAATTTGTGTTTTAGAATACATTTGTTCATAACGAGAAGTTTATATAATGTATTAATTGTATTTTGAATTGTATGCTCGTTCTTATTACGGTATCAAAAATATATATATATATATATATATATATATATATATATATATATATATATATATATATATATATATATTTGTATTTTTTATTTGTTTGTAAAGAACATTCTTCAGCATTGCTTAATAATTGAAGTTTAATGAGAAAGGATTGTAATTCTAAAGTCTATGAGAAGCTCAGAATAGTATTAGATCACAAACATTTTTATAAACCTTTTAACAAAACACACAAAGAATAAAGTCCCAATCATATTTCTGCTTTTCATAGTTTCTTGTATGCCTTGTGAAGTCACACACAATTTTAAGAAATAAAGAGGATTTAATTATTTTCTCCTTCAATATTTGATCAGTTAATTTTATATGTAATTAAATTTTTCTGGTAATTCACCATGTTATTTTTATTTAGTTATTATTACAATACATTTTAATTTTGCTGTATATTTTGTCAGTTCAGAAATTGTATTAAAGTATACAGAACTTGAATATCAATTATCAACATACTGATATATTTGTTATGATGTAATCAATATTGAAGAAATGTTGGAAATGTGCATAAATATGGGAATTATACATGTTTAAAACATTTTTTATACAATACAATTTGTACTGATATATGAAGTTTCCTTAAAACATTCCTTGATTTAATGTTCTTGAAGAAAGAGACGAGCTATTCAATTTTGTAAGTAAGTAGCAGCTATTCAAAATGATTTCTCTCTACAAATCGTAAACATAGAATGTTTATTGTTTATTTATAACATAGGTAGCTATTCGGTACTAAGGGATTTGTCTAAATAGGTATAAGATTTTATTATTCATGGTAATCATATCCACTAGATACTAGATACTAAAGTAGAATGTACAAGTAATATATTACTATAACTAATATATTGTTATAACTGTTTAATAAATATACTTAGTAAAAGGACCACCATAGGCACCCAGATCACTTCAGCTTAATGAAGTGGTCTGGGTGCCAGGTCCCTCTAGTTTTAACCCTGCAGCTGAAAACATAGCAGTTTCACAGAAACTGCTATGTTTACACTGAGGGTTAATCCAGCCTCTAGTGGCTGCCTCACTGACAGCCACTAGAGGTGCTTCCATGATTCTCACTATGAATCTTCGGATCTGACGTCGGCAGGGGGTGGAGAGTTCCCCAGCACAGAGGGAGCCCGGTGCTGGAGAAAGGTAAGTGGCTGAAGGGGTTTAACCCCTTCAGCCCGATGGGAGGAGGCCCTGAGGGTGGGGCGGACCTAATGACCCTATAGTGCCAGGAAAACAAGTTTGTTTTCCTGGCACTATAGTGCTCCTTTAAGTAAAATTGTAATCTGTTAAAGTTACTTACGGTTTTAATAATAAATGTTAAACCTTCCGTTTAGTTCTAGATTGAGCAGTGGGAGATTCTCAAACAAACTAATGCAGTGGTTTGCTATGCAAGATATTTGATGCTGATAACACTCATCCCCTGCCTAGTTAGTTTAGCCATAAGTTATTTAAGACAAAAATAACTGATCTAAAATTTTTTGAGAGTTTCCACTTTTCCCACTTTGCAATTCTCATGTCAATTTTCTTAAACTTTTTATCTGAGCGTATAAACTAATTTTTTTTTTTAAGAGAGCTGTTTCAATGCTGTGCTTGCATAAACACTTAAAAATGAGGTTGTCTGGAATATATAAATATCTTAAAACCTGGATGATTGTTTTATGAATCAATATACAATATATATTTCTCCATTTATGCTATTTTCATCAATACAAACTATATTTTTGATGACCATGAACTTTAAGTATATCTTTATTCTTTATTTGTTTCACACCATTTGATTTACGTTGTATTTCTTGATCACTTTATGTTACATTTGCCATTTTTTGGAATCCCAAGCCAGAAACCAGCCTGTGAATGTTGGAGGTTCATATCCTTGTTTTACAGTAGTAATTGGGATCCCCTTATCTCTCCCTGCAGGATCACTCTGAATATACTTTTGTGCTGTAAGAGAGGAAGAAAAAAATAATAATAAGGCATGTTGTAGCATACCGCACGACTAAACGTAAATTTTTACTGCTCTTAACATTTAAAGGCCCACTATAGTGTCAGGAAAACAAACTTGTTTTCCTAGAGCTATAGGGTCTTTGGGTCCCCCCACCCTCAGGGTCCCACTCCCACTGGGCTGAAGGGGGAGGAAGGGGTTAAATTCTTATCTTTCTCCAGCGCCGGGCTCCCTCGGCGCTGGGGACTCTCCTCCCTCTTCCGACGTCATCCGCTGAATGCACATGCTGCATGGTTAAAACTAGAGGGACCTGGCACCTAGACCACTTCATTGAACTGAAGTGGTCTGGGTACCTATAGTGGTCCTTTAATCACAAATATGAATGTAAATGTTATGAGATGTTTCTGCTAAGCTTTCACACTGTGGCAAGAAACACGGTATTTTTAGAATAAGCCTGTAAAGCATACTAAAAAAATCATACTAAAAAAATAAATGCTTAAACAAAGTTGCATTCTGATTAGCTGCTTAGTACTTCTTTGAATTTCATGCACTTTAAAATAAATGACTAGTAACCAAGAAATTCACAGATTAGGATAAATACATCACAGATCCAGTTTTCCGTATAGTATAATGTTTCTGAGCTATGTACATGTAAATTAGACACGTTCTATGAATTTCTTGTATGTTCTTGAACTTTCTAAATATTCTCTTTTCTAGACATTGAACTCGAAGCGAAACATTGCATTTTTAAACAAGTCCAACTAACTAGAGTTTTAGTAAGACTTTTTAACACAGACTTAATCAACAGTAGTTTATTTACTAAAGGGAATTGCATAGAACTGACAAATTAACAATGAAATTGCAAATTTTAATCCAAAGTGGTCCAACTGGAATCATACTCCATCTTATCATACTCCATCTAAGTTATGTTTGTCAGTTAACATTATCTTAAAACACGGAATTCCCTTGTCAATGATTTGCAATATATTGTTTTATCTAGTAACCATTAACAGAAATTGCACACACCATGCCTTAAAAGATTATTTAAATGCTCACTTACTATGAAGCCTACATTCAATCTTCATCGTATAAGTCACGCTATCCCAATTAGACTGATTGCTCTTGCAATAAATTTAGTTTACTTTTTATAACAGTCTTAATTTTTAACAAGAAAGCATGGTTATAGTTGTAGGTATTTCAAAAGCCAGCTATTAGTGTATATTTGATGACTGAGGTTAGGCGGGTGTACAGACCCTTAGAATGTAAGGTTTTGAAGGTCCTAAAAAGATGCTCTAAAATAGTGGCTAGACCAAGATAACAGAGGAGTCGAGGAAGAGATACACTGTGATCAATTTATTTTCTAATATATTTATTAATGTTATGTGTAATATAGAATAACAGTTAACATAATAAGGACATATATCTTCTTAATCATTATACAGAAGTAAATTTCTATATATCTTTCATTACAGAAATATAATTTGAGACCAAGAAATTAGTGTAATGTGCTAATGTGTACAAAGGCATCATATATTTGTGTAGAGTAATGGTTATCAGAAAATCAAAGCCTATAACATAAAATCATGTAGACTTCATTGATAAATATTTTTTTTTAGTTTAAGGAACACAGAACTTTATGTTACTGTGCAATGTTAAAGGGACACTGTAGGCACCCAGATCACTGAATCATTGAATAATGCTTTCCTATAGGGAAATCCTAATGCGAACCAGGTAAGTGGTTAAAGGGGTTTCAACCCCTTCAGCCCTGTGGGAGAGGGGGGTTGTGAGGGAGGGGGGCTTCTTAGACTCTTTAGTGCCAGAAAAAAACTTCGTTGTTTTCCTGTCACCGTAGGATCCATTTAAGTTTAACGTCTTTTCAAATGTAGTCTGTGAATCTGAAAGAAGAAAACTTAACACTACTTTAACATTTAAATTAAAATTAATTTCCACAAATAGAAATCATGTTTTTCTGTCATTGTGTTTACTTAATATGTTGACATACCTATCTTCAAAGCATAATATAGGTTTACTAAGCGGAGCTATAGGGTCTTTGGGTCCCCCCACCCTCAGGGTCCCACTCCCACTGGGCTGAAGGGGGAGGAAGGGGTTAAATTCTTATCTTTCTCCAGCGCCGGGCTCCCTCGGCGCTGGGGACTCTCCTCCCTCTTCCGACGTCATCCGCTGAATGCACATGCTGCATGGTTAAAACTAGAGGGACCTGGCACCTAGACCACTTCATTGAACTGAAGTGGTCTGGGTGCCTATAGTGGTCCTTTAATCACAAATATGAATGTAAATGTTATGAGATGTTTCTGCTAAGCTTTCACACTGTGGCAAGAAACACGGTATTTTTAGAATAAGCCTGTAAAGCATACTAAAAAAATCATAATAAAAAAATAAATGCTTAAACAAAGTTGCATTCTGATTAGCTGCTTAGTACTTCTTTGAATTTCATGCACTTTAAAATAAATGACTGGTAACCAAGAAATTCACAGATTAGGATAAATACATCACAGATCCAGTTTTCCGTATAGTATAATGTTTCTGAGCTATGTACATGTAAATTAGACACGTTCTATGAATTTCTTGTATGTTCTTGAACTTTCTAAATATTCTCTTTTCTAGACATTGAACTCGAAGCGAAACATTGCATTTTTAAACAAGTCCAACTAACTAGAGTTTTAGTAAGACTTTTTAACACAGACTTAATCAACAGTAGTTTATTTACTAAAGGGAATTGCATAGAACTGACAAATTAACAATGAAATTGCAAATTTTAATCCAAAGTGGTCCAACTGGAATCATACTCCATCTTATCATACTCCATCTAAGTTATGTTTGTCAGTTAACATTATCTTAAAACACGGAATTCCCTTGTCAATGATTTGCAATATATTGTTTTATCTAGTAACCATTAACAGAAATTGCACACACCATGCCTTAAAAGATGATTTAAATGCTCACTTACTATGAAGCCTACATTCAATCTTCATCGTATAAGTCACGCTATCCCAATTAGACTGATTGCTCTTGCAATAAATTTAGTTTACTTTTTATAACAGTCTTAATTTTTAACAAGAAAGCATGGTTATAGTTGTAGGTATTTCAAAAGCCAGCTATTAGTGTATATTTGATGACTGAGGTTAGGCGGGTGTACAGACCCTTAGAATGTAAGGTTTTGAAGGTCCTAAAAAGATGCTCTAAAATAGTGGCTAGACCAAGATAACAGAGGAGTCGAGGAAGAGATACACTGTGATCAATTTATTTTCTAATATATTTATTAATGTTATGTGTAATATAGAATAACAGTTAACATAATAAGGACATATATCTTCTTAATCATTATACAGAAGTAAATTTCTATATATCTTTCATTACAGAAATATAATTTGAGACCAAGAAATTAGTGTAATGTGCTAATGTGTACAAAGGCATCATATATTTGTGTAGAGTAATGGTTATCAGAAAATCAAAGCCTATAACATAAAATCATGTAGACTTCATTGATAAATATTTTTTTTTAGTTTAAGGAACACAGAACTTTATGTTACTGTGCAATGTTAAAGGGACACTGTAGGCACCCAGATCACTGAATCATTGAATAATGCTTTCCTATAGGGAAATCCTAATGCGAACCAGGTAAGTGGTTAAAGGGGTTTCAACCCCTTCAGCCCTGTGGGAGAGGGGGGTTGTGAGGGAGGGGGGCTTCTTAGAATCTTTAGTGCCAGAAAAAAACTTCGTTGTTTTCCTGTCACCGTAGGATCCATTTAAGTTTAACGTCTTTTCAAATGTAGTCTGTGAATCTGAAAGAAGAAAACTTAACACTACTTTAACATTTAAATTAAAATTAATTTCCACAAATAGAAATCATGTTTTTCTGTCATTGTGTTTACTTAATATGTTGACATACCTATCTTCAAAGCATAATATAGGTTTACTAAGCTTTATTCATATGGTAATCAAATTCATTGCAACATTTTAGATAATTTTCGTTTGACACACAATACAACCCTTCATCATGACAAAACATTATGGGAAGCACAAAACAATATCTAATCCTATATATCCCAGCCAACGCCAACTCTCTAATAAGTAGGGGTAAAATGCAGTTAAATCATGTCTATGCAACATATAGCAGATGTAAAAATAGTACAACGATTATAAGAAATCAGCATTACCTGCTATCAACGATTCCCTTTTCTCACGTTCATTTGAATCTTTTCCAATCCATAAAAATATCTGTAAGAAAGAATAAAAATTGAAGGCATTTTTTTTCCGGTTAGTATATTGATACTATGAGTCATACTCCTGTATTATTTTCTTGTTGGTAATTTAAGGGACATATATTGGTGGATATATATAAATTTTTTATAGTTTTTTTTTGCAAAATTTCTAAACCAACACTCAAGTGACTAAGTATGAGTGGTACAAAATCCTTTTATAGTGGTATTATTACCAAATTAAAAGTACTGACAATTTCCTTTAGTCAAAAGTTAGCACATTCCTAATTACACAGTGAAAAAAACCATAATTATCGTAATGTGAAGTTTTTGTGTTGAAGTTCCAAGATTGAATCATCTTACATTCAGGTACAATAATAGTTTACTCAAATAAAATAATTCAATTATTTTCAATTTTATTAATGTGTTAAGATGTCATCTTGACAATCATTAGATGTGATTAAAAACTGTATAATAAATGTAGCACCAGAAAGGAGTAGGTTATTCTGCTTCATTCAAATGTTAGATATAACTTACCCTACCTGATATGTGTCTCAATCTCTCAATTGTTTTCCCTGAAATCCATGCCAGAAATAATGTTGTGTTTGCAAAGAGGGTCCATCGTCTGTGTATATTATAAATACCTGTTCCCACGCATCCAGCATCATCACATCATCTTCTGCTAGGTCGTCTTGGGTAAATTCTCCAGGTACCTCTTCAATCTAGCCATACAGATATTTTTATATTAGTTTTGTAAATTCCACCTTCATAATAATTAAATACATTTGCAAAGGGTAATACACCTCCAAATTTAGACATCAAATAAGTTGTCTGCTATTCCTTTGAAAAAATGTGATCCAACTCCTTAAAGGGACTCTATAGGCACCCAGCTTAGCTCATATTGACACAGGGGGAAGCTATAGTGCCAGGAAAACAAGTCTGTTTTCCTGGCACTATAGTTTCCCTTTAAGGACTAAGGAAAATGTACAACTTCATAACCAAAACAATATCCAATATTTGAACTATGTATTTCTTCATTAATAAATGTTCTCTGTTAAGTGCATCAACATATATTACCAAGAACAGATTGTGTGTTTTTTTTTTTAAACCCTATATGAAAACATAACACAATCTGGTTTAACAAAATAATAGAAATGCAAAAAACACATTTTCAGAGTTTTGGTTATAATAATTTTTACATTACAAATGTATCAAAGGAAGAATAACTCAAAATAGATTCACCAATGCCTTATTTACCTAAGATTTCCATTTTTCTTTTGGCAGTTACAGGACAAGCTAATGAGTATATTTTTGTTTGAAAAAAAAAATATTTGCCAAATTTGGTATGTTGAGAGTACAAGTTTACCAGCAGTCACAAAATACAAAACTGCTAAACAAAAGTATATATTTGTAGAAAGCAGACAACCCAGAGTATTTAACTAGGAGCATTTTGACACTTATCATTTAACCAACTACCACCAAACCTGCTTAGTTATATTGTATATTTTTTCTGTCAAACAGAATCTGTTTACCAGGGTTTCTTTTTTTTGGTTGCCGCATGTATTATTTAGTCATACAGTAGGTAATTGTATAGTTACACTTCACTTATTCATTCTTTGGTGTTATATTTTTTCTGTATTTCACACACATTTTAATTTCATGGGAAATTTCACAGATTTCACACAAATTTCATGTGTTTGAGAGACTTGTAAGGTCAAATTAAAGACATGTCTTCATTTAGACATGCCACTTTGCTAACATCCCAGAGATGATTTATTGAAGTGACCATACTGACCAATGTCAATCTTTAATGCATTTTCTAACCATAGCTAATCCTAACCCCTATATGATACTATTCCTAGCTAACCTTAACCCTTATCTTAACCAACCCTAACACTAAACCTATCCACAATCTTAAAGGGACACTATAGTCACCAGAACAACTACAGCTTATTGTATTTGTTCTGTTGAGTAGAGAAAATACAGTGATAACACTGGCCACTTCTTAGATGGCTGTTAAAGCTACTTCCTTTGGCAGTGCTGCAGAGTAAGCAGCACTGTCATTCAGTGTCTCCACCCTCTGCATGCAGATTCTGAACTTTCCTCATAGAGGTACATTGATTCAATTTATCTCTTTGAGTAGATGCTGATTGGCCAGGGCTGTGTTTGACTTGTGCTGACTCTGCCCCTGATCTGCCTCCTTGACAGTCTCAGCCAATCCCATTGGGAAGCATTCTGATTGACTCATGCCACCACTTATGATGATGTCAGCAGACAGAGGCAGTTCAGGGGCAGAGGTAGCAGCTTTAGACTTGAATACAAGTAAGATTTTACTATATTTAGGGAGGCAAGGGGAAATCAGGAGGGTGGTGTTTTTTTGAAAACTATAGGGTCAGGAATAAATGTTTGTGTTCCTGACCCTACAGTGTTCCTTTAATCCGTTCTTTTGATGTTTAGATTATTTTTTTTTATTTAAACTTCACCAGGATTTACGATGTCTTAAAGTCTGACTGTGCAACCAGAAACTGCTCTGTGTTTACAGATAAATTGGCACACCCATTTTGTGTACCATACCTGTGGATAAAACACTAATTTAGAAGGGGAGTTCATAGATACAGGGGCGTATTAGCCGCGAGGCAAAGAAGGCATTTGCCTTGGGCGGCATTTTTCAGGGGGCTGCAAAAACGCCGCCCCCCAAATGCCCAGGGCAAATGCCTTGTTTGCCTCGCGGCTAACAGACATGCCAGGCGGCTGGCGAGGGAGCTCTTCCTCTGAGCAGTCTGCTCAGCTCCCTTGCACGCCGCAGAGTGAGGCTGGGAGCTGGAATATGACTTCATCAACCCGGCTCCCAGCCTCACTCTGCGGCACGTGAGGGAGCTGAGCAGACCGCTCAGAGGAAGAGCTCCCTCACCAGCCGCCCGCCCAGCCCAGCCCAGCCCAGCCCAGCCCAGCCCAGCAGCCACTGGACCCCAAGGAGAAAGGGTTAAATAAAAAGAAAAAAAAATTTGATGTGAGTGATTGTGTGTGTGACTGTGTGTGTGTGTGTGTGTGTGACTGTGTGTGTGTGACTGTGTGACTGTGTGTGTGTGACTGTGTGTGACTGTGTGTGTGTGTGTGTCTGACTGTGTGTGTGTCTGACTGTGTGTGTGTGTTTGTGTCTGACTGTGTGTGTGTGTGTGTGTCTGACTGTGTGTGTGTGTGTTTGTGTCTGACTGTGTGTGTGTCTGACAGTGTGTTTGTGTCTGACTGTATGTGTGTGTCTGACTGTGTGTGTGCCTGACTGTGTGTGTGTGTGTGTGTGTGTTGTGTCTGACTGTGTGTGTTTGTGTCTGACTGTGTGTGTGTGTGTGTGTGTGTCTGACTGTGTGTGTGTGTGTTTGTGTCTGACTGTGTGTGTGTGTGCCTGACTGTGTGTGTGTGTGTGACTGTGTGTTTGTGTCTGACTGTGTGTGTGTGTCTGACTGTGTGTGTGTGTCTGACTGTGTGTGTGTTTGTATCTGACTGTGTGTGTGTTTGTCTGTGTGTTTGTGTCTGACTGTGTGTGTGTTTGTGTCTGACTGTGTGTGTGTGTCTGACTGTGTGTGTGTATTTAGAAGGTGGGGCAGGGGGAAAGGGTTGGGTGGGGGTGGCGCAGGGGGAGGGGGGTGCCTGAGCTTTGTCCTGCCTAGGGCAGCACAAAACCAGGATACACCACTGCATAGATATGCAGGTTAACATTATCTGTGTATGCTTATTTGCTTATTATGCTTAAATCCCTCTGGTAGGGATTTTGTGATCATTTGATTTCTGTGCATCAAATAGTAGTAAATCCCATTTTTGATGTGCAAATGCATGCATGTACTCTTGAGTCTCATTGTACACTTGAAAGACTGCACTGAGATAGTGAATGATAAAACCTTTACATTATAATAATAAAAAAAAACATTTAAAATGGTGGTCAATCCAGACATTTTTGTCAAAGTCAGTTTTACTATGGATGATCAAATAGATTGACTGAATACAGTTTGTGTCTTAGAGAAGTGTATATATATAGCCAACCCCCTCTTGTTTTATATATATATATATATATATATATATATACACACACACACATATATATACACATATATATAAAACAGAACTGTCTGTATATGGATTACAATTATTTTCCCTCCATTCGTCTGTTTGTTCGGTTTATTTCCTTGCCTGTACAGTCCCTATGTGTTCCCCTGTTAAACTACAGAAAGCCGAACGAAGGCGCGACCACCGGGAAGCTGGCGTGTGCCTCCAATTGATCTCCCTGCAGCTAGCGTGTGCCGTCAATTGACCACCCAGTAGCTGCGGTTAACCGCAGCTTAATTGACTGTTCCCAGGTGGTTGCGGTTACACCTAGCTGCCACACGATTGCGGTGTTCTGCAGTCTCCGGCACAACCAGCAGTGCTCAGCCTAGACTCAGTGAGCTGAAAGTGGACACTTTCACTCACCAAACACCGCTGAACCTCCAGCCTTCCTTGATTCCAGTTATTCAAACGAACGCTGGCTTTCGGGACTTTATATTATGTGAATGAGGGTACCCAGATAGCATGCCATGAAGCCTGTTCGTGTAATTAAAGACTTTGGCTCCATGGCAATTAAACTGTATTCGTGTGGTCTGAGCACTATTCTGTATTAATGTGCACTTAGACCTGAGCTATCTGGGGATATGTTACATGTGTATAATTGTTGCATTATTGGTCACATCATATATTTTACTGCCTTTTTCTGTATCATTGTCCCCACATGTGTAATGGCGATTTGTCTCTGTCCTGGAAGATAATGGAGTTAGTTGTGGTGCATTGTGGGGATATTTTGTATCTGTATGTCAGGATTTGCTACGTGTCTGTCCCTTGTCACAGTCTCCCAACTGGTCCCCTAGGGGAGTGTCCACCAGGAGGGAGACCTGCATAAATACTGGGCAGGTAGCCCTCAATAAACCAGAATCCCTTTTTACTCTCAATATGGAGCTTGGTCTCGTAATTGGGGGGATTTACTGTACGCGGTTAGAGACTGATTGCTGGGAATGTAAGCCGCTTGGATTCTGTGTCTGCTCGTCTGTTAGCAGCTATTCGTGGGATTACCATTCAGGAGTTTGGAGTGCTACTGGGTATACTGTTCGGGAGTTTGGAGCATTACCCTGGTTCCAGTTCGGGAGTTTGGGGTCGTACAGTAGCTGTGCCTGTACCTCCGCAAAAGGGAAGCTCTACTAAATGGCGGTTTAACCCCTTTATGCTGGGAGAGCCATAACAATATATATAGTGCTCTCATATATATATATATATATATATATATATATATATATATATATATATATATATATGAGAGCACTCAAGTCGTTACTTTGTAACAATAACAGTAATGCTGCTGTTTTAATTCCACATTGCAACACATTGCATGTATGTAAGAATTCTACTTACCACAAACCGTCCTGTTTTATCTGAGCAACCAAACAACCTTGGTGGATGATCTTCAAAGGATGTTTCCAACAAAGGTGAAGTCTGATATTTCTTTTTACCTCCGAGGGTTGACCAGAATATATCTGTGGAAAGTATGCAGTCAAAAATATATGAACATTTAATAATGATTAAATGCCAGCAATATTTATTATAATTAATAAGGACGAAAATGAATAATCTCAAAAGGCAGATTTATAGATAATGAAATAACTAGCAGAAAATGTTCTAATTCTTGTTCTGCTTGCATGCACAAGTGGTAGGATCAGGCTTCACCCTCCCTTATAGGTCTGCATGGTTCTGCAAACAAGCCTAGTGTCCTGAATTACTTATTCTAGAAGAGATATATTGTAAATCAGTTCCACACTAGTGAGTGGAGTCAGAGTTTCGCTTTGATATAGAGATATATAGATCTCGAATTTCCCATGTCCAGGATCTCTGGCTCAAGTTAGTTAGCTCAGGGTGGAGGTATCTAACTAAAGAAACATGGAACTAAAGAAGGCATGAGAGACACATTGGGGGTATAATAGGTGAAGGATGGTTAGGTGCTACAATTGCTACTTGTGGTTATTTGAGAAATATGTGAAGTATAGCAAGTGCTTGTGGAGTACATTTTACACAGGTAATTGTGAACTACATGGTTTGTGGTACATTTCCATGGTGCTCAGCAGGTCCTAGCTATCTGAGTATTATGGAGAATTTAGGATAAAAAAACAGCTCAACCCTAAACACTTTAGAACTAAAACTATGTGGGCTTTATTCCCATGGGTAGCCAATCCTTAGGTTCGCTGAGCGTTACGGGAAATGCGGTTCACAAACAACTGCAGACATATGGTTACATTTTAAAAGCTAAAGAACTAGTGACCATGTTCACCATAAAATCTTACCTTTCTCCAGCGCCGGGCGGGGAGCTCTCCTCCTTCTCGGCTGAATGCGCATGCGTGGCAATAGCTGCGCGCGCATTCAGCCAGTCTCATAGGAAAGCATTCATAATGCTTTCCTATGGACGCTTGCGTCTTCTCACTGTGATTTTCACAGTGAGAAGCACGCAAACGCCTATAGCGGCTGTCAATGAGACAGCCACTAGAGGCTTTAGAGGCTGGATTAACCTATTTATAAACATAGCAGTTTCTCTGAAACTGCTATGTTTATAAAAAAAAAAAGGGTTAACCTTAGCCGGACCAGGCACCCAGACCACTTCATTAAGCTGAAGTGGTCTGGGTGACTATAGTGGTCCTTTAACAGAAAATATAAAAGGAGTGCACATATAAATGGTAAGGGTCTATTTCAGTGATACTCACAGAGCTGCTATAACTCACATACCCATAGCTCATTGAGCCTTGGTCAATTCCAGTATGAAGCCAATAGAAGGGTTCCAGGTAGCCCAAGCCTTTAAAATTAATGACATTCAAAAAAAAACTCCAGTTGCCAAGCCAGTCATCAATGAAAAAGACAGTGAGATAGAATTTTAGAAAACTAATTGTTGAAGGTTACTTTCAACAGTTAGTTGAAATAGTTTTTGGAAGGAGTAGATTTTAAAAATGATTGTTGGAAGCATGTGGGATATAAATATCCTAACAGTTCGTGGAAGAACATATCATGAGACAGAGGCCGCATGGAAGGTGCTCAAGATGATGATGAATCATAGTCTGCAAAATCAGATCCCTCTATCTGTGTGTTCTGAATGTCTTTTTTTATTTTAAGACATAATACTATGGAATAAAAGGCTGCAAGTGTGAATTGACCAAAGTAGCCATAATTGGTAGCATAGCTGACTTGGAGAATTTTGATATTTTGGTTTAAATTTGAAATTGAAAAACCCTGTGTATATTTTATACAGGAGAAAAACAAACCTGGTTCCTGTCCTTCTGCAACTTTTGTGGGCTTGCATTTTAGAACTTTGACTAGGTAATCCGCTCCTTTTATTTCATCTTCATTTGCACCTTTTCCAACCCATATGATGGCAGAATTATTTTGCATTTTCAGAACAAATGCATCATTGGAATTTAGCATCGATGAATCATTTTCAAGCTGAAACAAGTCACCAAATTTGATGTTTTATTTCTGTATAAACATAATATATTGCATATTTTTTGCATATTCAGAAAGAAAAAGTGACACATTGAGCTGGTAGGACATAAACAAACTTTTCTATTTACTAAAGTGATAATTGTTGGGAATTCATATTTTGTTTTAAATTTAAGGCTAAAGTAGCTAGGCTGGAATCACAGCCGACATGGAGAATTTTTTCAGTTTCACCTTTATGGCCTTAAGCTTAAAATTCACTTGGAATTCATGACAATTTTCACTTTAGTCAATAGCTCTGTATATTTTTCATTTGATAAATAAAGCATGATTTTGGGGAAATAATTTTTATTGAGAAGGAATTGGTTAATACATAAAATAAGAATACAGATCACATATAATAATACAGTCTATGAGTAAGTAGAATCAGCAAATATTCAGCTTCCAGCTACTACTTATATATACTGTACTTAATACTTCTAATAAGGCAGAAAAACAAAAATACCAAGTCAATCCTCCCCCCTTCATTTTTAATAATATAAAAGGCAGACACCTTCAAACAAACAGAAGGCCAAAAATAAAAAAAACATCTGTTGAAAAAGAACAAACCATGAGTACAAGCTCACAATAACACCAAGAAAAATGGACATAAGACACAAAACAGACAAGTACAAAAACCATATCTTAAACACAAATACTCAATATCACAAACTCATCACAATGGAAAAAGGTATGGTAGATAGTAAATATAAAAGAAGACACTAATGTCTCGTTTCCACTGAGCGGTACGGTTTGGTACGGTCTGGTAAGCTATTTTGAGTGTTTCCATTATAAAAGTGGCCCATACAGTCGAACCAAGCTGCACCATTCCCAGGCCCCCTACAGTTGTAGCTCTGTAGGAAATGGTACAGTTAGGGCTGATACATTCCATTGATTGGTGGACAGAAAAACGTCACTGCTCACGTCAAAGGCAAGTGCGAAACAAACACTAGGCATTTGGTCTAAACCCCGCAAGCCTCCTGGCAGTCTAACTTGCAGTGGAAACGCTCACCTAAATAGGCTGGGCCATTCTAACACTTCCGAACTGTACCGACCTGAACCGTACCGCTCAGTGGAAACGAGGCATAGTAGAAGAGAGAGAAGAAAGAAAGAAAAAAGGTGGTGGAGTAAAGGAAGGGGTTACATGGATGGAGACCCCCATAATTGAGCACACCTGCCACATAGAGAAATTGCTCCCTATTGAACAATCATGCGCTAAATATAACACAGCTGACCGAACTCAGTACAGCACCCTAATGTCCGGGATTTGAACTTGGGTTTAAAGATCAAAACTTTAGCAAGTTTCCCTCGTAGATCAGAAGAGAGATCCACCATGCTGTACACAAAATGTGTTTTTCTAAATAATACTTTAAAGGTTGTAATAAATACTGTCCATCTTTGAGCAACACAAATATGCACTGCAGTATGCAGTACAAATTCTATGGCATAACCTTAAGACTGGCCACCAAAAGTCAAAAAGCAGATGGAACATCATTTAAAAGGACCAACCTAGGATCAGATAGCTATGGTGAGACCAAGAAGGTGGGAGAGAAAAGGAAAAACAGTATCCCAAAATGTTACAATCTATTTGTATGCCCACCACATATGATATAAAATATCGAACCAGAGCCTCTAAAACAGAGGGGAGAGAGATCTGAATAAATGTGACTGTGTAACTGGTTTAAGATACCACCTAACAATGCGTTTGTAGCCATTTTCTTTAACAGTAGCACACAGTAATAATTTATAACCAGTTTCAAATATAAATTTCAAGAAATCATTATTGATGACAGCACCCAGATCTATGTCCCACAAAGCCAGGAACGTCCCTCAACCACTACCGTTACCCTTTTGAGCGTAACCAGCGTTTAATATATATACCCTGTACTGGAGATCTATATTTGTAAATCTATTCAAACTGAGTTAACGATGACCCATGATAATTAAGCCTCATGTCAGTACCAAAATTCCATTATTGACAATAGGTTGTCATTTTCTTGTGCAGACATATGGAACTTTCCTCCAAAGAGGCCCGAGTAGGAATCCTTTTTCATGAAAATCACCAAATGTTTTTAAGGGAATGGGAGACCCATGAAGAAAATCCATGAAGGTTCTTTTTACATCATTTGCAGAAAACTGGGTTACAAACAAAGGTTTCATAAGGGAATAACAAATTGTTAGAACATCCCTATAACTACACCTACACCACTGGCTGCTTATATCGTATATATAGTAAAGATGACAGCCAAGGAGAACAGATGGAATCCTTGATATCAGTCAATCAAACTGAGTCCCTAAATGAGTTCCACTATAAAGCCTGTGGAGACTGAGCTAACTTGTAGTACAGGGTTAAACTCAGAATCCCCAGACTACCTTCAGACCTTGGGAAAGCGCTTTTGGAGCACAATCTTGCCCTTCTTCCATCCTGAACAAATCTGAGCATATGTCTCTCAAGTCTCAGAAGGTCATCCATAATTATTGGAATCAACAATGCCCTAAACAGATACACTATCTTCAGTTGCAGCATGTTTTTTAGAGAGTATACTCGTCCAACCGGTGAAACATTATAAGATGTCCAGTGACACAAAAGGTCATGTAATTTTGTAATGAGTGGTGAGCAATTGTGGGCATATAAATTATGTTAAAAAAAGGAGTAATTTTTACAAGATAATCCATAAAATGAGATCTCCTTTCAAACTGAAAAATGGTGCAAAGTTCAAGAATTAGTCTCTCCTAATGGACTAGGAGGTTGTCTATTTTTAGGATGTAAAAAGACTAAAGTCCATCAATTTCAACCTTGGCACAGATTCCTACTTGCATCAACAAACTGTACACATACATATCAATTATATTCTTGGTTGATCTTATAACCATAGATTTTTCAGAACTCTGAAATAATACAGTATATACACAAGAGCGATAAAATTGATATATTAGAGAAAGCAGAATACCGTCTCGAACAGGTCAATTCTATATTCTGAGGTGCCGCAGAATATATGGTGTGCTTTTTACTGTTTAACTTCTGGTATAATTATCTTTACTTCCCATTATGTCGAAACTCAAAATTTGGAGAATTTAAATAATGTACTATAGTACTATAATCCAGAAAATTTAGAGGTGATGAATGACTTCATGTTATGGATTTATGAGTATGAATTTACTGTGTTTGGATATTCTCTGGTTCACCATCCCTTTCATTTTTATTCATATTTTTTAATTAATTATTGTACAATAATGTTTTTCATGTGACTTTATAGTTTTTAGTTATTACAGTCCAAGTCATGCAAACATTCTCCAAATGTATTATACTAATATTGCAGTATTATTGCAAGCTTCACAAACCATTAAAAGCAGCACTCCAAAAATAACAACCACTACCGTGCACTGTAGTAATATTGATATCAGGAGTGCCCAGGAGCCCCCCGCCAGTGTATGTAATCAAACTGTATGGTAACAGTATGACTTCCTTCATGGGGTCGCTGATCACTGGCGCTGGTCACTGGTTCTAGTCACTTCGTCTATGGTAAGGCAAAACTCATCTCATGGAGTTACTGTTAGATCTACTGTTTGGAGGGAGGGTGCTTATCGTCATTAAAAAAATTTGATGTGGTTAGATACTACATATTCCAGTACAACATAGTAGAGCAATTTAAATTTCTATTATATTTGCAAAACTTTTAAGGGGATCTATCACAAAATTTGTATTATTATGCACATTTTGTTTTTTTTATTGCTGTGTACATAACATTGAGTTCTAAATGTTTAGGACTTTCAGTTGCTATTTGTGAGCCTTTGCTTATCAACGGACTTTTAACTCATGTTAGTTTGTTAATGACTAATAACAAAACGGCTATTTCATGCAAAGTGTAACGCATTCCATGGTTCCTACGATTAATGTACCATAAAATTATATATACCTTAGTCAATCAATGACTACAGTTACTATTATAGTGTAAGGATACATTTGTCAAATTCCAGTTCAATGCTATGATAGGCAAAATAATATACACGTTTCATATTCTGATAAAATGTAACATGAATACACTACAATTCACTTAAATCTCTGAACATAAAAACATTAAAATGGATCAGTCATCTTTGTAAATTTTTGCAGATCAAAATTCCTTATCAAACTCCGACTATATACTTTTTTAATTCTAGTTTTCAACTGAATATTAAATAATTTATAGTTCTTACAACAGCCTATTTTTCTCATAGCTATGTGGCTTGACTGTCGTATAAACTGCAATCAGGAAGCCGTAAAAAATGTAACAGTGAAACAGTCATCACATGTACATATACATAAAAAAAAAATCAGTTTAAAAAAATAAATGCATAATAAATATTATTTTATATTTATAGTGTATGATATAAGTTCAGTTTTGTGTCTGTTTAGTGTTGATAGAAAATCTGGCTTTGCCAGAGGCTCATAACTTTCCGTGCACAGCAGAATCCTGCCCCATGCATCAGCAGCATGACTGCTGTTTACAGCAAACCAGAGATTCTTCTGGATTTATTTAATCAGAGTTACTGAGAGTTATTTCATTATATTTATCCCCCTATCCCCATCCCATCTTTCCTCCAACCTATACATGGTAAAATGTATATTTAGAGAGGATTAGAACCCAGGACACTTAGATCAAATGTTTGGTTCAGTACAGTTGAGCCATATTATAGATTTGGTTCAGTACAGCTTGAGCTATTATATATATGATCTCAAGGTCCTAGGTTCCAATTACCTCTAAATATACCTTTTAATGTGTATAGCTTGGATAGCTTGGAGGAAAGACGAGACAAGGGGGATATGATAAAAATATTTAAATACATAAAGGAAAAGAATATCTTTAAATGAAGACAAACTACCCCAACAAAAGGACATAGTCTTAGAGGGTCAAAGATTTAAAAATAATATCAGGAAGTATTACTTTACTGAGAGGGTAGTGGATGCATACAATAGCCTTCCAGCTGAAGAGGTAGAGGTTAACACATTGAGGGATTTTAAGCACGTGTGGGATAGGCATAAGGCTATCCTAAATATAAGATAAGGCCAGGGACTAATGAAAGTTATTGTAAAATTGGGCAGACTAGATGGGCCAAATAATTCTTATCTGCTGTCACATTCTATGTTTCTATATCATGTAACAAAACTGATAAAATTCATATCTTGTACTACATTTTTTCATGACAAGCTTTCGGGACAACCTTCCTTTCTCAAGTCTAAAGCATTTCTGAGCAAGACGACACACAGAATTCAAAGTTGAGCTGTGATACAGGGGTTAAACCGACATGAGTGCAGATAAAACACAGGTTTGTTAGAGAATAGATACCATTCTTGCAGAGGGTCGTAAATATCTTTTGTGAAGATCACAGAGTGAGGGGGGAGAGAGAGAAAAAAAACACACAAGCAAACAGTGCAGAAGATGGTGCTAGAAGGGGAGAGTAAAAACAAAATAATGACATATATACTTAATATATATATATATATATATATATTTACTATCTTTTAGATTGCAAGCTTATATGGACAGGGCTTTCTTCACCTACTGTGTGTGTATGTTGTACATATTTTCTTAGAATTAATTATCCATCTTGGTTTACCTATTGTACAGCACTGCGATATATGTTGAGGTTATATAAATCATTGTAATTATAGTTGTAATAGTAAAGATTTGGTTGATTTTATTTTCATACTTGCTGTTAAGTAACGAAGAATAACTATTCTTCCTATATACACACCAGTGGCTTCAATACAAAAAAATGTGCAATTGCTTGTCAAACGTTCCAAATCCACTGGTTCTATTAAAGTGTACTTGTCATGGCTGAATCAAGTTGCTCTTCTGTTAAAGTTTGTTAAAATCCAGATGAATTGCTAGCAAAAATATATCCTTTAAATTTTTGATATCTCTCATTACATTGCTAAGCTTTTGGCACAACAGGAATGAAAGAATGAATTTACAGTTAACACTGCATTGTAAATATAACAATCCACCTTCAGGTAGTCCTTATAATCATCCAAACATTCAATGGAATCATACAACATGGCCAAACATCAGCCTGGAAACCGGGACAACGGGACAAAATTCCTCCTGAGATGTGGGCAAACCTGGTGGCCAACTACAAGAAATGTCTGACCTCTGTGATGGCCAACAAGGGTTTTGCCACCAAGTACTAAGTCGAAGAGGTCAAATACTTATTTCACTCAATGACATGCAAATCAATTTATAACTTTTTTGACATGCGTTTTTCCGAATTTTATTTTTTGTTATTCTGTCTCTCACTGTTAAAATACACCTACCATTAA
Source organism: Pelobates cultripes (assembly GCA_933207985.1). Classification (NCBI taxonomy): domain Eukaryota; kingdom Metazoa; phylum Chordata; class Amphibia; order Anura; family Pelobatidae; genus Pelobates; species Pelobates cultripes. The sequence continues at coordinate 48,662,092 of OW240915.1, read as the reverse complement.
AATTATAGACTGATATTTTCTTTGTCAGGGGGCAAACGTTCAAAATCAGCAGGGGATCAAATACTTGTTTCCCTCACTGTAAGTAAGAATGTCAGAAATTCAGGGTGAATTCAAAGTGAATTTACATTTTAAGGTCAAAATAGCTGAACTTGAAGCATAGCTGACTTGGATAATTTATCCAGTTTTGCTATATTGGCCTTAATTTTACAATTAACTTATAATTCTTGAGAATAATCTATTTAGTAAGCAACTCTGTAAGTGTATCACGTGTGCTCACAAGATCCCACCCATGTACTTGAGTTTGGACTGTTATTTCTGAAAGGATGTTAATAACTGTTCTCTAAGATAATTATCATTATAGATATATTTTTACCTCAGCTATTCTTGTGATTGAGCCCAAATTCTTTCGAACTTGAAAGAGGCGTACAGGTCGTGGTGGTGTCTGACCTCCCTTCCTTGATGTCCCATCTTTGTATATAATAAGTGGCTTGTCCTTGAAGATACTCAACAGATGTGGAGGTTCCTTTCCCTGGGTCACACGTATCTTGAAAATAAACAATAAAAATAATGTATACTAAGTATATCATTAAAGATATAAAAGAGTAAAATTAAAAATAAAATGTACCACTAATGAATGAGCAATAACAACATGATTTACATGTATTTTCAGTCTCTATGAACTTGATCTATATTTATCCATATCCATATTATCTTCGAACCTGTTTAGGTTTATTGTAAAACTAAACTTCTTGTGTTTTTACGTCAAAATACAGAAAATCTTTTTCAACATTTTCTGAATTTTTTGCAAGATTTTAGAAATTTTTATGTGTTAAACATTTGCCAATAGTTGAAGAGTTGAGCGTTTGATGTCCTTTCATGGGATTTACTGAGGGATGAGAAAGATTTAATTAATCACTATAACAGCTTAACATCTATCATTTCTGTCTGCTCAAATTTTGATTTCTAGTAACAGAATTCAATGGCCGTCAGTAATGTTCTTTTGAAGCTCTGTCAGTACACTGGGGAAATATACCAAGAAGAAACATCTTAGCAAGTATTGTTGGAGGGAAATGCATCCATAATTGGTTATGGATAGAGAAATAAAATCTAACAACACATCAGTTTAGTTTCACTTTCTCATAACATCTTGTACATTTATTTTAGCATTATTACCCAATTAAACATTACTTGAGTCTCTGTTCTCTGCATTTGTTTGCAAAGTACTCTTTGCCTGTGCGTTAATGTAGTATAATGGGATGGCACTAGATGGACTGACGGTTACAGAAAACAAAGAGGTCATAGATACCTATGTCACATCCTAAGTATACAACACAATTTAGAGGTAGAAAATCTCAATATAACAAAAGTTCACATTTGTAAAGGGATGGTGGAATATCTACATATAGTCATATGTTTTCATCATTTTGTCTACTGTCTACCCTTGTGTTACTACTAGAGCACATATAAGTTTTTGGAAAATACAAACATGAGTAACTCCACTCTTCATAGAGCGATCCAGCTGAACTGTGAGAAAGGCAGAATATGTCACTTCATCTTTAGTTGCATGTGACCCTTGCCTGTAGTAACAGAACAGAAGATAAATCAACATTTGGGAAGGGAAAGGAAGGGAAGGGAAGGGAAGGGAAAGGAAAGGTAAGGAAGGGAAAGGAAGAAGGAAAGAAGGAAGAAAGGAAGGAAGGAAGGAAAGAAAGAGAAGGAAGGAAAGAAAGAAAGAAAGAAAGAAAGAAGGAAATTATTATTTACTTCTGGAATCTATCATAATATTAGCAGATCCTTTAAAGGTTAAATTGTGTAAGGTAAATTTATTTTAATTAAAACTATTTTCATAAAGTTTGTGTTTTGTACTTACCACGCATAAATGTACTTTCCTTTTGCACAAGAATACAATATGATGTAACAGTCTCCACCATAAAATTGTCCGTACGTCTCTGGATCCACTGGAACTCTGCCATTACTCTCAACACGCCATATCTAAACAATATATTAAATAAGTCTCAATTAAGAAGTCAATCATAAAATCCTGTATCATTTTCACAATGCAAAAATAAAAATGATTTCCATCAATAAAAAAAGGTCATACTCCCTGCAGACTTATTAATGTGGTAAATTGCATATCCCTTCAGCTATATAAATCATTGTTAATTTACAACCCTCTTAAATGATATGTTAATGGAACACACACTCCAAGTACTAGAACCACTACCACGGTTATTGTGGAAGCCAGGTTACTGTGGAAGTAGTGCCCTTGTGCTTTTTCAGGGTAAGCTGTCATTTGCTTTAGCATGGTTTGACAAATTGCCTGGGTCCCGCCACGTGTCTGTGCCTCACCTGCTGTGTCTTTTTTTCACCTTATAGTGCAATAATTCAAGCCCATGTAGACCCCAGCTTTCCCAATATCCTAAGTATGGGCAACTCCTTTTGCCTTTTTATTTAGGCAAGAAATGTCACGGATGTTTGAATTTTGAATTATGGTAACCATGGAGTGGGCTATAGACAGTTACCGTATCAAGTGTGATTTCTGTCTAGTAATTTGCTGCCACACCCATGTACATGTAGTAGAGTATGACAACAATCCACATAATACAGTGATTTGGCTCTACATTTATCTTAAAGTATTGACACAAGTGTTATAAAAATATAGTAAAATATTATAGTGTAAAATATTACCTGACATTCCCCAGATCCATCGTCTAACATGTTATGTTGAGCAGCCATCTTTGGAGATTCATGTAACTTTCTTGGATCAAATGGAATTTGTTTCACCTGAGCTATACTGCCCTTTGTTGTTATTTTTCCAAATCCTTCAGTTTGTTCTTTATCTTTCCAGTCTTTGAAATACTGTTTAAAAATTGGATTTTCTCCTCCTTCTGGCAGAATCATTATCTAGAAAAAAATCAAACAAAGTAATTTACTTGCATTTAGATGATAATGATGATTATAATTATTATTAGCATTTCAGCAGTCCAGTTTCTAACTCTTTAGTTGCTGACACAATTTTCCCCTTTTCCAAAAGTTAATAAAATTTGTAACATTTATTATAATAACTATGACTATTTGTATTAATTTTATTTTTACATATTTGGAAAAAATAAAAGTACAGTTAAAAATTAGCCTATAGGCTTACGTTCAGCATTAGAAATACTAATGTTGCCTACCCTGTCTATACATCTTTGTTATTATATTTAAAACTGAAAATTTAATTAGATTTATTCACTAAACAATGAAATTACAAAATAAAAACAGCCAGGGTGTAGAATATAGCTGAGACGGATAACTTTTACTGTTTGGCAATTACCATGTCAATTCTCTAAAATGACGGGTTTATGGAAAAAAAACGCAAGTGTGGTATAAATCGATTCAGAGATTATGTATACCAGTACTTTTGAAACGATACTTTGCATATTTTATCATCCATTTATCCTTACCATAGCTTGCTGTCAATAACAGATATATATTCTTCATAAGAGTACTCCAGTTTAGGTATGTATACTACCAACTTTCAGCTCTATACTGAAAATTAATATAACAAAAAGTCATGGTATTGATTTGGCAATAAGTTGGCTAGATACCTGAGTGGTAGCTGGATAATTCATTTTCTTTATAAAATCTTCTGCAGTCTTCAAAGCTTCCTTTTTCTCATTGGGGTTGGCATTTTTACCTTAACAAAATTGCAAAAAATCCCAAACTATTAATCAGGGCAAGGGATGGAATAAAACTGTGTGTAATAAGATGATATTACTTTTCATTTATCATTCTTCGTATTTTCTCTGATCTACCTCCATCACATTCATCCTTCATTTTAAGATATTTTTTATTCACTTCTCCGCTTTTAAACCAATCTCTTATTTTAATTTCACTTGACATTTACACTGATCGGCCACAATATTAAAATCACCTGCCTAATATCATGTAGTAAGTGGTGGCTCTAGCCACTGGCAGTCTCTCTATTCATCGTTTAGAGGCTGCCAGTGTTGTGGCTCCCTGTACTGCTGCGTTATGAGCTCTCTGACTGTAGTTATGGCATATCTTGCAAAACTAAATTAATTTCCAATAAACAAATTGAAATTGCATTTAGGCTAATTATTTATATACAATTGCAGAGTATGATTGCATAGGCTAGCAGTCGTGTATAAATAAGTGCAAATGTAAAGTAATTAAATTTTTGTTTGCCAAAAATTAATTTACAAAATTAAAAACTTACAGATAAAAAAAGTGTCATGGACATTTCCCCCAAAATATTCTATAATATCTTCACCTATATATTACTTTATATGTTCTTCATGTGTGTTTCCTCTTTATACATAAAATATATTGCCACTTTACCTTTGCATTGCCCATACCACTCTCACATTGCAACCACAGACACAATGATACATACATACATATACACACTGTTACACGCACACATGCACACACTTACACAAACATATATACACATACTGATTGTAAGGATAATTGTGGCATATTATGGCTGACATGATACATACACATGCCTACACACACTAACACACGCACAAAAACATACACATTGACAAATACAGACATGCAGTCACAATGTGTATCTTGTCGTGTGTATTTCAGAGTGTGGCTCGTGTTGTCTATCTTTGTATGTGCCTGAAAATGTGTCTGACAGTGAATGTATGAATGTGTATGGGGTAGCTGCTTGCATTGTGTTGTGCGTATGGGGAGCTGCCAGTGGCATTTGTGCATTGTGTTTATGGCGAGGCTATATTTTATCACCGTGTGTGTATGATGACTGTCTTAATGGGGTGACTGTGATAGGGTGAGTAAAAGGATATCTGTGGCAAGATGAGTGTGAGATGATGATGGGGTGAATGAGACTCCTGTCTCATTGGGGGGTGAGTAGTTGGTGGGGTGAGTGTGTCAGGTTTGAGGGTGTGTGGCATCGTTGGAGGAAGAACTGTTGCAGGAAGAGGGCAGGTAAGTGTGACAAGATTAGGGGGGTTAATGTGACAAGAAGATTGTGACAGGATTGGGGTGAGTGTGGCAAGGTTAGAGGAGTGAGTGTGTCAGAGCGAGGGGAGGGGAGTGTGAGAGGATTAATTGGGGTTTATGTGACAGGATGAGTGTGGCATGGCTTGGGGGGGTTACAGGATTGTGACAGGAGTGTGACAGGATTGGAAGGGTTAATGTGAGTTGTAAGTGTGACAGAGTGACAAAGGATGAGTGTGACAGAGTTGTGGGGTACGCGTGACAGAATTATGTGGGTTAATGTGATTAGGTGAGTTTGGCAGAGCAAGGGGAGGTGAATGGCATGGTTAGAGTGGGTGAGTGTGACAGGATTAGGAGGAGTTAATGTGAGCACGGCAGGGGGACGTGGGGTGACAGTGTGGGGTTGACAGTGTGTGGGAGTGGTATGGTATGTGAGGGGGGTTAGTGTGTGGGGGTGACAGTTTGTGTGGGGGGGGGGTTACACTGTGTGGGGAGGCTATGTTCCAGCCTCCCCACAGTGAAATACCTTTTATTTAATACTAATCTATTACCTGGTTGTCCAGTAATCTACATACCTGGAGATCTGGTGGACTAGGTATCCAGTCTGCAATTCCACCATTGTAGACTTGCAGAGCATGTGGCAGATGTTGAAGTTTTAGAGTGTTGCAACAATAACACGCATCAATGCTCTGTTTGGCCAGAGATTGTGAGACACCCATCTTACTGTCTAGAAGTCTGCGCCCGGTAGAGCTGCTGAGCAAGGGTGTGGGTTTCTCCCACTCCACTCAGTCTGCCCAGAGACGGAGGGGGAGTGCCCTGCGCCTTTGGCCAGCAGCTTCACTGGGTGCAGACTGCACCCGGTGGCACTCAGGGCAATCTGCCTGGCCTCCTTCTGTTGCCAAAACAACACTGATGCATTGACTCCGCAAGACCTCTGAATGGATCATGTGGTATGTGGCACCATGACATTAGCAGCAGATCCTTTAAGTCCTGCAAGTTAGAGCCTCTGTGGATGAGATTTGTTGTTCCAACACATCCCACAGATGCTCAATCAATCAGATGCTCAATCAAATTAGAAACCAAGGCAATACCTTAAACTCGTCATGTTCCTCAAACCATTCCTGAACAATTTTTGTAAAGTGCCTAAGTGCAGTATCCTGCTGAAAGAGGCCATTGCCATCAGTGCACACCATTGACATGAAAGGATGTACATGGTCTGTAATTATCTCTAGGTAGATGGTACGTGTCAAAGTAAAATCCATGTGAATGTCAGGACCCAGGTTTTGCAAGCCTTTAGGTTTCCCACAAGACTTGCAGTTTTGGAGATGCTCTGAAAGTCACTCAGATCTTTTTGTTTGCCAAGTTTCCTACTTCTAACACAAGAAATTCCAGAACTGACTGTTCACTTGCTGCCTAACATATCCCACCCCTTGACAGGTGCCATTAAAACAATATAATCAATGTTATGTACTTCACCTGTGAAGTGATTTTAATCTTGTATCTTTAATAATCAGTGTATATTCTAATTAATCACCAGGATTTCTGTCCCTATAACTTTATTTGTCCTCTGATTTTTCCCTTCCTCTAAGATTCTAACTTTTCCTGCTGGTGGAATAATAATATTCCAAGTGGCATATTGACGGAAGCTAGATATCAGACCTGTTCTACTGACATGCATCTCCTTATCTACAGTATATCACATTTCCATGAAAACCCAAACCTCAACCTTTGTAGGCCTTTAGGATGGAATGTTTCAGGGTATCAACTCTGACCCATGCTCATCCCACAATTCAACAGAAAGGAAGGGTTTTTAGTGTTTTTTCTTTACATGTTATTAGTTTAGATTTTTTATGGTCTTGATAATTTTCCCTGTAATTTATTATATATAAAACTAGCTTCACCTTTCCATACAAAAATATTCTGGTCAGCACCGTCCAGCACAAAGCACTCTTCTGTCAGGAGCATAGACATAGAAAAGGGACTGCTCTCTGAAACCAGAGTCACTTGCATAGATCCACTGGCATCTGATACCTAAAACGTAAAGATTCTTATATCAATAGTATTAACATTGTTTATAAGCAACCTCAGTGTGTTACAATATTAATGAATATAACGGAATATTATTGAAGTGAATCAGACGCAAAAACAACTATTAACCAATTATTACCAACTATTAACCAAACCAATTAATGTATAATCATAATAATGAATACATGCAGACATTCCATTTCAACATCAAGGAATTTATGTCAAAATGATATCTAACGGGTCTAGTGCCAACTATTAAAGTGAAGTGATAGTAATAAAAAAATTAACCATTAGCAATGGTTTTATAAGACTGCATATTTAAATAAAAAAAATTATAATACACAAAACTATTGGTCAAAGATATGTGCCATGCTGTTTTTATAAAATATGATAAACAGCAAATTATAATAATTCTGTTTGAGAGGGTGTAGCTATTTATACAAATATGGCAAAATATCAAAACACTAGGTTGTATAAGTCTCGTTCACAAGAGATCCTGCATTTATGTTTTGTGTAAACAAAGCAGTGTGCAAACCTGTTTAGTAGTTTATTACACAGAGGTTACCTGCTTCCTAGTTACATTGTTTAAATAAAAAAAAAAGGTGTGTCCTGTCCTAAAAAGCAGGCCAGATGCATGCTGGAAAATATTACATAAGAAGTAAGCATATGGGATATATGATACTGCTTTTATATATATATTATATATATTATGAATCTACAGGGTTTTTAATTACAGTATTTAAAGAGGCGGTTTAAGCACCATAATCACTTTGTATTATTACAAATGAAACTGCAGTGAACTGGACTGAACATCTATATAGCTGCTATCAGTTTATTGCACAGTTCCAGGGATTATTAGAATTACTCTTCAGGGTTAAACTAATTTTATCACATGACAGGAGGCTTCGTATTTTGCATAATCTTTCTTTACTATCTCCATAGCAGCAAAGAAATGAGTGACAAAACTTTTAACCAATCACAACGTAGAATAGGGTATAAGAGGTGAGACCTATGACATCATTTCCTCTTTCTTTGCTGCTCCATCACAAGCTAAGTACCAAATTTTGTATTATCTATTCAACATACACTTTTCATTTACATGACCTTTTGTTTCACTGTACCTTTATATATTTACCCTATTAATGCTCTTAACCCCTGTATACCAGGGGACCCTGTCTGGCTCCCTAACTGTCTTTCACGGCTTTCCCGCCGTCTGTACTTTTCCTCCATTTTCTCTGTTTCTCTTTAACAGTTTTCTGTTCTTTCTACCGAACGCGTTATTCGGTAGTTTTGCGCATTCGCCTGTTTTACTCGAATGCCCGCGCGACCGCACATTGACTATTCGTTTCTAACTACCGAACGCTTCGTTCGGCAGTTTGACGCGATCGCCTTTTTAAACGTTCGCACGTTCGGCATTCGCACGTTCGGCAGTTCGCATAGATCTTCTATTCACGTTCGGCAGTTTTATGCGAATGGCAAGCTTACAGTTTGCCGCCCAAACTGGGGGAGGTACTATTCTCCACACACTGAGCCTGTCAGTCCGGCGGCCATCTTAAAGAGATAGACACTGCCTGATTTTTCTGCTCCTGCTATTCCAACAAGCAATTGAAAGCCTTACCCTTTTCACTCAGTGGGACCAGGTTAGTGCCTTACACTTGGGGTTGGTTTAGCCAGTTGGTCTGCACCTTATTCTGGCCGGGGTGAGCCCCCATTTTACGCTGCTAAACGGTCCTGTTTATGCAGGTTCCGATCACCTGGGTGAGCCCCAGTGAATCAGCCCTCTCCTCTACGACCTACCGGTCTCTAACCACAGGTTATTTAGTCCTGATACCATACCACCCCGGTCCCCAGGCCTCTCCATTAATCGTGCCTAGTGCCCTCACGCAATTTACCGGGTGAGCCCCGAATCCTCACTCCTCATAATGGAGGAATCACAAACCCCAGACCTCCAGGCCATGATAACAGCAGCCGTGGCTGCAGCCATGGAACAAGCCGCTTCCAAGTCGCTCCAAACAAACCCTGAGGTTCCCAGGCCCACCTCTAAACGGGTTCATTATAAGGCGGACTCCGAAGACTCTGACTCTTCCAGGGAACACTCCCAACAGCGAAAACGCCATTGGAAGGGCAATGTAACCCCACGCAAGGCTAAAGGGAAAGCCCCTGCTGATCGCAGGAAAGCCACGGTTCGTGCTACCCACGATGCCACACAACTTTCCTCAGGTGAGGAAGATGTAGAACCCACTCAGGCACTAGCTGTGCTGGATGAATGGCAGGCGGCAGCCTCTGACCAGGGGGACTCTGACAGGGATTCCACGGCCAACTCTGACCCTTACTTCATAAGGGAACAGGGTCTGGGTGAGCCCCAGGACTCCATGGCAACATCCATTGATAACCCACAGGAGGGCTCGGAGATTTTCCTCGACAATTCGGGCCTCCAAATGTTTGACCCAAGAAACATCCGGCACCCCCGTTCGGAAGAATGGTCTCCACCTGAGCATTTGGCAAGGTTTATGCACTTCTGGCTCAGAAAACCGCTAGACAAGGAAGTAGAAACCGGATGAGATCCGAATGCCCTCGCCCTAGTCTACCGGACAAAGTGACGCACACCCCCGAGTTTGACCCGCTCATGACTACGTTCATGTCCCGAGGGGGTCGGGATCCGCGCAAGGGCATAGAGCGCGGCTTTAAAGGAGCGCAAGATAAGCTGCTAGATGCCATTGGGCCACTAGCCAGAATCATGGATATGGCGGATGAAGCCTATGAGAGGGCTGACACTTTTACCCCAGATACGGTGCGTGAATGGGCACGAGATACCCGTGAATGGGCACAAAGGTGTTTCTGTTTCTTAGGGAACACCAACGTAGCCCTCTCTTCGGAGAGGCGCCGAGCAGCACTTTACCGTATCGACGAAAAACTGGTCGAACTGGGGGATAAGGAATTAGGACCCTTAGCACAGGGTAAACTATTTGGAGAGGCCTTCCTTAAGGAATTAAATAAAAGGGTCAACATATTCACGTCCCTTAACAAGGCACAATCTTCAATGCGGAAAGTCTTCCGCGGTTCCCACACCCGTGGTGTTTTTGGAAGGGCTGGACGGCAGAGGGGCCGTGCCGCCAGCCGTTTTTGGCCATCCGGCCCCCGTACAACAAGGACTCAGATGTTCTACCCAGACTCATCTAGTCGAAATAGATTCAACCACTTCAGGGGATCTGATCGTGGCCGAGGCACCCGAGGACGCTCACGAGCAAGATTCTCCAACGGTAAGTCGGAATCTTACTCTTCCTCTAACCCCTGTCATATCGCAGGTCGTGTTTCTCTTTTTTTCCAGAACTGGAAAGAACTATCTTCAGATGCGTGGATAATCCAAACGGTGCAGGGCTATCGAATAGAGTTCGACTCGACCCCGCTCCAGCTGACCCCTCCACGTCCAATCCAGACTACACGGGCAGATGCCCGCCTCATAGACGCGGAACTCCGAGAACTCCGCTCCAAGGGTGCCATTCAACCGGCTCCGGATGCCACCGGTTTCTACAGCAATATCTTCCTGGTCAGGAAGAAAACAGGCGAATTTCGCCCCGTTATCAATCTCAGGGAGCTCAATTCGCATGTAGTATATCGACACTTCAAAATGGAAGGTATACACCTCCTCCGGGACTTGCTTCGACGCGACGACTGGTTCACTCGTCTGGACCTCAAAGATGCGTACCTTACCATTCCGGTACACAGAAGCAGCCGTCCCTACCTCCGCTTCTTCTGGCACGGGATTCCTTGGCAGTTCACCTGTCTCCCGTTTGGCCTCAGCTCGGCCCCGTGGTGTTTTACCAAGATCATGAAGCCGGTAGTGGCAAAAATCAGATCCCAAGGTATAAGATGCATCATCTACCTCGACGATATCCTGATCTTCGACGAGGATGCAGACACTCTGCGGAGACATACGGAATACGCACTACACCTTTTGGACTCTCTGGGTTTCGTCGTCAACCGTCCCAAGTCCGCATTGACTCTGGCTCAATCTGTTCAATTCCTCGGATTCGTAATAGACTCCACATCATGCACTCTTCACCTCCCGGCTACCAAAATTACGGCAATCCGCAGGGAAATCCGGAAAGTCCTTCGTCGGACTACCATACCCCTACGATTACTGGCACGGATCGTAGGCCTTCTCTCCGCGTCCATCCAGGCCATTTTTCCCGGGCCCCTGCACTACAGGGCCATGCAACGCCTCAAGGCAAGTTTCCTTCGCAGACAACCGACATACGACCAACCGGTTCCAATGTCGGTCGAAGTTCGGGAAGAACTACACTGGTGGCTGAATTGCATGCAGGCTTGGAACGGCAGGGCCATATTCGGGAACCAGCCAGACTTCGTGCTGGAATCGGATGCCAGCCGTTCAGGCTGGGGGGCAACAGACGGAACCACGTCCACAGGAGGAGTCTGGACTTCCGAAGAGCTCTCGATGCACATAAATTGCCTGGAACTCTTGGCCGGGTCCTTCGCCATTCGCAGCCTGGCAAAGGACCGATCCAACTGCTGCATCCTACTCCGCATGGACAACGTCTCAGCGGTCAGATACATCAACCGCCTTGGAGGCACTCGTTCTCGAACACTGGCGGATCTCACGAAAGAGATCTTCGACTACTGCCTACCACGCAACATCACCTTGCTGGCAGAGCACTTACCAGGAGACTCCAATACGACGGCGGATTGGTACTCACGCCACTGGCGGGACGCCAGCGATTGGCAGCTAGACCCTCACATTTTCGCGCTACTGGATGCACAGAGGGGACCTCTCTACCTAGACCTTTTCGCGTCCCGCAACAATCGACAGACAGAAGTTTTCTTCAGCTGGCTCCCAGACCCGGAGAGCCTGGCAACGGACGACGGACGCTTTTCTCCAACAATGGCCAAGGGACGGCGCCTACGCATTCCCTCCTTTCGCAATGATAACGAGGGTCCTTCACCGGATCCGTCTACAGGAAGTGAGAATAATTCTCATCACGCCGCTCTGGCAGAGCCAGCCATGGTTTCCGGACCTTCTGGAACTCTCAATCAACGACCCCCTCCTCCTTCCAGATGCCCCAACCATCCTCAGGAATCCATTGGGCCTTCCTCACCCACTAGTCCTGCAGGAACGCTTGCCCCTTGTGGCCTGGACTCTTTCCGGGGTTCCTGGAGAACCGAAGAATTATCGCAGGAAACTAAGGACCTGCTATGGGATTCATGGGCACCAGGAACTAGGAGGTGCTACTTATCAGCATGGCACTCCTGGACAAGTTGGTGTGTGGGACGGGACCTCAATCCCTTTACTGCACCTACTCACTCCATCATGAATTTCTTAACTTCACTTTTCACCGCAGGAAAGTCATACCGTTCCATCAATGTGGTACGGTCAGCCATCTCAGCGGCTCACACTCCGATACAGGGGATTCCTGTTGGTAAGGACCCGCTCATCTGCAGACTTCTCCGCGGTATGCGCCTACGGCGCCCCCCGGAACCTAAATACTCTAGTCTCTGGGACGTTGGCGTGGTCCTTCAATTTTTACGTAATTGGCCTCCCAACGAAAAACTATCACTCCGCCAACTTACCGCAAAATTCACCCTCCTGCTCTGTCTGGTTTCCTTTCGACGGGTAGCGGACGTACGCGCCTTTGATGCCAACGCGTTTACTTTCTGTCCGGCGGGTGTCACCTTTCAGATCTCACGTCGCACTAAGTCCAACTCTCTCTCGGTCTTCTACCCTTTCTTCCCTTCTGACCCTCAACTCTGCGTGGTCTCAACCCTCCGTCACTACGTGGAAGCCACCGCGACGTTGCGGCAACCTTCCACTCATCAACTTCTCATCTCTTACGTCCGCCCTTATGGTCCGGTCTCGGTTACTACACTGGCCAGATGGGTCAGGTGGCTACTATCCCTTGCCGGTATTGACCAAACTTTTGGAGCACACTCCGTTCGTGGGGCAGCGGCCTCTTCCGCTTATGCGGCAGGCGCGTCCCTCTCGGACATTTTACGAGCAGCGGACTGGACCAGAGAATCTACCTTTAGGACATTCTACTTTCGTCCTCTTGATAATCCGGCATTTGCTTTTCTTTCTCAGCGTTGAAATTGCAAAATACGAAGCCTCCTGTCATGTGATAAAATTGAAGATTATGCTAGCTTTAGTGTACAGATAATCTTAATTTTAATAATGACAGGAGGCGAGTATTTTCCCTCCCTGTTCTCTTTCGTTCTTCCCTCCCTTTATTTTCACTTCTACCTACTACACTTTGCTCTCTCATATGTTGGTATAATACCTGACACGATAGCTCTTGTTTAACTGCCTTATTTACATCATAGAGATTTATATATTTATATTGTTTGGGTGGGATACTTATTTAACACCGCTAGGGAGGACGTTTAGTTTATTTTATTCTCATGTTACTAGACGATATTAAAGTTGAATTATGGGACAGACATCCTTTGTTTTATACAATCACTTCTGGACTCTAACGCACCTTATACTCTCGTTTCAGCTTAACCAGGAGCTACACGGAATCATTAAAGTCTCCTTGCAAGATGTCGTCATCATCGCATCAGGAGATTCATCATCAGGTCTTCGTAGACCATCGTTTGACAAGGACACGTCTTCATCTGCATTCTACCTGTTCCGATTCAGTTTATTCTGATTAAGTTTCCAGTTTCTTGTTCTATGGACTTCTCAGCTGTTCGGTTAATTTTTTCTACTTTTATGGTCTTGTGATGTCGCAAGTTTAAAAGAGGAAATGATGTCATAGGTCTCACCTCTTATACCCTATTCTACGTTGTGATTGGTTAAAAGTTTTGTCACTCATTTCTTTGCTGCTATGGAGATAGTAAAGAAAGATTATGCAAAATACTCGCCTCCTGTCATTATTAAAATTAAGATTATCTGTACACTAAAGCTAGCATAATCTTCAATTATGTCCCCATCCTCTGCTAGACAGGAGATTTTGCGATATCATAAGTCCTCACAGGCAAAAATGAGAAGATTCTGATTGGAGCTTCTCATACTCTGGTGGGAGGGGACAATGTGCAGCTGCAGGTAAATCCACTAATCAGGCCACCAAAGGTATTAAACACATTTATTTAAAAAAAAAAAAAATGTTTCATTTTAACTGGATAAACCCTTTAACTATAGTTTTAGTGCAGAGGAATGGCTAAAAACATTAAGCCTGACTCAATACAAACATAAACACGAATAGCAATACAAAACCTTGAAGTGCAGCCAGCCATGATTACAAGTAAACAAAACAAGAAAGGTAATACTAAGAGACAAAACAGGGCAAGGCAAGTACATGTGTATATATTATAAAAGTACAGTCATGGGAAACACAAATAGGCAATGGAACGTTAACACACTTGTGCACTAACAGTAATATCAAGCCAAGGTAGGGCTCCGTATAGAGCATCAAACAGGTTTATCTGTAACTGCTACACCTATATATTTTTACATACCCTGTTATTTTTGCTGTGTGTGTTTTTATATTTAGTGATTATTATTTTATTATTTTCAATGTATATATTTCCATGTCTTTGTAACTACAGCCTGTGCTAATCATATTTTGCATATCCCTGGCACATTGCTTATTTTATCACCTTTGTCTTGTACATTATGTTAAAAGTTAGTTTAACCAGCTCAGATCTTTGGAACTTTACCTAAATTACATAAACTACAAATTCAACAATTGTGTATCAGGACAAATTCAAATAGCACAATGACAGCAGTCTGCTCTTTTAAATATCTAGGTATGTTGCTAGACCCCAATCTATCCTTTGGCTTTCACATTGAAAAAATCTTTTTAAAACTTCATCCAAAACTAGGTGCCCTGTACAGAAACAAATCCTGCCTAAGCCCTACAGTAAGGAAACAGATAGTGCAACAAATGCTAATGCCGGTCATTAATTATGGGGATGTAGTGTATTAATTATGGGGATGTAGTGTAAGTACCCGCACCGCAAACCCACCTTAATAAACTTAATACGTTATATAATTCATTCTGTCGCTTTGTACTTGAATGTAATTACTTTACCCACCACCAGGGCCAGATTAAGAGCCCAGTGGGCCTGGTGCTGACAATTATGATGGGGCCTAATTACAGAATCTTATCGACCAAAAACACTAGAACAGTCATACCTCTCAAGCGTCATGTATCTGATGGAGTTGGTGTTGGAGAGAAACTCAAAGGATGCAGCTATAAGAAAACACATACTATATACACACACCCTGCATTATACACACACACACACTGCATTATACACACACACACACTGCATTCATACACACACTGCATTATATACACACACACACTGCATTCATACACACACACACTGCATTCATACACACTGCATTATATACACACACACACACACACTCCATTCATACACACACTGCATTATATACACACACACTGCATTCATACACACACTGCATTATATACACACACACTGCATTCATACTCACACACACTGCATTCATTCATGCTCTCCCCGGCTGCACTGGTGAAAACATTTATTTTTTAATGGCCATTTTGATAAGTTAGAGCTGTGTTTCTGATTTGACCAGCAGATGGCACCAGCTACACATTCATGCAATGATTCATATTTATTTACTAACAAGGATCAGAATTACACATTTTGCATTTATTTATTTTTTTGGCAAATCTAAGTCTATCAGTACATTTCTCTGCTAAGGTTGTTTCTTTTTCTTAACTACTTTTGATTATAAAATCAATTGCACACATTTAGCATATTCCAGTACTACACGTTCTAAAGTTTTATACATACTCAAACTGGGGAAGAGAGAGTTCCCATTGTAAAACGTGGTCTTACCATGTGTAGTTTTGCCTTTTTTCGATGAGATACATCAGCAGCAATGTCGGTATCATCATCTCCTTCAGGCAGGTCAGGTTTGGTACCTAAAATCTGAATGAAGAAAAACATGATACATAATTAATTATAATAAAAAGGCTAATAAGTACTATACATTTATTAGTTCCATTTTAAGTCAATAAATCCCCTTCTAGGAGGGTACATGGTCACAGGAAAAGACCAAGCAAGAACGTTCGACACCAAGAAATGAAGACCTCTTTGCCTTCTACCTCTCATGATAACACATATTTTTTTGTGCACACACAACTTTTGAATCTTACAAGGCTACTTAAAATCACCTATCTTGTAAAACAAATGGGGTTTGGTTACATCATGTGGACCTACTGTGTTAAGCCCACACCTTCATTTTAGAACCACGATATAAGCGAGTCCTAAGATAATTTTAACATGGGAGATAAACAATATAAATAATTACTGCTCAATCTTTTTTTGACTCAAACCAAAAGTGGAGGGGTGCTCAATCCAAAAGGAATATGGTCTGGATTCCAAATATACAAAAAAAGACAATTGAGGGGCACACTCAAAACACGCATTTCTTAGTAGTGGTGCTTCTGTAAAGACTATAATATAGGCAACATACAGACTAAGGAGAAAGGGCATACATAAAAATAAATACATAATACATTCATAAATAAAAATAGCTTTAAACGGCTACTTAAAATCACCTATCTTATTCCAAATCCCTATATTTGTTTGCTAAAATAGTGATTTAAAACTGTATATTGTTTGTGTGTGCTGTTCCCTTAATCTGTTTTTTTGCATATATGTTGGTCTTTATAAAAGCACTACTAATATGAATTGTGTGTTCTGGGTGTGCCCTCAATTCATTTTTTTCTGTTTATTTGGAATCCAGACCAAATAATTCCATAATTCTGAAACAATAGTTGTTTACTGCGTGCTGCGACACATTTTAACAATGGGAAAAGAATTAGAAAGCTGTTGATTTTTTTTGTTTTTACCAATTAGACTGTATCATCGCATATAACATAAATTAGATATATTTTAACGACGGGGAAAGAATTAGAAAACCGTAACATTTTTACCAATTTGACCGTTTTATCGCATATATATTAGGACCAGGCCCTATATAAGAGAGCCACTGGGAAGAAATTAAAAAAGAAATGTGTAACATGAAACAGGATAATGTGATAAATATCTACAATTACTATACAGATAATTTACATCTATGTTATAGATTAGCTGCTCTATCATTTGATTGCACTGATAATGTATACTTATATTTTGTTTACAAGATATTTGTATCTCTAAACCTTAATCCTTTTAAATCTCCAGGAAATGTAACTCCACATTCCACAAAGAGGCATGATTCCAATTTAAAGACAAGGTTAGCAAGTATTAACACGAGGGCTTACAGTCAGTGACTAATATTGTTTTAATTCTGCAATAAGTGGAAATTAATTATATATTTACTCTGTACCTGTCACTGCCCTTGATGCTTAAAAATGTCACATTTACACCAAAAAGATTCTATTTCAACTCAGTGTGATTAAAGCTAACAAAACTTAATGAACAATCCACTGTCCAAATAACAAACAAAATCACTATTTAGTATATATACCGCGATGAAAACATGCATGCATTTCATTATACATTTTTCATTGAGGATATATGTGAAAACAGCTTGAAAAAGCTGCCGATCTTTTGTCTGAAGCCTTTGCAAGCGCTCCTCTTTTAACTCTGCCCAGAATATCTGTGGCTGTCCAATCAGCAGACAATGAGAAGTCTTTTCAAGACAGGTGCTCTGGGCAATTGCTGCCTCTTGAGTTTAGCTTTATTGAGCTAAACAACCAGGAAGCAACAGGATCCATTGTCTGCTTGACAGGTGCCAACAAAAGGCCAATGTCTGTGGAAACCTGCATTTTCTGTAAAATGAAAAAACACAGGACACACTCTTCACACATATAGCACGATAAATGCTTTATGGGTGAGGAGTATCCTCGTTTAGCCTCGGTTTATAAAAGTGCTGGTTTCTATGAGTAATCATCAATTTTATAAAGTAACTAGGTACCTCCCCCCCCCCGGCTGTCAATCAAACAGCTCACTGAGCTAACGGAAATTGCAGGAATGCTCTACTTGAGCGTGCCTTCCTCCTCCCCCATAGACCTCAGATCAGCTCCTCCAGACCTCAAACTAGGTATTCCGGAGTGGGCATGCACGTGTGCACTAATTCAGAGGATTCTCAATGAGAAAACCTCTGATTGGTTATTTCCCTGTGAAGAGACTAAAAGTCTCTGCTGGGAAAAAAGTGGGAAGGGCTTGCTAAGGATGCAGTTCATAAGAGCTGCAGCCTTTGCAAGCTCTTTTAAGATATACACCCAGTGAATACATGCACGTACTAATCGCGGGTGTATCTACTAACCAGCGTTTTTCTTTTTTTTTTGCCCATTTGGGCAGTGGGTTGTTCCTTTTAGTGTTTTAGATGTGTGGAGTGTTCCTTTAAACTAGGGGTGCCCAAATAGTAGATATCCAGATGTTGTAGAACAACTCCCATAATGCTTTGTCATTTAAAACAATTCTAGAAGCATGCAAAGCATCATTTCAGTTGTAGTTCTACAACACCTGGGAATCTACCTATTGGGCACCCATGCTTTAAACCATTCATTACTACAGCTGAGAGTTAAAAAGCACAGCTAAGGGGATTCAAAGTGAGCAGCTCCACAGATAACAAGGAGAGGTATACGCCCCCACTAACTTAGCAGCTGAAATCTTTACTCGGATTGGTTGGCTTCCTCTCAGCTAGTCTCTCTACATTCACCAGGCCTTCATCCTCTTTGGAAATAATTGCTTAGGTTTTTTATTTTATTTTACACAAAAACCTAATGCACATAACCTTATGATTTTATAAAGAATATTCATATATTTGAATGCATTTAACAGATGTGTATGGGCTTCCTTTCAGAGTTGTGATCAACTTCTATTACCTGCAGCATTAAAATAGTGAAATAACTGTTAGCTAGCAAGGCTTTGTTTGGCTATCCTGCGCTCTGGTCACTTTTTTAATTGTTTGTAGTTGCCTCTTGTTTGGTATTGTTTCTAGAAAACACAATGCAGTGCACAGTAGAAGAAACATTAGAGAATAACAACTACGGCGCATTTGATTGTGTGTTTGGACACTTGTTACCAATGTAACTTACAATTAATATAAAGATTAAATGTCATGGTAAAACTGTTAAAGGACCACTATAGGTACCGAGACCACCTTAGCTCAAAGAAGTGGTCTGAGTGCCTGGTCCCCCAGGTTTTAACCCTGCAGCTGAAAACATAGCAGTTTCAGAGAAATTGCTATGTTTCACTGAGGGTTAATCCAGCCTCTAGTGGCTGTCTCCCTGACAGCCACTAGAGGCCGCTTCCGTGATTTACACAGAGTAAATCGCACTTATTTGACGCTGGACTCCATGAGGAAAAAAGATACCCATAGGAAAGCATTGAGTATGGGTGGGTATAAATGCGTGCGCGCCTCTGGCCGCACATGCGCATTCGGCTCCACTCAGGAGCTGACGTCAGTGGGGGAGGAGAGGTCACCAGTGCCACGGGAGCCCGTCGCTAGATTAAGGTAAGTGGCTGAAGGGGTTTTAGAGGGAGGGGGCACTCTGAGAGCCTATAGTGTCAGGAAAATTGGTTTGTTTTCCTGGCACTCTATGATCAATTTAAATTAATATCTAGTGAGCAAAAGAAGGCCAAAAAAACCCAACTGTTATGCTGCCAATAGCTACGTATCCATCTTTGCAAGGTACTGACATGGACACTCAATATCTAAGTGTTGATACTTTAATAAGGAATACTAGAATTCTAGAGATCAAGTAAGGAATAGGCTTCTAGTTTCTACTCCATCCCCACCCACCTAAAAAAATAAAAAATTGGAAGTTGGAATCTCTTTCTCCTGACAGGACTTCCTGTAAATACATCCATACACTTTGCATCTATAATTGTACATGTATAGGGGAAATACGCCAAGCCACACAAACAGTTTCCAGGCAATTGTTCCCATTTTGATTTTGATCCAACCATATCTTAAAAAAATTCTAGGTAATTTCCACAAGTAAAAAGACTGGCAGAGTAGATGTAAAAATTCAAACAAAGTATGTGCTCAGATCCAGTGTTAATTTTGTCGACTAACAATTTTCGTCAATTTTAGTCGACTAAAACTTTTGAGCTTTAGTCGACTAAAACTCGACTAAAACTAAAACAATTCAGATTTCTATAATAGATCTAAAACTAAAATGGCTTTTTAGACAAAAGACTATGACTATGTAGTAAATGGAGTATATTCGAAGCATGGGCTTGTCACCAGTGGGGTACCTCAGGGATCTGTACTTGGACCCATTCTCTTTAATATTTTTATTGGTGATATTGCAGAAGGTCTTGATGGTAAGATGTGTCTTTTTGCTGATGATACTAAGATATATAACAGGGTTGATGTTCCAGGAGGGATAAGCCAAATGGCAAATTATTTAGGTAAACTAAAACATGGTCAGAGTTGTGGCAACTGACATTTTTTTATTTTTTTTTTATAATTTTTTATTTTTGCATTGCATAGTATAAGTACATCCGGGCTCGAGGTACCCCAACGGCAATCTAGCGACATTTCAAGCTTTGCAAATGGGGAATAGATTTAACATGCACAATTTTGTATTATAGTAAATAACAAGATGATCCTGAGCAAGTTAGCAGAATATTATAATAATGTAATATTGTCGAAGGAGTGACACTGTGTCTCATGGGACATGTAACTCGCAATGCATTTAAGATCAACGTAATATATAATAGACTAGGCACAGGCTTATGTAAAGCTATGGATACTAGTGGCAACTGACATTTAATACAAAATATTTGATAGAGTCCTAACCTCAACATCTGAGGAAAGGGATTTAGGGGTGATTATTTCTGATGACTTAAAGGTAGGCAGACAATGTAATAGAGCAGCAGGAAATGCTAGCAGAATGCTTGGTTGTATAGGGAGAGGTATTAGCAGTAGAAAGAGGGAAGTGCTCATGCCATTGTACAGAACACTGGTGAGACCTCACTTGGAGTATTGTACACAGTACTGGAGACCGTATCTTCAGAAGGATATTGATACCTTAGAGAGGGTTCAGAGAAGGGCTACTAAACTGGTTCATGGATTGCGGGATAAAACTTACCAGGAAAGGTTAAAGGATCTTAACATGTATAGCTTGGAGGAAAGACGAGACAGGGGGGATATGATAGAAACATTTAAATATATAAAGGGAATCAACACAGTAAAGGAGGAGACTATATTTAAAAGAAGAAAAACTACCACAACAAGAGGACATAGTCTTAAATTAGAGGGACAAAGGTTTAAAAATAATATCAGGAAGTATTACTTTACTGAGAGGGTAGTGGATGCATGGAATAGCCTTCCAGCTGAAGTGGTAGAGGTTAACACAGTAAAGGAGTTTAAGCATGCGTGGGATAGGCATAAGGCTATCCTAACTATAAGATAAGACGAGGGAGTAATGAAAGTATTTAGAAAATTGGGCAGACTAGATGGGCCGTATGGTTCTTATCTGCCGTCACATTCTTTGTTTCTATCTATTTTCCCATGTAAAACTAAATTGAAATTTTCCGCCAAAATGAACACTGCTCACATCTCTCCATATTGTGAGACATTGCCTGCAAGCATTTGTTAGAAGTACATGCGCAGCAGACTGGAACTGACAATAGCAAAATAAATGTGGGCACCTATCAAAAAACAAATCTCTACCATTGCGGCTTTTTATAATGTTGCTATTAATTTACTGAAAGATGTAATACAACATGTCGTTGTTATTTCCTATGTCATTTATGTTGTTACCAACCCATTTCTAATGAAAATAAGCTAAAAAGAGCTGTAGCCACCCGACAGTGATTTCCCTGCTGATTTCAGGCATACTGGGACATGTAAGCTTTAAGTTTGCCCTGAATTTAGGGGCCCATTTTGCTCTGTAATAATCCGAGAATAAGTCATGAAATATGTTATCCGCTTACAGGGCTTATAATCACACCATTGTTTCACCACAGGCAGAAAAAAAAAAAGAGTTTAAGTTAAAGTAACATTTCATAATTTATATCATACGTGTTTCAAAGAAAACAATTGCTTACCGTTTCATTCCAGAACTATATTTTTGATTTTGTAGTGCCACCTAGTGTGAGATTAGTAAAAATGCATTTCAATATATTTTGGCCTCTTGACTGACAGAATCCTGATAACTATTCTACTACTATTTTCATTTATATTATTTATTTTATTTATAAAATATTTTTATTTATTTATAAAATATTTTACCAGGAAAGATACATTGAGATTTCTCTTGTTTTCAAGTATGTCCTGGGTCCACAAATCATTGCATTGTTACATTAGGTACAACAAAATACAAAAACAATATTAATACACAATATATACAAAATTTAACATAGAACAGGCAGGAAATATATAATCAACCATGACACGTGCATTCTGTTTTGAGGTATGTAGAGAGGGATCTCTTAAATGACTTTAGGGAGGTCGTTCCACAATTGCGGCGCTCTGTAGGAGAAGGAGGATCGGGCCGCTTTCTTATATAGCACCAACAAGTATACAAGTATATAAAGGGGATATGAAGAGAGACCCTGCTCAAATACATTTAAAGTCTATGAGGATTTCAGGTAGTCAGGTATACACTGATCAGCCATAACATTTAAACCACCTACCTAACAGCTCTGATGCGATGAGGTATTGACACCACAAGATCTCTGAATGTATCCTGTGGTATCTTGAACCAAGACATTAGTAGCAGATCCTTTAAAGGGACACTATAGTCACCTGAACAACTTTAGCTCAATTAAGCAGTTTTGGTGTATAGAACATGTCCCTGCATCCTCACTGCTCAATCCTCTGCCATTTAGGAGTTAAATCCCTTTGTTTATGAACCCTAGTCACACCTCCCTGCATGTGACTTGCACAGCCTTCCATAAACACTTCCTGTAAAGAGAGCCCTATTTAGGCTTTCTTTATTGCAAGTTCTGTTTAATTAAGATTTTCTCTATGTTAATAGCTTGCTAGAACCTGCAAGAGCCTCCTGTATGTGATTAAAGTTTGATTTAGAGATTGAGATACAATTATTTAAGGTAAATTACATCTGTTTGAAAGTGAAACCAGTTTTTTTTTTCATGCAGGCTCTGTCAATCATAGCCAGGGGAGGTGTGGCTAGGGCTGCATAAACCGAAACAAAATGATTTAACTAAGTGAAATCACAGGGGAATGATCTATACACTAAAACTGCTTTATTTAGCTAAAGTAATTTAGGTGACTATAGTGTTCCTTTAAGTCCTGCAAGTTGTGTGGCTTGCATTTGTTGTTCGAGCACATCCCACAGAGCAAAACCTTGTATTCTTTGTTCTGTTGCTCAAACAAATTCTGGACAGTTTTTGCAGTGTGGCAGGTTGCATTATCCTGCAGAAAGAGGCCACTTCCACCAGGGAACCACCACTGCCGGGAAGGGCTGTACATGTAAATCCCTGCAACAATTTTTAGGTAACTGGTACGTGTCAAAGTAACATCCACATGAATGTCAGAACCCAAGGCACACTCACACATCCATTTACTTGATCGAAATAAACCACCACACCAGTAAACATAATATACAAAAAAAACAAAACAAAATTGTGCTATGCATGTCATGAGAGGTGAATATATTATTTAAAACCTCACTTAGTGGAAAATATCAAACATATTCAAATTTTTTAGATTTATTCGACTAAAACTAGACTAAAACTAAAACAATTCAGATGACTAAAATACAACTAAAACTAAAATGGCTTTTTAGTCAAAAGACTATGACTAAAACTAAATTGAAATTTGCAGCCAAAATAAACACTGCTCACATATCTCCGTATTGTGAGACATTGCCTGCAAGCATTTGTTAGAAGTACATGCGCAGCAGACTGGAACTGACAATAGCAGCATAAATGTGGGCACCTATCAAAAAACACAAATCTCTACCATCGCAGGTTTTTATTATTTTGCTATAAATTTACAAAAAGATGTAATACAACATGTCGCTGTTATATTCTATGTCATACACCACTGATAAAAAAACACAACAGCATAATTAATAATTTATTCTTTAACTATTGGTTGATTTCAAACCATAAAATTCAAATGATGCTGATCTCAGATATATCCTGGCTTTGCAGACATCGTGCCAGAAGCAGCAAACCTGGTGATCTGCTGCAAATCAGATACATGTAGATATTGGTACTTATAGTAATTATGAAAAGTACACTATAATCACCAGAGCCACTGCTGCTTCATGTAGTTGTTCTGGTGTCTATAGCCTGTCCCTGCAGGCTGAGTGATGAAAATAATGCCTTGATGAGCTAAGGCACTGTTTAAATTGCTGCCTAGTAAGATCTCTAGTGGCACATAGACGGCCACTAGAGGTGTTTCATATTCTAGTACTGATCCTACGCTTAGCATCTCCACCCTCTGCATGAAGACTCAATGCCTCTCTATGAGGAGATGCTGATTGGCTCAGTGCAGAGTTTTGCCATGCATGTGCAATAGCCTCCCAATGCTTTACTAACCCAATCCTCAAGTACCCCCTAACAGTCCAGGATTTAGGGATTACCCATTTGTGTCTAAGGTGTTTTTAGAAAGAAAGAACACAACATGGTAATACCTAAATCTTGGCCTGCTAGGGGGTACTTGAGGACTGTATTGGGAACCCTTGGCTTAGATCATCAAGATTTATAATCTCAACCATGGAGGCAGGGTTAACGGAGGCAATATCGGCACAGAGGTGGAGTAAAGCTAAGTAAAATCACCTTTTCACTCCAAAGAGGGAGTGCCGGACACCTGAACGTTTATTCCAGTACTATGGTGCTAGGAACACTATGATGTTCCTGTAATTTATTTTAATGCAGTTTCACTTCTAAATATAATAGTATGGTGTTATTACGTTTTATAAGAGTGTACTCTATAAAATGATAATCATTAGTCATGCCAATTAATTACTTACTTTAATAAGATCACTTGGTTCACTTCCTTCTTCTATAACTGTCAGGTTTGCTCTTCCTTTTCTTTCATTGTCACGAATTCCAGTAGCAACTTGTGAGGCTTTTACTCGCTCGTACTTGTTGCATTTACTCCCACACCACTGATAAATTTCCTGTGGGTAATAAAATCACCAATATTATATCACCTGAAAACAGAAAGATTTAGTAACGCGTTCCTTTTTAACAAGAGATTCAAAAATGTAGCAAGGGAATAGTCACCAATGTTCCTGCTGATTCCACTGGTTTCCACGGTGATTGCCCCACATCTAGTACTTTAGAACACAGTCCAGATTAGGACACTTTGATAAATCTCCCTCATTATGCTTCTATAGTGGTAGTCACAATCAAATGAAAAAATAGTTTATAATTGGTTGTTTTTCCACAACAGTGTAATATAGCATAGTGTAGAGCAGTAGTTGAACGATGATGTGGAAGAGACATTTCGACTTACGTATTTCAGTCACCTGGAAATTGATTTAACGTTTTGGTAGATTTTTTTTTTCTGAGAGTTTAGTCCTGAAGAGTTTGCTTTATAAATTAAAGGGGATTGATAAGTTTCACTTACCATAGAAACCATCTTTAGAAGGCCCTGACAATCAGTTATAAGAATGTGCAGCTGAATGCAATCTCAGATGATGCATAGGGCTACCATTGGCTAGAACAGGCATAGGCAACATTCGGCACTCCAGATATTTTGGACTATACCTCTCATGATGCTTTGCCAGCATTATGGGTGTAAGAGCATTATGGGGGATGTAGTCCACAGCATCTGGAGTGCCGAAGGTTGCCTAAACCTGGGCTAGACTATAGGCTAAAATGTTACCAACCAATGCTTTTTTATTACTTTCATTATAATCAGCTGATGTTCATCTACAACATCAGGTGTGGCAATTTACATGTCTGGGATCCTATTTTCTCATATAAGTTTCTATGTCTATTGATACAGTATATTCAAAGCCAGTGTGTGGCTTTGTCATGGTGAGGTGGTTGTCCAAACTTCTTAGAGGAGCAACATTTCAAAAGAAAGATAAAATAAAGTAGTAATAAATAAATGAGAGCGTGCCTTCCACCTCACACAGAAAATCTCCCAATGTTTGAAAATTCTACACAGCTTTTCAACATGACGGGCAAATAAATATTGCCACGTAACATTTTAGGGTATTTTTCTTGCTAATTATTACAGCCATACTGTCTTCATGTAATCCTGATTGTAATAAATTACATAATGCCAATTAATAACATACTTTCCCTTTTGAAGATACCGACGGTATCTTAAAAAGAGAAATCAAGCTATTAATGTGCATTATGTAAATCCTTATTACATGGCATCATACCAGTAGTCTGTAACATGTGCCTAGATAGTGTCGCTCCTCCACCTCGTGTCTAAAGTAATGTGTATAGACCTTACACCTAAAGTAATGTACATAGAGTATATACATTCCTTTAGGCATGGTGGAGGTGGATTTAAACAATTACACAACTATCAGTATCCTACACATTGCTGAGATGAGGTAAGTAGGGAAGGAGTAGCAAAACTATTTAGACACCCAATATGGGACACGGAGAAAGCTAACGGTTCACAGGTTAGTGCGTGCAATATTTGCCTTGCCATGGGTGCTGGCATCCCACGCTACGCCACTTGGGCTGGTGGTATAATTATTACTACTCTAGGCAAAACTCCAATTTTCTCCCGTGAGTCTTTTTAGCCTCTCTCGTTTCTCAGTTTGCTGGTAGCCCCGCCTACTTGCTCCTTTTCTCATTTTGTCACTGTTTGTCTATCTCTGTCTACATTTGCATTTTTTAACCTCTGTCACTCGAGTGAAGTCCTAAAAAATAAGTATGGAAACTCCTCAGGCAAGTAATGCTGGTGGGCACACACCGGCCAGCCCTTCTACCCAAGAGGATTAAACCTTCATTATTCAAAATATAGATATACATTCTGATTAGTAAATTGTGTTTTGAGTTTTTGTCCAGGTTTTTTTGTTTTTTTATAATTAAAGGACCACTATAGGCACCCAGACCACTTCAGCTTAATGAAGTGGTCTGGGTGCCTGGTCCCTCTAGGATTAACCCTTTTTTAAATAAACATAGCAGTTTCAGAGAAACTGCTATGTTTATAAATGGGTTAATCCACCCTCTAAAGCCTCTAGTGGCTGTCTCATTGACAGCCGCTAGAGGCGTTTGCGTGCTTCTCACTGTGAAAATCATAGTGAGAAGACGCCAGCGTCCATAGGAAAGCATTATGAATGCTTTCCTATGAGACAGGCTGAATACGCGCGCAGCTCCTGCTGCGCATGTGCATTCAGCCGAAGAGGAGGATCGGAGGCGGAGAGGAGGAGGAGAGCTCCCCGCCCGGCGCTGGAAAAAAGGTAAGTTTAACCCCTTTCTTTGCCATCCAGCCCGGCGGGAGGGGGTCCCTGAGGGTGGGGGCACCCTCAGGGCACTATAGTGCCAGGAAAACGAGTATGTTTTCCTGGCCCTATACTGGTCTTTTAATGTTTTAAGAATTACAAGACAAAATGCACTTGTTGCTTGCTTAACATTGCTTTGAGAGTTGACTAAAGGTCACTTACTGCTGGAAGACTATGAGAAACAAACATAATATTTGTCAAAGTAACAAAGGTGAAAGTAACAGTGAAAGTATTTGAATGCATCTTATCCAGGTTACAATCACAATTCCAAAGTTTCAAGTTTCAATGTTCACTGTTAAGATCCAGAATAAATAAACTTGGTTTACTAGACATTATTTCCTCCTCTTTTACCTAGTATTTTCCCTAGAACTGATTTTTTAAAACATACCAATTGCATGAAATAATTGTACTCCATGTACATTTAAGGCACACAAATCTAAATAGTGATCAAGATGCACTAAACGTTGTAACCATGTACATTATCTTTGTTAAAATGTCAATCAGAGATCATAGAATGTTCAAAGCACAATTTTGAGTGAATACATTTAGCTGTGGTTTTAAAAAGAAAAGTAGGATAAGTGCTAAAAAATATTAGAATTTTACATTGCACCACTGTCCTCTTAACCTCACCTTGCATAGAGTAATGGTCTGAAAGTAGCATTTATATACCTCCAGGATTTCCTGATAATAGGTCTATGCCTATTGGCTGAAAACGTAATTCCAGCCAATGACAATGATGATAGAAACATAGAATGTGACGGCAGATAAGAACCATTCGGCCCATCTAGTCTGCCCAATTTTCTAAATACTTTCATTAGTCCCTGGCCTTATCTTATATCTAGAATAGCCTTATGCCTATCCCACGCATGCTTAAACTCCTTCACTGTGTTAACCTCTACCACGTCAGCTGGAAGGCTATTCCATGCATCCACTACCCTCTCAGTAAAGTAATACTTGCTGATATTATTTTTAAACCTTTGCTCCTTTTAAATCTAGTCAATATGATGAAGGCCAACCTTTTGCACTCCAGATGTTGTGGACTACTTCACCTTTGATACGTTGCCAGTATTATTGCCTTAAGAGCATTAATGGAATCTTGCTTTTTTATTTATGGATATTTATTTTACAAATTATGAAGTCAACCACCATATACATTTAGGAAGCACACCCCAAAATAGGGTCTTAGATTGAATGTGATTATATTTAGTTTTATTTGCATGACATTATGAGCGAGGGGCATAGTGTAAATACATTTGTAGTAATGTTTTACCAATATTGGGGCTTCAATTATGTCATAATGCATTACATCAGCAAAACATTACCAAACCATTTTAAATGTAATGGAAGAGAGAAACTTGAAGAAATCAATAAAATATATAAATGTCTCCATTGATTTAATTTTATAGTTATACTATAAATATTTATTTTGGTTGTGTAAAATATCAAACATCACAAAATCTCAAAACAGGTCTCTTTTAGTTTGATATTTTTTTGTATTATATATTGTATAGATTCATTATAGCATTTTACTGCAATATTACAGGGGTCCCTTTGTCTTTATGGCAACTTTAGAGTGAGGAAAGTGATGCTTAAATCTGTCCCCTCGTCCAGCTCTACACCAAACTGCAAATCTCTGCCCACATTTGGACAAATTATGTGGTCCACAAACAAGCCCTTACTCCCCATATGAAAAATTAGGGTGAGATCTCTGGGTTGTTGAACTACTGATGTGCCGAAGTACAACATTATATAATCAACTGATTAATACATAGCACATTCCAATGGAATTCCGACAGTTAAAGTATCTTTCACCACTGAACTATAACATTTGATATTATATCATGCTTACAGGTCCAACGTCAATGATAAAGCAATCCCCACTGTTGAAGCTGGCCCAGCTAAGTGGAACTTCTCTCGCCCGGACTACTCGTCTTCCTTTAACGTGTAGAAGTCTTCTTGCACTGACGTCATTGATCACCACATGCTGGAAGCCAGATGCTATACCACCAGCCTACAATAAAAATGTCGATGCTGTACACCTTTAACTTCAAACATTTTACGGTTGTGAGTTTGTACTTGGGCAAAATCTCATACAGATAATTTGATAACATAAATTTATTGTAAAAATTTAAAAATTAATTGCTTTATCTGAAACATCAAGAAATTAACTGTTGTAGTGACTAAGCAAAATTCTTCCTGTAACTGTTTGTCATTAAATATGTTCTTCAGACTGTTTCCAATATTTGTATCATAAAATCACTCCTATGTAAACATTAACAATAATAATTTCCTGGATTTTCTTACATTTTTGGCATTGTGCCCATTGCTGTCACTGTCTGCTTTTTCTTTAACTTTTGGCAGTGTGTGTGTAAAGGGTGTTGTGTGTGTGAGGGGTGATGTATGTGTGTGAAGGGTGCTGTGTGTGTGAGGGGCAGTGTGTGTGGGTCTGAGGGGCAGTGTGTGCATGAGGTGGAACAGTAGAAAACACACCCTAATGAAAATATAAAGGGAGACCAATAGTGCAGACTAAAAAATAAATAAAAATCAAACCATGAAAAATATAAAAAATACACTCACAAACAAAGATATTAATAGGCAGGATATAGATAGTCTTCTTAAAGTGTTTTTATATTTTTTATGGTTTGATTTTTATTTATTTTTTAGTCTGCACTATTGGTCTCCCTTTATATTTTCATTAGGGTGTGTTTTCTACTGTTTCACATTTATATTGAAGACCCTGAGGAGTCTTTACACATCCTAACCAGGGGTAATTATTCTTTATTAATTTTTCCCCGTTTGATAGCCACAAGGGTTATTTTATAGTGTTTGTAATTCACTATTTTTTGTCTGTATATTGTGCATGAGGTGGGCAGTGTGTGTGAGTGGTGCAGTGCGTGAGGGGTGCAGTGTGGGTGTAAAGGGTGTTGTGTGTGTGTGAGGGGGCAGTGTGTGTGTCTGAGGTGCAGTGTGTGTGTGTGTGAAAGGAGCTGTAAATGTGTGTGTAAGTGGTGCAGTGTGTGTATTAGAGGTTATGTGTGTGTGAGAGATGCTGTGTGTGTGTGTGTGTGTGTATGTGTGTGTGAAGGGTGCAGTGTGTGTGAAGGGTGCAGTGTGTGTGAGGGGCCAGTGTGTGTGATGGGAGCAGTGTGGGGTAGTGTGTGAGGGGTGCAGGGTGTGTGAGGGGGCTGTGTGAGTGTGTTTGAAGTGGCAGTCTGTGTGTGTGTGTGTGTGTGAGGGGGCAGTGTGTGTGAGGGGCAGCCTGTGTGTTTATGAGGGGGCAGTGTGTGTGTGTGTGTGTGTGATGGGTGTAGTGTTTGTGAGGGATGTAGTGTGTGTGTGTGTGTGTGTGTCTGTGAAGGGTTCATAGGGTCTATGCTGTATGTAGGTGGGTGAGAGGTTAAAATTCTATTCAATGTCTGCCCCTGCCTTCTTCTTACCTTTTGCTAGGGAGGGGTGGGCATAATGCCAGTTTGCCAGTTTGTATACCGTGTATGTCATACCGTGTTTACACTTTCTCAAATAATTTTAATACTCACTTAACTAAATACAACAATAAATTGACATTAATTTAAATGATGTACCTGGTACTTAATTCCATTTTTAAAATAACTAAGGAAAATGTTGGACTCATGTCCTTGCAGCTCTCTGTACTGGACAGGCCGCCCTCCCAGGTATTCATCCATCTGCACAGTGTATAACACAGCTGCCGTACTCTCATCCTGGGTACATTCACTACCTGTGTCAAATAACACATAACGAAACAACAGAAATATAGCAAATTCACATAACAGAGCTCAAGACATTCATAAATTCAAATGATGTTTTAAAGGATACATTGAAATCACTAACTCCTTCCTACAGCAATACATTTTCTTGTGAAGTCATTATAATTCACATGTTTATCAAAGTTAAAACAAAATCCTAAAATGATACTCCAGGCACTTTAGGCAGATAGAATATCATGCAAACAATAATCCTTATTCCAATGTATGAAATACATTAGTTACATTTGTTACAAAAAATATAGCCATTGACCACCTTTCTATTCCTGTCTTACAACAAGGAGGAAAAACTGGGGATTGTACAAGTACTTGTACATTTTTAAATAATCTTTTTAGCATGATGAATGGTATAAGGTATACATTAACTAAGATGTGTTTAGGTGAACAGAAGCAGTCACAGCTATATGCACCGTAACTCAGGGATATTCAGCCTGTTAAAGTGGTCTCGGTGCATAGTCTACCAGACAGCCACTAGAAAGACTTCCATGTGGTTAGGCAAATTTGGACATTGAGCATCACCCAAAACCCTATAGGAAAGCATTATATAAAAAGATTTTCTCTCCAGGTAACACCTACACACAGAGCTTTCTCTCTGGAAGTAGGAGTTACAATTTATTTCTAGGAAAGCATTATATAATGCTTTACTATGGGGGAAGTCCTAATGCAAGTGAGGCTCTCGCCACATATGCACATTAGATCCCCCCTGCCAGCTGACGTCGCCAAAGGAGGAGCATAGGCATCTGCACTGGAATTAGGTAAGTGACATTTATAACCCATCTGCACCATGGAGGGAAGAGGGGGTGCGAGGGAGAGGGCCACTATAGCGAGCAACTTTGTTTTCCAGGCACTGTAGATTCACTTTATGGCTTTCAGACAAAATCATCAACTGCATGGAATGCACTAACTATAACCTTTATCTGTCTCCATAATTATATTGATTATTATGTTGACTTATTCTCATTTTCATGGCTTTTGGATGAGCCAACTAAGTCTGAAGCTTTACCAGTTAATTTCTTGTACTTTGTCTTTCTAATTTTTTTTATACTATTCTATTTCTTCATGCAAATTTCTAAATTCTTTCTATTATTACTATCATTTAAATAAGACCAATATTTTCTGCAGTGCTTAACAGTTATATAACAAGGTTATTTACAATACGTAACTGACAAAAATATTGTCAACAGACACAAGAGATGAAGTTAGAAAATTATTATTTTTATTCTCTAATAGACTAGAGAAATAAAGGAAATAGTCTAGAGCACAATGTCTGCTTTCCTTTTTATACCTGGGTCCCTAAGACAGATAGCTGTCCATCATGAACATCTTTCTTTATATTGGGAATACGGCCCCATTGACATTGTTTCTCTGCAAAAAGCTTTTTCAGACAGTATAATTTCTAAACACATTCATGGTCTGAATGATGCTAGTCTAAATACATTTATCCATATTTACAACTGGGGTTATAATAACTTCAATATGCACTTCCATTCAACAGTGTGGAGTGTGTGTATAGAAATACATTTCTGTTTGCTAACTTCTAAAACAAACACCAATTTCCTCTGAAATCCTCACATGTGTTACACAGTTAATCTTGCTTTGGAGTGAAATAGTAACGCACACATTAGACTTGTGCATTCAATTTTGGATGACTTGGGATTCATCCAAATTTTGGGTCATCAACGATTCATCAACTGCAATTCCGAATGGTCAATGGCTGAATCACAAAATAAATTAAATGACCAATGGACAAACTATTTTGTTTGCTTCATGACTCAGACTTTATTATATGCCTAGTTAAGAAAACATAGTTCAGAACAATTCTAAAAAGCCTGTGGGGGTCAGTATGGCCCCCCATATTTAGTCAAATGCTGCTGGTTCGGACATGTCTAAAAACCAGTGAACAACCAGCAGCTGCTCACTGTTATTGAAAACTAACAACTGGGCAACTATTGCTGCCTGGTCTGTAATAAAATATTGGTGGGGATTTGGCACAGGTATCCTTTTAAGAGTCTGATTGGGCATTGGTCGGGGCTTTAAAATTAAATAATGGCTAGTGGCTCTAGTAAATACAAAAATGGAGGGACATCCTAATGTTTGATTATTAAATGAGGAAAATATACTGCCTCTCCCAACAATGAGCTGTGGGTTGGGGCTATAAATGGAATCCATCGGGGAACACAGTGTTAATAATTAGTGGTAGGTGGGAGCTATTAATGAATGCACAGTGACCTGTTCACCCCACATTATTTGATTTTAAGTTCTCACCCAGTTCACATGGGAGGGGGCAATAGCTGCCAGTCTCCCGTTTTTATGCTGTTAGTAGATATGCCCCCACCCATGGCATGGCAGATGGGGCATACGGCATAATTTATTTTAAGTTTCAGGTTTTCTGATTTTGCATAGACAAAGCGATCCGGGCAAACTGAAACAGAACATAAGCTAAATTTGGTTCACCCGAATCAAAACTAATTTTCTGAATGAAACTTTATTTGTTGTCGTGCACAAGTATGCACAATAGAGGAATACATTTTTCACTATAATTTTCAGGAAGACTCTTTCCTGAAATGTTCTTATTTTGTATTATAATAAAATGATAAAGAGTTCCTTCAATAGAAGCACGGTCTGTTTGAGTCAAAGAGGAGAAAAATAAATATTTATTATCATTCATTATTATCATCATTAATATCATCAACTCTTTTTATCATCACTGGTGTTAGTAATATATTACCAAAGACATCCTATTTTGCTATAATTCTGTTCATGATGTCATCCATCAAATTATTTATGTCATTATCATATCATCCTGATCTTAAACAATAACAAATTGCTCTGAGAACAAGCCTGGCTGCTAGTAAATACTCAGTGCCATAAATTCTTCTTGAAACAGTTTAGTATGTTATGGAAAAAAAATCATTTTGGATCTAAAAGCTATCTGTTGTAGTATATTACCACATATAACTGTCTGTTGCACTGGGCAGAAACACATGAGCCGAAGTAAAGCAAAATCACATATAGGTATGTGCTGATAAAGATCATAAGTGAGAGTAAGTAGACAACAAATGTAACAATGGGCATTGCATGGATTGCACAGTCTTCCCCATGCACACTACACTTAGTCACACTAAGTATTTTATTTCTGATGCCATCATGGTAGTGATTTAGAGAGGTACAGTCTACAATGAGACATGCCAAAAATTAATTTATTTGGGCAAAGATTAATGAGCATGGGCATTGATTCAATCAAGAATGGCATCATCGATGTGGAAACCTATGTTTTATTAAATACATCCCTATCTATACTCTATTAAAAGTACTGAGGAACATTTCCTCGACATGTTTGCTCAACCCTCAGTTTAAAGCTAATTGATTTATTATTAGTGATACACTGATCATTTACAACATTAAAACCATCTGCCATAATATGAGGTTTCCCTCGTGCTGACAAAACAGCTCTGATGCATCAAGGCATAGACTCCATATGACCTCTAAAAGTGTCATGTGGTATCTGGCACCAAGACATTAGCAGCAGATCCTCTATGGCCTGCAAGTTGTGAGGTGGGGCCACCATGTATTGGTTTTGTTGTTCTATCACATCCCACAAATGTTCAATTGGAGTGAGATCTGTGGAATTTGGAGACCAAGGCAACACCTTGAACTCTATGTCATGTTCCTCAAGCCATTCCTGAGCAATTTTTGCAGTGTGGCATTATCTTGCTGAAAGAGGCTACTGCCATCAGGGAACACCATTGCCATAAATGGGTGTATGTGGTCTTCACCAATCTCTAGGTAGATGATACATGTCAAAGTAACATCTGCATGAATGCCAGGACTCAAGGTTTCCCTGCTGAACCTTGCCCAGTGCATAACACTGGCTCTGCTGACCTGCCTTCTTTCCATAGTACATCCGACTGCCATCTCTTCCCTAGGTAAATGCACCCAGCCATCCCCCTGATCTAAAAGAAAACATAATTCATAAGACCAGTCAACCTTCATCCATTGCTCCATGGTCCAGTTGTAATGCTCATTTCCCCATTGAAGACACTTTTGGCAGTGGGGCAGTGGACAGAAGTCATGCACTCTGAACTGTCAGTGACTACCCAACTTTAGAAACTGCAAATGACATGCACTGTGTGTTGTGGCTGATCAGTGTAAATGAACATTAACATCACTACAACATGGACAAGTGTATGATACCAATATCCTTGCATATTATGTACATAACTATTTAATAGAGACCAAGCATGGAGACTAGTGGAGGGATTTTGGTAAGACTCCCCCCCACCAGTTTTTATGTGGGGGAAAACATGTCTGCAATAGTTTAGAAACACTAAGATTCTTTTTCTAGAGGAGAGGGTGGTAAGCCACAAAAATATGGGAAAAATAGTGTCTATTTAATTCTGTAATAGGTTTCAGTTCTGCAGTTCCCCTTCCCCTCATTGGTAGCTGTTTGGAGAAATTGTCCTGAGAGCATCTAGACATGTGAAAAAATGGAGGTGGTTTGAAATCTGCCCTGATTCAGCAGATTTTGCATGTCTAGTGTCCTTTAAGAAGGAATTACAGAAATGTCCATTGAGTTGCCGTTCTAGCAGCAGAGCTAGCAGTCCATGAGTGGATGCGTGCTATTGGCCTCTCTATTCAGGGGTCATCATTGGGTTATAGCATCAAGAAGTAGGGTTAAAGTTACAGGAGAGAGTAGCAAGATGGCATATTGGAAGCACCACACTGAGAGCACAACAATAGCAGCAGCAGCAGTAGTTATTTTCTCTCTCCCAAAAGCCATTGTGACTGCCTGAGGGCTGATTAAGAAAGGAAATTTACTCAAATATATAATTCACATATAAAGCAAGGAAAGACAAGGGGGGACACGGTGCTACCTGTCACTAATAGTTTTAATAACACCATCATCTTCTTTAAAGTTCTCAGTGACTCTACAGGGGGGACACTCATGCTGTAGCTAATTAAAAAGTTGTGAAGCTTCACAGTGCAGGACTGGGGCTGTGACTCTGAGGACTGATCATATTTTGATTTCAGTCGGTTTTAATCTGTAATGATTGGTGATTCTGTTAATCATGTCAGATACTTCTTGGCTCCATATTACTACCTCAGATTATATTACCAGCTGCAACGGTAATGAGGAGTCTATAAGTGTCCTGCTACTTTAACTCTGTGTACACTGTGTGTTGAGAGCTAATAGTAAGTTAGAAGTAGCTGAAATGGTTGGTCTACCAGTATATTGATGCTTTAACCATATGCACACTGTGTGTTGAGAGCTAATGGAATATTTGAAAAAACTCCAGTCTTTAGTCCAGGAAAGGTGTTAATAAAAAAACATATTGTAGTTTTGAACTTTGGTATTTGTATATCTAATTTGTATATCGCTTATCTAAAGTTTAGATGATTTAGAGTCCTTATTCAAATCTTTCATGCTAGTAATTCTTATCCCACATAGTATTCCATATCGACACCTTGATCTTTTGACACTTTGCTTATCTGGATTTAAAAATACTTTGCATACATGATAGACTTTCGAACTCTTTCAATAATCTACTTTTACTCCAGATAACTTGTATGAGGCTAGTTTTATAGAGCATCTGATAATCTACAATCTCAGTTTCTTCCGTTAAAGGACCATTATAGGCACCCAGACCACTTCAGCTCAATGAAGTGGTCTGGGTGCCAAGTCCCCCTAGGTTTAAACCTGCACCTGAAAACATAGCAGTTTCAGAGAAACTGCTATGTTTACATTGCAGGGTTAATCCAGCCTCTAGTGGCGGTCTCCCTGACAGCTGCTAGAGGCTAATTCCAAGATTCTCAGTGTGAAAATCGCATTGAACTCACGCAGCATGAGTTCAGATCCCAACACGAATGCATTGTGTAATGATTTCCTATGGGAGGTTTGAATGTGCACGCGGCTCTGGCCGCGCATGCGCATTCGGCTCTACTCGGGACCTGGCGTCGGCAGGGGGAGGAGAGGTCACTAGCGCCGAGGGACCCCGGTGCTGGATTAAGGTAAGTGGCTGAAGGAGTTTTAACCCCTTCAGCCCAGCGGGAGGGGGGACTACCTAATAACCCTATATATATAGTGCTCCTTTGCTCCTAATAACCTAAAAACCCTATATATATATATATATATATAGTGCTCCTTTAAGGAAAATGCATGCGCTTGACATATCAAGCAAATAATTGTGATCATAAGAAGTGATTGTTGCTCAGGTCAGAGAAGGTGCAGTTATGAATTCTGACACAAACAGCTGCAAACCATAGAGAAGATACTGTAAACACAGTGGGGTAGATTAATCAAAGCGTTCTGAAAAGTGTATTATTTTTTGTCTCTAATCTGTTCCTATTTGTTAAATTGTTCTCAAAA
Organism: Pelobates cultripes; assembly: GCA_933207985.1. Taxonomy (NCBI): domain Eukaryota; kingdom Metazoa; phylum Chordata; class Amphibia; order Anura; family Pelobatidae; genus Pelobates; species Pelobates cultripes. The sequence continues at coordinate 48,624,572 of OW240915.1, read as the reverse complement.
GTAGTCTAAAAAGTTTCAGATTTTCTCTGCAAATATTCCACAATTTTTTTTTTTTTACATATACATTTCAGAAAAGACCACCAAATTTAAAGCAAAAGGAAAAAAAAAATGAAATGAAACATGTTTCTAGAGGAAAAATATGATGGAAAGATTGATACATTTGTTGTGTCACTGAAAATAACATACTTTACTAAATGCAAACCAGTGTGAGATACACACACGATTAATGGAGACAGGAAAACACAGACAGACAGTAACATGATACACACAATGAAAGACAGAGAGAAAAGAAGTGAGATGGAGACCCACACAACATGAAATAGAAAGAGAGAAGGATAGACATGCAGATATAAAAAAAAAAACAGATGGAGAAATAAAACAATACACACATATAAATAAAGAGCTCTGAATAAGATGAACGAGAAGCATACAAATAAACAGAAAAAGAAGGATAGGGAGTATGAGAGAGAGATCCATGTGAAGAGTTATTCATTAAAGTGAGAATCAAAGTAAACTTTAAATTTAAATAACCACTCCAGACACCTAAAGCACTTTAGCTTGCTGAAGTGCTTTATGTGTGAAGAGTGTGTTGGCTCTCGTATAAATTAAACTAGTTACAACCCCTTGCTGTCAATCAAACGACATGTCCTGTTACTTCCTGGATTGTTTAGCTCAGTGGAGCTAAACTCGAGAGGAAGGCAGGCAACTGCATTGCAAAGGCTTTTCATTGAGCTGCAAGTGTTAAAGGGATTATCGAGCTGCAAATGATAAATATGCCATGTTGGTAGGGAATGTGATTTACTCTTAAAATAACAGTTTACTTAAGGCACCATAACTTTATCTAAATTAAGTTGTTATGGTGACAGGAGGCACCTTGCGCAATCTTACCCCAAGGTGTTAAAAGGTCTGAGAACGGATTAACCTCAAAATTACCTCCAGTGCTGATCTCAGCCCCCCCAAAAAACAGAAATTTCAGAAGCTGGATGCCGCCTGGGGAGGAGCAGAGATCAGCGGTGGAGGCAACTTCAGGTTAAACCATTCAAGAACTATTTAACCACTTGAGATAACAGTGCACCCGGGGGCCTCCTGGCACCATAACAACTTAATTTTGATTACGTTGTTATGGTGTTTGGAGTTTTTCTTTGAGGTGGTTTATATAGCACATTTTACATGTTTTGTTTAATAGATGCCATTTGTGCTTTAAACTATATATGTTTATGTCATGTAGCAGCAACCAATGTATCACTAAGTCTTATCAAGTTTTATCAAGCAAAGACATTAATGTGTATTTTTTTATTTTGTTTTACATTTAATTTAATTAAATTTTTTGTCATTGATTTTTAAGTTAAGTAAATGTGCAGTAAATTATCTAGCAGTCTGAAAGTGTATACCACACTCTCACCATTTTTCATAAAACATCCAGTTTCTAGTTTTTTCATCTCATCGTCATTTGACCAGGGAAAACCTTTAAAAATACATTACCCACAATCCAAATATGGGACTATCTCCATAAAAGATTTGAGAATATTACGAAATTCTCTCCATGGGCCCCGATAACAACGCTCCACTCCATCTCCCCATGGCTATCGTTACATAAATGGAAAGACAAGTGCATCACACACATCACCGATATCTATCAAAATGGAACCGTGTTGTCCTTCCCTGACATTCAACTCAAATATGCCTTACCATCTAACTACATATTCCCATACCTCCAACTCAAAAGCATAATCAACGATAGGGTCCACACCCAGACTCAACATACTCCCGCTCCTAACCCAGACCTTATAGCTATATACAATAGGTGCCGGAACACACCAATCAAAGCCAAAGCTTTATCCCTTGGATATGCTGCCTTAGGACAACACCCCCTACTAATGAATTTCGCTTTTACAATACAATGGCATAAAGAAGGACTCCCACAGCTCAATAATGAGCAGTGGCTACAGTCACTTGGGGCACTCAAAGGAGTGACTTCTTGTTACTCACACATAGAGGCACATAAGAAACTTGTATATCGGTGGTACCTCACACCCCACAAACTACATAAAATTTACCCAGCAACACCCAACACGTGCTGGCGATGCTTTCAAGAGGTAGGGACGATGAAGCATGTCTGGTGGGATTGCCCAAACATTATTCCACTATGGACTGAAGTCCAAAGACTGGGCAATTCTCTAGGACTTATGAAGGGAACTCTAACTCCCACCATGAGTCTGTTGTTTCTGATGCCTGCTCAAATTCCTGCACAGGACAAACAACTACTGATTATGATGGCACTTGCTGCGCACAATCTTATTGCATGCAACTGGAAACAACAGACTTGCCCGACACTACAGCAACTACTCCACAAGACACAACAGTATCTGAGACATGAAATGATGATCACTACGACACCCAGACGCAGAGATGTCACACACAATAATTGGCAAAAATGGAGTAAATACATAACTGATAGTACGCACGCAGGGTAAATTGCCAGACACACATAGGCAGCCTTACAAAAGAGGACGGGCTCAAACACGACATGACATAAGAGACACGACTGACTAAAACTGGCTGGATACACAGGTGTATGTATTAACGAAAGCACAAACGTAATGTTTGTAACAAAGTGTATGTATCTGAATACTGATAACTATTACACTGTACCTATCTACTATATGCTTGTGGATACACCCCCCCCCCCCTTTTTCCTTTCTGTACCCCCCACATGGTTGTTTGGAAAACTCAATAAAATACGAATATGAAAAAAAAAAAAAAAATACATTACAATTCACCCACATTCTAAATAAAGCCCCGTTACATTTGCTAACTAATATTCTAACTGTCTCTGATAGTCTACACGTATCATGAAATATTAAAACGTACCAAGCCAGAAATGTAGATTGAACAGTTTGTAGAGAACCCGATCTATGGTATTCAGTATTACGTAGGCATCACCCACATAGAAGCTACCATGTAGCTCCTTAGGAACTTGTGCTAGGTCCATCTTCTCGATTCTCCAAATCTGAGTTCCAGCTTGCAGTCCAGCTTTTGCAAATTCCTTGTGTTGAAGAACCATGATTTCTTCTCAGTAGATTGAAATGTCAGTGATTATTGAAAAAAACAAACCAAATTTACAGCAAGTGAAAGAAACGTTTGAGTATGTACTGATTGCTTTCATCAGTTGTACTGATAATGCTGCCTTTGTGCTACAAACCTTTATAATGGCTGAGGTGTATCCTCCTCCTTTAAAAACACTTTAACTACTTAGGTATGCAATACAAAGGGAAACAAATTTCAGTTGTAAGCAATAAGGAAGCGTCTTGCCGTGTGATACGCTGATATGCAAATTCATAAAAAAATATTTTGTCTGTCCAAGATGAATGTATGATACGTATATGCAAAAATTATTGGTAATAAAAAAATTATGCTTTAATGAGTACTTTCCAACCACGAAGTTCTAATGGTAGACTATGCCATTTGTTGATCTCAGAATGTTTTATTCCAAAATAGAACGTAACCATTCAGTATCAATAGGGTTTATAGAGCTGTGGATGATAAAGGGGCCGAATATTCCATGCTGGTACGGAGATGACCAGATAAAGATGACTGCTAAAGATGACATACTCTTAAGGTATTACCGGTAAATACTGGATTGTATAGCACATTATATGTTTGTTTAATACATGCCATTGTGCTTTAAACTATGTTTATTTTGATTTGTTTTCTTATGAAATCAGTCATGTATTTAATATGAGGGTAAAAGGTTTGGGAAATGCAAATTATGAGACTGCACCATGGGAATTGTTTGCTCATTTTAGCTCAGTCAATGGCCTGGTTCCTTTTTTACCAGCACAGAGTCAAAGATGTGTGTAGGTTTCTGCAATATGTTTACCATGGTGTTTTGTGGCAGAACTCATTTGTCTAATAAAAAAAAAAAGGAAAAAAAATAAAGTTTTAGGACCCCCTTAAACTCAAAATAGAAAAGAGACATTAAAGCCAGACCACAAAAACAAGGACTTAAAGAAACACGCTAAGTTTCATACAGCATAGCATAATGATGATTTTGTGATTTTAATACTGTGAAGTGGTTCTTGCAATCTAACCTTTAAATTTGCTATCTACTTTCAAAGTCCTTATCGCCCAAACTCCAACCCCACCAAATTGTAAGAATATTTTGATTTATCCTCCTTGGTGTAATTCTGCAGCCTCCTCCTCATCCCGTTTGTGTCTCTTTAAACACCCCCTTATCCTCTTGTGTGTCTCTTAACTCACCCTTACCCTCCTTTAGTGTATCTAAACCCCCTTTAAACCTTTGTGTGACTCTTATTCTCCTACCCCCCACTCCGCTAGTGTTGGCTGTGACAAAACTTGAAGGTTGAAGCTCTGCCTTATGCCAAGTATTGTCATCTTCAAATTTGACCATAAAACAAGTATTTGATGTATATGTTTTAATTGTTGGGATGTAAATTAAATTTCACTGCAATCAAAATGAAAATGTAATTATGATTATGACCACTAAGACAGATGCATGGTCCAGATGTTTGGGGTGTTCAAACAGTCTGCACTATGGGAATGATGCTGAATTTAGTTCAGTCAATGGCCTGGTTCCTTTATATAAGCATATGGAGTCAATGGTGTGTGAGTATATTTCTGTGATATGTACCATATATAACATTTAGTGTATTGTGCTACAAACCATGTATTCTTCAATCGGTTTTATATTATTGACTACTAAAATGGAAAATTACAAACAAAATTTCTAGGGCCTCAAAAATAAAAAAGAGAAGATAAATATCTGGTAAAACCAGAAAAAACAGTAAAATCAGTATGTAAAGATCCAAACAATAATCTCCTAATATCAAATGCATACACCAGAAAAAAAACGCTATAATAACAAATAGATCTGAGGACACACGAAGCACCCTACATGCCAAGTAGAAACCAAGCACCATACATGCCGAGTAGAAAATAAGCGCCATACACACTGAGTACACACTAAGCACCATACATGCCGAGTAGAAACTAAGCACCATACACACTGAGTACACACTAAGCACCATACACACCGCGTACGCACTAAACACCATGCACACAGCAGGGGTTAACCTTAGCATACCCAAACATAACAACATTTAAGAAATACACATAATAAGTACAGTAAAATAATAAGCCTACACCTAACCCTAGCCCTACCCCTAACCTTAACCCTCGTAGGGTTAGGGGTAGGGTTATGGGAAGGGGTAGGATTAGGATTAGGTTTAGGGTTATGGTAAGAGTTAGGGGTAGAGATAGGGTTAGGGATAGTGTTAGGGTTAGGGGTAAGGTTAAGGGTAGGGTTAAGGTTAGGGTTAAGGTTAGGGGTAGGGTTAGGGTTAGGGGTAGGGTTAGTGTATGGTTACAAGTAAGATTAGGGGTAGGGTTAGAGGTAGAGTTAGAGGTAAGGTTAGGGGGAGGGAGAGGGTTAGGGTAGGGTTAGGGGTAGGGATTCTGAAGTTCCGTAGTGCCGATGTCCCGAATTGCCGAATTCCCGAATTGCAGAAGCCTCGAATTTCGGAAGTGCCGAACTGAACCGAAGTGCCGAATTGCCAAATATCCGAAGTGCCGAATTGCTGAAGTGCCAAATTGCCGAAGTGTCAAACAGAAACGAAGTGCCGAAATGTCAAATTGTCGAAGTCCCAAATCGACGAAGTCCCAAATTTCGGAAGTGCCAAACCGAATCAATTTTTTTGCCAATGCACATCCCTAGTAGATTTTGTATTTTCACTGGAGTCCATGATTTTTGGAATCTGCTCCCTGACGGTACCCTGTCTTTAAGCCCTGAAAGGAAGGATGACTGCCAGCGCCATTCATGCATTCATGTTTAAATCTGCACAAATTCTGCCATTTACATTGCGTCTCGTTAAATAACCAACAAATTCCCTGAGGACACAGCCACATTAACCTGACCCTGCGATCTCACTTGACTCTGTGGGAATCTGCTTGGTAGCATAATACTCACCTAAGTGCCCACGTCTTTCATACCCCAACACAAATTCTTATGGACAGACAGTTTTCGACAAAATATTTCATCATAATTGTACCAAGACAAAAAAAAAGCCACTAGCCTTATCAGGATGATGTTCACAATAAACACTAGCAAAAATACAAAACGCTTGTAACCAGTTGTTAAACGACCAAGTTACTGGGTGTTTCTTGTCATCCTCTCTTTCTTGTTTTAACAAGAAATCCTTAAACGCTGGTAACAAAGAAAGAATATCTAAATATTCTTCATTCCATATCTTTTCTTTTACTGAATTTGCTAAATAAAAACCAAACGGAGAAGCTTTGCAAGCCAAAGCCTCTTTTCAGCAAGCTTTATGAAAAGGTGTGCTATTCCTGACAGAACAACTAACTGAGCTATTACTAAGCATAGGTGACTGTAACAGTTTCTCAAAATCCTCCTGAACCGAGGCTAAAGTCAGACTACTCGACTTACCCTGTAAAGCCTGAAGTAACACGCCCAACTCCTCTCCTAGCTTAGCCTGCTGAGAAACCCCAGGAAAGGACTCACCAGCAGACTTATCCGCTCCTTCCAAAGGCCTGTCAAATGAGGTACCGGCTTGCTCACTATCATCAATAACCGGCCCTTGCCCAATACCAGCAGGCTGACTGAACTTATTTCTCTTCCCCGCAATCCTCGTCTTCTTGCTTCCTCCATTAGGTGGAGGGGAATAAATCACTCTTGATTTAGTCACTCTCTTCTTTCTTCCTTGAAGCATACTTCTATCACTCAGGCATATGGACATTCCTTGCCCCTCCTCAGAGTCTTCCCCTTTTGCAACCTCCTCCACATCATGTTCCAAAATGTACATTAATGCTCATTCCTGTGGGCGTGAATCAACTGGGGCTGTCAAAAGGCATTGCTTGAACCATTCAGCACCACCACTGCTGGAAGCCCTCCTTTTCATTTCTTCAAGTAAGTGTTCCATAGCTGCACTACTTGATAACAGACTAAAACTAAACTAAACTGCTATTTTGAATACTAATTTACTTCAGCTGTTTTGGCGCCAGCTGCTACCTCAGGACGCCTTATATATTGCAGTCTCCCACCTTACAGTGCCCTCGCGGACAAGAGCTCCAATCAGAACACTGTCCGCGCAGACCTCTGCACTATCTGTCCATGAGGGCATCGGACAGACCATGCCGATGCCCATGCGACGTGTCAGCAGTGCGCGCACATTAACCCTTCTACTGCTAAACCCGCCGCACACATGTGTACACGGTCGATTGACCAGATACATGCCGAGTAGACACTAAACACCATACACACCGAGTACACACTAGGCACCACACACACCGAGTACACACTGAGCACCATAACCAGGATAGCATACTGTAGTGGATTTGATGCTGTGAAGTGGTTCTTGCAATCTGACCTTTAAATTATACATTGCCATAATACAGACCAGGACCACCGGGCTCATTACAAGCCCGGCGGTCCTGTTGGGGGCTGGAAGAGAGCTGTAACTTACCTTTCTTGCAGCTCCTGTCAGCTCCCTTCTCCTGCGCTCCGGTCCTCTCCCCTGTTACTGTGGCAATGCTCCGCACGGCACTCAGACCGCGAGACTTACAGTGGAGCTGACACGGGAGCTGACCAGAGCGCAGGAGAAGGGAGCTGACAGGAGCTGCAGGAAAGGTAAGTTACAGCTCGCTGCCAGCCCCCCTCCTGCATAGTACACACCACTGGACCACCAGGGAATGAGAGCCCCCCGGCCATGTATCAAGCAGGGAGTGGGGCCGAAAATAAATAAATACAAATTTAAATAATATTAAAATAAAATAAAAAATATTAATAATATAAAAAAATATATATTAAAATAATAATTAAAAAATAAATAAAAATGCCCACCCCCCCCACCAAGGCTCTGCATCACATACACAAACACACTCTGCATCACATACACACACTTCATTCATACACACACACACTGCATTCATACACACTGCATTCATAAACACACTGCATTCATACACACACACACACACTGCATTCATTATATACACACACTGTAAATAAATATTCAATTAATATAATTTTTGGGGGATCTAATTTTATTTAGAAATTTACCAGTAGCTGCTGCATTCCCCACCCTAGTCTTATACTCAAGTCAATAAGCTTTCCCAGTTTTTGGGGTAAAATTAGAGGTCTCGACTTACATTCGGGTCGACTTATACTCGAGTATATACGGTAAACTGTTTGCAAATAATTTTCCAATTTACTTGAGGTCTTCCAGGTGCCTGCTGCTTCCCCTGTGTCTTTGGACACTCTACGCACAAGGTTAAACTCAGTGGTGCTGAATTTAACTCAGCCCATTACCTGCTAGTTCAGTTTAGCTAGCAGAAGTTCCTTTCGAGAGCACAGGTACTCATAATTTTTCTGCCTATTTTAATGCACAACTGCAATTTATATGTTAACTTTTACTGATAGAAAAACCAAAACTAATTTTAGTACAGTCAATGATCTGGTTCTTTTATATCAGCTTATAGAGTCAAAGGTGTTTGTATATTTCTGTAATATGTGCAGTCTTTGAAAAATAGAAAATGTGACGTGTAAAGGTTTGGCCAGCCTTTCAGTTGATCTGTTAGTACAAATTTTATTTGTACGGTCTCAGAACCTTTATTGTCTAAATTTATTTCTTAGTAGAACTGGATTACAGCTGTCCAGATCCATAGGCAGGATAGATGATAGGCGTCCTGTCTTAGAGCCCTGGGCTATGTTCTGTTAGTATTATGTTTGTATGGTGGCTGAGAGTTGTGTCTGTGTGTGGGAAGTTGTGTTTTGTATGGGTAGTGGTTAAATATTGCGTGAGTAGAGGAGACCAAGAGATGTACGTGGGGGGAGGTTGAGAGTGCCTGTATGTAATGATTTAATGTTGTGTATGAGGTGGCTCAGTTGTGAAGGAACCTAACTGTTGTGTGTGTGTATGAGAATCTGAATGTGTCTAAGTGTTGTGTGGTTGCAGTATCTGAATGTGTGGAAGTTTCTCTTTTGCCCCCTCCTGCTTTCCCTAGGCGCAGTTATCCCTGGTGGTCCAATGGAGGCAATTCTTTATCCAGTGAAGGACACTCGGGGCTGGTACCTTGGTGGTCCGGTGGGGGGAACATTGCGGTCTGCACCTTTATCAGGTGCAGATCACTTTAAAAGCTACCTCGAGCACTTAATTAAGCTAAATTTGTTTTAGTGCATAGTGTCCTCTTAATGATAATGCACCAAATACAGCTTAAATAATAAATCATATAATATAATAGAACTTAAACATTAGCAAAATAGATAAAATTCTTAACGAGTCAAAAGGTGTAGCATTAAGAAAGTTGATGCAACTCCTTTATGCAAGATTAATCCAAAATGGAAAAAAATATATTTTTGTGGCTCAGTATAATCAGCAATGATCATTTGTATCACTCAATGTATGTAGTTTCAGCTCTGTGCATTTATATGTATTTGCACTTTAATGTAGTAGTCAAAACAGTAGCTTTACCTGGTAAGTAAGTAATTTATAGAAGGCCTGCAATGTGTCAACACTTTTACTCCTTTGCATTATGGGCGTTCATTGCCTCATCTGTTAAAATCTCTGACATCACATTTTCTCAGCAACCATTTTTTTCCCACAAAAAATCTTGCAAAAACTCTTTTAGAATTGTTTTACGTAAAGAGCATTTCAATTCATATCAAATTTGGCCTTGCGTGGGAACAGAACTTAAACGTTTAATAATTTAAACAATTGGTACTGAATAATCCCCAAAATGTCTGTATGAAAACCTCAAACATATATTTATAAAGCAATAAAAGTTTTAACGACAGACTTTAAAAAGGCCTTGAAGCCATAAAATATAAATACAAAATGTAAAAAAAATTAATCTGCAATAATTGTTTTCATGGTAGTTAAACATCTCAATTTACTTTTAATAATATTTTTTTTTGGGGGGGAGAGAAAAAAACAACTCATTATCATGAACTTACCCGATCCTATATGTTGAAAGATTTAATTGAAAAGTTATCATAAAATTTAAGAGATATAGGCCTTATTTCAATAAGTTTTTCAAATGATGTATTACTATTAAGAAATGTTTTCCAAACTATTTATTCACAGAAGTCTAAGTTAAAGTGTATGGGAATTTTTGTAGATAAATCATTTAGAAAGTTTGTCAAACAGTATTGAATTATTTGGAAAACTTATTAAATTGAGGCCCTATTTTGAGTTTTTCTATTCCTGAAAGATAAGAAAGCTTTAAAAAAGAGCTTTATCTACATGCACTCTTTGTACGCAAGATAAAAACCAGTTCTATACAAATGTATATATAATTGTACAGTTAATAATAATAATGATTTGCAATTTTTATAGTGCTTTTCTCCCCGTGAGACTCAAAGCACTTTACAAATATACAAAAATAAAGACATAAAAGTTAGGAGTTTCTGAAGGTCAGCTGAGCAGACTGAATGCCTGATAGAAGAGGTGGGTCTTTAGCTTTTTTTTGAAGTCTGTAAGGACGGTGCCTTTCTGATTGTGCACGGTAAAGAGTACCATAAGGTAGGGGCAGCGTGGCTGAATGCCCTGGAACCCGAGTCTGTCTTTATTCTTGGCATTGACAGGAGGGATTTGCTGGCTGACCAAAGTGACCTGGATGGAATGTAGTGTGTCAGGATCTCTATCAGGTACTGTGGGCATTGATTGTTTAAGGCTTTGAAGGCTTTGAGGGACATCATCTGGTATAAGTCAACTCTGTTAATGAAGAAAAATTACTATCAATACTAAAAGATTATAATTAAAAATGTAATTCAAGAACAAAACTCACACTTTTACATTAGATTTCAAATTAAACTATTGATTGTGATTATTTTTTATTATTCAGAATAAATTTATTTCTAGTTCATTAGAAGACAAATTAGAAATGTTATATTTTCAATTGATGTGGGGCACTAAATTGCACTAAACACATTTGTAAACTTTGCTTTCATCATTCCAAAGACTTCTGCCGTTTGTATTTCTAGAAAGTTGTTTACACCCTTGACAGACGTTAAAACTTGGGAAACCAGTTTTTTATTGGAATACCTAGATGAAACATGTCTTGTTCCAGAAAGAATACATGGCTGATTGCATAGTGTGAAGAAGGTATTCTTTTTCATTGGCTTTCCTTTCAAAATTCCCAACACATTGTATTGTACAAAGCATCACGTCTTGGTAACAACACCAATGGTGACAAAGAAGGCTAATAGTAACCTTGTGTGAATAGGACTTACAAATGAAGGGAGAAGGTTTATGGCATATAGCTTTCACATATTTCTAGTGGTTTTCCGGGGAGCAGTTCTTTGATCATTGCACATTAAATACTGTCATGGAGCACTGTTTGCATGACTTGAAGTAAAAGCATTAAAATCTTCAGAGAAAATCCATTCAAAGGTCTCAAACCACAGATGAGCAGGTAGATGCATGCCCACTGTACGGTGGGTGAGTGTGGATGTGTGCTTATAGTTATGCCTTGATACATTATATTATATTACTCATTACTTTGGATTTCCAGTTCTGCAGGAGCAACACTTTATTAGATTATTTGAACACAGATATATCCATCTTAGGTTGACTTGATTTGTCTGGGCATTAATAGCGTCCTGCAGGCAGAAATGCTTTATTTTGACCAGTACTTGTTCCATAAATGGCCACAATTCAGAACATTCTTCAATACAAAAGAGGCTTATTCACTAAGAGAGTTATTCAGTAAAGTGAGACATCAAAGTGAATTTAAAGTCATATTTACATTTTAGGCCACATGATCTGGATGGACTGATGAACTAGAAGCATAGCTGGCTTCGAGTATTTTTCAGATCGTGCTATTTTGAAATTCACTTTGAATTCTCACTTTGAATTAATAAATCAGGTAATGGTGAAATATGTTGATTAAAAAGGAACTGTAAAGTTCAGGCCAAAATTGCAGCATGGAAAATTCTCCAACCAAGTTATAGCCATGGGGCTGTCATTTTTAGCCTGAATGTTGCAATTTATTTTAATATTTTTTCTAAAATAGATTGTCTAGTGAAATGCATTCCAATAAATGGTGATGTAGCATTGCTTTAATTACCAGTGTTGCTTATTCACCACACATTAGGGTAGCAAAGTTTCATACCCGCTTTTGGTTCTGTAAGGGTTATGTGCATGTGTAAGGGTTATCCAATAAACATGGATTTGTAGGGAAATGACTAGGGAATCGATCAGGGAATTTCAAAGCGAAGAATTGGAAACATTTTCAAGCTCAGCTATATTGGCCTAAAATTTACAATTTGCTGGTCAATTTCCAAAAATTCCATTTAGTGAATAGCCCTTAGGAACCTTCCTGTTAAAAGGCAAGGTAAAACCACATAACATCATAGCATTAAAGCCAATGTTGATGCATATATGTTCATACATTTGTAATGTAAGTTAGTTAGTAATTTCTTTTCCTAACAATATAACAAACAGTAACCACAAAACATTATTTAAAAAAAAACAAAAAACAATTTCCCTCTGTTATTTGCACATATATGACGTATTATTGTTTTGCTCATGGGTTGATTAACCTCTGGGTGAAGATTCATTATTTAATGTTAAACCATTTGAATCCGAAAGCCACCCGCAAAACTTGAGGTTTCATACTAAGAAATTCCACATCTCTGTTTCATTTTTAACAGCATAAGCATCACTATAGTATAGTTACATAGTTACATAGGCTGAAAAGAGACGTGTCCATTAAGTTCAGCCTTCCTCACAATTGGTTTTTGCTGTTGATCCAAAAGAAGGCAAACCCTACCCCCTCCCCCCCCAGTTTGAAGCACTTCTAAATTTGCAACAAACTAGGAAAGTATGCATCTAGTTGCTGTTTAAACATCTGTACAGACTCTGATAAAAACAACTTCTTCAGGCAGAGAATTCCACATTCTTATTGTTCTTACGGTAAAAAAAAACCCTTTCCTTTGCCTTAGACTAAATCTTCTTTCTTCCAGTCTAAATGCATGACCTTGTGTCCTATGTAATGTCCTATTTGTGAATAGGTTGAGTCTGTCCTAAAATTTAATGTTCTGGGAGAACAGGAAGCAGCTCCATTTTTTGAGTCACCATACACAGCTCAAGGTCAGGGCCCCAGGTCCTGACGGTGAGAATGCCCATAAAGCCCACATTTTTTGAGTCACTATACACAGCTCAAGGTCAGGGCCCCAGGGCCTGACGGTGAGAATGCCCATAAAGCCCACCCATAAGTCCACCTATATGTTCCACCCATGAGTTCGCTCACAGGGAGTGGAGTGTGTAGGGAATGTGTTATGTGTTATTGTAGAGGATCTAATGTGTGTGCTTGTGGAATGTAGTGTAAAGGGATACCAGTTTGTGTAGGTGATGCAGTGTGTTTATGTGTAAGGGATAGAACGCAGTGTGTGTTTGTGTATAAGGGATGTATTGTGTGTGTTCTGGTTGTGTGTAAGGGATACATTGTGTGAATCTGTGTTTGTATGCATAAGGGATGCAAGGTGTGTTTCTGTGTATGTAAGGGATGCAGTGTGTGTCTAAGGGGTGCATTGAGTGTGTGTAAGATATGCATTGTGTTTCTGTGTGTATGTAAGAGAAGCAGTGTGTGTTTGCATGTGTTTGTAGGGATGTATTGTGTGTTTCTGTGTATATATAGGGATGCATTGTGTGTGTGTGCACGTAGTGTAAAAGAGCTCCCTGTCCCGCCCCCTGTCCTATAGAGCTCTCCCTTCCGTCCTTTAGAGCTCTCCCCTGCCCCTTAGTGGTCTCACCTCCCCCCTTCCCTAGCGGTCTTTTCTCACCCCCCTTCTCTGTGTTCTCCATACTCCCCCCCTCTCCCTGTGTTATCCTTACTCCCCCCTCCCTGTGTTATCCTTACTCCACCCCTCCCTGTGTTATCCTTACTCCCCCCTCCCTGTGTTCCTTACTCCCCTCTCCTTGTGTTCTCCTTACCCCCGTGTTCTCCTTACTTCTCCCCTCTCCCTGTGTTATCCTTACTCCCCCCTGCCTGTGTTATCCTTACTCCCCTCCTCCCGGTGTTCTCCTTATTCCCCCTCCCTGTGTTCTCCTTACTCTCCCCCTCTCCTTGTGTTCTCCTTACTCCCCCCTCTCTCCCTGTGTTCTCCTTACTCACCCCTTTTCCTGTGTTCTGCTTACTCCCCCCGTTTGTTCTCCTTACCCCCGTTTGTTCTCTTTACTCCTCCCCATTTGTTCTCCTCACTCCCCCCATTTGTTCTCCTCTCCCGCCCCTGTGTGTTCTCCTCTCTCCCCCATTTGTCCTCCTCACTCCCCCCATTTGTTCTCCTCCACCCCTCCCCTGTTTGTTCTCCCCACTCCCCATCCCCTGTTTCTCCCCGCCCCCCTTCCCCTCCCCTTTCCCCTGTTTGTTCTCTTCACTCCTCCCCCCCCCCGTTTATTCTCCTCACCTCCCCGTCCCTGTAGCATGGCCGAGCTTCTCTCTGGTCCGCAGTACAGGAGCTTCTGTTTTAAAACTGTGGACAGGTGAAGTGAAACTAAAACCACTGTTTAGGTGGTTGGCCTCCTTTACCTCTGGTTACAAAAGTGACTTACTAACTTTTTTCAGTGATCCGTGGGGCTCCTCGTGTCTGACCCTGCTCCTGATCCGCCTTCTTGGCTGACATCATAAGATTTCATGATTTCAGCCAATCCAGTTCTTTCCCATAGGAAAGCATTGGAAGGTTATTGCACATCCTCTTAGAGATGCATTGATTCAACGTATCTCTATGTGGAAAGTTCAGTGTCTTCATGCAGCGCATGGAGATGCTGAACTGCAGGGCTGCACATAGTTTTGTGAACCCATAAAAAAAAAAACATAAAATGTATTGCAAATCCAGGACATACTTGAAAACAAGAGAAATCTCAATGTATCCTTCCTGGTAAAATATTTTATATAAAAGAAAATAATAATAAATAAATAAATAAATGTGCAGCACCATCCGAGTAAGCACCTCTAATTGCCATCTGAGAAGTGGCCACGAGAGGTGTTCCTAGGCTGTAATGTAAACATTGCCTTTTTTCTGGTAAACTGACTGGGTCAGAGCATCTTCAAAATGGCAAGTCTTGTGTGGTGTTCCCGGTATGCAATGGTTAGTACCTACCCAGGGGCGTACCTGGAGCATTTGGCACCCAGGGTGGATCCTTTATTTGGCACCCTCCTCCCCTTAAAAATGTAAAAACACACCTGCAAATGTTTTTAATGTCTTTAGCACTGAGCAGTGTTCTTATTTTTATGTATTTAGCACCAAGCACTTTTTGTGTGTTTGAATGTAAGCTTTGTTTTTGTATGGAGTATGTGTGAGTGAATGTACGGGTGTGTTTGCACGTATTGGCATTTGAATGCTGGAGTGCATTTTTCTGTAGTGTGGTTTTTGAATATGGTGGTGTTAATTTTTTTGTAGTGTTGACATTTGGATGCAGGGTTGTATTTGTGTGTAGTGTAGGTGAAATGCTGAGATGTATGCACATATACATACATACATACTTACATATACACACACTGGCACACATACACAGACACATAGGTACACACATGCAGTTACATTGAAACAGTCATACACAGACAAACACTGGCACATACAGATAGACACACAGATACAAACACACATATAGATAAAAATACGCACACATACAGACACAGAGAGAGACACACAGGCACAGACGCACATACAGATAGAGACACACACATACAGACACATTGATACAAACACAGACACACAAACAGATACACAGACACACAAACAGACACACACTGACACATACAGATACACATATACCAACACACATACAAAACATACCTTCATCATTATTGCATTTCCAACAGCTATCTGATAACTCTGGGAAGAGTCTCTTTAGGCGTTTTGGTGTTAAATACCACCTATTAGCTAGTTTAAATTGAGTTTCTGTGAGGTTTAAGCAATGTATATTTTTATTTAATTTATTTAAGGAATTTATCCATTCTCCTTCTTCTATTTGTACTTGTGGTTCTTTTTCCCATTTGTTGATCAGTGCTATCGGTCTGTCATGTCTCCATCCATATATAGCTTTAGCACATTTTGCCAGTAGGTTTTTGTAATTGTTTAATTCAAGTAGGTTTATGAGATTTGTGGTATTCTCCCCTTTGTTTTTATAGAGGCGTTGTGCTAGGAAGCTCTTGATTCGTAAATAATTAAATGTTTGACTAGAAGGGATGTTGAATTCCTTCATAATTTGGTTGAAGGGTTTAAGATTGTGCCCCTCCAAAATATTTTTAATTCCTTTATCCTCCTTAATGTCCATATTTCTATTTTTATATTTTCTAGCATATCCGATATGCTTGAAAATGGGAGTACGTCTATTATTTTATTATTTGTGAGTTTATCCCACCATCCCGTTAGATCCTTGAGTATCTGAGATTTAGTTCTTGCCTCTCTGATTTTTTGTTTGTCTCCACAACATAGAATAGTGAGGATAAGTTTCCAACCCTGCTTTTTTTCTATTTCATACCATTTTTCTTGAATTGCCGCCTTACTATGTGTGAGCATTATATGGAAAAGGCTACTCGCCTGATAGCACTGCGAAACTTCGGGGCATCCCAAGCCTCCGTCTTGTCTTGATCTGGCCAACAGTTTCATTTTAACTCTTGGTTTCCTACTTGGTTTCCAGATTTATTTTGTATCCTGAAACTTTGGAGTAATTGTTTATACCTTTCAACAGTTCTGGGACGGAGATGTTTGATTCTTCTAGTGTTAATAAGATGTCATCTGCATAAATATTTCATTAGGTTTGTCCTAGCAGAATTCTTTTTTATTCTATCTTATTAAAATCGCTAAGGGTTCTAACACCATTATGTACAGTAAAGGAAAAAGTTTTGTGATGTAAATCCTGAGGTTATTACCTTCGCTGATGGAGAGCTGTAAAGAGTAGATACAGCTTGTGAAATTGGTCCTGTGATTCCAAACTGGTTTAAAGTAGCAAGCATGAAACCCCATCCAACCCTGTCAAACGCTTTCTCTGCATCTATTGACAGAAAGATTAGAGGGGTTCTACTGTTTTCCATCTCTACCCTTATATTTATTATTTTTCTAAGGTTGTTGATTGCAGACCTCCCTAGTATGAATCCAACTCGGTCATTATTGAGTTGTGGTATAACTATTTTTAATCTGTCAGCTAAAATAGAGGATAATATTTTAATATCTGTGTTGATTAATGATATAGGTCTATAGTTACCAATATATTCTAAGTCTTTATCTGATTTTGGGATGGGTACGATGTTTGCTCTCAGCTGCTCTCCAGGGCAATTTCCTGTTTCTATAATATAGTTGAAAATATTAGTGAGTTCCCCTTTTAGTTGGTCTTTCATTAGTTTGTAAAATTTATCTGTAAAGCCATCTGGGCATGGAGCAGTCTTTGTTCTAAGTTTATCTGTAGATTTGCCAACATCTACTTCTGTTATAGGTTGATTCATCAGTTTTGATAGCTACGGTAGTCCTTTTTTATTTTCAATAGCTGTAATTTTTATCAAATGACCTCTAACTACGCTTTTATATGCGCACCAGACCATAATGTCCAGTGCGTTTGTTTTTATTTTCTAAAGAGAAGAGATTTTTTTTTTTTTTTAATTATTTTTTTTATTTATTTTTTTTACATTTTTTATTTTTGCGAGTTTTTGCAAAGAATACAACTTGTCATGT
Organism: Pelobates cultripes; assembly: GCA_933207985.1. Taxonomy (NCBI): domain Eukaryota; kingdom Metazoa; phylum Chordata; class Amphibia; order Anura; family Pelobatidae; genus Pelobates; species Pelobates cultripes. Next base: position 48,606,865 of record OW240915.1, on the reverse strand, counting down.
GAATAACTGATAAACAATACATCATAGCTGGTCACACATCACTTGGCTGAACCTACTAAAATTTTGGTTATGGGCTAAGACATCCAGATTCGCCTATGGGCTGCGATGAGGCGTAAGACTTGGGGGGTGCTTGTATTAGGCTTCTTGCGCCTCATGGCTAAATGTTGCTAAAAGGTGCTTGTGGTGAGTAAATGCAGGTGGATAGCCTTCTGTGGCTGGGAAGTAGGGCTTGGTACATTAGCGCTGTAACAGGAGGCTGTGGTTTTGCGTGGGGCGAACAGTTGGTTGTAATAATACAGGAGTATCGCTTGCGCCCTCTGTGTAAAGGGGGGGGAACAAGGAGGCGCAATCTCATAGCTTTATCTAAAGATTACAGAGCCAGTGCCACAGGGTCATGGTATATAATAACAATTAGCATCAAATAGTCATATGTAAAATAAACTGAACAATATGGAACCTTGTGACACAGGTAGATGTCGTCAGAGAGTTCAGGGTGTGAGGTCGGTGGCCACAGGTGCTCCCCTTCTGGGCACGAATGGGGTGATGTCTGCTACATTCCAGGCTGGGTGGCCTGGCACCGGTGACCTCCCCTCTGGCAGGCCCAGGGATTTCAGGAAGGCTGGTGCTTCATTAGGGTGTGATATGGCATATGTCTTGCCCGCTTTATCAGCAAGTAGGCGGCGTGTGCCCCATTTGTATGTGATCGAGTTCTCCTGGAGGAGCTGGGTGATTGATTTAAGTGATCTCCGCCATGTCAGAGTATGCCTTGAAATGTCCCGGTAAAATGCAAGCTGTGCCCCCTCAAAAGATACTGTGGGGGTACCCCTGAATGCTCCCATGATAACCCCACGGTCAGAGTCCTCCACCAGTTTCATTAAGACATCCCTGGGTACCTCTTGGTTTGCGTTGGTTGCTTTGTTCATTCTGAAGCAGGAATCCACCACGAGCTGTTTATACTGTTTGGGCATGAGGAGAGTGGCAAGGAGTCTCCTGCAATAATGAGGGAGCTCTGCTCCTGGGATCGTTTCTGGCACTCCCCTTATCCTCAGGTTGCGTGCCCTGGCCTTGTCCTCTATGCTGGCTATTTGGGCTTGATGGTCAGCACATTGCATCTGCAGCATTGCTATGGCTGTATCTGTAGCTGACTGCGCTAGTTTAGAGCCTTCCATGCTTTCCTCCATTGTATGTACATGAGTTGTGAGGGTGGACACAGCCTCCCGGACTGGTGCCATGTCCGCATTAAACATGGCCTGGATTTCTTTCATTAAGGATTTTATGTCTGCCTTAGTGGATGGGGCTGAGTCTTCCAGTCCTGCATGAGCCTGTGGCCCTAGTCGCCTCCTCGGTGGAGGGGAGAGGTCGGCTGTGCTGCTGTCCTCCTCCGACGACAGTGGTGCATAGGCCTCAGTGCGCACCATCTTGGAGATATCAGGCCGCGCGGTCGTGCGCATAAATGTGCCAATATCTCGGGAACCCGAGCTGGGTCCAAACGCAGTTTTTTGTTTTTCTTCCCCATATCATCGGGGGTTGGGCTGCAGCAGTTGGAGCCTAAATGTGTGAGCAGTGTCGGCTCTTTTCACGATTTACCTGGGCTGAGTCACGGAGCTGTTCCGAGATGCGTCCTGCTCACTCGGGCGCTGGCTCCGCCCCCTCCACATTATTTTTTAAGTCTTTTATGAGCCACTCTCTATGAAAATTATGAAAATGATCTTTATATTCCAGCATGATAGGGCTATGATCCTGTCTCTCAATTTTTTTTACAAGATACAGCAAGGTTGCGTTTCCCAAGATACGATTTATTCTATAGTAAGAATTAAATGTTCCGGAATAACATGTGTAATCTGAGTCTGTTGGATGAAATATTCTCCATATATCCCTTAGGTTATAATTATTCAGTACATTTTGCAATCTGTTCTCATCTTTTCCCCTGTTTTTCCTATCTTTCTGGCTCTTTCTGTCTTTTAGCGGGTCGACTATGCAGTTAAAATCCCCCATAATTAGTACCAAACCTTGTCTGATCTGCTCTATTTTTAAAAAAACTTTGGATATAAATTTTATTGTTGCTTTATTTGGTGCGTAAATATTGGCTAGTGTAAAAAACTTGTTTATTTCACATATTAAGATGATGTATCTCCATTCTGGATCTAGCTCTTGTTATTTAATGATTAAAGAAACATTTTTTGCAAAACTAATTGTGACGCCGTCTTTTTTTTCTTCTAAGGCTGCACTTATAATAGTGGGGTATCCCCCGGGCATTTATAGAGATCAGCTTAATTTATGAGTTCTTTCTGATTTTTGGGACTCTCTCTCGCCAAGTATTAACATATATAAATAAACAACAAAAAAACCTTCTTTATCAGTGTTTACACAAAAAAAAGACTGGTTGATCCAAAACAATGGCATTAACCTAAAACAAGTGTAGTGTATTGCGGCCAACCCCCCGCCATACCGTATCTCTGCAATGGAAGCCATTACTCGGATATAGGTCCCACTTATTGTGTGAAAAGCGCGGTTAGGGTAATCGATCTGAGGTAAGCCTAACTAGAGGTGTTACTCTTAGTGGGGGAGAGGGGAGGGGAGGAGAGGGAAGGAAGAGAAGTTATTTAAGTGTTATGGTCTCATTATTACTTAATATTTCCTTGTTCAATGCTTTTATTATTATTCAACTTATCACTCTTTCCCTTATCTTTAACTTTATTATCTTGCCTCTCTAAGTGTGTGCCTTTCTGTGATTAATTACTTACTTAAGTGAATATCCCATTTCTCTTGATTCATTTCCTTCTTATTATATTGATCTTGGTGTAAGAATATTCCTTCTATTGGTGCCTTAATTTACTTATTAATTGCCTGTTGTTTAATATTTTACTTGTGATCTATGGTTCTTTATTTTTTTTATTTTTTCCTTTTTTTGGTTCACTTCCAAAATAATATACATCTTGTTAATATACCTCTTTGGTCCCCTTATCCCATGTGCCAAAAAAAAAAAAAGTGGAAAACATTACCCAATGACATTCACTGACCCTACAGACAGGATGTGTAGGAGAGTTTTGTTCTTGTCAAGGTGTAAGGGATCGCCAATTACCAATGCCACTCACTCTTTCCTGAGAAAGTGACCTCCAATGTAGAAAAAACAGTGCTATTGGCTTATACCATGTCGATGGAGGTAGGAGGTGGAGTCACTCGCAAAACTCAGCCAGGAAGGGTGAAAACACTACAATATATCTTTTTTTAAATGGGGAGCAGCAGTTGCAGCAAGCATAATTTAATTTAATACATGTATTTTTTTACTTTTTAAAAAAACATTCTAGCCAGATTTTAAGATACATTTATACATTTAGAAACAACTTTGAAGGGAGAGGCGAGTGGCCATACTGGATCTCAGCTAGCAGATGATAACACTGCAAGGAGTAAACCGAAGAGCAAGGTATCCCAAGTTAGATAGATTGAATTGAACTTAAAGCGACTCTCCAGTGCCAGGAAAACAATCCGTTTTCCTGGCACTGCAGGTCCCCTCTCCCTTCCACCCCCCATCCTAGTGACGTACCGGAGTCCAGCGCTGATGTCCCTCTGCGCTGGTTCAGGGTCCGCCCACGCTCCTCCACTGCCAATGTCATCCAGCGGGGAGACCTATTGCGCATGCATGGCCAGCGATGGGCGAGACCTAATGCCCATGCGCGGCAATGTGTTGTGTGCCACTTCCACCACAATCCTACATATAGGGAAGCTAGCAGTAGATCAGGGCAATTAGCAACTTATGTGGGAGTTTGCTGCCAGGAACAATTTCCTTTCTTTTTCAGAAAGACATCCATCTTGTTTATAAGGTGGTTGAACAAGGGATGACCATCTCCAACTGGCATTACTGTGGCTAAATGTTTCTGTCACATCCCTGATGGCACTGACAAAGTTTCTGCTGAGCTTTCCTTTAGTTGTTCCTTGTGCGGGCTACAAGAAATAGGAGTAACTCTGGCAATGGCAACATGTCCACTGGATTCACCCATCCCGTATTTTAACCAATATGAAACACAAAAGCTGAACAAATTTTTCTAGAGCCAACATATTCTGCAGTTGCTTTACAATATCATGAAGGGGGGATTTAACAACAATTAAGAGAAACTATTACACATTTTACAGCGAAATTTAACATGCTGTTAGATAGATACATCTTTTTTTTTTTTAATACACATATCCAGTGAGATATTGCGTGTTTGCATTGTTTACATTATCTTGAAATTCAGCTCCACATCCTTGGGCTTCATTTTGTTTTCTGTGGAAATATAACAGTCTTTATTTACACAATTTAACATTTTTGTTTAAGCAACTATACTTGGATATATACTTATTCAAGCATTTCTGTCATGATATGCAACATATAGAACAGGTGCCACTATAGTTTATCTAGTTGATAATACACATAATTAATTTTCTTAAAGAAACAAACATTGTGTATATATATATATATATATATCCCTTCCCTTGCAGTAGTGGGAGCAGTGTTAAAGTGAGAGTTCTGTGGGAAAAGCAAGTCTTATGGCTTGACTGGTGTGTGTATTTGTGTTTAACAATGTATTAACTATCCACTTATTTCAGGTGGAAGGGGTTTTCATCCACACTCCTCCCCCCCCCCACAACTCTTTAGGTATGTACTTTACAAGTAACTTCAATCCTCCATAGCAAGCCAGGAACCAACCTCATGCTGATGAGTTGCATTAAGAACGAAACAGCTGTCCATGAGTGGTTCTCTGGCTTTGCTCCTCTTCTTGAGTTGCGTTCCAAAGATGTTGTATGCCACAGACACATACTTCAAGGAATCCACGTATAAGGTGGAATTATGAGGCAAAATGTGGTTCTTTATTGAGCTTATTTGCATATTCATACCCAGAATTCCTTACAGTAGTGAGAGCACTGTTAAAGTGAGATTTCTGTGGGAAAAACAAGTCTTATGGCTTGACTGGTGTGTGTATTTGTGTTTAGCAATGTATTAACAATGTATTAACTCTCTCTCTTTCTCTATCTGTCTATCTATCTATCTATCTATCTACATATATATGTCCAGGCTCTGGCATTCAACCCCCAAAAATATATAAAAGTGAAGCTATACCCGGGTGCTTCCCTACAGGGAGTGGAGACAGCAGGTCTCACTCCACAGCGGCAGGGTGAGTTCCAGGGAGGGGAGACAACTGGTCTCTCTCCCCAGCAGCAGTGTGTCCTGCAGGGAGAGGAAGCAGCCGGCCTCTCTCCCCAGCGGCAGTGTCCCCTACAGGGAGTGGAGACAGCCGGTCTCACTCCCCAGCGGCAGGGTTAGTTCCAGGGAGAGGAGACAACTGGTCTCTTTCTCCAGCAGCAGTGTGTTCTGCAGGGAGAGGAGGCAGCCAGTCTCTCTCCCCAGCGGCAGTGTTCCCTACAGGGAGTGGAGGTAATCGGCCTTGCTCCCCAGTGGCAGAGTGAGTCCCAGGAAGAGGAGACAACCGGTCTCTCTCCCCAGCAGCAGTGTGTTCTGCAGAGAGAGGAGGCCAGCACCCTTTCTCCCCAGCAGCAGCTTATCCTACCAAGGGGAGACATCAATCTCCCAGACAGTGCAGATGGGACAGTGGTCTCTGTTCCTGACCCACAGGGATTTCTGGACAGCCTGTCCAGATCCCCAGCTACCATCGCCTGCGTACCCGGAGGATGGGGTAAGTGATGTCTCTTCTCCCCAGCCAAGTCCCCACCAGGCTACCCCAGCAGAAGCGCTGGCATCGGGGCAGAGCGCAGCTGACCTCTGTCCCCCAAGTCCCCACAGCGTGTTGCCCCATCACCCCAGAGGAATGCCCAGGTGCAGCAACAGTTTGTTGTGGGTGGGCTGCTCTTGTAACTGTTTATTGTGGGTGGGCTACTCTGGCACTTGCTTATTGTGGGTGGGTGGATCGACTAACGTAGGCACTGACCGACAGAAAGTCAGGTGCCTGGTTAGTCTTCCCCAAAAAGGGGAGATATGTGACAAACTGTAGAGGACTGGTTGCCCGCCTGCTGCCTTTAGACTATGACCCCATGTTGAAATGCTTGATTTTCCCCTGCAAAGACATGAAAGCTGGGTCATTCGGTACTTGCCCTATTTGAACAGATAGCTATGCCATGGAGCCCATTCGTATAATGAAAGACTATGTGAAAGACTTTGGCTCCATGGAAATTGAACTGTATGTATGTGATCTGAGCGCCATTCAGTAATAATGTGCGCTCAGATCTAAGCTATCTGGGGATATTTTGAATGTACCTGTTTTATGCAATAGCTGCACAGTTATATATTTTTATGTATTTTATTGTATTTTGCTACCATGTGTTCAATGGAGTTTTGCCTCTGTCCTTGGAGATAATTGGATTACTTCCCAATTATATCCAGGACAAAAGACTCTGTGCAACTGGTTTTGGGCAGAAAAGCAATGCTTCATTTGGTCACAAAGGACTTCGATCTATCTTTTGATCTACTGGACGGATTTTTATGATTTTTGAGTATATTTATATTTGAAGGACGCTGATTTCAAATATGTAACTATTATTAATATTGTATGCATACTTTTAAAGTTATAAGAATTGTGTAAAAACTGTATATTTTCTGCCTCTGATGATGAAGTTAATCTATTGTCTTGAGATAATTGTATCACAGGCAGAGGGGAGGATTTCTGCTGAGAGTGGTTTACTTTATTGCATGTAATGTTTTTATTGGTTGTTCAGAAAAACCCTGTGGGCGGTCCTGTATGTGTAAGACCTCCATAAAAGAAGGCCCTTTGGTACTAATTAAACAAAGATCTTCTTGACCCTCAACACGTAGTCTTGTCTCGTGATTGGAGGGAACTGCTATAATCACACTGGGGATTGCTATGCTCTGCATACTCACTTGAGCTTTAAATCACTTAGCTCTTTTAAGAGCTTGTTCCTGATACGCTCTCCTAGAGGAGAGGTCTTCCCCACTCAGTCCTGGACGACAGAAGCTAATCCAGGGTGGAATGAAGACAACGAGACTCCAGTTAAGCTACGGCGGTTGTGAAGTCTGCGGTGGTTGTGGTGTCCGGTGCGGTGCTTGTGGTCCTCGGCGCAGGCTAGGAAGCGTCCATCAACAGAATGTACTCAGTCGGAGTACGGGGAGTTCCGTTACAGTGTTCATTTCTGGATCTCCTGGCTTTCCACTCCATTATGGAAGTCATAAGAAAGTCATTTTTCAACAAAGGGGCTACTAAATCAATGTTTTAATAATGAATAAGTTTGACAGTGTCATTACGGGTTCACTGTAATGCATGTCAGTTCCTAAACCAATGAGTATATAATGTATCAAGGTGATTATTATTACTATTATTACTGGTATTTATATAGCGCCAGCATATTCCGTAGCTCTTTACAATATTATCGAAGGGGGAGATTTAACAATAAATGAGACAATTACAAAAACTTACAGTAATAATATGTTGAAGAGGGCCCTGCTCAAATGAGTTTACATTCTATAGGATGAATATATTAAAAGGATCACTATAGTGTCAGGAAAACAAACCCGTGCCCCCACCCATAGGGTTCCCCTCCCTTGGTGGTAAAGGTGTTAAACCCCCTTCAGCAGCTTACCGTGACCTCTCCTCCCCCGCCGATGTCAGCTCCCGAGTGGAGCGGAATGTGCATGCACGGCTAGTCCCGCACATGCATTCAAACAGTCCATAGGAAAACATTTCTCAATGCTTTCCTATGGACGTTCTGCACGCTGGATGCAAATTTTGCATCCAGCGTCGCAGATGCGCCTCTAGCAGCTGTCAGGAAGACAGCCACAAGAGGTTGGATTAACCCTGCTAAGTAAACATAGCAGTTTCTGTGCAACTGCTATGTTTACATCTGAAGGGTTAAAACCTGAGGGACCCGGCACCCAGACCACTTCATTGAGCTGAAGTGGTCTGGGTGACTATAGTGTCCCTTTAATTACTGCTATGGTAATACTTACCTCTTATCCAGTGATTGAAATTGCATTACACCCTTCCATCTTCCTCCAGTATGACTGACCTTGCTTATGAACAATTATCTCTACTAACAACAACAACAAAATTCTGTGCTAATGTAATTCTTCATGTAGTGTCATTTCTGTGTCAGTAGCATGTGAATTAATAATATATGTATTCCATATGTGAATGCTCAGTTTGAAGCATGTGTAGTGTATTTAAGTTAAGTATAGTGTGTAAATTATCTAGGTGTGTAGCATGTGAATGGTGTGCATAATGTGTGGATACAGAATGTGCATGCAGACAGCTGGTATGAATGCAGTATGTGAATGCAGAATCCTCATGTATTGATTTTGGTGTATATGTGCTGCCTCTTTTGCATATTTTCTACTCACTTCTTGCCACTTTTTAAATTTTTCTTCAACTCGATCCAAAAACGCAGTGTGCACTCCTCTCTGTCTTCTATATCTCTGATAACAAAAAAAAAAAAAAAAACAGTTTTACATTATGATGCAAAATTGGAATCTCACAGTTTAGCCATGTTGTTCCATTTAAGGGAATTGATAAACATTCTATCCTTTGTTACAATGAACAAACAGCTTAAAGTATGTTTTTCAGGAGATCACAAAGAAAATAATATTTATTTGCGCACATATGTGAATAAATTATGATTCAAAAATTCAGAAAATTTTGAAGAACTGAATGTAAAAATTGCTCATTGTAGATCTGATGCGCAACAAAATAGTCAAAGAAATAACATTTTAGTGTTTTTAATTTTCAAAAATCAAAATTTACTGCATCTGGTTTTCCAAATAGAAACCTATGGGAAGTGCAATAAATTGTACTACCCAATCGTCAACGAAAAGGTTGAGTGTGTGATAAAGCATTATTTACTTCTGATTAGTTTGTGGGTGAAAAACTGCCTGTTAACTTAACAATAACTTAACCTGCTTCTATTATAACTGAATATCCTTTGGCTGTACAATGCAATAAATAATACAATATAATAAATAATACAAAATAGAAATTAATATAATAAATAGAATGATACAAACTGTAAATGATGCAGACTTGGGTGGCCATGGAGTCTTGGGGAGAATGAGAGCCGAGTCCCACGCCAGATCCTCAGGTCTGTGAGTTATAAAGATGTTGTTGTTTGATTTATAAATCTTCTCTTGTAAAGGCTGAATTCCATAAACTGAAAACACATATAATAATAACTATATAAAACTAATATTCCACTCAGGAATGTATTCGTAAAATCACATCAGTGTTCCAGTTCCTTTTTGTTGGTAAACACATATCATCACTGCATTAATCCACTACTGTGAACATGTTTTCCTCCCTGGATGCATTATTGTTAGATCCAGGACAGAACTGGGAGAAAAATTTAGTTGGGGCATTTTTGCAGCACTGAGGCCCACTGAGAAGGGGGCGGGGCCAGATAGAGCGTGTTTTCTCATCATCAATGAAAAGCATGCCCCCTCTCAAAGTGAGCTTGTTAGTTCCATGTGCAGAACCCTGCTGAAGAGCATAAGGAGCTTGGTACTATCCTTGATTTGATTACATGTATCACCATGTGTTGGGATATGAGATCTCTTGAGGGTTAATTATACTATTGGAGATTTCTTATTAATTGATAAGCGCCACAGTATTGGTGGATTATGTATTTTCCTCTATATTTTATTAGAATTTATCTATAGGACGATCTAAATTTACCACAGACGCTAATTTCCTCAGTTTTTTGTCTATTTAAATATAGCCCCTGCTCACCTAATGGTTTAGCTGCCTGTTAATAAGCATATACATCTATAGCCAAAACTAATATATCTAATCTCATGGTCTAATTTTGATACTTGTATCTCTTTTATTTAAATGAAATACTTAAACCTGTTGTTACACTGTTTATGTCTTTGAGATACAGATACAATATACTAACTAACTATATTTCTACAGGCTTATCTGAAACATAATTTCAATTTCAATTGAGTTTAGTGTTCTTATACATAGCCTTTAAGCCCTCATTCCTTTTTAATTGATTCTTGATTAATTAATTTAATTCGCACTGGTTTGCACATTTTCTTTTTGTGTACTTATTTTGTTGTCTGTGTGTGTTGGTTCTCATTATTAATAAAGTTTATTCAAATTTTTGATTATTACTTAAAAATTATGTTTTAAATGTAGGGAATTCCAATGGGGGCAGATCTTCTCCTCTTATAGGGGGGATCCTGGCCTCATTAGTTCTTTTTTTTTTGTATTTAGCATTTCTTGGGTTATGCCCATATTAAGTCTGTAACCCATTTTTAGCAGCATAGGGGCTATGTATTTCTTTCCCTCCTGAAAAGCTCTTGCATGAGAAAAAGGCCCTGTATTTGTTCAGAGCAGCACAAACAAATGTATTAACAAGCTTGCGCTTTGTTTGCTTGTGACATGTCTCTAGTGTCTCCATAAGTGGGATACCATAGGACAAAAGTGCCTGGAAAGAATATTGTGCATGTCTTTAAATCCTGCTTGTGGGATTGCATGTGTAGAGCGAGTTGATTGTGGTGTGGTGTTTTGTGTAAATAGGTTGATTTCTAGTGTGTGCATAGGGGATTCAGACTGTGTTTGTCAGGAATGTAATGTGTGTGTAAGTGGTGCAGTGTGTGTGAGGGCATGCAGTGTTTGTGTGAGGGATGCAGTGTGTACTTTTTAGGGGTTTTACTGTGTGTGTGAGGGGTGCAGTGTGTGGGGAGGGTGACACTGCGTGGGAGGAGGGTGACAGTGTGTGTCAGTGTGTGGGGGGTGACTTGGTATGGGAGGAGGGTGACAGTGTGTGTGTGTGGGTTGACAGTGTGACAGCGTGAGGGAGAAGAGTGACAGTGTGGTTGTGTGGGATGTGACAGTGTATAGGAGGAGTGCAGCATGTGCATGGAAGGGGTGGTGACAGTGTGTGGAAGGAGGGTGATAGAGAGCGTGTGTGTGAAGGGTGCAGAGTGTGTGTGGGGAGAGAGGGTGACAGTGTGGGGGGGGTGACAGTGTGTAGGAGGGGTACAGTGTGTGTTTGTGGCTGGGGTGGTGACAGTGTGTGGGAGAAGGGGGACAGAGTCCCCGTGTGGGGTGCAGTGTGTGTGAGGGGTGACAGTGTGTGGGGTGCCAGTGTGCGTGGGGGGGTGACAGTGTATGGGAAGAGGGCGACAGTGTGTGTGGGAGTAGGTTGACAGTATGAGTGGGAGGAGAGTGACAGTGTGAGGGAGGAGGGTGCCAGTGTGTGTGTGTGTGTGTGTGTGTGTGTGACACAGTGTGACTGTATGACTGTATGGGGAGGTTACAGTATGAAGGAGGGGTGCAGTGTGTATGTGGAGGGGGTGATGGAGGAGGGTGTGGGAGGAGGGTGACAGAGTGCGTGTGTGTGAAGGGTGCAGTGTGTGTGTGTGGTTACAGTATGAAGGAGGGGTGCAGTGTGTATGTGGAGGGGGTGATGGAGGAGGGTGTGGGAGGAGGGTGACAGAGTGCGTGTGTGTGAAGGGTGCAGTGTGTGTGTGGGGGGAGAGAGTGTGATAGTGTGGGGGTGACAGTGTGTAGGAGGGGTACAGTGTGTGGGTTTTTTTGGGGGGTGACAGTGTGTGGGAGGAGAGTGACAGTGTCCCCATGTGGGGTGACAGTGTGTGTGAGGGGTGCAGGTTGAGGTGGTGACAGTGAGTGGGAGGAGGGCGACAGTGTGTGTGGGAGGAAGTGACAGTGTGTGTGACAGGTGCAGTGTGTGGGGTGATGACAGTGTGTGGGAGGAGCAGGGGTGTCTGTGGGGGGGTGACATTGTGTTTGAAGGGTGATAATGTGTGTGTGTGGGGTTGTGAAGGTGTATGGGAGGAGGGTGACAGTACGTGTCTGTTGTGCAGTGTGTGCGTATTGAGACGTATTATGGGTGGAAGGGGGGGCAGAGTAAGTCAATATATGTATTTTTATATTAAAAAATATACTTGCAAGATCGGAGCATTGCCATGGTAACCGCGACAATATTACAACCTCGCAAAAGGAATAACCCGGGCGGAGCTGCAAGCTAGAGCTCTCTCGGGTCTCCTCTCTCCTTTCACATGCCGCCTGCTGCATATCACTGCCTGTGGGCCGGTGAGGGAGATCTCCCCACTGGCCCACAATAACACACAGCAGAGCTGGCTCTTGGATAGCGCCAGCCTTGCATGGACCAGCAGGGAAGCTCCCACGATCTCCCCTGCCGCCGATTTGCCCGATGGTCAATCCAGATCTGGTTAGATCTATTTACAACTGAGAAATGACAGTGTGTGTCTGTCAGTGAGAAAGTGTGTCAGTGTGTCTCAGCCAGTGTTTGTTAGTGTGTGTCTGTCAGTGAGTGAGTTTTTCTGTCAGTGTGTGTGTCTGTCAGTGAGTGTGTGTCCTTCGGTTAGAATGTGTGCCTCTGTCAGTGAGTGCGTGTCACCTGTTTTGAGACTGGAGAAGTCATTATAAGTTGCATTTTAAGTTGAATTTGGGGAAATAATATAAAGCATTCGTTGTGCTGAGCTATTTAAATTGCTTTTGTTTGATTTGTTCATTGCAAACAGCTGAAAGTCTGACAATAAACCTGATTTTCAATGGGGATTGAATAATTTTGATTACAACTGTACATTTTAATTTAAAGCTCTATGAAAATATGGTCCCTCCTCTGCCTGTCAATGAAATTCACAACATTAGATCTGTGTGCAAGTGGCACACAGGGTCTGATGCCAAAGATTGAGTGACAGGTGGTTTTCTTGCTCCCTGTTACTGTGTTACTACCCGAGCAGGCGCTTTCTGGGGTAGTATGTGATGCACTTACTCCAATGTGCTGGTTGTGAAGCCAGCACATAAGCGTCAGCATTGGGAATTGCCAGACTTAGGGATGTGACCCAAACCAGGGCCAATCAGTCCACACGCACATTCAGCCAAACAACTTATGCAATCACACTCAGCCAGTCAGACATATACACACAATCGCTCTCCGCCAATGCCATACATACATATCACACTCCGACAACCAACACAATCACACTCAGCCAAGACCCATACAGAATTACACTCAACCAAAGCACGCCCAATTATATTAGGCCACCACACACATCTTACTCACGTGTATTGCTTATGGGAGCAATAAGGGGTGCTAATGTGGTCTTGCACCGGGGCCCTGTGATTTCTACTTACGCCCCTGCAAAGTAATTCAGGCTATTTCACTGGAACTATTGTACATATTTGAAATCAATTTGAGATATATTGATGGAGATACTGTAATAATTAAGATTTTAGTAAGTAGGGAAATGTGAATCCATTTATTACCTCAAAACAGAATGCACGTGTCATGGTTGATTATATATTTCCTGCCTGTTCTATGTTAAATTTTGTATATATTGTGTATTAATATTGTTTTTGTATTTTGTTGTATCTAATGTAACATTGCAATGATTTGTGGACCCAGGACATACTTGAAAACGAGAGAAATCTCAATGTATCTTTCCTGGTAAAATATTTTATAAATAAATAATTATGGGTCAAGTCTATGCTTCTCTTGCTAGTTTTTCTTTAATCTTTGTTTAAATACAATAATAGTAATTGCATTAGTAGAATATACAGCCAAGGCATGTTGTTTGAAGCTGTTAAACTGCGATTAATCTGTGTGATAAAAATGATTAGATTTGACTTGCCCTCTGAGTGTTTTCTGTACGATTCTAATAAGAGACTGTGTGATTTTATATTCTTGTTATCTTTGTATCCCGTCTAAAGGCTAACGAAGTACAATGTCACATCATCTTGGCAGATTATAAATCTACGAACTTTGTTCATTTAAAATCTTCTGATTTTTCAACTGCATAAAAACACGTTTAACCCCTTCACTGCTATGTTATTATACAACCGTTCCTCCCCTCCCAATAAACACAAACTATAATAAAGTATACATTTTATTATAAAGAAACTCTGGCATTGACACCTCCTTTGAATTATGGATATAATTGGAATACATTATGGATTCTGGAACTACCTTCAATGCCTATAGTCTAAGTATTAAAACTACTTAATCTTCATGTAGTGGTTTTGGTGCATAGATGCTGCCCATTTTCTATCTGACAATGTGTAAAAACTGCTGTTTCTGAGAAACAGCAATGTTTATATTTGTCATGGAATTCACTTTTAGTGGCAGTCAGATACAGCATTTTTATGCTGAATGCATCCAATTCTTCTTATAGTGAAGCAATGGATTCAATGCACATCTCAGTATAGGCGTGCGCAGACTATTGCATTAGGTTGTGCACCCTAAAGCACAAACACAACCGCCACGTGTATATGTATGTGAATAGGTATATATATTTATACACACACACATATACACAAACATACATACATACATGCACTGCTGTGTGTGTGAGGGTGCTGTTAGTGTGCTGTGTGTGAGGGAGCTGTGTGTGTGAGAGAGAGTGCTGGTAGTGTGCTGTGAGGGTGCTGTGTGTATGTCTGAGAGTGCTGTGTGTGTGTGTGTGAGGGTGCTGTGTGTGTGTGTGTGAGGGTGCTGTGTGTGTGAGGATGTTTTTAGTGCGCTGTGTGTGAGGGTGCTGTTAGTGTGCTGTGTGTGTGAGGGTGCTGTGTGCTGTGTGTGTGTGTGTGTGTGAGGGTGCTGTGTGTGTGAATTTGTTTGGAGTGATTGTGTGTGAGGGTGGGGAGGACAGATTAGGAAATAGCCCCCCTCCCTTCTTACCTTTTGCCTGGGAGGGGGGATCCTTGCTGCCATCCCTGGTGGTCCAGGGCTAGAGTTCACTCTTGCGAGATCTAAATGTTGCTGTGGCAATGCTCTGACCTTGCGAGAGGAACCCAGCGGAGCTGCTGGTTAGAGCTTCCGGGTCCTCTCCTGTCTGTGGGCCGGTGAGGGAGATCTTTGATCTCCGCAAAGACCCATAGAGGCAAACAGCAAGGCAGGCGCTCGAATAGCGCCGGCTCTGCATGGACCAACATGGGAGATTCTGTGATCTCCCCTGCTGGCCTCGATCCATGCGCGGGCATTAGGGTGTGCCCAGGCACACCTGGCACAGCCTGTGCGCATGCCTATGCATCTCGGTGATTGTCTTGTATGCCCCTATGCCCTCACTGCTTCTCTAAAAGAAGCACTCAGCTGAACAAAAGTCATCTTCACCCAAGGAGCGGCAGCAGAGAGAAGACTTTATCAATGGAATACTGGAACATTTTATGTCATATATATTTTTTTTGTTTTTTTTCTTTAAAACATGGGGGGTTGGTAATTAGAACACGTTAATTAACACTTTAAATTTAAAGTGCATTCAAATACATCTATGCAAGCAAACAAGCAAAAATACCAAAATACTACTCTGCCCTCATTTACAATTGCAATACTCAAAGACCCCACTTACATACTAACCCTTTATACACGTTCAAATCAACATTCGCATATGCATAGTTATTTAGTAAAGTGAGAATTGTTGGGAACTCCAAGTGAATTTCAAGTGAATTTAAAATGTAAAGTGTTAGTCCAAGCACCATGACCACTTCAGTCGCTTTGAAGAACTGCACATACAGCGTTTAACCTCTCTGCTTGCTGGAGTTATAACTCCAACTCCAACTGCATCATTAGGTCGTCACCAGCCAACCTGGAACAAGAGTTGGCTAGTGTCAATTATGTGCAAATCATTTTTCCACAGTGTGTCATACATTGGCTGATGCTCTCAGCCAATGACTGGAGACTGGATTGGCTTCCGGTTTCTGCTGCTCTGCAAAATCTGAGAAGAAAGTTGACTTGGAGCCTGGCAGGGACCCAGGTAAGAGGCCAAAGCATCACTATACTCTTTGCGCCATTACTGGGGAACCATGCAAGGAAACTCCTGGCACCATAACCACTACAGGAAGCTGTATTATGCTTGGAAAGCTTGCAAATCACTTTAAAATCTATTTGAATTCCTGGCAATGCTCACTTCAGTAAATAACCTTGACAGAATTGCAATATACTAAGCCATATATAAATGCAGGTATTCCACACAAGTACTCAGATAAGGCATTCGCAGATACTGACAGTCTGGCCCAAATAGGGCATCAGGGAATACAGGTAAATTCCTGGTGAACCACAATGATCACGCACAAAGGACCTACTGAGAAGATCAGTGGATCACCTTTTAGTGAATAGACCACGAAAGACCGGGACTGAATATTAAATTATAGAGAGAATGCATGCATTATTTTCAAGAAGCCATGTAGGAGACTGCCATAAATTCTCTATATTTTCATAAACAGTAAAGATAAGCAAATGATTATAGAAACCATATAACTGGAATTCTTTTTCAAGTGCAAGTTATAAAATGTAAGTTACCACTGGATTTATCTCTTTATGGTATGAGAAACATTATTATGTAATACATTTTTAACCACACACCACACTATAACTTGGTTTCTAATTAATGCAAACTCCATAAAAACTGTAAAGAACAATATATAAATACCTCTAAATCTTTGTGCATAGGTGCACACTGGCTTGTGCACATGAACGTCTGATTTGAGGTCTGTGAAGGAGCTGTTGTGAGGTCTCAAGATCTCAAGATGCTGGTTTGATGTCTGTGAGAGAGGAGCAGGTGCGCTCTAGTACAGCGTGCAGTGGTGTATTCTGGATTTGTGCTGCTCTAAGCAAAACTAAATTCGGGCACCTCCTAGTCTAAATTTGCCCCACCACTTTGTGTCAAGGCCACTTTTTTGACTGACAGATGCACGCCCTCATTGACACATGCACTGACATACACTCACTGACAGATACAGTCATTGGCACACACATATAGTCATTGGCACACACTGTTTAAACAACCCACACTTTCACTGATAGACACACACTGAGAGGCACACACTCTCAGATACACATACACTGACATACACTCAGTGACAGGCACACACTCTCAGATACATACACTGACATACAGTCACTGACACAAACATCCTCACTGATTTAACACACTCTGAAAGACCCACTCACTGACACACACACACATACACACACAAACACTCACTGACAGACAGACACACACACACACACACTGACAGACACACACACACACTTATTCACACATTCACTGACAGCCACACACACACACACTGACTGACACACACACACACACACTTTCTCATACACTCATCAATTTTTATTTTTATTTTTTAATCCACCTAGCCTCCCTTTGGGAGATTTGGAGTGGATCCTGTCCCTGACTAAATCTGGGCTGGCTGGGTGGGCTCCTTGCTGGGGTTGCTGGCTTCTGCTGGCTCGACTGGCTGGATGGACGGGCAAGTGCTCAATAGAGGTGGTGAGGGAACTGAGCTCTTCTTGCTCTGCTCCATCGTGCACCGCCGGAGTGATGTCATGTTCCAGCTCCCGGCATCATAGAAGGGTGTGCGAGGGAGCAGAGCAGGAAGAGCTCAGAGGACTCCGCTCCCTCACCACCTACCTACACTATGAGAAGCTGAACACCTTGGGGGGCCCTAGGGTGGCCAGTGGGCCACCTCTTGGGCCCTCCAGAATATGAAGCAAACAAGGCAAATACAGCTCTGAGAGCGTGCCTGTCCCTTTTGTTAGGTCAGGGGAGCTAATGGAGCTAAATCTCCCTGGATATTTGACTGACAGCCAAAGGGGTGCTCCATAGTTTTTTTATTAAATGCAGATTTTTTTTTATTGAAATCAGCACTTTTATAAACTGGGGTAAAAATAGGGTACTCCTCACCCACAAAGTATTTCAGCAAGCTGAAGTGTTTTGTGGATGTGGAGTGGCCCTTGAAAGACAAAATTGCTGAACTGGAAAGATGCTCCAAGTTAATTGTGATTCCAGTTTGACTATTTTGGTCTAAATTTGTTCAAAGAAAACCCATATACACCTTGTATCCTGGATCATTTCCCAAGCTACAACAAAACATCTAAGCGTAATTAATACATAGAATACATTATTGTACGTATAAATATTTACTTACCACAGCTTAAATGTTGAGATTTAAATTGTAAGTTCAAAGGATCGTGATAATAACTTGTAACAAAATCAGGAATACCGACTTCATACTGGTAAAAAACAGAAAATCAGACACTTTATTAATAAAGCACATTAGAGTAAAAAAGAACATATTTATAAACTGTCCTGTTGACCTTCAAAGCCTTAAACAATCAAGGCCCACAGTACCTGAAAGAGCACCTAAAACCCATTCTCTTCGGTCAGCCAGCAAATCCCTCCTGTCAGTACCAAGAATAAAGACAGACTCAGGTTCCAGGGCACTCAGCCACGCTGCCCCTACCTTCTGGAACTCTTTACTGTGTGCAATCAGTGAGGAACTGTCCTAAAAGACTTCTTTAAAAAAGCTAAAGACCCACCTCTTCCATCAGGCATTCTGTCCACTCATCTGACCTTCAGGAACTCCTAACTTTTATGTCTTTTTGTTTGTTCATTTGTAAAGTGTTTTAAGTCTCACAGGGAGAAAACACGCTATAAAAATCGCAAATTATTATTATTATTATTATATTTATAAAGATAAATGTGGAAAACAGTCCCTCTTCATATTTACTTCACGGACCACAACAAAACAGAAGAAAGAAAGGAACCGTTAAAGTGATAACTCATACATATAGGTCAACAGGCTTTAAAATATAAAATAAATAAAAAATATAGCTTTTTACAATATTCGGAGGCATGAAGAGTAGAGTGGGTTGTTCTCCTCTACAGGTAGGTGCCGGAGTCGATGCAAACCACGAGCGCATGGAAGTTGTATTCGTGGTTTTGTAAAAAACCAAAACCAAAAAAACCAAAGGTCAACACGTGTGTGTACCTGGCGAATGCTTCCACTCTGAGGCCAACTCCCAGATAACAGACCTCCTTTTATTGACCAAAAAACAAGTTGTGTGGTGTGAGATTTTAGCCTAATTGTGTGTAAAGACAATTTTACACATTTCTGTTATATATATGCAACTACTTTTGTGAGTGTGTCCTTTTTATTTATTTTCTGTGTAATAAACCATACATATTACTCTATAGGTTGTTTTTGTTTTCTCCCTTGCTTTGTATCTGAGATCCATGCATATGTGATAGTTGCAGGATTGGTAATTGTATATTTATTTATTTATAGTTATTTGTTCAATGTCACTGGTGTCTGGCGCCCTCTAGTGTATTTAGAACTGAATACATATTTAATTTTATTTATAGTTTTGTGATCATTTACCTAAGCCTCAGACCAAGTTTTGTACAGTCAAAGAAGTAAATATAATGTACTACTTTGATATCAATAGGATACATGTTAACAAAAAATGCTGCAGTTATAAGCAATTTTGTTCAAGAAGAAAGCACAGGGGACCTCCATGCCCATAACTTAGCATTGCTCTTGTGCTTGGGATGTACCTTGTGACAAAGTGCCCTTCACCACTTGGTCCTGGAGAGGCTTGCTTGCCAGCCTCCTCCCCTGTGACTATGGCCCTGGGGTGTGTGGCCCTTTAAAAATGCTATTTGGGCCTAAGGACTTGTATTGGCCTGTGTATGTCCCTTTAAGAACTGTATTGGGGCTTATGGACTTTTATGGGCCCTTTAAGCCCATTTTTGGGACATGGGGAAATTGTGACAATGCCCCTATAAGACTGTGTCCCCAGACGTGTTTGGGACACTGCCCCTTTAAGAGGTCAGCGGTATGTGTAGCCAAATCCATGGAACTGAAATCAGCTACACATTTCAACAAACACCGCTGACCCCTACCTTCTCCTGCACTTCGACACTGCGGCTGGAGACTAAGTCCCGTTCGAAGATTCGAACGCTCGTTCGAATGGGACTTAGTCATTTTTTCACAGCCCAAATCCATGGAACTGTTTTGGGCATGAAAATAAAGGTCATAAAAGGACTTCCAGCTAACGTTTTAAGTACTGGACAGATTTGGCAGAATTTTGGTTATGTTTATATTTAAAGTATGCTGGTTCTGAAAATGTGAAGATTGGATGTATATTTTTAAAGTTACAGTGTATGTGTAAAAAGTATATTTGTCCTGCCTGTGATAATTACATTAACCCATTGTGTGCAGTAATTATATCACAGGCAGTGGGGAGGATTTTGTGGGAGTGAATGGGTGTGGTTTTACTGTATGTTATGCGCGGTACTGTATCTGTAAAACCTGCATAAAAGAAGGCCCTTTGGTGCCAAGTAAAACAGATCTTCTTGACCCTCAAAACGTAGTCTTGTCTCGTGATTGGAGGGAACTGCTATAATCACACTGGGGATTGCTATGCTCTGCATACTCCCTTGAGCTTTAAATCACTTAGCTCTTTTAAGAGCTTGTTCCTGATAGGAGAGGTCTTCCCCACACAGTCCTGGAGGACAGAAGCTGATCCAGGGTGGAAGGAAGACGGCTAGACTCATGTTAAGCTATGGCGGTTGTGGAGTCTGCGGTGGTTGTGGTGTCCGGTGCGTTGCTTGTGGTCCTCGGCGCAGGCTAGGAAGCGTCCATCAACGGAAGGTACTCGGTCGGAGTACGGGGAGTTCCGTTACATACCTGTACCTATTAATTATACTCCTGTTCTATTTGCGAAAAATGCAGAGCTAATAAGTCCCTCTCTTCAACAGCGCATTCATTGCTCTTGCCAATGGTGCTCTCTCTCCGCATTCTGATCATATGGTATTGCTGCACACATTATCTAACTGTCATTGGTAGCACCTTAACAACAGAAGAAACAGTTACCATGCACCTTTTTTTACCATGCATTGACATACTGTTGTATAGTTAGCCTACCGTAACTAAGTGTTGTAAAAACCAGAGTAAAAACTGAAAAATCTGACACTGGTCAAAAAAATAAAAACACTCTTTAATATAACAACTCATGGAAACATAGAAACATAGAATGTGATGGCAGAAAAGAACCACTTGGTCCATCTAGTCTGCCCAATTTTCTAAATACTTTCATTAGTCCCTGGCGTTATCTTATATCTAGGATAGCCTTATGCCTATCCCACGCATGCTTAAACTCCCTCACTGTATTAACCTCTACCACTTCAGCTGGAAGGCCATTCCATGCATCCACTACCCTCTCAGTAAAGTAATACTTCCTGATATTATTTTTAAACCTTTGCCCCTCTAATTTAAGACTATGTCCTCTTGTTGTGATAGTTTTTCTTCTTTTAAATATAGTCTCCTCCTTTACTGTGTTGATTCCCTTTATATATTTAAATGTTTCTATCATATCCCCCCTGTCTTGTCTTTCCTCCAAGCTATACATGTTAAGACCCTTTAACCTTTCCTTGTAAGTTTTATCCTGCAATCCATGAACCAGTTTAGTAGTAATTCTCTGAACTCTCTCTAAAGTATCAATATCCTTCTGGAGATACGGTCTCCAATACCGCGTACAATACTCCATGTGAGGTCTCACCAGTGTTCTGTACAATGGCATGAGCACTTCTCTCTTTCTACTGCTAATACCTCTCTGTATACAACCAAGCATTCTGCTAGCATTTCCTGCTGCTCCATTACATTGTCTGCCTACCTTTAAGTCATCTGAAATAATTACCCCTAAATCCCTTTCGTCAGATGTTGAGGTTAGGACTTTATCATATACTCTGTACTCTGCCCTTGGGTTTTTACGTCCAAGATGCATTATCTAGCACTTATCTACATTACATTTCTGCTGCCACAACTCTGACCATTTTTCTAGTTTACCTAAATCATTTGCCATTTGGCTTATCCCTCCAGAAACATCAACCCTGTTACATATCTTAATATCATCAGCAAAAAGACATGCTTTACCCTCAAGACCTTCTGCAATATCACTAATAAAAATATTAATGAAAATGCATCCGAGTACAGATCCCTGAGGTACCCCACTGGTGACAAGACCATGCTTTGAATATACTCCATTGACTACAACCCTCTGTTGCATCTCACTCAGTAACTGCCTTACCCATTCAACAATATTGGAATCCAAACTTAAAGATTGCAGTTTATTGATAAGCCTTCTATGTGCAACAATGTCAAAAGTCTTATTGAAATCTAGGTAAGCAATGTCTACTGCACCACCCTGATCTATTATTTTAGTTACCCAATCAAAAAAATCAATAGGATTAGTTTGGCATGATCTCCCTGAAGTAAACCCATGTTGTCTCTGATCTTGAAATCCATGTGTTTTTAGATGTTCAACAATCCTATCCTTTAACATGGTTTCCGTTACTTTCCCCACTACTGAAGTAAGGCTTACTGGCCTATAGTTGCTAACATTTGCTAACTGCCGATCTTCTGCTACTACTCCTGTTAACAATGATTGCTTAAATAAATCCATTAATGGTTTTGCTAGTACACCACTAAGTTTTTTTAATAACTTTGGGTGTACTCCACCAGGCCCCATTGACTTAGCTGTCTTTACTTTTGACAGTTGAAATAGAACCTCTTCCTCTGTAAACTCACATTTAACAAATTAATTTGTCTTTTTTCCTAACTGAGGCCCGTTACCTTCATTTTCATCTGTAAATACTGAACAAAAATATTAATTGATGCAGTCAGATAGACCTTTATCCTCTTCTACATACCTTCCTGCTTTTGTTTGTAATCTAACTAATCCTTGTTTTACTTTCCTTTCCTCATTTATGTATCTAAAAAACGTTTTGTCCCCTTTTTTTACTGACTGTGCTATTTTCTCTTCTGTGTGTGATTTGGAAGTTCTTATAACTTGCTTAGCCTCTTTCTGCATAATCTTACAGATCTGTCTTCATCACTCTGAGTTTTTTTTATAATTACTAAATGCTAACTTTTAGTTTTTTACTATTTTGGCCACATTTGCGGAGTACCACAGTGGTTTCTTAAATTTTTTGCTTTTACTGACAAGTCTAATGCAATTTTCTGTTGCCTTCAGCAGTGCAACTTGTAAATACTCTCATTTCTCTTGGACTCCATTTAAACTGCTCCAGTCTGATAATGACTCCTTTACACATATTCTAATTTTAGAAAAGTCTGTTTTTCTAAAATCTAAAACTTTTGTTTTTGTGTGGTGTGACTCAGTCACTGTTCTTATATTAAACCACACTGATTGATGATCACTGGATCCTAAACTTTCACCTACAGTAATATCTGATACCAAATCTCCATTTGTTAACACTAAATCTAGTATGGCCTCTTTACGAGTTGGCTCCTTAAAGTCTTGTTTTAGAGAGATTCCCAGTAGGGAGTTTAGAATATGTGTGCTCCTGGCACAAGCAGCTATTTTGGTTTTCAAATTCACATCAGAAAATATTAAAGTCACCCATGATGATAACATGGCCCTTCATTGTCATTGTAGCTATTTCCTCAACTACCGTGTTTCCCCGAAAATACACCCTACCCCAAAAATAAGCCCTAGCTGGATTATCGGGGTGGGCTGCAATATAAGCCCTACCCCGATAATAAGACCTAGCTTTAAATGCCTCAGCCGCCTGAGCGCTCTATAGAGAGCGCTCAGATGGCTGCCGCACTGCCTCACCTTCCCTTAGCGTGGCCGAGCTCCTCCCGGTCCGCGACCCGCCCGGACTGACAGGAAGTGCACACTGGGTGCACTTCCTGTCAGTCCGGCGGGTCGCGGACCGGAGAGGAGCTCGGCCACGCTACAGGGAGGTGAGGAGAAGATTGGAGGGAGGGGGGGGAGTATTACAGGGAGGGAGGGAGGGGGAGAATATTACAGGGAGGGAGGGGAGAATATTACAGGGGGGATAATATTACAGGGAGGGATGGGGAGAGTATTACAGGGAGGGAGGGGTAATATTACAGGGAGGGGAGGGGGGGGATACATACAGGGAGGGAGGGGGGAGAGTATTACAGGGAGGCAGGGGGGGATAATATTACAGGGAGGGAGGGGGAGATAATATTACAGGGAGGGAGGGGAGAGTATTACAGGGAGGGAGGGGAGAATATTACAGGGAGGGAGGGGGGAGAGTATTACAGGGAGGGAGGGGAGAATATTACAGGGAGGGAGGGGGAGAGTATTACAGGGAGGGAGGGGAGAGTATTACAGGGGAGTGGGAGGGGTAATATTACAGGGAGGGAGGGGGGATAATATTACAGGGAGGGGAGAGGAGGGGGAGAGTATTACAGGGAGGGAGGGGGGAGAGTATAACAGGGAGGGAGGGGGGAATATTACAGGGAGGGAGGGGGGATAATATTACAGAGAGGGAGGGGAGAGTATTACAGGAGGGAGGGGGGGATAATACAGGGAGGGAGAGTATTACAGGGAGGGAGGGGGTAATATTACAGGGAGGGAGGGAGGGGAGAATATTACAGAGAGGGGGAGGTGAGGGTCTCTGGGGGGGGTTACACAGTGCGGACACCAGCTGACAGACTGGCTCTAAGCCCTACCCTGAAAATAAGCCCTAGTGTGTTTTTTGTGATTAAAATTAATATAAGACCCGGTCTTATTTTCAGAGAAACACGGTAGTAGATTATCTAACTGTTCTATTTGTCCTGGGGGCCTATAAGTCACACCTACACTAAAATTACACCAAATTCTAAAGTAACCCAAACAGACTCTATGTTCGCCTCACTAACTTTTATTAGGCTAAATTGTATGCTATCCTTCACATACAGGGCCACCCCTCCCCCTTTCTTGCCTTCCCTGTCTTTTCTATATAAAGAGTACCCTATTGCTATGTCCCAGTCATTTTTCTCATTATACCATGTCTCAGTAACAGCGACTAAATCTACATTATCAGTTGCCATTATTGCCACAAGTTCATGGATCTTATTCCCTAAACTGCGAGCATTTGTAGACATGACTCTAAGCTTTTCATTTTATAACACACTCGCTAAAGGCACCATTTGTCCTTGTTTTGGGGGGCAATAGGATTGATGTTTTATCACCCTTTTGCCCCCCCTCCTAGTTTAAATACATGCTAGAAAAACCTCTGAACTGCTCACTGAGAACATTTGTTCCCTTTTGAGAAATATGCAAACTATCTTTTTTGTACAGTTTATTTCCATTCCAAACAGAGCTACCATGAGAAATGAAGCCAAATCCTTGCTCTTGACACCATTCACCAAGCCACAAATTAAAGTCCCTAATACGCATCCGCCTGTCGTTCTGAGTGTTATGCACAGGCAGAACTTCAGAGAATGACAGTGTGGAAGCAACCTGCTGTATATCATTGGCAAAAACACAAAAAACTTCCTTTACCTCTGAAACCTCATTGCAAGCCAAGTAATTTGTCCCTAGATGGACAAGTACATCCAATTCCCCTTCCTGCTTTGCTCGCTTAACAATATTACAAATACGTCTCCTGTCTCTGCGAGCAGTAGCTCCAGAAAGACATCTCACAAGACCACTATTGTCCAGCTCCACGCATTTCATCTGGATTCAGGCAGCACAATGTCTTGAGCCAGGCCTGATTTATACACAGACACTAATTACATAGTTACATAGTTACATAGCTGAAAAGAGACCATCAAGTTCAGCCTTCCTCACGTATGTTTTTGCTGTTGATCCAAAAGAAGGCAAAAAATCTAGTCTGAAGCGCTTTCAATTTTGCAACAAACTAGGAAAAAATTCCTTCTTGACCCCAATATAGCAGTCAGATGTCTCCTTGGATCAAGCAGCTTTTACCCAACTAATAAAAATGTTTATCCCGGTATGTTATGTTTTTGCAAGTATTTATCCAATTGCAGTTTAAACATATGTATGAACTCTGATAAAAAAACACCTCTTCAGGCAGAGAATTCCATATCCTTATTGCTCTTACTGTAAAAAATATATATTTTCTTTGCCTGAGAGGAAATCTTTCTTCCATCCTTCTTTAGAACAGGTTTTCAAAATTACAATTTAAAAAGCCACAGGTGTGGGAAATGAACCTTTAATTGCCATTTTAACCTGTGTGTGTCACCTTGTGTGTCTGTCACAAGACCAAACATTCAAGGGTATGCAAACTTTTGATTAGGGCAATTTGGGCGAGTTATGTTATCATTATGATTTTAAAAAGGAGCCAAACAACTATGTGATAATAAATGGCTTCATATGATCACTATCCTTCAATAAAAGACATTTTTTTGGCATGATCAGTCATATTTTCAAAGCCAGTGCCAAAATTTCACAATTTCTGCTGGGGTATGCAAACTTTTGAGCACAACTGTACATGTTATAATTGTTATAGTTTCAGAAACCCTCCTGTTAGCTTACCTTTTGTGTCCAGGAAGGTGGCTTGCTTGGGATCCTAGTGCAGCAGCTCACTCCCTATGCTGCCTGAGGTGACGCCACTGCCCCTAGGCTCCTTCTCCCTCCACTCCCATGCAGTGCTCTGATTGAAGCTAGGAGGAAGTGGTTGTCTGTCACTTCCTCCCAGCCGAACAATACTGCAGGGAACTGATCATGCTCTAAATCTCTAAAAGTGCCACGGCACCCAACCAGGCCCCTGTTCAGCAATAATACCCATCGGATGGCCCACAAATCATATACAATATCTTGGAAATCACAAACAATCTGACATACATATATTGCGGGCATCAGGGAGCCGTTAGAAAAATGAGGGAGACTCCCGGACCTCTTTTTCATGCCACAGTTGGTAAACAAACACATTAACTTTCCCACATTTGATGTGTTTTTTTGCATTCTTGAAATGCTCATGTAACAGATCCTATCTTTTTACTTACCTGCCTGAAATCATGAGGCTTTGAGTCTTTGAATTGTTCTTTGGGGTACTTGCCACATTTGACATACCACAATTTAGCCTCAAATTCTCCAATGTTTTTAAATCGTGTTAGGAATTTGGAAGACTCTTTGTCCATTATTCTAGGAAGACGGTCAACTGATTGTAGTGTATTGACTTGATTATAAATCTCAGTTTTATTTTTGATATTTTTTTTCACTCTTTTTTCACGTTCCTTTGGTTTCTTTGGCAAATTCAAAGATGTATAAAGCTTAACACTAAAATCAGGGGGTGGTTTCCGCCAAATATCATGTTCTGGTACAAGCCTTGGTTTCACAAAACTTTCACTCCGTTCATTTGCCAAATTTTCATTTGCAATAAATTCCATTTGCCTTCTAAAAAACCACTGATTTCCATTTTCAGGGTGGCATTTAATAGTGTCAGACATTTTTGTTTTATAATTTGAATCGCCTGTTTAGAAAAAAAATGGCATTTTGATTTGCGAGTAAAATAAATGCAGTACGCTTTTGTATTGATTCAACATATAAAAATAATTACAAGCATTCACTACAAGGAACATTTATCATGGCATAGCAAGTAGGCAGAAAAGGCAGCCACCTATGGGCACCTATCTGCTAGAGATGCTCCCCTTAGTACAAATGTATGTTTTTCTTTTCCTTTTTAGATATGTTTTGATATGCTTTTTATTTTACAACGTGGTAACTGCATTTTTTTTAATGGTGGAGAGAGTGATTGAGAGATGTACTTTTTGATTCTCTTTTGCTCACTCTAAATCGCAGAGCAGACAACAAAGATTTGTTTGTTGTACCTACAAATTCTACATCTGCATGCACTGTAGACAGAAATTTGGCCTCACAACAAAGCAATTGAGGGGTAAATTAATTTCCCTTGTATATACCAGAAATGCACCACTTTATCTTGCATTTCTCTTAGCACTAATAAGCATTAAGAAATTTGGAATGTAACCTTTTTTGTCAAACAATGCCTAAACACATCTTGATGCTGTGTCGTGTTTCTTTATAAATTATGACATCTAATCACTAGATATAGAGGTGTGGTGAGTTGACAACCTAAGTGCAAAATATAGGTCAAAATAAATGAATTGGAAAAATTTTCCAGCTCAAGAATAATTTAATCACCACAATTCACTGTTTTAGAAAATAGGCATTAAATATTTACAGTATTGCTTTATTAGCATCACAGGGGTGATTTATAAAAGTGGCTGTTTTTACTTCAACATTTTTTTAACTGATATAGAAAAATGGAGCTGACGACTTATAAGGAAGAAGTGCAAGAGTGAACCACAGCTCTATCATCTTTAGACAGCACCTGTCCTTAGCAACTTTTAAACAGTCACAAACAGTGCATATAATATAAGAAATATATTTTCCCATGATTCAACTCTTGCAATGAGCCAGTGTCAGAGTAAAAACTATTATTGCTTTCATGAGTTTTTCAGTCTTGAAAAGAAGAATCAAATGAAAATTAAATAAGTCAATTTAAATGGCGGTGTTACACGCACATACAAATATTACAGGTTTCAAGAATTAAAAGTTGTATTTCTTAAACTGTGTACTTGTCTTTAAGAGATTTTGCAAACTGGCAAGTTGTTAGAAATGGAACATATTTATTCTCATAGAATGTTTCTTTAATAAATGACCTCTTACCCATGGTCAGTGAATAAGATGTTTGAACTTTAAGACGCCATCTTGTCCTAGGTTAGTGTGATACCAAGTCAGGGCATTGCCTACGTCATGTCCGACCTTAAATTGTGTTCTAAACATAGATAAGATGTCTAGGTCATGATAATAGACTGATTAAGATGTTCCCATGTGAAATGAATAAGCCAAGGCTATGTCATTTTATGCTCATGGCCTCTTCTCTTTGCCAAGTTAAGGTTGGTCCTAACATGACCAAATTAAAATCTAAGGTATAAATAAGTCTACTTATTAATATTAGGACACAAAGGAGAGAATTTTGGATGCAGAGACACTGCTCCATTTTATCATGACTGAGAGGTTGACTTGTTCAAGGGAGTATGTTTTATTCTATTTTATTGATAAACTTATGAACTGTGCTATACATTATTATAATGCATTATCATGTTTTTATATGTCTATATTTATATTTAATATAATATTTAAAAAGACAAAACTTTATTGCTTTCAAAACAATCCCTATTTGTATTGTATTATCAATTATGTATATATTTTAAATAGAGGAACGCTTTCCAACTATATAATATTATAGCTGAGATATTTGTATGGTAAGCTCTGCAAAATTCTACGCTTTAAGACTTTATAGCGGTAAATAGGGGAACCAGCTGTGGTTACAGCAAACTTGAACTTCCCCATTCAATCAATGAATGTAAAATGGACCAATACACACTGCTGTAATCTATTTTTGACTGAAGTTTACAATGCCCAACAACTCCAAGCTTAGGACTCGATTCAATCCTGACAGAGAAAATATTCCAAATTATTTATCTACAAGAGTTATTATTAAAGTCTATGGGAATTCAAGTAAAAACGTAATTTGAAAAAAAAAATGTTTTTCTAACAGCATTGGATCATTCGGAAAAGTTTATTAAATTAAGATCTTAGTGAATAACCTTGTATTGGTATTATTTAGTCAGGTGGAATTTATTTATTTAATTGTCTAGCTTATTTTAATCTAAAATTTCTAATCTCTTTGTCGGTTCACCACAATTTTTTCTCTACAGAATAACCCTTTATTAAATATGGAAAACAGTCATTTTTAGATAGTTTAAAATAGAATTAAAAGTGTCAAGTGCTGTGAAAAGCAATAGTACAAGCAGTGTCTTACTGGTTCTTGGCATTCACTGGCAGACTTCACACACTCTAATAATACATTAACTAATCAACAGGCTAATGATATTGAATTATCAAGTTAAACTTTCACTTCTGTTACTTACCTCTTAGAAAGAAAAATCAGACATTGATGTTTCTGGTAGGTCCTGTTTCATAGAAGTAAAGATCTGAAAATTGTTTAAAAAATGGCACTTGCTTATCCTCCTCTTCCTGCTTTTTTAACAAAGTGGCTAAAGGGACTTTCTCTTGAAAACTGAGTTGCTAGGATACAAGTCTATTCTTCTGGTCTGCTATTCACAAAAGGAGACTGGAAATGGTAGCTGTGTTGACAGTGAAACTGCATTGACTGAGCCCTAGCAACAAACAAAGATTATTGTTTCAGACATTAGACTGTACATAAATTACACAGACAAACAATGCAGAGAGTGAAAGCACTAAGTAGGTTAAAGATTGTATCGAGTAAATGCAGGGTTATCCATTAATTGTATGGAATTGAATAAGGAATTTCTAATGTCAAATCAAAATAACAAAGCTGAATAGAATCTTCACCTCATTTTTCAGCTCTTTTGATTTAAAATTTTAAATTCCCTAGTCAATGCCTTACATGTCTCAGTTTAGTGAATAACTGATTGGTTTATTCACTTAACATTGTGGCAAACTGGGATTTTGTTTTGAATTAAATTGGAGTGAATTGAAAACCAATTTGCAAATTTGAGTGGCGTTCCTGCCCCATTTAAAAGCAGGTACTGGGATGCTGTCAGGGTGCACCAGTGGCAATTCAACCGTGCAGAAGGCTGAAGCCAATCAGACGAGAGAAACGTCTTTGTTATATCATTCCGTATAACTGCTTAGAGGTTTGACTAGTTTAATGAAGTTAGAAAACAAGAAGTTGGGGTGTGGGAGCTGCACCATTACAATCCATTTAAACACTAAAATAAGCTACATTAACTATGGGTCTTAAAGGAACACTCTAATCTTCCAGCATGCTGTAGTGGTTATAGTGCCAGGAGTGTTCTGGTGCCATGCCACAAAGTTGTCAAAACTGTTTAAAATTGGTTTGACAAACTATCTGGGGTCTGCTGGGCACCCAATGCATCCTCTTCTGAATTCAGAACGTTGAGATCCTACACTGAGCTAAAACCAGAGTTGCACGGCCATTTTCATTGGCTCAGAGTGCACAGCTGAAGCTCTAGATGTCAGTGCTTATCTCAGTTAAGCTAACTGAAGCTCTTCAAATAAGTTTCTGGGCTCCAGGGTGGGCAGCAATAGGCACCTAGCGGACCAGGTAAATTTGCTAAACTTCCCTAAAACAGTTTGATCACTTACTGTGGGAGGACACCCCTGGCACCATAACCATTACAGTGCTCTGAGTTTTTTTTTTTTTTTTATATATATATAAACATTCTGGGTAGGTTCTATCAATGCATCAGTCAATGCATCTCTATGAGGAAAGTTCAGTGTCTGCATGCAGAGGGTGGAGGGTTCTGCTCACTATGCAGCACTGCCCCAGGGAGCCTCTTTAGTAGCCATCTGAGGAGTGACCAGTGAAGTTATCACTAGGCTGTAATGTATTTGAAAAATGTATGGAACTGCACTCACTCCCATCTGTCAGAGCCAGGGTGCTTACTATACCGGAACCAAACACCAGATTCCCAGGATCAATTAAATAAAATAGAAGGGGTCCAGGCACTCCTTGGTTCAATATAGGCACTTTAAAGTGCCTATATTGAACCAAGGAGTGCCTGGATCCACTTTAAAGTGCCTATATTGAACCAAGGAGTGCCTGGATCCACTTTAAAGTGCCTATATTGAACCAAGGAGTGCCTGGACCCCTTTTATTCTATTAAATTTAGGCTGTAATGTAAACACTGCATTTTCTCTGAAAAGACAGTGTTTACAGCAAAAAGCCTGAAGGGAATGATTCTTCTCACAGAACAGAGGCAAGAACACTTCACACAATTTCCCCAGAACTATACACTTTTTGTTTTTACTGTGTATTAGTTGCTGTGACTTGTTTCATTTATGGCTTGTGTATTCTGTCTCTTTATTTAGCTAGTTTATAAGGTTAGGTTGGTTGTCTAAGCTGACACACTCTCCCTGTCTGTCAGTCAGACAACCGGTGCTGTTACTTTATGGTTACAGCACCGGTAAAAAGGTAGGAAAATAGCCCAGAGCACATTACTTGCAAAGACTTCTTATTGAGCTGCATTAGGAAGTCTGTGATTGGACAGTTACAGAAAGTCTGTGTTGAGAAAAAAGGGAGGGCTCCAGACAAGAGATTTGCAAGTTGTGTTCAGTTATAACTCTGATTTAAAAAAAAACAACAATTAAATGCATGCATGTTATCACTGAGGGTATATCTACTAAATATTTTAATTTTTTTATTTTGGGCAGTTGCGTGTCCTTTTAAGTTGTAATTATCTTCTTTTTTGATCATCCTTAGCAATTATTTGTGTTTCTGGTATATACATGTTCTATATTAATTTACAACATTCAAGAGGACTTTTACATGTAATAATACAATTTACATTTAATTAACTTATTTTTGATCCTCAGCAATTATACACCTCTCTGAAACTGCTATGTTTTCAGGTGTAGGGTTAAAACTAGAGGGAGCTGGCACCCAGACCACTTTATTGAGCTGAAGTGGTATGGGTGCCTATAGTAGTCCTTTAAACATTCACAAGGACTTTTACATGTAATAATACAATTTACATTTAATTAACTTATTTTTGATCCTCAGCAATAATTTTTTGTTTTGGTGTCTACTTCATTAAGGATTACCTCCATTCATAGAGTGATTATGGAGTGTTGGTATTGTTACCATAGAAACATGTACTGCACTCTTCAGTATTAAACAGGCAAAGTGCAACTGTAATGCATTAATATGGAATTTAAACTCTAAGCAGATAATTGCAGTCAACAAAAAAGTAAATCACAAAATGAATGCAAAAATAACTATTTTCTATAGATATTTAAATTTATATTATGTTTTACACATGACAAATATTTAATGAGAACAGTGATGGTAAAGAAAGTCAGTCAATGATTTACAATGCTAGTTTTGTAGTAACTTAGATAAACAAATTAAAGATATACATGTAAAGAATATATTATTCATTCAATATATCGAATTGAAACTTGAAACGCAAGCTAAAATAAGTGAGCTGGAAACTTTCTCAACTCGGCTCTGTTGCTCTTTTTTGTCTGAATTTTGCAATTTGCATCCACTTATAATAGAGATTGTACACTAGATGGCAGTATAACAGCAAGTGTAAAAAAAAACAACAAACAAAACAGAAAACCAAAATGTTGATAGATGCTGATAGATGCTTTAAAAAAATAAAAATATATATATATGTGTGTGTGTGTGTGTATATATATATATATATATATATATATATATACATATATATATATATATATATATATAAAAAAAAAATGAGAAAGGTGTGAACTCACTACCCATTTTTGAGGCTGCATCCCATTCTTATTTAGAATCATGGGAATTTTCAAAAAAATTACAGTTGTTGTTTTTTTTGCTGTAATGAAGGATAAAGTGTAGACCACGAACAGCCCTCCATTTGCAGCCATTATTATCCAACTAGCAATGAAATGTCACTCTGTTCTCTTTGATGTTAAGGTGCCTGCAGTAGATACGAGGTTATCACATCTCATGTAGTGGGTATTTTCACTGTCATGAGTTGTATCTCACAGAAGGCTGCCTGCCAGCATAGAAAAAGAATTCATTAAAAACTCTGAAAACCTGTCAAGTGAACCAATTACTAATTTTGTAATTTAATATCAGCCCCAATGACACAAGTCTTATTTCTTTCAATATTTCTGGGTCTTCAAATCGATCTTAATCTTCCTACATGTTTCTTTGTTAGAGTTTTTTGGAAGTGCATTTACTCAAATATTATAAACAGTCTATTATCGTTCTCCTTTTGATTGTGATAATTCAAGTTAATGATGCATACTCTAAACAGCATATCTAGCAGCAAGTCATCCATTCCGAGAGAACTATTTAAAGTAATCAAATGTCAATTAATCTGGAAAGCATTAGAAATCTCAGGATCAGACATAAAACAGCATGATATCCATACAAGTAGTTCAATTAGATTCTACGTTTTTGTTGTTTTCATTTCCAGAGATAAAAAGCAAAGTAGTTAACCAACAACCGAGAAAAACAACATACCAATGAGATCATTTTTATGTTGCCACTTTGTGTAAATTCTGTAACTACAGAATCCGCTTAAAGGGGAACTGTCTCTTTGTAGGAATTATTAATATTATGTTTGCTTATTAATATTTGTAACAAACATGTATTTGTGATGTGTAAAAGATAAAATTAAATGAAGGAAACAAAATATTTTTATTATGCAACTTTATTAACTTCTCTTTAACTCTAAATCAAATCACCCTAAACACTCAAGCATTTATTTCCTCTAAACATCCTATGTAATCTAACTCTGATGTTAACCCTTCTAAAACCATAACCGCCCCTTTATCCTACATCTTCCAACATTTTTTTTATACTTTTTTGCATTTACACAGCTGCATCCACTCACTATACTTACAGATTCAAAAACAATACATTATAAGCATGAATAAGCACATATATATTTGCATATGCAGTTGTCAAACCTCAATATATACATTTGTAGACATTTTATCGCTGAAGAAAAAGGATGTGCTATGGCTTAAAAAGCGAAGGCCCCAATAGTCAGGCAGATATTACTAGACCAGGGGTTCTCAACCCAGTCCTCAAGTACCCCCTATCAGTCCAGGATTTAGGGATTATCCAGTTGTGTCTAAGGTGTTTTTAGAGGGGAAAAAAACACAGTACAGGGTAATCCCTAAATTCTGGACTGGTAAGGGGTACTTGAGGACTGGGTTGGGAACCCCTGCACTAAATGTACCCTGAGCTTAACCCTCCAAAAACATATAAATAAAAAAGTAGACCTCACTAATGGGAGCACTCCGTATGCCAGTGAGTTATACCTTCCTAAATCCAATTAATTAAAAGTAATAATAAATATAGATATATATTTTTTTATTGTAATACACAAATGTATGCACAAACATCCATAAAGACATCAAAAAAGAAAGATACAAACATACAAATAGACACATAATTATTTTACAATACACTTAGACAAGTAGGCTTAAAGGAGCACTATAGTCCCAGGAAAGCTCTCAGGGCCCTCCTTCCACTGGTATGAACAGGTTAAAACCCCTTCAGCCACTTACCTTTCTCCAGTGCCGGGCTCCCTCTGTGCTGGGACACACCTTCCCCCCACGCGCGCATTCAAACCGCCCATAGGAAAGCATTACTCAATGCTTTTCTATGGACGTCTGGCGACTTCTCACTGGGATTTTCACAGTGAGAATCGCAGAAGCGGCTGTCAGTGAGACAGCCACTAGAGGCTGGATTAACCCTCAGTGAAACATAGCAGTTTCTCTGAAACTGCTATGTTTTCAGGTGTAGGGTTAAAACTAGAGGGAGCTGGCACCCAGACCACTTCATTGAGCTGAAGTGGTATGGGTGCCTATAGTGGTCATTTAAACATATATTTTATAGGTATGTCTTAACAATTGGTTTATTTGCGCAACCAAACAAAAATATAAATATATATAAATATTAGCAAGTGATATACAATATAATGCAATATAATGCAGGGGCTGAGAAAAGAGGGAAATTACAGAGTAACCTAAGAAAGTATCTAATCTAAACAACAGTGGTATTTATATACATACAAGTTTATACAATGTCTCCAAAACGGCTTTATTATTGCTTCAATGCTACTAGAGGCAATGTTATTTGTATAGTGCAAACCAATTGAGAAAATACCTACTGAATGCGGGGGATGATGGATTTATTAGAGAAACTGTCTGAACAGTAACCCAAGTTACTAAATACACTCTAAGTGAGACAGGATGTGACTATTAAACATATCTGGGACTACATTCAGGGATTAACCATAAATATCCGGAGTATGTAAGTATAATTATAATGTATCCTTATTAGTCCTCATCCTTAACATGGAACAGTATGAGCTAAAAAAGCTGCTATGTGTCACATGTAAATAAATACAGCGCTTAGCAAATAATCCACTTATGAGAGTGTTCGAGTGGCATTGAATATGGCTGTTAATCGCTGGGGAGACTTTAAATCCTTTATCTGCAGCTAGTGTATTAGAATGTAGCAATTAAGTGCACTATTTGTAGAGAAGTTCCCTTTGAAAGTACTGGTTTAGCACAGAGGTAATGCTTGTAGCAGCCAAGTATTAAGCCCCAAATCACTGTCTCCAAAGGAGCAACAGGTAAGCTTCAGTTAAAGGACCACTATAGTGTCAGGAAAACATACTCGTTTTCCTGGCACTATAGTGCCCTGAGGGTGCCCCCACCCTCAGGGTCCCCCTCCTGCCCGGCTCTGGAAAGGGGAAAGGGGTTAAAACTTACCTTTTTCCAGCGCTGGGCGGAGAGCTCTCCTCCTCTGATCCTCCTCTTCTCCTCCCCGTCGGCTGAATGCGCACGCGCGGCAAGAGCTGCGCGCGCATTCAGCCGGTCACATAGGAAAGCATTCATAATGCTTTCCTATAGACGCTGGCGTGCTCTCACTGTGAAAATCACAGTGAGAAGCACGCAAGCGCCTCTAGTGGCTGTCAATGAGACAGCCACTAGAGGAAATAGGGGAAGGCTTAACCCATTCATAAACATAGCAGTTTCTCTGAAACTGCTATGTTTATGAAAAAATGGGTTAACCCTAGCTGGACCTGGCACCCAGACCACTTCATTAAGCTGAAGTGGTCTGGGTGCCTAGAGTGGTCCTTTAACTAACAGGTAGCCAGCCCACTCATCTACCAATAGTGCACTTGATTGCTACATTCATATGCACCAACTACAGACATAGGGTTTAAAGCCTCTCTAGCCATTACCAGCTAAGCCGTGTATTTACATCAAACTTGCAATACTGCATTAAAACTTGCACCTACAGCGATAACGTGTTGTACAATTAAAGAGACACTGTAGGCACTGCAAAAGTCTTCTCTTTTTATTGAAGTGGTTATAGTGTCCCGAGTCCCCTGGTGCCATCCTTTCATTCAGTTTTAAACTGTTTTTAATTCCATCTGCTGCTTGGGCTAAAAAGGAAGCATTAGCCTGAGCAACAGTGGGAGTCTGTGATCTGAGTGTCATCTGACCGTGTTCAGCCTATTACAGCGCCATATGCCATTATGGATCGGTATGGCTAGAAGGAATTGTATCATCTCTGTCTCAGCCATACTTCCAGTAAAGGCCATGCTGGAGGTATTGACCAGGGATACATTTAGTGTTAAACTGCTCAAAAATGATTAAACACTGAATGGAGGGACAACACCAGTATAACCAATTTAAGGAGGTGAGATGATTATAGTGCCCACAGTGTCCTTTGAATTCTAGATAAGATGTATTAATGTGGCACTGTAACAAACTATGTAATTGGAGGTGTTGTATTATTTCAATATTACAGGGGATTAAGACTAACAACTATAGGGCGCCAACATTTTCAGGACCCCCACTTGGGGCTCCAGCCCAGTTCAGCTTCCACTGGCAGCATCCCTGTTACAGCATGAAATGTTGCAAAATGTTGCAAAAAGTGATTTTCTAATTTTAAGTCAAATCAGCTGAATTAAAAACACTAGATTTTCTAGTCAAGCTATTGTGGGCAAAATTTTGAAAATCATTTTAAATTCCTGACAATTGTCACCTTAGTTAATAGATTCATAATACAATACAAATTTCAAAAATGACACAATTTTATTTCAATCTGATTTGTTCTTATTTTACAGATGTAATGAAATTAGGTAAAATATAACCAGAGATTATTACTTTATTGTATAATAATAATTATATTGTATACATTATTGAGTCAAATACAGCAGAATAGGAAAAACACAGATAAATAAAAATGCTTAAATACGATGCTTATGTGAATTTGTAAGGAGTGTAATAATGTTACTTACTGAAATGCATATTCCTACAAATGATGTTTGTATGTGAGCATTATGCAGCATGTGAAGAATACTTTTCCGGTGCCTGCAAGGAAACACTGCAATTTGCTCATTGTACTTAGAAACACTCTCAGCCCAGCTTTCTCATCCAGTTTAGACGAACTTGATAATGTGGAAGTATACAATCTGTATTGTCAAGCTGGTTGATGAGGAGGTGGTATCTGGGTGCTGGGAGAGTGCTAGCTTTTTTGAGTCAACTCTCAAATGACTTGACAACAAAACTAAAAACTAAAACAGTGGAAGATACTAATGGACCCTTGGCAGTGTGAATGGTGCAACACTTAGAGTAAAGGTCTAAAAAATGGTAATTGTAATAGCAGTAGGATGTTTCTGTCAATAACTTTACTTTTAGGACTTGACCCCAGATTTCTTCTTTCACAATGCCCGTTGACGTACATTGTATAGTCTATGACAGGGGTGCCCAAAAGGTAGCTCCCCAGATGTTTTAAAACTACAACTCCCATGATGCTTTCTCATTCTAAAGGCAATCTAAAGGCATGCAAAGCATCATGGGAGTTGTAATTTTACAACATCTGGGGATCTACCTTTTGGGCACCTCTGCTCTATGACATAAATAGCAGGAAAGTGGAAATTTTCGAGCTTATAAAATAAAAATGTGGTAATGCTTATACTTTAATTACATTTAAGGAACGATGTCTATCACTCTAAATAGTAAATCATTTCTATTGCCCTTTTACATTTTTTTTATTTTTTTTATTTTGTATTTTTGTATTGCATAAGTGTACAAACAGGCTTGAGGTGCCCCAACAGCATTTCACGAGCTAATCATCAAATATAACAATTGGAGACATTAGAAAAATGTGCACAATTTTATGTTATTATCTCGTTCGGCGGCCATGTTTGAGCTTATGTCTGAACTGTAATGGCGTTAGGAGCTTTGCTAAGACATGTGTGTAATATCGCTCTTAAAAGCCTCAGATAAGAGAGCAGGTTCTATAGCATGTCACCGTTGCCCTGAGCAGTAGCTAAGTTTCAATTAATAAAGAGAAGGAACTAATAATAAACAAAGAAAAGCATATTGGAAACATGAAAAGCATAAGGAAACATGTCCCTAGCGAATGGTTGATGCAGGGATTTATAACTCTGCTGCTTTGCTCTCGTGGCAGAAGGCTTATGTAACAGTCTCTCCTCTCATTTAACCAACTCCCATCCTTAATAGATTGGCTGTACCATCCATCAAGTTTTCTTCGCCTGTTTGGGGACCTCTCAAGCCCTAAGCCTGTTCGAAAGCCAGCATCTGTGTACCACAGACCTGGTTTCTGCAACAGGCTAAGTCTATTCCCTGCAGGGAGTAGTCAGAGGATCGAGGTGGCGTTTGCAGCATGTCGCAAGAAATCTTCCGACCTTGTGGGTGATGCGGGCTAGGTATGCCCCTTGTTGCTCTCACCCTGGGAAGGCGAGCGGTAGGCCTCGTGGGTGTCACAACTGGAATACCGCCTTGAGTAGGTCCCTTAACTGGCAGTCGCTTGGGTCTCCCGTCTCTCTTTTGCTTGCCTGCCTCGGTGGCTTGGACGCAGTGCTCAAATCTAAGCCAGAAAAGCTGAAATATGGCATCCAGCCTCCTCAAGGAATCTGCCATGTGGTCGCAGGTGGTTGCCTGATTTGGACTCTCCGCATTCAGTTGTGAGGGAGCAGCATCCGCCATTTTGCAGCGTTGGGGTTCCTGCACAGCGTTTTGTCTGAGTGGTATGTGCGAGTTTAGTCATTCTGGTAAGTTCTGAGTAGACCGGGATGACCAACAACAGGCCAGGGGTGGGGGAGGGGGGAGGAGCGCCGTGGAGTCAGGCCCTGGGTTACAGTATAATAACTTCAAAAGTAGACACACTGTGCTGTAAGATCTGATTGAACATTTATTACAATTAATGAGAGTTCTAAGCATACAATGGGTCGAGCACAATTGTTCTCATGATAATTATCTGATGAATGAAATGATAATTATCTGATGCTATATATTTATAACATACAATTTAAAATATTTAGATGTTGTAACCAAAAAGTGTTCAATGAATATTATTCTAGTATTGCTGAAATACAGTGTGTGTGATATAAAGGTATTAAATAAGCAACAAAAAAAGATGACCTACGTATAAGATTGAATTCATCCATCACTATTTTAGTTTCATTACAAGAACATACATTGCAAGCTCCATCCATGATCTTTTTATGTTGTATGTTTATAAACCTTATTAAACATTTCTACACACTTTCAGAACAGTGCAACTCTGCCGCATCATTTAACTATAAACATATGACTGACATTAGTGAGGTGGTAGAGTCCCAAGACTACAACTAATCCATTCGTTGATAACATTTGGCTTCATTTATTAGTGCAAGGAAAAAAACAGCAACAGCGAGATAATTTTTCCTGGGGCAGATGTAAGATATATGGAATAAACATAGCTAAATTACAAGAGTTATTTCCTTAGTCTATCTAATAAATACCATACTCTATTGCTATAGCGACCTATATGTGAGTTTTCTCCGCCGGTGTAAATGATTAAATATGGACGCTAGTAAATGCAATTTTGATGTAACGTTCACCTAATGCTAAAAACAAATTTACACCGATAAATTGAGGGGTGAATTTCTAACTTACGCAGATTTGAAAATGCGTATGTCCAAGATGAGATTTTGAGTTATAAATTTACTCAACAATAAGGCTGGACTTTTGGGCCAAAAGTTTCCTTCCTGCTTGGGAACTTTTCCCTATATCACTTGTCATGTCCCATTCCCCTTCAATCATAATCAACTGCCCCTTTACATCCTACCACCTTGACATTTCCTATAATAAATTGATTGGTTTTCACTTCATTATTTAAGAGTAAAAATCTTGGATAAATTCCTCTGAAATACTATGTGTAACTTATCTACTGTTCCTACTCAAATATTGATCCCAGCCATCTGCAGGAAGTAAACAAAGTGTAATAGTGTACAACTATCTGTAATGATATATGGAAGTCCCCCATGAAGAAATTACCATTATCTTTTCTTCAAATATATCTACAGTCTTTAGAAGACAATGTACTGGGACTATCATTCAGATTTATTGTTCCTTAACGTATTTTATAAGATTGAGCAATTGTTGAAAAATAATGCTACTTCATCAACTACGGCTTATGTAAGGATTTGGCATATGGTAAATAATGGGAAGATTTATGTTCAGTCTATTCCAAAACTGCTCTAACAACTTCATTTATTATAAAATAACATGTTCAGCCATATGTTATGACTCTTGGGACTCTGTTATGCTGTTAGGACTCAGAGGAAGAAAACAAATAGATGAATTTCCATTCAATAGATAGGAGATGGAAAAAAGTCACAAAAAGTCACAAAAAGTCACAAAACAGAAATAAAATGGGATTTATCAATTTACAGAACAACTCCTAAACTGTAATGAAGCCATTAAAGGACACTTTAGTGTTAGGAATAAAAAAACTGTATTCCTAACAGTAAACTTTTCCTTTGCCCATTTTAGAGGTTATTAAAGGAACACTCCAACCATTCTTTAGTGGCTATGGTGCCAGGATTCAAACCATTTAGTAAATGTACTTACCTAGTGTCCATGCCACTTCATCTTTGCTGAAAAGAGAGGCGGAATCTCCTGTTTAGGAGGTTCTTTTAGTGCAAGGCAATCTCCTTGGCTGAGAGTATCAGATGATCTCTCTTAGACAATGCACTAAGTCCTGAACTGCTGGGCTTAGCTCAATAAATAGTGCTTCAGCAGAAAGGACCTCAGACTGCAGACCTCAGGTAAGAAGTAAAAATGTCTGTTACTACAGAGTTGGACTCCTTACATTGGGAGGGAGCTATAGGGATTATGGTGCTTGGAGTGTTCCTTTAAAACAGCAGTAGATTAAGAGATTATATGGGCAGGAGCTGACAGTACAGATATGGACCAAACTATCAATATGGACAAAACTATCAGTGAAGGAAATATTAACCTAACCTGATAATCATAAAGACCTTACATTTTTATGTTTAGTTGAGGTTATTTCAAGAG
Organism: Pelobates cultripes; assembly: GCA_933207985.1. Taxonomy (NCBI): domain Eukaryota; kingdom Metazoa; phylum Chordata; class Amphibia; order Anura; family Pelobatidae; genus Pelobates; species Pelobates cultripes. The sequence goes on along the minus strand of OW240915.1, from coordinate 48,565,384 downwards.
TTTTTTTTAAACAAACTAATTTCCAGGTGTATTTGATGTTATTACTACTTGGTTTTTGCAATTTACATTTTATTAATCGTGGTACTCAATTTAATATTATTGAATAAGGTTTCAAGGTGATTTAATGTTTTGGATACACTTTTAAATTTAAGTCCAAAGGTTGTGTTAAACTTAAGTAACCCAGTAGAGTCTGCTACCATGCCTGGTGCACCGTAGAAGGGATCCGCAGTAATTTAGAAGTATTCAAAATCAAATTCTGAAGGTTTCACAGAGTAGTGCAAATAGGAAAGAGTTTCATTCAGGATCGGAGAGAAAAATTATACACAACATTTTGGCAACAAGCCTTAAAGGGACACTCCAGGCACCCAGACCACTTCTGCCCATTGGAGTGGTCTGGATGCCAACTCCCACTACCCTTAATCCTGCAAGTGTAATTATTGCAGTTTTCATAAACTGCAATATTTACCTTGAAGGGTTAAGTCCTCCTCTAGTGGCTGTCTGCTAAACAGCCACTAGAGGACACTTCCGTGTTCATAGAACATGAAAAGTGTGCTATAACTTCGCTGGACGTCCTCACGCAATGTGAGGACCTCCAGCATCGCTGAAATCCCCATAGGAAAGCATTGAAAGCATTATTCAATGCTTTCCTATAGGGAGGTTTAATGCACATGCGCATTAGGTCTCCCCCGCCGCCAGCCGAGCATGCTCAATAGGTGTCCCACACCGTATAGGTCTGACCCATGGGATAGGTCTCCGTGGGCGGACCCTGACCCAGCGCCGAGGGACATCGGCGCTGGTTACAGGTAAGTCACTGAAGGGGTTTTAACCCCTTCAGTAACTTGGGATGGGGGGTGGAAGGGAGATGGGACCTGCAGGAAAATGGTTTGTTTTCCTGGCACTGAAGAGTCCCTTTGATTATATACATCATTAAGGTTTGATGCAGAAACATTGTATGTCATTTTAAAAACCCTATGCAACACTATTAAATCTAATACAAACAAATCCAAAAAGTGCTCTGTGCGTGAAAAAGGCACTTAGCAATGTATATAAATTATAAGTTTATAGCTGCCGCTACTACACTCTAGTGGGTATCTCTCTCACTCACCTCTGAAAACATGCAAAATAATAAAAAACTTAGGGATGAAAAAACAACTAACAGGCTCCAGAGTGGTGTGCTAAAAATTGAATAATGCACACACTTACATCTAATTGGGGATATTAAGTAATTCTTTAATACTGAACAACTTTGAAAAAAGAGAAACAGAACTATATGGTGTATAACCTTTTAACATTGTAGTCAATATAAAGAGATACTGGTTAAACTCATATAAAAAAGTATACTAAAGGTGATACAATCCCCGTTTTTGGAAATAGGTTTAAAATTTGCCCCTACAAAAACTCTTCATCAGAAATTCATCCATCAGAGATTCAAGAGGAGCCTATGTTTAAAAAAGTTCTTTTTAAAACATCCAGTTAATAGGAAACACTAAGAAAGGTTTTCTAAGGGACAACACAGTACCGAGCACACAGCCCAGGTGGCCTCCAGATCGGGATCCAGATGTACATATATGTTCCTTTTCTTGCCAGAATTCAAAGCAGCAGCATCACCGGAGCTGATACAACCATAATTACTAATAAAGAATTTGTCTCAACAACATCATAATGTGTGGTCTGTGTTTGCGATTATTTAATTTTTTAAAAATTTTTTCTCTCTTTAGTTTTTTACATTTTCTTCATCTTTTTCATTTTCTTTTACTGGTATATATTAAGGATATCATTTTTACTGTGTACACAATAATACAGGCGACTGTGTGGGATATACAAGTACTCTGCAGGATCTTTCCTATTCACACATTTGGATTATATATTAAACAGTGATACAAGTATTTTGGTAGATCCAACTAATTGTACCAAATACTAGGGATGTGCATGGGAAAAACATTTGGTTCGACATTCCGAAATTCGGGACTTCGGCTCTTCGGAACTTCGGCACTTCAGCACTTCTGAACTTCGGCACTTCAGTACTTCGGCACTTCGGTTCGGGACTGCGGAACTTTGGGACTTCAGGACTTTGGGTAAGTGTATTGTTATGGTTAGGGTTGGGTTAGGTTAGGGGTAGGGTTAGGGTAGGGTTAAGGTAGAGTTAGGGTTGGTTTAGGGTTAGGGTTAGGGTAGGGTTAGAGGTAGGGTTAGGGGCAGTGTTATGGGTAGGGTTAGGTTAGGGGTAGGGTTAGGGTTGGTTTAGGAGTAGGGTTAGGGGTAGGTTTAGGGGTAGGGTTAGGTTAGGGGTATGTTTAGGGGTAGGGTTAGAGGTAGGATTAGGGTAGGGTTAGGGGTAGGGGTAGGTTAGGGTTGGCTTAGGGGTAGCATTAGGATTATGGTAGGGTTAGGGATAGGGTTGGGTTAGGAGCAGGGTTAGGAGTAGGGTTATAGTAGGGTTAGGGGTAAGTTTAGGGTTAGGGTAGGGGTAGGGTTCGGGGTAGGTGTAGGAATATGGATAGGGTTACCCTACCCCTACCCTAACTCTACCCCTAACCCTACTCCAACCACTAACCTTAGCCCTACCCCAACCTCTAACCCTACCCTAACCACTAACCCTACCCCAACCCCTAACCCCAACCTTCTCCTGTTTTGTCACTTTTCAGAAATCCGAAGCACTTCGGCACTTCCGTAATTCGGCACTTCGGCAATTTGGTTCGGTTCGGCTCAGCATTCTGAAATTCGGCTCTTTGGCACTTAGAAAATTCAGCAATTCGGCACTTAGGCAATTCAGTTTGGTTCGGCATTCCGAAATTCAGCACTTCGGCACTTAGAAAATTCGCCAATGCAGCAATACGGCAATTTGACACTTCGCAATTCGGTTCGGCATTCCGAAATTCGGCCCCTCGGCAATTCGACACTTCAGAAGTTTGGCTGAATTTGCATTCGGAACGAAACGAATTGCACATGTCTACCAAATACTATGTTAAAGTGATATTTGAATATTTTGGTGCAAGTTATCTTATGTTACTTGTTATACTGCTGCATGTATCTGAGATCCCTGTATTAGGAGGCTTTTATAATAATCTTGGTATTTTTGTAATGACACAAGATGAGCTAAAACCAGCTTGAGATCTGAGAGGGGAACCACCAAGGCTATTGAGCTGTTTTCCATTCTCAGTGTAATGGACCTCTCTGTACCATGGCTGAGTACCTCCGCCAAGGATCGCTTTCTAGTTAGAACCGGGGAAAATCTCAGTGCTTCTGCCCCAGTCACCATGGCTTGACTATGGTCCTACTGGAGCCTCTCCATTCTTGAACAGGATAGGGGACTAGTCCTGGGAGCTGTAATCCTTACAAGGACTTTCCCTGCTGAGTCCTCCACGAGCAGGAACAAGGTACTGAGCAGTGATTAGCCCTTCCCCCTCCCAGTAACTAGACGACACATAGTTCTGGGAGCACAACTGATTTTAATGAGCCGAACTCAACCTTTTATGAACAGACCCCAGCTCCACTGTAATCAACACAAGCCCCTCCCAGGAATCTCTGGGCCTGGGAGATAATTGAGTTAAAGACCGGTAAGCTAATTATCTCCCAGGAACAGCGAGCCCAACAAAAAAATATGAAAACATAAAAGTACCCCAAAACATAGTAAAAACATACAATAACCCCACATATTATACATCTCGCAAATAGCCCTGATCTGAGTGCCCAAGTTGTCCAAATAGTGCTCAGAACCATGCAGTGTAGGGGAAAGCCACCGTGTTAAAGTTCTGAACGGCCCAACACATGGTCGTATGCCCAAAATACTCAGAGGGCATTTGGTACTTTTGCCAGTCAACTTTCAAGAGCTCCTGCTCTGAAATACAGGATGCTCCACCTGGCTCTCAGGTAGCATTTGTTCCCCTTAGTTTCAGACACCTTCCCTCTAAAAAACGCTCTACTGGCAGGTTGCAAAGTGGTTCAAAACTCCGGACCAAGTTGTCCAGGGACTGCACAGTCACCTCATGCTGAAAACAGTTCCATAACATTCACGGCTAAGTACCGCTGAGCTGACTGGGGACCCACGAAGTCATACCGAAATTAGTTCCATAGCGGTCACGGTTAAGTACTGCTGAGGATCATTCGTGGGTTTGGTACATGCGAATGGCCAACAGGGAGCTAGAGTTTGGTTCCATTCGAATGAAGGAAAAAGTGCCGAACCAGAGGCACCCAGGGAAAGCTGCTAATGGCGGCTGGGCAGTGTAACACCCGAATGGTGTCTCAGACCTGGAGCATAGTCGGTGGGCAGGAGGCCAGCTTCCACACTCCTCCAGAAGTGTGTGGAAAATGTCTGTGGAAAGGAGCGTTTGTCACACTCAGTATTCTCTTGCACCCTGTTTTTTTGCTCTCCCTAAGTTTAAAGGGTAATCCAAACGTGGATCCCTTGCTCACGGTGCCTAGAGAGATATTAGCTATACCTCTCTGACAATTCCTAACAAGATTGAAACAATTGTTTGGGGTTGCTTTATCTCACGTGCAGAGAGAGATGGCCTGCATTTTGGGTGGGATCAGTCTCATATGCAAATGGCCCTGATTCTTTTTATAAGGCACCAGGTGAGCTAAAATCAGCCTGGAACTAAGTGGGGACCCACCAAAGGGCAAGCTGTTTGAGCTGTTGTCTGTGTTCTGTATTCTCTTGCACCCTGTTTTTTGCTCTCCCTAAACTTAAAGGGTAATCTAGACATTGACACCTTGCTCACTGTGCCTAAAAATATATCAGCTATATCTTACTGATGATGCCTAACGAGGTTGAAATGATCATTTGAGGTTGTTGTATGTTGTATCGCTCGTGCAGAGAGTTCTGGCCTGCATTTTGGATCTGTTTCGCCCATTTGGGTGGGATCAGTCTGATATGCAAATGGCACAAGATGAGCTAAAACCAGATTGCAATCTGAGCGGGGACCCACCGAAGGGCAAGCTATATGAGCTGTTGTCAATTCTCAGAATTCTCTTGCACCCTGTTTTTTGCTCTTTTATAATAATCTGTTTACATACATCACAGATTTATGGTTTACTGTATTATATTTCTGGTGACAGATTATGGTTTACTGTATTTTATTTCTGGTGACAGATTGCTGTTGGTAGGAGCATTGTTGCTCTATTGATAGCAAAATGTGAAGTGTTTTATGTTATTTCCCCAATATCCAGGCTTTATTGGCCTCTATACTTTATCAGTGTTTCTTACAATTAGAGTGTATCTTATGATATTTTGAGTGCAATATTATTTTTGTAATTCTTGCCTCACACAAAGATGGCTGCACTCGATACACGGAAGTGACTCAATGCTGCATTTTGCAGCATCACTTACGATTTTGCAGAATAGGACTTGTCAATGAAGAAGATGGCAGATTTGGATGAGGAAGTAACGTGGTAAGGTCCGACGCGTCACTTCTATTTTAGGCAAAGGGCGTAACAAGGAACATCTGAGGGACCAACTCTCCTCTGGACTTGGTATATGATTGGCCATGACTGGAGCATGGAAACCATTGAAGTTGGAGACAGGCATTTTAAAAGACAAGGGGGGAAAGAACAGAATTATTCCATTTGAGAAAGTCCATTAGGTGGTTGAAATGCATCTCAGACAGAGGAGAGCCTATTGCCTACATACTGAATTTTCTGTTGAGCACTTTATATTGTTTAATTATTTTATTTGGTTTTAATTGTGATTGTTAATAAACATTAAAAAGACCTGCAACCTCCGCATGTATCAGCTTCTGCAAGAAGGGTTGTGCCCCTTTTGTAGGCACTAAAGCAATTATATCCAGGGCCAGGTTCATTAAGGCATTGGCTAAGATGAGCAGTTACTTTGTATAAAATAAGTTTACATATTGAATTTGGATATATTACACTAGAAGCTTCTGTTTCTTATTCTGTTTTCATTGAGCATATATCCTTGGACCACAGAAAGGGGTTTGTGTAACCTTAGTACACGTCTGCGCATTCGATCTGAGCCTGTCTATTGAGGCTCAAATCCATGTGAATTTAACCAGCACCACTCTATATTCACTAAAGTGTTAAAAGGTTATACACCATAAAGTTCTCTTTTTCTTTTTCCCCAGTTGTTCAGTATTAAAGAATTACTTAATATCTCCAATTAGGGGTAAGCGTGTGCAATATTACACTATTAAATCAACGCCTTAGTTTAAAAACATCTAACACGTATTGGTCTACATATTCTTATTCTAACCAGATTCAGAAATGCATTTAATATATTATAATAATATAATAATTATAATAATATTATTAACTTTTAATAATAGTAATTTATAGTACAGCACAAATGAAATAAAAGGTTGCATACAGTATACTTAGACATGCAGGTGTTCAATTAATGTACTGGTATAGTAGTAATAGAGAAATAATTCCTAAACCATCATTTATGTGCAATAAATGAATCCCTTGACGGTCAATTGCATATCAACGTTGTCAATATAACAAGAGAATTGGCTGTCCCCAGTCTCAAAGTGGGTAAAATGATGTCCAGGTAAGTTAGTATGTTTGGTAATCATTAGTTATACATATGATGCTGTCATGAGCAATGCCCACCTAACATCTTTGAAAAGATTTTGACTTACAAAGAAAAAAGCTACATATGACACCCTTAACATATCTTTGAGATGAATTTCACTAAGTGACCAACTGAAGAATGTGTTAAAAAAAATATACAGAAATGGGGAAAGTAAGTAAGTAAAATAAGAAATACAAAATGAGAAGATTAGATATTTAGAATGTAATATGTCTCTTTGTCCTTTATGGTTAATATATCAAACTCATTAACACTATCTAGAATTATTTTTAAACCAGTTAAACTCTGTATTTTCACTAGCTTTAGATGATAGGCACCCTACATACCTTTGTAATTATCTAAGGTACATGTTTAAAATAAATGATGTTTAAGGCATTTATAAACTTATATGTACATGCATAATAGTTTTAAGACAGTCCTATTAACAAGAATAGGATTTTGTTGAACAAGAAATATATCTGTATGGTTGTATTACTTTTTTTAATGATCCTTTGGTAGAACTCCATCCTTACATTTCAAAGAACAATTATTGCATCAAGATCTAGATTCAAACACTTATTTAGATATCATTCAGAACAAAAGCATTCTGTCAGTGAGTTGACCTTTTTTTCTCTCGGGATCAAACAGAATCCTACTCAAATCAAGCACACATTTCCAAACAGGATACTTCCCCTCTGGAGTATGCTTCAGCCTCACTGATTAGACACATAGCCTATCCTTGGTTTCAAACATGTCAACATCGAGAAGCCTTGACAGATCTGTTAACCACACAAAGCTTTTATATAAGTGTTTGGTTGATGATAGGATTCCTGGAATGACCATAATTCCATCAAGATGTCGGGGTATTGAAAATCTATCTCTATACAAGGCATGCTTCTATTCATTCTTAGTAATTCTATATCTCTAGGGAATAAAGTGGAAATTGAAATCATAATATTAATACCTAATTAACACTACATTACGCACCTCTGTGTTACTAATAATATTAACAAACCAGGGCTTTAAAAACTATTGTGGGACTATTAGAGGTTATAATGTCTGTTATAAACATTTGTTTTAATAATTAAATATAACTAAACACAATTGCACCATTGAAGATACAACAATTACAATATCTTAAAATTATAGTATTAGAACTATTATATTAATTATTATGGTATTATCTGCAGTAATTCAAGTACTAAATATTAAGCTTTGTCAGGGTTAGTAACTAAGGTGAGAATTTAAAGTACATATAAAATTTTAGACCAAAGTAGTTAAACTGAAAGCTATACAATTCATCTATTTTGGCCTTAAATTTGAAATTCACTTTGGATTTACTTTAAATTCATACTTCAGTGAATAACCCAGTATATATTTAGCAATGCATTCTAAACATTGAGCATCAGTTATTATTGCTAGCTATCTATTGTAAATTGGTTTCAATAATATTTTATTAAAGTAGATTTTTTTCATATTTAGTCAATAAAAAGTTAAAACTAGCCTATATTCTAACTGAAAATGAATTTGTGATACAAATATGGCATGGTTATTGTAATCCATTCTATCTACAAGTGCTATTGAATTGCAACACTTTTATAAACACCAGTTTATTTACAGTTAATATAGAAAATGAGTGTTATCAGCATTTCACATAATGCATAGATTACATTCTACTGCTTACATGATTTATACCTTTCCATGCATTTTATAATGACAAAGCTAAAGTATAGATGCCCTGGTGCAAAATATTTTCTTGGCCCCCTCTATCGCAAGGATGGCAAAAAGGAAGATCCCCAGCTGTTGTACACGTCCCACATGCTTTGCCAGCTGGGGATCTACCATTTTTCCATCCTTGCAATGTTGTATTTAGCACTGAGCATTGTTTGTATGTTTGAATGCAAGCATGTTTTGTATGGAGTACGTGTGTGTAACACATTTCAATTTACAACTACACCATTTTCCTTATCTCTATACCAACCAACATGCTTGTTATACAAATATTTTACACAAAGATAAATACAGGATATCATAATATTCCAAGTCAAGAAATATCAATCCAAACTACCCATGCAACTGAATTCTGATGGAATACTCAATAAAAAGACTGACTGGGTACTGAAAGTGAATTTGGCTCGGCTTTGGATACAATGTGGTCGTCGTGAATCGGATTGAAGATGTATGATGCCATGCATTTTATTAACAGCTTATATTTGTCAAAGCATTGTTCCATTATTCTACTCTTTAGCAAAAATATGAACCAAATTTAAGTAACATTTTTAAAATTCTAGCAATTTTTAGCAACCACAGTCTAATAAAGTTGTGATTTTCCAGCCACTGGGTGGAGTTAAAAATCTTATGAACTCAGATAACCCAGCTGTTTCACTATTAAAGAATACTTTGAGCCACATATGAAAAGCTTTGACAGTGCAAACATTGCTATGCATATGCTCTGCCTTTCAATGCTTCTGTATGAGAAAAAGCATTGGATTGGCTTGCAGATCCGCAGTACTGATGATGTCCTGTATGTGCAACTTAGCTGTTAATGAGATTAATAAAATATTTGTAAAAACAAAACATGGAGCACCAATGAATCACTCATGTAGAAGTGTTTGTTAAATTATTGGCAAACAATACGGGACCAGAGACCATCCTCACAACCAAGACAAATGAGATATAAAGTTTGGTTAGATGGTGGATGGTGACAATATTTAAATACGATGTGTGTAGAGAATTTTAATCACAGAGATAAAAAGATATACAACTCAAATCTATCAAATTTATCACAATGAACATTAAAGGGACACTATAGTCACCAGAACAACTACAGCTTATTGAATTTATTCTGGTGAGAAGAATCCTTACCTTCAGGCTTTTTGCTGTAAACAGTTTTTTCAGAGAAAATGCAGTGTTTACATTACAGCCTAGTGATGTACTCGTTTTCCTGGCACTATAGTGCCCTGAGGGTGCCCCCACCCTCAGGGTCCCCCTCCCGCCCGGCTCTGGGGAGAGGAAAGGGGGTAAAACTTACCTTTCTCCAGCGCTGGGCGGGGAGCTCTCCTCCTCCGATCCTCCCCGCCGGCTGAATGCGCATGCGCGGCAAGAGCTGCGCGCGCATTCAGCCGGTCGCATAGGAAAGCATTATCAATGCTTTCCTATGGATGCTTGCATGCTCTTACTGTGAAAATCACAGTGAGAAGCATGCAAACGCCTCTAGCGGCTGTCACTGAGACAGCCACTAGAGGCTTTGGGGGAAGGATTAACCCATTTATAAACATTGCAGTTTCTATGAAACTGCTATGTTTATAAAATTATGGGTTAATCCTAGAGGGACCTGGCACCCAGACCACTTCATTAAAGGACCACTCTAGGCACCCAGACCACTTCAGCTTAATGAAGTGGTCTGGGTGCCAGGTCCTTCTAGGGTTAACCCATTTTTTCATAATTATAGCAGTTTCAGAGAAACTGCTATAATTATGAATGGGTTAAGCCTTCCCCCTAATCCTCTAGTGGCTGTCTCATTGACAGCCACTAGAGGCGCTTGCGTGCTTCTCACTGTGATTTTCACAGTGAGAGCACGCCAGCGTCCATAGGAAAGCATTGTAAATGCTTTCCTATGTGACCGGCTGAATGCGCGCGCAGCTCTTGCCGCGCGTGCGCATTCAGCCGACAGGAGGAGGAATGGAGGAGGAGAGAAGGAGGAGAGCTCTCTGCCCAGCGCTGGAAAAAGGTAAGTTTTTACCCCTTTCCCCTTCCAGAGCCGGGCGGGAGGGGGTCCCTGAGGGTGGGGGCACCCTCAGGGCACTATAGTGCCAGGAAAACAAGTATGTTTTCCTGGCACTATAGTGGTCCTTTAAGCTGAAGTGGTCTGGGTGCCTAGAGTGGTCCTTTAAATTCAAGTAAGATTTTACTTTGTTTTTAGAGACATGAGGGGACCAGGGTGGCTAGATGGTGGTTTTAACCCTATAGGGTCAGGAATACATGTTTGTGTTCCTGACCCTATAGTGATCCTTTAACCTGAGCGGTGGGTGGGTGGGTGGGGACCCTAAATACCAATGGGGGGAAATATTGTCCTCCCACAGCCCCCAACCCTGAGCGGCAGGTGGGGGCCCTAAAAAAAATGTTACCCCCCAGGTGACTGGGGCCCCCAAACACCTAGTCACCCCCTCCCCCCCAAAAAAATTAACTCCCTACCTACCCCCCTCACCCTAAAAATAACGAGGGGGGACCTTTAACTAAGTACCTGTTAAAAAAAAAATAAAACTTACCACAGGCTGCTTACTGTTTACTAGACATGCCCCTAATCGCGGTATAGCGAGTAGGGGCATAATTTACTAATGCTAAGTAATTTTTACTTAGTATTAGTAAATTTGGCTGAAAGACCAGTTTAGGTCTTTTAGTAGATAGCTCTCTACAACCGTGGGAATTAGGGAGTTATCTACTTACTCATTCCTGTCATTACATTGACTGGCAAAGTAACTTACATTTTATATGAATGTATGTTACTTGATTGTTGTAAGTGTTGCAAACACTTGCAGCTGAATCCTGGCTATGTTTGTATACTTTTTATTTAAAATTGTATACAATGTAACATTCTTCTTCTTTCACTGGCTAAGTATATTAGTACTTAGGCAATACTGTGCTTCGGAACTTCGGCACTTCGGCACTTTGACACTTCAGAACTTCGGCAACTTCGGAACTTCGGCACTTCAGCACTTCGGAACTTCGACACTTCGGCACTTCGACACTTCGGAAATTCGGTAATTTCGGAACTTCGGGACCTCGGCAATTCGGTACTCCGGCAATTCAGCACTTCGGCAATTCGGACATTTGGAAGACCGAAACGAATTGCACATGTCTAATGCCTTGTACTCATCATGGTACAACCAACAAATAATGCACTCACATGGAATGGAGCCTTAATTCCAGCTCTGGAGTAACACACCATCACACCTTCCAAGTGACACTTTAATCTTAAAATTCTGCTTTCTTGTCATTTTCTTAAAGAAACACAGATCTATATATTAAACTACAGGTGTCTTTGCACAACACTGTCACATCCTGTTCTATGCTGCGGATCATTCTGGTGATGGCTTCTGGTATCCAGTACTCTTTTTACAATTCTTGTTTAGTTTTTCTTGTTTTTTTGGTTTTCTATTCTATGTCTGGTTTTCTTTATGCTGGGTTTTTCTGGGTTCATTCCTGTAATCCGTCCCTGGAATTCCCAGTCTCCAGGTTTCCTTTAAATGTTTGTTTTATGTTGCCACACCCATTTGTTTTCCATTTTCCTTTTGTTTCAGTCTGGACCTACAGCAGTGTTTCAAGTCTCTGCCCTTTCTTGCAGGTAAGTGCTATTGTGGTTTAGTATGGTTCTTTTAGGGAACATTACGCAGTGTAGGACCTGCTGAATATGGGGTACATTGGCATTGTGGCAGGCTTATGCAATGTATGATCATATAATGTAACTAAATCCCCATACTTTTCATACATAGTGCTTAGTATGTCTCCTCTTGTTTTGCCTATCATATCTTGTCTTGTTTTATTTTGTATTCCCAGTCCATGTACAGTCCTGTTCAGTCCTGCCCATGTTTAGTTAATGTTCCCTTATGTATTGTGTACATGTTCTGGGTTCTGCTTTCTGTCCTGCTCTGGTTCTGGGTTCTATTAGTTCTGTCTTGTTTTCATGTTTGGTGACTATCCTAGCCTTGTCTTGTTTCTGTACTGGATACATGTCTGCTGCAGAGCCCCTCTATCCAGTTCCTGGGAGGTCTGCATATCAAGCTCCTAGTTTCTGGGATCCTCTGTAGCTGCATCAGGGTTCTGGTATGTGGCCACGCAGACCCTGGTGCTCAACGCCAGAGGACGTGTTGTTACCCTGCACCAGGCCCTGATAGTCCATTACCACACTGAAGACTCCCACTTCTCATCAGGCACTCAGGGGTCCCGGTTTCCACACCGCCACCCGGACAGTGTCTGGGTCCCGGGCTTCGTGTCACCACCCCTGACAAACACGAAGCTGAGGCTAAGTTCATGGCCCTCCAACTCTGTTTCAGGCTCCTGACCTGCTGGGTCCAGGGTATATCATGTGCAGCTGCCATTCAAACACTGCCACAGACTCGAGGGAATTTGCATTTACAACTTGCGGCAGTTCTCGCGAGTTCATGATTCACGTTTCCCAAGCATGTGTTATTGTCTGGTGGTCTGTTCGATGCATGTGCTTACAGAATTAGGCCATGTTTGGCCAGTTTGTGCTGTTGTATTTAATATGTATATTTATTTGTCCTGTCCACAACATATTCATGGTTTATTTGACCATGTCAGTTTCCTTGACCCTTCAATATTGGTCACTACGGCTCTCTTCAGCTATGATAGACATTACTGACAGTAAGTTTGGTTCCCGAACATTCATAGCTTATCATGTTTTATAGGGGTCTATAACAATTATAGCTTATAAGGGAATCAGGGATCCCATTGCAAGTATATTTCAGAAATTGTTTTATATTGAAGGGTTAAGGAAACTGACACGCCAGACTTTCTTTTATATAGGTCACATTCAGCCTCATTTGGTATTCATATTGGGCCTTGTTCGTCCTCCTGTTATACTGTATTGGCTGCGTTTGGACACAATTACGTATGTCTAGTCCTTCATTCGGCCTCACACTATGGTATAAATGCCCCCTGGTACTGCCCTATCTCATCCGGCATTCCACTATGGGTACACACTAGCTAAAATGATTTCCCCACATATTTATCTACATTCTAGAACTGTTACTTAATTATGGCTCAAGTTTTGGCCGCGTCAACCTCCACTTACTGGCAGCCTGTTTCTTGCTGCTGTTCTTCATGCTGTTTCTGATATCCGATCATATATACTACTAGGTGGCTTATACCATGCAGTTTTTTACTACAATTTACATCAATTATCATCTCTCATGTCAGACTTTCACACAACAAATTCCCAAATTGAAGAATTTCTATATTTCAAACAAGGGGAAGTCACTAACAGCAGGGAAGTAGGATTACTTTTACATATGTTACTTTTATTTTAGTGTCAACATGTAAATTCCCTGTCATATGTTCCAGTCCTTAACAAAAAAATGGTGGGCACACCCAGCTGCCAGCCATGTGCAATAGATATAAGCAATCAATATGAATCCAAAGATAAGGATGCTCACTCTAAAAATCCTATTTCCAAAAGCTAATAATACAATATACTATAGTGCTGAATGAGGAGCACAACCAACTAAGATAAAAAGCACTTTATTATACAGGTACAAAAGTCACAGGTATCACCAAATATCAGAAGGTAAAAATGAACATTCATGGATATACAGGCTAAATAGTACTAATCCAGATACAAAGGAGAATGGATACCTGTATACAAATGTTCACCAAAAAATACATACCAGAACCAAATGAACCTATCAAAGTGAATTAGAGGAGGGTGAAAAAGTCACAGATAAGCCCCCAACATTTCGGCGTGTACGCCTTTATCAAGGTATTTAAAACATTACATTTAATTTATTGATTAATTAATATATTTCTATTAGTGGAAAAAAAAGGAGAATGAACTGAACAAATAATAAATACAAATAATAATAAGTGTAAATAAAACACTATACCAAATTATCGAAGACAATATGAAGAAATTAATCATAAAGTATATAATAGTAGGATAAGAATCTTTAGCATCCTATAAAAATCGAGTATAAGTCAATTCATTGGTATATTTCTGGAAATATAGATCGAGCATAAATATGTAGTGTTTCCAAATAGATGCCAGTAAAACGAGAAACAGCAATCTCTGGATACACTTAGTGTCGAGTTGAGCCTGTGTAACACAATATATGTAACAAAGTAGTGAAATACAATTGTTGCAATGATCCTTGAAGGAGACTGCTGAGAACACTAGTAGAAGGCTCAAACTCGAGCAAAAAGAAAGCTCAGCCTAGATTTCACTAGTACCAGCAAAAGAACAAAATAATTTAATAAAAGGAAATACTCTGTTCAATAAATGGTGCTCTAAAGTATCAAAGTTCTAAATAGCTAATCTGTGCCTTCGAGGACACCTATTCTATGTCATATTACTATCTTCTAATCTAAGGTTAGCACCATATTGGAAAGAGCATAAATACTGCAAGCATGTCCTGCATGTATACCTCTGGTGAGTAACGGTAACTGAAGTCTAATTACAAGAGAAATAACGATATCTTGAAGTCATAATTGAGAATGTTATTGCTAGATGTATGTGCAGAACAGAGCCCCAATGCGTGTTTCGCTGGTCAGGTGGCTCTTCAAGGGGAATGGGACCGTTGTGAACCAGTTCAATATATATCGGGAGATTCTAATCGAAGTGTGTCTTTATGATCCAATGAGGTAAGTTTATTTTGATCGGCATCTGAATTGCCCTATGTGAGACCACAATAGAAAGAAGAAAGGGGATTGGGTGTTTTAAATACCTTGTCACTGTAGATATCCAATAGGAAAACTTCATCCTTAATTGGTCTTGGAACAGTGTGTACTTAAATAGAAAATAAAGATAAATTGAGATAGATAACCCAGATTCTTCCAATATTGTATTGCTATTAGTTATAAAAAATTGAATAAAGAAATCCTTGTTAGAGCATTTCAATGTAGTTCGATACAGTTTCCGTGTATAAATGAAAAAATAGTGAGTGTTGCTTATCGTATCGTTGTAGTGATGCATTTTTGATGATTTCAAGTGAAATGTTTGAACTGCAGATTAGCTTCAATATAGACAATTACTATATCCTTTAAAATGTTTGTTGAGATAGTTGTTGAGATAGTAAATAGTTATTATAACCCTTAATTTCATCTGCTTTACTTTACCATCAGTGGAAAACTGCCTGTATCATCGTTAGATCTCACTATACTGTATGTGTAAGTAGAATGGCGGTGAAGACATTATTTTAATAGGAATTAAAGTTGAATTGAGAGGAAACAATACAACATTTCTATTAATTTTAAGAAGTTAATAGAGAGGATCGATATTGAAGTAAAGGCTTTTAAGATTGGTTATTTGGAAAAGTCTCCATGTATATGTGAAAACATAAATGCTCATTATCATATCTTTCTCGTAATGCATTTTTATTGATCACATCGAGTAGATATTTTGAAATATTAAGATTGATCTGCAAATTGGCTTAAAAAAAGGGAAAATTGTAGTGTCATTTAAACTGATTATCAAAATTGTAATTGTAATTACAACGTCTAATATCTGCTGTAAGTGAAAATCTGTCTGTGAATTTGTAAAGTCTCACTGTACTAGATATATGATAACAGTAACTACTAAATCTTGACATTATTTTCAGTAACAGTGAATTTAATCACTCACATTTCTAATGTATAGGTTTATCTGTGCTTGTTGGCCAAACTTAAATACGGATAATTGGCAGTTATGATACAATTAAGGTGTTAAAGAGTATGAAAATCTAAAAATACGTCATTAAGATCTAGAAATGAAAAACTAGAGAGGGAAAGGCTGAAAGGGGATGGAGGGAAAGAGAACGAAAGATTTAGAGAAAAGTGTGGCCTCATAAGGAAAATGATCTGATAGTTTCAATGTTAAATATTTATAATATATTTAATATCAAGTAATTAAGGTAAAATTATAAATATATTAGAAGGAAAAAAGTGAATTAGGGGTCAGAAAATGTTATTAATATATGATTCATCATTATTTGTGGATAAAAGAGGTGTAATTTAATTCCTCGTTTAAACCTGAGGGTGACAGGTTTAGGAATCAATATATCCATAGTGATTCTTTTTGTAGCAGTTGTTTATTGGAATCGCCTTTTCTGCGGTTAGGTAATAATTTTTCTATTGCTTGAAAAATTAGATGTTTGATATCCCTGTCATGATAATTAATGACATGTTGGCCACTGGAGTACGGATAAAGAATAATATTCTTTATTAAGAATCTGGATTATCTATCTTTCTCAATTTATCTTTATTTTCTATTTAAGTACACACTGTTCCAAGATCATTTAAAGACAAAGTTTTCCTATTGGATATCTACAGTGGCAAGGTATTTAAAACACCCAATTCTTCTTTCTATTGTGGTCTCACATAGGGCAATTCAAATGCCTATCAAAATAAACTTACCTTATTGGATCATAATGACACACTCGGTTAGAATCTCCCGATATATATTCAACCGGTTCACAATGGTCCTATTGCCCTTGAAGAGAGGACTGACCAGCGAATAGCTCTGTTCTGCACATACCTATAGCAATAAGATTCTTTTAATTATGACTTCACAATATCATCATTTCTCTTGTAATTAGACATCATATACCGTTACTCACCAGAGGTATACATGTAGGACATGCTTGCAGTATTTATGCTCTTTCCGATATGGTGCTAACCTTAGATTAGAAGATAGTAATATGACATAGAATAGGTGCCCTCGAAGGCACAGATTAGCTATTTAGAACTTCGATACTTTAGAGCACCATTTAGGGATCAGAGTATGTCCTTTTATTAAATGAATTTGTTCTTTAGCTGGTATTAGTGAAATTTAGGTTGAGCTTTCGTTTTGCTTGAGTTTGAGCCTTCTACTAGTGTTCTTGGCAATCTCCTTCAAGGATCATTCCAACAATTGTATTTCACTAGTTTGTTACATATATTGTGTCACATAGGCTCAACTTGATACTAAGTTTCTCCAGAGATTACTGTTTGCCATTTTATTAGCATGCATTTGGAAACACTTCATATTTATGCTCAATTTATATTTCCAGTAATATACCTATTTATTGACTTATAATTGGTTTTATAGACCGCTAAAGATTCATAGCCTCCTATTATATACTCAGTGATTAATTTCTTCATATTGTCTTCGATAATTTGGTATAGTGTTTTATTTACACTTATTATTATTTATATTTATTATTTGTTGAGTTAATTCTCTCTTTTTTTTTTTTTTTACTAATTGAAATATTTTAATTAATCAATAAATGAAGTGTAATGTTTTAAATAAATGAATACTATAAGGCAAGTGTCTCTCTATCAGAAAGTTTCTCCAATAACTTTATATGATCATTACCAATGGATAGGTGCACAATATGAAGTCAACAAAATATTAGTGAAGCTCACCTTGAGTGGTATCCCGTAAACCACCTGTACAAGATATAGAAAAAACATATATACATAAGGTGGAGCTTCTTGCATAAACGTTCAATATATATCTGTAATCATATGAATACAAAAAATAGTGCAATATTGTTGTAACAGAAATAATCTATAATAGAAACATATAGGGTGTCACTAACAAGTCATGAGTCATAAATCTCATATGACTCGGATGGTAAACGCTTGTGGACACTTTAAGGATGTCTTTCTCTGGAATCTGAGCTCCTTTTGTTTTTCAAAGTGGTGATGGTTATTCAATATTAAAAGTATTAAGTGTATATACACAGGATGCCACAGCAAATAAAAAAAAATAAAAATAAAAAAAAAAATTGAACAAAGAAATTCTTGTTAGTGCATTTCAATGTAGTTCGATACAGTTTCCGTGTATAAATGAAAAAATAGTGGCCATCTTAAATTGTCCAGCAGTGTTTTGCCGTCAAGTGTATGGAACTTTTTTGGGCATGGGACCATGTGCACGGTGGGGCAAAAACAAGACTTCCAGGAAATTCCTGAACCCCTGAACTGATCTGGGTGATTTTTGGATTTGTTGTTCACCCAGATTGGGGTTATCAGGGGGTGTGACTTTTGTGGGGATATGTTGTATTTTGGGGTTTGTAAAAATTTACATTTTTTTTTCTGCTTAGAGTTAATTGAGTTAGTCCATTGTCTTAGTTAATTGTATCAGAGGAAGAGGGGAGGGCTTGTGTGCTGTATGTGGAAGTGTCGGACATTGATGTATTGTTCTGATTGGTCTGTGTGCCTGTGTTTCATCAGGCCCAAGGGGTGTGCCTCTGGCCCGAGGAATTGTATAAATTGTTAGGGCTGGCTTGCATTAAACAGACTTGTTCTACCCTTCATGAAGTTTCGGCTCATGTTTGGGGGATTGGAGAACTACCTACACTCTGGGGATTGCTATAATCACTATACTCCCCAGAGTAAGCTCTTGTAAGAGCTTGTTCCTGTTCCTGCTCTCCGGATTTAGGAGAGGTCCATCTACTGGAAGCTGGTCCCTGGTCTTGTAGAGTAGGAGGAAGACGGCGAGACCCTAACCTAACTGATCTGATAGTTTCATTGTTAAATATTTATAATATCTTTAATATTAAGTAATTAAGGTAAAATGATAAATATATTAGAAGGAAAAAAGTGAATTCGGTGTCACAAAATGTTATTAATATATAATTCATCATCATTTGTGGATAAAAGAGGTGTACCGTATATACTCAAGTATAAATCTGTTTTTTGAGCACATTTTTTGTGCTGAAAAAACCCCACTCGTCACTGTCTGTATTAAGTGCAATGTTTTAAATCAATTAAAACTATGAGGCAAGTGTCTCTCTATCAGACAGTTTCTCCAATAACTTTATGTATGTATGTATATATATATATATATATATATATATATATATATATAAATAAAATCATTAATTAGGTTTCTTTCCAATTCCGGGTCAAGGTTCCTTCACTAAGTCCTGGCAAGTTATAGGAAGGTGTGTATACTTACCCTAATTCATGTACAAGGGCAGGAGGCAAAATAGTTGTCCTTTACATAATAAATTCTTCATTTTTCTTCATTTAGGTATTCATTCCTACTCAAAATTCAAATATACTCCCAATCTAGATACTGTCCTTCTGTCACAAACTTACCTTTACCGGCGCCCGCACCGCTCCTCTCCTTTCCTTGTGCAATGCATGGCCACACTGGTGCAAACCTCAGGCTGCCTTGCCCGAACGATCCATGTGGCCGTGCGGCTTAAATGGTATGCTCTGCTGGCTCGCGGGCCGAACTGCAGCTCCTTAGGTAGACCTCTTAAGTACTGAATGTATGGATATAATTGTTGTGTATGTTTTGCCAGTGAGTGTGTGTGTATGTTTGTGATTGTGTGTGTGTGCATGCGTGTGTGCATACATGTGTGTGTGTGTGTGTAAGTCAATGATTATGTGTCTTGGTCTGTGATTTTGTGTTTGTATGTATGTGATTATGTGTATAGGTGTGCATATCTGTGATTGTGTGTGTGTATATCTGTGATTGTGTACATAGGTGTGTGTATCTGTAATTGTGTGTATGTATGTAATTGTATGTATAGGTCTCTAATTTTATGTGTGTATAGGTCTGTGATTGTGTGTATATGTCTGTGATTGTATGTGCATGTGTGGGTCTGTGATTGTGTGTGTGTACATATGTGATTGTGTGTATAGGTCTATGATTGTATGTGTGGGTCTTATCATGTGTGTACATCTGTGATTGTGTGTGGGTCTGTGATTGTGTGTGTACATCTGTGAATCTGTGTGTGTGTATGTATGTGACTGTGTGTATAGGTCTGTGATTGTGTGTGCGTGTGTGGGTCTGTGATTGTGTGTGTATGTATATGATTGTATGTGTGTGTGGGTCTGTGATTGTGTGTGTGTATGTCTGTATGTATATGTGTGTGTACAGGTCTTTGATTATATATGTGTGTGGGGGGGGTTCTGTGATTATGTGGGTGTATATTTGTGATTATGTGTGTATAGGTCTGTGATTTTGTGTGTGTGATTATGTGTATTTGTTTAGTACATAGCTACCTAAGTTGGTATCCTTAAATATGGCAATTTTACAAAGGCAAAACAAATAAGGAAGTCATCTACTAAACAATTTTAATAAAGGGGCTTTTGAAGTTTTATTATATAAATTAATTGTATTATATATTTTATGTGCAGCCAAAGACAATTCCTCTGCACTCAATGTGGCCCAGGGAAGCAAAAAGGTTGGACACCCCTGTTATAGATAATAAGTCTTACACATTTTGTGACCTATCAGTAGTTATGATTCTGAGCTATCTTGGACTTACCGGACACATCACCATTCGAACAACATACCAATCTTGTTACAAAAGTCGCCATTTACTTAGCCTTCTATGGCTGTCTCAGACCCAGATAGTTCACGGTCACACTCTAATTGCTTCAAGATACAAAATCTAATTACCTAAGTGTTATGATTATTATATCATGTCACTAAAACACACTAACTCCAGTCAAATAGCTCCTGCATTAGAAATCCCATTTTATCAATCACATACTAAATGGTATCCAGTAAAGGTTCTAGATAACCTCACAAAGTCGCTTACAGGTAAACTCCCCTGTTTCCATTTGCTACCATTACATGGTAATCCTCTTACTACACACAAATGTATAATTTACCTTAGGGTTATCTTAGTTAGCTTAAGATTAAATCCCATTTCTTTCTCAGGTCATTTCTTTCGTATAGGCACTGCTTTATCAGCCTCCAGTCACAACATTCCCACTTACATTATAATGAAAATGGGCCACTGGAAGTCATGAGCCTACTGTAGGTACATATCACAACCAAGATATCAGACATGTTTTCAATACTATTGATCTGGAAGATTGTATATATGTTGATATGATAAAGTCTAGAATTACATTTTGTCCTCTTTATTACAGGCCTACACCACAACCAACTTTTCAATATTGTAAATAATTATTATTATACTATCGGCTTATGGTATCTGACCACAAATATAAAGGTGGGAGCCTGTAGCTGTGGGAGGACTTATCCGGCCTATATAATACAGACTTCCCTCCCCTTACCTGCAGTCGATGCTTAAGTGTTGCCCTCACACCTCTCCCCTTATATAGCATATTCGCTACCAGATGTTCCCACTTTATTACAGACCTAACCGCTCATCGATTTTGGCACACCACAACCAATGAATCAATATTGCACATAATTATTATAATACTATTGGCTTATAGTACCTGACCATGTGTATATATATATATATATATATATATATATATATGGTGGCACTTTTTGACTTCTAAATGTTTGTTGCTATAGAACTTGTCCTAAGTACCCCCCCTCAAACCACTCCCAGCACATAAAAATCAGAAGTATTAGAGCAGGTTGTGATGTTGTTTTGAGTCAAAATGCTTGGCCCCAATCAAATTAAAAATCTAGAGGAACCACTGTAAATAATTGAATGAGAATAATTTTAGAATTTTACCATCTGTTTTACCTTAACATGTATGCAGAGTAAAACAGAAAACTGCATATTGACCTTGGTGTGACCACGCTGGTGTTAAAAGACACCATAATGTGTAGTGATTCACATATCTTACATCAGTGGATACTCCCATAACAATTGCTTGACCCCTAGATAAAGACATTAGTTATGCAATGACCCCTCAAGTAAGGTACAAGCATGGTGCAGTATAGAAAGCAGGTGTGGTTGGATCTGATCTGGAAGTCCTTCATGTGTCATGTCAAATTGCTCATTATAAGCCTGAACATGATTTCAAGAATGATATGTAGTTTTCAATAAGCCTAGACAAGCTAACATTAACCTCCTGTATAAATCATTACATGTATCCTGTGTTGATTAATCAATGGATGAAAGGGTTGATGATTAAGAAAATGTTGCTCTTTAGATCTCTGGCTAGAATGTTTCTTGATGGATAAGAAAATATCTCCAAATTCCCTGTAATTTATTCTGTTATTGTCTCACATCTGTGTCTCAATGTATCTTCTTATGTTCCATGTATATCCATATTCTCTTTTTATTCAGTTTCATTTTGTTCACTTATTAAAAACTATTAGGGTTATTTACTAAAGGAACAATGCAAAGTCAATTTAAAATTTAACACCAGTATAGCCAAACTGAATGCATAGTTGACTTACTGATTTTTTTCCCAGGTCGACTATTTTGACCTTAAATTTGAAATTTTTACTTTAGTGAATAAAACTATATATTTCTTTGTTTTACTGAAATACTGAAATGCATTTTCTTTTAAATAAAATAAATCTTGCCTTTTTAGTGCTGCACTAATGTGATTGGATATAAAATTGCTTTTCTTGTTTTAAGATTTTACCCCCCGACTCAAATTATTTTAATAGTGGGGAAAAGAGGGTTACATAAAAAAGTAAAATGAATGGGACAATCCACTCCCAAAATCCACTGCAGAGTTCATGCCTGAGGTCTTTGAAAGCGACTCCCCTTTCCCCTTCTAACCAGGTCCATACTTTCTGTGGTGTCACAGACTTCCAGACATCCAGACATCCCAATGAAGCTCACTGAGATGTCTTTCCAAAGCAGGTGCTACCTCTTGAGTTTAGCTCCACTAAGAAAATTAACCAGGAGATAACAGGACCAGTTGTTTGGTTGACATCCTTGGTTGTGTAACAATGCTAACTTATAAATGCCCCATATAGGGGAATTGTAAGACAAAGGGGGTGGTCATATATATAGGAAGCCATTTCCCCTTAGTATACCCAGCCATCTTAATTATTAGACTTGGGAACAGCTTCCCACCCCTCCTCCCCTGTTTGTTGGAAATTGTTGTCTTGTTTCTGTGTAGTAATCTTCTTTTGTTGTCACAGCGAGCGAAAAAATGTCCTTGCCAGTGGGGGTTGGACCAATTGTCCGGACCAATTGTCCGGCTGATACCTTCCCTAACCTACACATCCAATATATTAATCCCCCCCCTTCATAGTTCCTAAACCTCAGTGACCCTTGTACCACTGTAGTATAAAGTTTGTTTTTATCTATTGATATGTTACGGGTTACCCCCTACCATGGAGCCTCTGGATGAGGCTTTACTAAACCCACAGGTTAATTTTCACTATATACAGTTACTATAAAGACATTCTGATTCTCTTGCTATTAGTCTGCATTGAACAGCCATGTCACATAAGCACATTGCTCAATTAATCCAATAAAGTGAGACAAGTTGCCATTGCTAACTTACCCGACACAGAAAAAGATTATTGCCTCCCTTGAAGAAAGGTGCATAGGCACTGCCACCAAGTAAATATTAGACTTGGCGGCAAAATTTGGTTTAGTTGAAAAAATGTTTCAGAATATTAAGTTTAGTTATGGACCACGGACACTCATTTAGTTGACGGTTCTGAAGATTTGAGAAACTGATTAGGTCAAACAAAAGAGGCGAGAAAATGAACAAGTTGAGAATTAATAAGAAGCTAACAGGCGGAAAAAAGGGAGGTGCAATAATATATATATATCTTTAAAAAAAATTTTTATACTGCTTCACCATTTTTTCCGTCTATTGGTCTCTTCTTACTTGATCTGCGAATAAAATTAACTTTTACTGGCTGTCCCCTAGCCATACATTTTTTTTATTCGTACATATGCCACCTCAGACATATGGAATTTTGCCGAACTGCTAATAGGCCTAATTTCAGGCAAACTGCAATTTGGCCAAAACTAAATGTACAATTGTAGTAAATATCAAAGAAAGTTGTAAATGCTGACAACACAGTGTATCCTAGTTGATGTAGAGGAAATGTGAAATGTAGCACCAGTTTTGAGCTGTTGGGGAACTAAATGTGGAATTTTCTTTTAGCAGTAACAAAGTTCCTTCGCAGCCATCTCAATATGACAGCAGTGGCATGAGTAGATTTACAGTGGCATATAAATAACACAAGTCAACACCTCAAAGAAAGTTTGATTCCTAAAGCTGATAACATAATCTAATGGGAGCGCAAAGCTAAAAAGTAGAAACAAAAAGAGAAAAATAACAAAACAAAAAAATGGTGGTGTGACCAAGTGGAAGTATAAAGTAGCTGATTTGTAGTGAATGTGTACAAAATTGAGATATGATTTGTCTACACTCAAACTCAATGCTAATACATGAACAAACCGTTTGCTACTCCTTTTGTACAGAAATGTCATTTTAATATTCTTTTAGTTTTTTTATTTAGCTTATGTGTAAGCAATTATTGTGGATTGCAAGCTGGTTAATGCAGGATACAAAAACATTAAAATGAATAGGTTAGAAAATTTACATCAACTAGTGCCTGTGATCTTATTTAAAAAATGTGTAATTGTTATGTTTTAAATGTGTTCTATCAGTATTTAAATAAATACTAATATTGTATTAATTAACTACTTGAAGTTCACTTAGCACAAAGCAACAATACTGATCACAAACCTACGATGCACAGCCATGTCTTTAAGCTGTGTAACAAAATGAATACCTTTAATAAACATAAACAGCACTTTCTGTAAAGTTGTAAAATGTTTATTTATGTAAGGCAGAATTCCTTTGCATGCACAAACAAAGTCGTGTATGAATGCAGCTGTGCATTAGTGTCGAGAACTATTCATTTTAACTGTTTCACCATTGGTATTTTCTAATCTTTTACAGTGAAAAGACTAGGGGTATTTAAAGAATTTGGAACAACCTGCTGTCTCGCTTGACCTTTTAACAACTGTTTTTGTTTTCTTTAAACTGACAAATTGTGGTGAATTGATAACTGAATTGCATTTTTCTTTTTGCAGGAAATTCCCAGCTCTGCTAGTTTCCAACTTACAAATTGCATTTTTCTTATAATTTTCCTCCTAATTAGTAAACCTATTTTTTTATATAACTTATATTTCACTGCTTAGTAATCAGTATGGAACTGTTAGAAATGCTGTGCTCTTATGCGGCAGTATGTACCACTGTAATGGCAGAGTTGTAAAGAAATAGACATAAGGTTTGGTAGTGAAAAGTCTAAAAACACATAGCATGGATTGGTTTTTAACAGTTTTATTTTAACCGAAAACTGCAACTGTCTTATTGATGAAGACAGAACTAATGTACGGGTTAATTGGTGATTTTAAACTAGTTAATGTGTGCAGTGCATTCTGTGATAACCATCATCGGTTGTGTCTTAGTACCTACCCTTTCACCCATTTCTTTAATTGTAATCAATAATATAACCTTTCCTAATAAAACCTAGACAGAGTAGAATAGTCTCCAAACCTTGCTTTCACTAGTAAAAGAGATTGTCAAAACAGGTACTAGTTTTTAGCAACCTCAATAGTCCGATAAGTGTAGGATGAAATACCAAACATTAAAGAACAAACAAACAAAAAAAAACTTGGCACTTTGGCACATTTTTTTTTTTTTTTTTATCCAATTGATGCTTTTCACTTTGTACAAGTCTTATCCTAAAACCTGATTTAAAAAAAAATACAAGCATGTGCAGTAAATATAACACAAATCTGCAAATAATGCACAGTGATTAAAGGAACATGTATTCCTAACTCTAGAGGGTTATAGTCCCTGGTTGGTTCAAGGACTCCCCTAGAATTTATAAAACAAATTTTTTAACTTAATTTGTTTCCGACAATGCATCGGTCTCATTGTGCGACCACTCCTCTGCAATACTGATGATTTCAGCCAATTCAATGCTTTTCCAATTAGCATCTCCTGGCTGTAACTCACACAGCCTGTATGAAAACAAATGTTTTAATTTTCAATCAGATGTTAACTTGCTTTAGAAGTTATTACCACCAGCTCCTTAAATTGAACTTTAAAAACACTCAGGAGGATCCTGCAGGGTCTAGGAGGTTTTTAACAGAGCAGGAAAGATGAAGTTCAGAATTAAACATACTGTGCAATAAAGGAAGTTTAAACATTAGAATTCTCTTTACAGGAAGTGGATAGGGAGGCTGTGCAAGTCATATGAAGGGAGGTGTGACTAGGTGCCATGGGTCTGGTTGGGAAGTGATTATGACCAGAGCAGCAACCTCTATATGATAGAACCAAAATGCAAAAAAAACAGAACACGCACAAATCAAGGCAAAAGCAAATGTATTATGATTTATAAGGAACACAATAGAATTAAATACAAAAAACATATAACTCAGTGTAAGCAAAGGAAGCATGGCTTTTAATACAGGGAGCAGGGCCTCTGGATACAGGGAGCTCAGGAACGCAGGAATGCAGCTTGCTCAGGAAAGCAACAGCTTTGGGAATTCAGGAAAGCAGCTTGCTCAAAAACACCGGGAGCTTTGAGTACCGAGGGAAGCACAATGCTCAGGAACTCAGGGAAGTAGCATGCTCAGGAACTCAGTGAAACAGCATGCTCAGGAACTCAGTGAAACCGCATGCTCAGGAACTCAGGGAAGCAGCATGCTTAGGCGATCAGGGAAGCCGCACGCTCAGGAGATCAGGGAAGCAGCAAGCTCTGGAACACAGAAGGTTACACAGCACACAAGGATCAGAACAAAAACAAAATTAATAAACTGGCAAACAAGAAAGGGTGAGGCTAGACTAAATAGGGAGATCATAACTGCCTAGTAGGGCCAAATGGAAGTAGCGTAAGAGCTTTCAATCTGGGTGCAGCAGCCTGCAACAGCACCACAGATAGCTAGTGGCACTGTGAGGTACTGCACCAGACTGATGAGAGAAAACAGAATTGTGACACTAAGGCTGTATAAACAATGCGATTTAAGTCTTAAATGGCAGAGAATTGAGCAGTGAGACTGCAGAGGCATTATCTAAACACCAAAATTGTTTCATTAAGCTAAAGTTGTCTTGTTGTCTTGTTGCCTATAGTGTTTCTTCAAGCTGTAGTAGTAGTTCTGTTGCCTAAATTAATATGACAAAAAGTAATTGGTTTTCAATCCTGTTACACATTTACCATATGTACAGATGTCTGAACATGTGTGTTTGAGATGTTTTCAGGTTTGTGTTGAAGTTAGACCAAGTTTGGTCTGAAAACTACTTGGCCTGGAGAGCAGTTTTTTTGCCTGTTCTCCATCTCTAAGGCTTCCATTATTGTCTAAGGATCCTCATTATGGTTTGCAGTTCACATTGTCTACAAGAGGAAACACATTTTATTCTTGCTGCACAGGTAATTGAATTTTGAACTTAGAACCATAATCTGAAAAAAGCCTAGAATACATAAGAACAAAGCACACAATTAGAAAGCTACTGCAATTAACAATAAAGCATATTCAACCATACAATGGAGACCAGGTAATTATTTCTAGATAAGTGAAGGTTTTAAACCTGTCAGAAACTAGTCTTTGTTGTGCATTTTTAAAGTCCAATTAAAGTACGATTTTGTTCAAGAATTGGTGCACACATTAAATTTCTGTATAACTCTAAAACAGGGGCTTAACTAGAAAATATATAACTACAAAAAACAAAAGATAAAAATACAGCAATAAATACTTAACTTTCAATAAGATGTAGCTGCTCAGGTGGTATTCCCAAATCACTACCCTTTTGACAGGTAAACAAACAACGACTCCCAAATATCGTTGTTTGCTTAAAAAAAAGGTTGGGCCCCGGTGCAAAGCAACAGACCTGAGTTTGGATGTGTGTAGTGGTTGTCTGTGATTGTGCAGGGATTGTCTGAGTATGATTATGTGTGGGACTTGGCTAAGTGTGACTGCGGTGACTGACTGAGTATGATATGTATGTGTGGAGTATACTGAGCGTGTGGTGTTTGCATGAGTCTGATTGTGTGGGGGTTGTGTGTGTAATTTTACTATAGATTTATAACTATTAAACAGACACAGGCACACACAACAAGGTAATCACACACATTGCCAGGCACATACAGGAAGGCACAATCAGGCAGACACATACACTGAGGCAGGCAAACACAGGCACATATATACACACACAGACACACAGATACAGTAAACAGAGGCATACAGAGACAAACACACACAGATGCAGCTACAGAAACAGACACACACATGATACAAAACAGAAACATCACACACATTTTTCTTAGAAGACCCTCTCTAATAAATTCAGCATTTTGGACATCCTTTGTGTGCCCGGATACCTGTGCTTTACAATAGGCACACATGTACACGCAGGCATTCACAGGCAGGCATCTACAAACAGGCACATGCAAGCAGACACATGCACAGACAGAGAGGCACATAAAGGCAAACACAGAAATACACATACAGGCACACACACAAACACTTACACTCACGCAGGCATACACAAACAGGCACACTATAAAAATAAAATATTTCTTTCAACTCAAGGCAGGGCAAGCGGATGCAAGACTATCCTTCTATGTCACATACAGAGGGAAGGAGAGGAAAGAGAAATCTGCCAGGCCCTGCACTTCTAGTCCCCTGGATCTGTGCTCCATTGCGGCTCCCCTGCCTAGTATCCTCCCTAAGTCATGAGTTTCCATGTAAACTGTGCTGGTATGCGGCTTCTGCTCCAGAGCCAAGACTCAGTGAGGAAACTGCATAGAAACAAGCAACGCAAAAATTCAATGCTCTGGAGGAATACCCCTCCTCCTCAATATGGGAATTTTGGAATCTAAAAGTTCTTTAGTATTCTGCTGAATTGGCAATATACCTTATAACATATTTGCAATGGGGGCCCCCTGGAGAGGTGAAACTCCAAGGACCGGTCACACTAGCAACAATTGTGATCCTGGTAGTTCCGCCATTGCTCTGAACTACATATAAGTTTGACAAAATGTATGCACTGCTTGCTTATGGAGAAATTTAATATAATTTGTTAATTGTACTCAAAGATTATGATCTACGGGGCCTGAGGTCTCTTACCAGTTTCTCCTCCACTGTTAGTACATATCCACTACTTGAATACAATTTGGTGTGATTTTCCATCCAAAAACAAAGCTGTTTCAAAGCAGTAGCACTGAGATGCTGTATAGCGTTTTCATTGGCTGCTGTGTGACTGGAGTGGACATGATTAATTCAAGATTCCAGCCTGGGGAGATAGTTATCAGTGTAGAATATTATGTACCTTTAAACATATTCACTATTTTTCCACCATTGGAGGGGAGGGGGACAAGCAACCTAAACCACAGTTCCTTCCCAACCCAAAAGTTAATTACATAAATATTCAGGCCATGGGGTTCAAGTACAACAATACTGTTCCTGTCTCTGTTATAGGGATGCCATCACTTCTTCTAGAATCCTAATTTCCTTTACTTTTGCAATGCATTTGTGTATTGTTGAAGGGCAGGATTTCTTCCAGAAGACTGGGAGCAAGTTGGAGAAGAAGAGGTTTAATCCTCTCTGCAAGCACTTTAGAAAAGATGTTCACATCTCCATTCAGTAAGAGATATGGGCCTATAGCTTGTGCAGAAATCTGGGTGTTTGATTTATTTATGCAGGACTGTAATGTGAGCCAAAGGGGAATTATCTTATGAACAGAGCTCACACACAGTACAGAGTTAAAAGCCGTTACAAGGTAAGTTAAGAAACGGTGGGCAAATATTTTGTTATAGCCCAGAGGCCATCTGGAAAAGGGGCTGTGTTTAAGTGCTTAATCACTCCTTAAAGTTCCTAAATGGTAATAGAAGACTCCAAGGTAGGAAGCTACCTCTAAGATAATCAAATAGTTTAGCTAGCTTTGAAGGACATCCTGCAGTGGATAGGTTATAGAGGGAGATATAGTACTACTGGAAGGCTAAGAGAATCTTGTCTGAAAACTGGATGAAAAGAAGTGCATCCTGTTTAATCCTGTGGGATAATTGTCATGGATTAATTGTTTCCTCTTGAACAACATTCAGTCCAAGAGCCAGCAACATTTATTTGAGTGCTAATAAAAAACAAAAGATCTCAGATAAGGTACCATAAATTTTTGAAGATTGAAGTGAGGTCCCTCCTGGCTTGAAACAGCTGGGATATACAGAGTCAACCTGAGAAGTCTTGTGTTTAGTCTCCAACCCTGCAACCTAAGCAACCAGTTCTCATACTTGCCAAGACAAAAGTTTCTTTCCGTGGGCAACACATTGGATGACGTGGCTATGGATTACAAATTTGTGGGTCTCCAATACCATTGAGGGAAAGGCATCTGGAAGCATATTCTCAGTGAAGAAGAAATGGATGGTAGAGTCAGTCTGCTGAGAAGCCTCATTAAGCCTCCACGCCATTTCTCATTAAATAATGGAGAAGTAAACTGCCTCATGACTTTTCAGTGGTCTGAGAGCCATCATTTGCTAATGTTAAATAAGTAATCAATTCTTGAACACATGTTGTTAAGGGTAGAGAATTATTAAAAATTAAAGGGACACTCCAGGCACCCAGACCACTTCTGCCCATTGAAATGGTCTGGGTGCAATCTCCCACTACCCTTAACCCTGCAAGTGTAATTACTGCAGTTTTCATAAACTGCAATATTTCCCATGCAGGGTTAAGTCCTCCTCTAGTGGCTGACACTTCCACCAGAGGACACTTCTGTGTTCATAGTGTGTTATAACGACGCTGGACGTCCTCACTCTACGTGAGGATCTCCAGCGTTGCCGAAATTCCCATAGGAAAGCATTGAATGGGGAAATCCCCATAGGAAAGCATTAAATGGGGAGGTCTAATGCGCATGCGCATTAGGTCTATCTCGCCGCCGGCCGTGCAATAGGTCTCTCCAACCGGCTGACGTCGGCGGGGGAGGAGCGTAGGTGGAGCCTGATACAGGTAAGTCACTGAAGGGGTTTTAACCCCTTCAGCAACTTGGGATGGGAGGTGGGAGAGAGGGGACCTGCAGTGCCATGAAAACGGTTTGTTTTCCTGGCAATGGAGAGTCCCTTTAAGTGTATTCATTTTGCCTTGCTTATGTACAATTAGTACGTGTACCTTGTTTTCATCAAGGTCAAGATATGTTTTCGCAACAGCAAGATGTACACATATCAGCTAATACTGAGGTGATTAGTCCACCTAGACATTTTAATAAAGAGGGTTTGAAGGCTCTAAATAAATCTCCTGGAATAATATACTCAAAGGTTGGCAAGCCTTTAGGGCCCTAATGCTCATGGAGCACCCAGACAACTGCCCAGAATGTCTTTGCGTGAGACAGCCGTGGTCTTTTTTTTTATAGTCAGAAGAAGAGAGCCTTAGTGAGAGGTGGCCAGCTCTGCAACTGCATGTTGACAGATGTGTTGAGCAGTTGTTACAAGACCCATTCTGAAAGTGGCAATTTCAGCTCTATTAGTATCTTGAATCTCTGTGATTAGAGAAGTCAGGACAGCTAGTAATCACCGTGGATGATAGAGTCCTCACTGCTGCTCTAAGTATATTATAGGAAGTGCGAGATGAGGACAGTGTCTGAAACATCCCAGAAGAACCCACTGTGGATGACGGAAAGAGAGGAACTACCTGTCTTCCTGGATGTCAATCATTCAGGTCTGCGGGGCTGGTTACAAAGTTGCCCATAGCGAGCAAAAGGCAAGATAGCACTAGCATGGGATGTGGCAGAGGAGTCCCCATCCAACATTGTCTTGTCAAAAAAGCGGATGTGCAAAAGGCACAGGCAGTAGAATGACTGTAATGGCAGGAGCTACTGGATCAGCAAACACAACATAGTATCTATCTTCACAAATATCTCATCATAAGAACAGATGGGCAATATTACAGACCACAGGAAGGTTGTAATGGCAGGAAGTACTGTCTCAGCATTAGTAGCACATAATTCACTTTGACAAACAGAAGGTCAGGCCTCCTCCTGTAGACAGATAAAAAAATAAGTGCACTCTAGAATATAAGCTTGTTTGAGTAGGGCCCTCAACACCCTCTTATCCTGTGCATCCACACTGTAACCCCTTCTCACCCTGCCCCCCACCACTATATCCATTCTGTCCCTGCCCACCTCCCCACACTGTAACCCCTTCTAATCCTGCCCTTCTCCCCACAATGTAACCCCATCTCACCCTGCTCTCCACCACTTTATCCATTTCTCTCCCTGCCCCCTCCCCACACTGTAACCCCTTCTCACCCTGCCCCCCACCACTATATCCATTTATCTCCTGCCCCCCCCCCATACTGTAACCCCTTCTCATCCTGCCCTCCTCCCCACCACGGTAACCCCTTCTCTCCCTGCCCCGCCCACACTGTAACCCCTTCAATTGTATCCCTCTAAAGCTGCCATGTGCCAAATGTTTGCATCTAAGACTGTTTGCCATGGTGTGCCAATTTTATTCAGCTAAGACTGTTTGCCATAGTGTGCCAATTTTATGCAGGTAAGACTGTTTGCCATGGTGTGCCAATGGTATGCCTCTAAAGCTGATTGCAATGATGTGCCAAGTTTATGCATCTAAAGCTAATTGCCATGATGTGCCAAATTTATGCATCTAAAAGTGATTGCAATGATGTGCCAAATTTATACATCTAAAAGTGATTGCAATGATGTGCCAAGTTTATGCATTTAAAGCTGATTGCCCTGGTGTGCCAATTGTATGCATCTAAAGCTGGATGCCATTGTATGCACTTAAAGTTGCCATGATTTGTCAAGTTTACGCATCTGAATATGATTGGCATGGTCTGCCAATTGGATGCCTCTTGTATTCCTGTACATTAAGCATGTCAAACTCGCGGCCCACGGGCCGCATGCGGCCCACAAGGACCGTCTTTGCGGCCCCTGCGAGCCGCGAGTACATGCTACTGTTATAGCAGAGTAGGCACCTGCTTTCGCCATAATGCAGGTGCTAACTCTGCTAACACATACCCGGCGGGGGAGGATGGCCGCGAGGGAGCTCAGTGTTCCTGCTCCTCACTGCTCCCTCGCGTGCGCCGACTCAAGTGAAGCTGGGCGCCGGAATATGATGTCATATTCCGGCACCTGGCATCACTAAACCGCGTGAGGGAGCAGTGAGGAGCAGGAAGGACCCAGTAAGGTAGGGAGCAGTAAAGTATGTGTGTGTAAGTGTGTGTGTGTGTCTGTCAGAAAGTATGTGTGTGTCTGTCAGTGAGTGTGTGTCTGTCTGTGAGTATGTGTGTGTCTGTGTCAGTGTGTCTGTGTCTGCCAGTGTGTGTGTGTCAGTATGTGTGTGTCAGTATGTGTGTGTGTGTGTCTGTCAGTGTGTGTGTCTGTCAGTGTGTGTGTCTGTCAGCAAGTGTGTATGTGTCTGTCTGTCAGCAAGTGTGTGTCTGTCAGTGTATGTGTGTCTGTCAGTGAGTATGTGTATCTGTCAGTGAGTGTGTGTTTCTGTCAGTGAGTGTGTGTGTCTGTCAGAAAGTATGTGTGTGTCTGTCAGTGAGTGTGTGTCTGTCTGTGAGTATGTGTGTGTGTGTGTCTGCCAGTGTGTGTGTGTGTGTCAATATGTGTGTGTGTCTGTCTGTCTGTTTGTGTGTGTGTGTCTGTCAGTATGTGTGTGTGTCTGTCAGCAAGTATGTGTGAGTATGTGCGTGTGTGTCTGTCAGTGTGTCTGTATGTGTGTGTCTGTATGTGTATGTCTGTCTCTGAGTGTGTGTGTGTGTGTGTCTGTCTGTGAGTGTGTGTGTGTGTCTGTCTGTGAGTGTGTGTGTTTTTCTGTCTGTGAGTATGTGTGTGTGTCTGTCTGTGAGTGTGTGTGTCTGTCTGTGAGTGTGTGTGTGTCTGTCAGTGAGTGTGTGTGTCTGTCTGTCTGTCTGTCAGTGAGTGTGTGTGTGTGTGTGTGTGTGTGCACACCTTGTTTATGTGGCCCATGCCACACTTTGAGTTTGACATGCTTGCTGTACATCAAGCTTGTCTTTAAATTCATCACTCCACACATCAGTATTATCTGACACATGATCTGCTTAAAACTGGCTAATTTACTGTATCTTTGTTTATTTTGGTATTGTTGTTGATATATACAACAGAAAGTTTAAATTGCATGTTTTCAAAATACTGGTTGTGGAAAACTTTAATGGTTTTAAATGAACTTTTTTTTAAACCATATTTAATACTATTCCTTCTATGTTTCAATTCATCCTAAACTAAAAAAGTCATGTTACATTTACTTTTCTAATCAGCATTATAAAAGTGATGGCATGTATCCAGATGGTCTTTGGAATGTGTGACTGGCTTGTAGCATTTAAAAAACAGATGTTTACGTACGACTAACAAATGGTAATCAGTACTGTAACTGTTTAAAAAGCTTTGAAGCAAAAATTGAAGCATCTTATTTGAAGTCTTTCTTACAAAGAGCTATAAGAGCTTACACATTAAATAAATCGCCACTAATTTATATTCTAATCTTTACAATTTACTGTACCATTTCCATAAAAAGGAATGCTTTTATTGTGTGAACAAGTCAATTGGAGGAACTGCTGACTTTAAGGCTAAATCAAATTACATCAGAATACAAACATACAATTATCTTTAGTGCTGTGATTTTTAATTCAATAAGGACATTTAAAATATATCTTATAAAAAACAGATACACAGGAAATAAGTATTGCAGTATTTTTCTTATATATGGAGAAATAGAGGAAAAAAATCAAGCGCTTGCACTGATAGGACGAATGTGAAATGGTGCTATGTGCCACTTCTACGATGTGGGCTTTTTACCTTAAAGGATCACTATAGTGTCAGGGAAACAAACTGCATTGTTTACAGCTGCAGGGTTAAAACCTGAGGGACCTGGCACCCAGACCACTTCATTGAGCTGAAGTGGTCTGGGTGACTACAGTGTCCCTTTAAAAACAAAAAAATACTTTTCATGTGATGTTTTATCAACACAAGGTTTCTTTGCAATTAAAGCAATGCACATCTTCAAGTGTGTCCTTACAATTGAAAAGTTGAATTTACCTACTTACTGGGACCTGGATCCAAGGGAGATCTAGATATCCAATATAACTCTCGTACAGCTCCAAGTTCATGGTTCATTAGAAGTGAGAGGATATGTTTTGATGCCTCGTCCATATTATTCTTTGAAAGAGATGAGGAACTGCAAAGGAATTATGAATCTGTCTGGAAGAGTTTATGTGACTGGAGTTGTGTTCATGAGTATGTGAAGGATGCTTGTGTCTGAACAGAGGTGAGTGTGTGATAGGTTGCACGTGTGTGTGAGGGTGCTGCATGTGTTGTGTGGGGTTCTGGGGAGTCGTCAATGCTTGTATCCCTATTTTTAATTTACGTGTAAGCGTCCATCTTCCCTACTGCTTACAATTACAATGATTTAAAATTGCGCCAAAAATATTCAGTTACGCTGTATAATGAGAAACAAGACAAATGTTTAATTCAAACAAAACATATAACATTTGGGAACAGTAGGTGAAGATGGCCCTGCCCAAACAAGCTTACAGTGCTTACCTTTTCAACAGGGATAGAATCATGTTTTTTGGTGGTCTGGTGGGAGGAGAGTGTATGACATACACCTTTGGCAGGCACTATGTATATAGCTCTCTCCTAAACTTCCTAAAACAGAGCTTTGGGCAGGAGAACCATTGCCAGTGCTATGAGCCAGTAATCTGGTCACAGTTAAGGTGCAGACTACATTTTCCCTACTGAAATATTTAGATCTTCATGTTGACCTGCATTGCTCCAGGTTTTCCCTTTGGGACTGGCATTCTAGATGAATGTCTAATTAACCTTATGCTAGTTTCAGCACTGAAGTCAAAATTTAACAGGATAACATGAGTGGAGAGCAGAATCAGAAGGAAAAAGACCATGGGGAGATACAGCAGTTTAAGATATTAAGGACAGATGAGTAATAAATTCAAATGTGTAGTATGGTTTCAAATTGTAAAAAACACAATTCCCAATGTGTAAAATACCATTGTTACAAACTGCAATAACTTCACATCTATTATATAACGATATGATTAAGGCAAACCGTATAATAATACCCCAGTGTGTCATATACAATAGTTAGAGCCACACTGAGCATTAAATCCAGATGTGTAATATTGTAGGCTACAGGTACACTGGGCTATAAATTCACATGTGTTAGACACACTTGGACGTAAACGACAACAAAACAAACATAACATTTAGCATGTGCTTATTTTGTTACTTGTGAATTATCAAGATACATATATGTTTTGGAAATACTGAGATTACACTGTGACTTTTATAGGGTTGTCCAATAAAGTGAATTTAAAGTGAATTTTAAATTTAGGGACAAAACAGATGAACCTGAAAATGTCCCCAAGTCGATAGTTCAGTTGTTTTGGCCTTAAAATCAATAAAATTGTCACATCCTGTTCCTCGCTGCGGATCATTCTGGCAATGGCTTCTGGTATCCAGTACTCCTTTTGCTGTCCTTGCTTGGTTTTCTGGTCTATGTCTGGTTTTCTTTGTTGCTGGGTTTCTGGGTTCATTCTTATATTCTGTCCCTGGGTTTCCCAGTCTCTTGGATTCACTTAAATGTTTGTTTTATGTTGCCACACCCGTTTTCCACTTTCCTTTTGTTTCAGCTTGGACCTGCAGCAGTGTTTTAAGTCTCTGCCCTTTCTTGCAGGTAAGTGCTGTATTGTGGTTTAGTATGGTTGTTTTAGCATGCATTAGGCAGTGAAGGACCTGCCAGATATGGGGTACATTGGCGTTGTTGGCAGGCTTGTGCAATGTATGATCATATAATGTGACTAAATCCCCATACTTTTCATAATTAGTGCTTAGCTATGTTTCCTCTTGTTTTACCTTGTATCTCTTGTCTTGTTTTACTTTGTCTTGTAATCCCAGTCCATGTACAGTCCTGTTCAGTCATGCCCATGTTATGTTCTTGTTTTCCTCATGTCTTGTGTACATGTTCTAGGTTATGCTTTCTGTCCTGTTCTGGGTTCTCCTAGTTTTGTCTTGTTTTCATGTATGGTGCCTATCTCTAGTATTGTCTTGCCTTGCTTCAGTACTGGATACAAACCTGCTGCAGAACCTCCCTATTCAGCTCCTGGGAGGTCTGCTTAATTAACTGCTCCTAGTTCCTGGGATCCGCATAAGCTGAATCCGGGTTCTGGTATGTGGCTGCACAAACGCTGGTGCTCAACACCAGGGGGCGTGCGGTTGCCCTGCACTAGACCCTGCTAATCCACCACCACACTGTGACTCCTACTCTGAACATCAGGCATACCTGGGTCCCGGTCCACCCACCGCCTACGGCCATACTGTCAGGGTGAGTGGTCCGGTGCCCGGGACCCAGACACTGTCTGGGCGGTGGTGTCCTCAGTTTAGAAATACCCAATGTTAACTTTTTTTTTTGCAAGTTGCAGGGCTATAAGTACATTGCTGTTTAAAACTATATAATTTTAAAATTTATCAATAGTGACATTGTAACACTAAATCATAAATCACACCTCACATGTACATATTTTAAAGTAGAAAACCCAGGGTATTCAATATAGGGTGTGCCCAGTCTTTTTTAGTATCCACACAGTCACAAATTTTGGCCAAAGTTAGCAATTATATTTGTTTGTGTGTTTAAAAATACAAAAAAACAATTATGAATGCTAACTTTGGCCAGTGTTTGTGACATGTTTAATACCTTGGGTTTGCAAATGGTATGCCATCATGGGGGTAATTCTCATTCCTGGGCTACCATACGCTCTCAAAGGCAAAATAACCAATCTGGCAAATTTTAAATTGGGGGGGGAAAAAAAATGAAAATCAAGCCTTATATTTGACCCTGTAACCTTCAAAAAAAACATTTAAAACCTGTACATGGTACTGTTATACTCGTGAGACTTCACTGAACACAAATATTAGTGTTTAAAAACAGTAAAATGTATTACAATGATGATATAATCAGTGAAAGTGCTGTTTGTGTGTGAAAAATGCAAAAAACTTCACTTTCACTGACAATATCATCGCTGTGATATGTTTTACTGTTTTAAAAAAACTAATTAATTTGTGTTGAGCGAAGTCTCCCGAGAAAAACAGTACCCCCCCATGTAAAGGTTTTAGGGTGTCATGGAAAATTACAGGGTTAAATATATTGCTAACAAATTAAATTCTCTGGACTTTCGGCCTGGGTTGTCAGGCAGGTCCCTCAAATTGTAATCAATAGAATTACTTAATTATGTAAAAAATTACA
This sequence comes from Pelobates cultripes, assembly GCA_933207985.1. NCBI lineage: Eukaryota > Metazoa > Chordata > Amphibia > Anura > Pelobatidae > Pelobates > Pelobates cultripes. The sequence goes on along the minus strand of OW240915.1, from coordinate 48,527,207 downwards.
TTAGTAGAATTAAATATATATACATATTTATATATTTGAAGTCTACGTGTATATTTATGAAATTATTTATGTAATTATGTATATGGATGTGTGTATATGTATGTATATATGTGTGTGTGTTACATAGCTGAAAAGAGGTTTGCGTCCAAGTTCAGCCGTCCTCACATTTGTTTTTGCTGTTGATCCAAAAGAAGGCAAAAAAACCTAGTCTGAAGCGCTTCCAATTTTGCCACAAACTAGGAAAAAATTCCTTCTTGACGCCAAAATAGCAGTCAGATGTCTCCTTGGATCAAGCAGCTATTACCCAACTAATTAGATCCCTGTATGTTATGTTTTTGCAAGTATTTATCCAATTGCAGTTTAAACCTCTGTATGGACTCTGACAAAACCACCTCTTCAGGCAGAGAATTCCTTGCGTCCTATGTATAGCTCTGTTTATGAATAGGTTTCCAAATAAAGGTTTGTACTGGCCCAGAATATATTTGTATAATGTTATCATATCCCCTCTCAGGCACCATTTTTCCAAACTAAACAGATTTATTTTTTTTAACCTTTCTTCATAACTAAAATGCTCTATTCCTTTTATCAATTCCTTTTTATCCTTTCATTCTAAGTGTATTTTGAGATATATATATTCTATATCTATCTCTATCTCAAAACACAGAATAAAATTACATATATAATTGTTTTCATTGTTTTATTTTTTTTTTAATGTATTCATTTTTTATATATATATATATATATATATATATATATATATATATATATATATTGTGTGTGTGTACTTTTATATTATGTGTATATTAACATAAAAATACACTTAGTATGACATTAGGTGTGTGTGTATGTATGTGTTATTAGAAAATAAAGGGAGCACACTAGGACTTCATCTTAGTGGGAAAATTACTGTATCATCCAATAATATATATAAATTTTTACATTTTAAAAAGAAGTAGGCAGTACTATGGAAGCCTATTGCAACCATGTGATCGCTCTTTTAGAGCGACCACATGGCCCGCAGGGGCTTAATTTTCAGAAGGGGACTGTCTGGGCTGACAGGCAGTCCCCCCTCGCTGGGAGCAACACTGATCGCCGGCGGGGGAACGGCGGCATTCGGGTAAGTAATATATTTGCCACAGGGAGAGGAGGGGACGGAGGATCTGACACAGGGAGGGATGGGAGCCTCTGACACAGGAAGAGGAGGGGAAGCAAGCTCTGACAAGGGAAGAGAGGAGGGAGTCTGACACATGGGGGAGGGGAGGGAGGAGGGAGGGTCTGACATGGGTAGGGGAGGGAGGAGGAAGGGTCTGACATAAGGAGAGGAGGGGAAGAAGGCTTTGACACAGGGAGGCTTTGACACAGGGAGAGGAAGGGGGCTTTGACACAGGGAGGGGAGGGGGGATGAGACACAAGGTAGGATTGGGGGGATGAGATGCACCTGAAATAGAATAGAACAGGGGCTTCTCTCTGAGAAGCTTCTGATTGGACAATTCTCTGAGAATTGGCTGAAAGTTACTTCCTGTGCAAAAGGGGAGGGGCTGCAGAGGCTGCAACCATAAGAACTGCAGCTTTTGCAAGCTGTTTTAGACTGTACCCCCAATGAATACATACATAAAAATATACATGCATTTATTCATTGGGGTATATCTACTAAACTGTGAGGAGTTGTTTTTTTTTTTTTTTTAAGTGTAGAGTGGTCCTATAAAATTATAGTGGGGTGAGTAAGAGTTAAGAGGCAAAATAGTTAGATTTGGGGGCTTAGGGTAAGGGGTTGTGTAGAAAATGAGGTTCAGGATTACTTATCTTCAAGAAACTGAGAGTAGTAACTCTAATGATTGCTAGCCAGACAGAGGCAAACATTTTTTATTTGATGGCGTTAAATGGCTGACATGCTCACCCAATGATTACAGGCCAAACGTGGACTACACTGATATCGCTAATGCAGAAACGTAACTTGCGAAACAGCAATATTCCGAGCGAGAGGCCAGGCCATGGACGCCCCACAGACTCTTGATCTGTTTAACATTATACGGTGCTTAAAGCGTTCCTTCAAATAATACATTTTTATAATAAATGTAAAGTGTATACAGTGAACAAAAGTGAATAAGTGTGATAGCAAAAAATGCTATAACCACCTGAGTGGAGACCCCTTAAACCACTCTTACAAATACAAGAATTAAATACATACAATGGTGGATCACACGTCTTGATGCGTCTAAATAAAAACATAAAGCCATATAGTGTAATATTGTCAATGTATATATAAATATGGAAAACGTAGAGATCATGTACTCACAAGCCTGGAGCCAAATGAAATCATATGGCTCCCATGAGCAGCACAGTGGGACTATTAAACTGGATGTCCCCATCCGTCTTTTAGATGTTCTTGTAGTTCTCAAGCAGCATAAAAATAAATCTGTATTGGGTTGATGTGATTTCTTCCAGAAAAAAGCTTTATTCAGAATGTACAATAAAACAAATGATAAAGGAAATATAAAAGAAAGTATAAAAGCATGGACTGCAGAGTTGGATAGATCCAAAGTCCAATATAGCCAAATGGCTGATAATATCTATTGTAGTCCGAATAGCCCAAGTGGCTAATAGTGTCTATTAGGATCTGATACATGTTTCGCCCCGTGCCAGCGGCTTCCTCAGCATGTAGAGGCTCCTTGGCGTCTTTTTCAATTGCTGGCATGGGGTGAAAAGCGTATCGGATCCTAATAGACACTATTGGCCACTTGGGCTATTCAGACTACAATAGATATTATCAGCCATTTGGCTATATTGGACTTTGGATCTATCCAACTCTGCAGTCCATGCTTTTATACTTTCTTTTATATTTCCTTTATCATTTGTTTTATTGTACATTCTGAATAAAGCTTTTTTCTGGAAGAAATCACATCAACCCAATTCACCAATACATTTTTATATCATTAATATTATTCTCAGAGACCAACCAGCATATTTTTCTCTTATATCTGTTTGCATTTTGTTTCTCAACACCTGTATCCCACTGTAAATGTTTAAATACAGGGTACGTTAGGTTTATACACGACATGCATCCCCAGACAGACAGCTGTTCTGTCTATACTGGCATGCAGCCATTTTACAGGCAGAATATACTAGCATACATGCTATATGAATGGCTGGAGACATATAAAAAATTATTACCATATCATACTATATGTAGACTGCATTAAAACAGCTGCACTAAACTTTATCCACCAAACAGAAGACAATTATTCTCATCTCGGACCCATTTTCTTCCTTTGCCTCAGTTATTATAATGATTGAACTGTTCTATTATGAGATTTTTGCAAGTTGTAAATAATTGCATTTTTCAGTTTGTTTTGTCAGTAATACAGTTAATATTTTTGAAAGTGGCCGGAATTCCTATGTTTTACAGTCTATTATGATATGCTGTTATGCTGGCTTAGACACTCATAGACACTCTTACAAGACACTCTAAAATCACCTTTCTCTGATTTAAAAATGTAGATTGTGGGTCACTGTTACTATAATATTCATTTTGTGTGACACCACTACTAATTAATGCAAATTGTGTGTGTGCCATCTGATCCTTTTTTTTCTCTGTGGATTTTAAAAATCATGACCAGACTCCATAGGTTGAGCACCCCATCCCTATACTAACAGCTGCTTCATTAGCAGTGACCACAGTCAAAGTCATTTCAGGGAGAATCGATTAAAGGAACATTATAGTGATTTCATCTAATTTAATTGGTGATAATAATATTCCCTGGCATTGTCCCATTATTCAGTATTAAAACATTTTCGAGCAGCTTAACACTGAATGTAGATCACTGTCTACCTATAGCCCCACCCTACTGGAGGTATGGTGAAGGCAGAGAAAACACACTTCCTTGTAGCCGTACCAAGTCATACCTGTAATAGCACTGTGATAGGCTGAATGCGGTCAGCTAACATTCTCAGCCAATCACAGCCAGCCATTACTTCTCAGGCTAATGATTCCTCTTGTACATATTGCATAAATGTAGGCGTTCACATCAGCACTACTTTAAAAAATACATGTTCAATAAATTGATGTGAAATGTAAACATTTCCATTTTAATATTTTCTGATCACAGAAATGAAGAGTGGGCACTATTCAGTATCACAGGGTGCTGGAAGGCGTAAAACATGGAGTGCTATCTACCCTGACCTGCCTGCCCCCAGGGGATTTCCCAAAGTGTAATACTGCTCTGTGAGCTCCAGCTCTACTTCCAGCAGACCACAGAGAGCCATGGCTATCCTGCGATGTCTTACAGTAATGGATATCCTCTGGTAAGCCAGCTGTTGTGGAACATGTTTCCCATGATTTGCATACTTCCAAATTAGCTGGAATGCCAAAGGTTAGTTCTTACCATGATTCACTGCCTTGATGTCTTGATTGACAGACCTGGTTTCCCTGCAGGTGACAACTGTAAGGATTTATAAGTAGTCAATTAAAGGACAAAAGTAGGTGTGTCTTGGAAATGTCTGTTTCATTGAAGTATGTCTTGGCCAGGAAAAGGTTGAGAACCAATGACCTAGGTCATAAATGTAAGGCACAGGCACTTCTCTGGAAAATGTAGTGTTACCATGGACTGGTGTTAAATGTAAAGGACTCATTGCACCCCTTTCCCCTCACTTTTGAGTTCCACAGCAGGATTAACCCCTTAAGGACCAAACTTCTGGAATAAAAGGGAATCATGACATGTCACACATGTCAGGTGTCCTTAAGGGGTTAAAAGCTATGTTTGGTCACCTACTGGAACTGCTAGTGGTCAATGTGTGTTTTTAATGAGTTACACTGAATACCAAAACATATCAATTTATTTCTGTGTTTTTTTTATTAATTTAACTTTTTTTATTAATTCTTTGTTTAGAGGCAACTTCCAATCACATATTTCTTTTCCCTATTCTGATTCACTGTAAATATTTATTAGACATAAGTCAAACAGGTCAGTTGTGAGTCAATTACTTTTTTACTTCAACACGGTTATTTTTCAACAGCAGAGTAGCTAGAATGTGATGAGCACTTGCTTAAATCTTTTTGTTATGAAAAAAAACAGAATATCTTCCTATGTTATACATTATTAGTTATAAGACATTACAAGTTAGTGGTAATATCTCTATTGGCTACTGAAGCCTTAATTTGGATCTGATTTTCAGTTCACCACTATCCGATGTTTGGTAAAGAAACCCAACTGTTTTCTGAACAAATAAAATTAAATAAATACATTTAATTATGCATGTGCCTAATTTACAGCACTTAAATGAAATGCAATCTAACATTCAACAATGTTAAATACCTTATTAAATACATATAACCTTATTAAAATAAATATAAACATAAACCTACTAGATGACAGATAATATACTATCATTTACTTAAAATGATAATAAATAGAATTCAAAATAAATTACATTTTTTTTATCAAAGTGAAGAAAAAATATCAAACATTAATTTTACATTTTTGCAATCATATTGAAAATGATGCATTAAAATTAATTCCTTATATGTGCATTATCTTATTTGTCTAAAATGTAAATAGTTGGTGTATTTTGAGTTACAATTCAATTTAAATATGACAAGCTGTTTTTCTTTTTTACAAAACGTGTGTTTTTTGTTTGATCTATTTCTTTTCTTATATATATAATTACTACCTGCTTATTTAGGAGTCATTATATTGTTAGCCCTATTAATTTACAAACCAAGTCACCCAATTAAGTTGAAATATTTAAAAAGACAATTGTGCTAAATTTGTAAAGACAGAAACAAGCTATGAAACTAATGCCTTAAGGACCACAATAATGTTTTTTTCCCACTAATTATCAGAGACAGGAGAAACACTTTGGTTGTCTAACTATCTTTCTAAACCACAAAGAAAGACCATTAAACTGAAATCAGATGTGATCACATCAGAGACAGAGAACAAAGCTATGGAGGTAAATGTGTGATTAGTGCCTTCTCATCTTAAATAGAGTCATTTATTTCCAAGTTTGTGTCCCTCACAGCAGAAAGATGATCACACTTCTTACTCTTGGTCTGGCAAAACCAGTGTTGCAGTCTGTAATGTACATTTAACGATATTTTACTGAATAATAAAAATAATTAAATTTTTAGTTTAAATTAAACAGCCATGGCCATTTATTATTAATTTAAACTATGGCCTTGAATTAATATTATTTGATAAGCTTTTAAAAAAGATTCAGTATTTTTGGATTATTGTTTTAAATTTTATTTTGCAAAATGTTAAAATATCAAAAAAATACTTCAATATGTCAAATATTACAATTTATTTTTTCAAAATAATAAATAATTTTGAAAATGTATCTAACATAATAAATTATTTCAAAAACATATCCAAAAATAAAGGTCTAATTCGCTCATAAAGGCAACATATAGATTAAATGAATATGTCTCTTGTTTTTGGATGGCTCTGGGGATTTAAAAATAAATAAATAAATCAGCCAACAACATTATTCCCAGTTTTGGGCTAGATTCTATTGTAAGATATATCACTGGTGTTTGTAAGGCTATTCCCCCTAACTCGATCTAGAGAACTTTATCTCATGTAATAGAATTCATTCCATGTATGGAGAGTTCCCATCGAGTTTCCTCTTTTTGTGACAATCATACACTCTTTTGGTTTTCTGTTTTACAGAGTGAAACCAAAAATGGAAAGCTGGTCTTCATAGCAGAAATGGTCAATTTTCTTAATCCACTTTTGACTTACCCTTGACATCTTTACAGTTCAATGTAATATTCTTTTGAACTGGTGACTGAAGGTATACTGCATATTCAAACTGAGGTATACCAATAATTTCTAAAGATGTAGTGTTATCATCCGACCCTCTGCATTTCCTCTTTTTACTCCAAGATACAAATTCTTGATTAACAACAGATGCTTGAAATTGCAATCTCTATTATCAGCAAGTACTCCAGACTGCACAGTGTGACTATTGAAACTATGCCTTTGCAGGAACTTTTACCCACTCTTTTTAAGTACTCAAGTTTAAAACGTTTGTGGAAACATCTTGAAAAACTTAAACAAAACAGCAAGAGTAAAGAAGGTCTGTTTTTTGTTGGATGCAAAATAAAAAAAATGTAAATTAATATACAAATACTAAATAAATATGCTGTTTTCAGGAAATATGATAATGGTACATGATATGTGTAGCAGACCACCTAGTAACCCCACCGATTTACCTCTGCTAATTCCCTTCCTTCAGCCGAACAGGAACCTTTTAGACTATTAGGAGACTCATTTTCTCACAGTAACTGAATGAGACAGTCTTGGAGGTACAACAGAATCAGGGTGGCCCCAGAGTCCCGTAGCCCCTGAACGGTGTGCCCATTCAGCTGGACGGGTTGCCTTTGATAAGCCCTATTGTCGTGGGCAGCTTGGAGGGAATTCCCCTCATGCAGGATGAGCATGGCGTCTGCACTGGGGATCGGTGGGTACGAGGGAGCAGCCTGCATGGCGTCTGCACTGGGGATCGGTGGGTACGAGGCTGCGGCTCGTGGGGCATGGGCGGGCCATGACCAAACAACCTGGGGTCGGTTTTGGATCTGGGAGTAGTCCCTCTTGAAGTGGCTGGGTTGGTGGCAGTGATAGCAACCGGAGGCTGCCTGCGGTGGTCACCTCAGGTATGGCCCGGGGTTGGTAGGTTTCATGGGGGTGGGTAAGTTGGGACTGGCGGTTGCTGGGGTGGACAAAGGCTGAGAGACATAGTTGGGCGTTGGGACCACCGGGTTTCTACATGCTCATGGGTCCCCTGGGCTGCCTCGGTTAAAGTCCTGGGTTGCCTGTCTCTCACCCATTCTTGTACTTCGGCAGGGAGCCCGTTGTAGAAGTGTTCCAGCATAAACAGCTGGAGGATCCTTCAGGGGATTTTGCCTGCTCGGAGTTCATCCAGTTTTGGGGTCCTTCTCCTCTTTCTTGGTCTTCCTGAATTTCCGGCGGTATGCCTCCGGAGTGAGGCCAGCACGACCCTCTTCACAAAGGAGTACTCCCCAAGTTGATTCTCTGGCACGTCTTCTGCCGCCTTCCCTGTTAGTTTTCTGGCGATCCAGTCAGTAGAAGTGACTTCTTGCAGGATGCACTGGCGTTTGAAGTCCTGCAAGAAGTCATCTATCCCTACTTCTGCCTCTTTGAACTCCTTGAAGGCGTCAAAAGGTAGTTAGGGTTTTTGGGCAGGGGTTGCCTGACTCTCGTGGGACCTTTCTCCTGCCCATCATTCCTCAGGATGTGTGGGCTTTGCCTCATTATTTGAGGACTGGCATGCTACGGGCCATCACAATCTTATTTCGGCACAGTGCTGCTAAAAGGTTGCCTAACCCTGTTTTAGACTATGAAGAGACTCATTTTATCCCAGGACAAGACACTGGACAAGACACAGTCCTGGAGTACAAGAACACTTTATTTGCCACACTTGGCTTTTATGCAAAACCCCCTACAAGGGGTGTACACCACCTGGGAGTCACAGTGCGGGAAATGAATGGTCCCCCTGGACAGCGTTCATTTAAACGAACGGCAGCCACCCAGGGAAGCACTCATTAATTACTTCCCTTGCGGTTTCACACTTATGTTGAGAGTTGTTAACGTTCTAATTGATTGGCGTGAACATTCCAATGGGTACCAGGGAGGTCCTCGTTCAGGAACCAAACGAGGTGAGACACAATTTGTGAATGCACCTCCTGGTTGGCGTTTGTCTATATGAAATGGCGGCCAGCCAGGGGTGGCACGCGCCGATGGCTTCTTTTGTGGTTTGACACCCTGTTGCAAAGTGTGAACGTTTTAATCGATGTTCTAAGTGGTTCATTGGGGTGGTCCCCAATCGGGAGGTGAATGGATTTCCTTTGTATTATAATGGCGAATGGATTTTCCACCATATTTTAATGGTGTATGTCACAAAGAATTAAGTAGAAACCTGCAAAAGAAATGGATGAGCTTAAGGAAGATGTGTGAATAATTAATTATATAGAACTTATAGAAAATGGCCCATAAAGACACAAGGAATATATTTTATAAAGATAAGATTATAGTTATAAGTAAAACTGCCCATATAACCAAGACTATTCACAATTTGAAGTGGGAGATACAAAATATGTCACAGCGTAAATGTAATTAGGCCAAGGCGAATAGTGAACATTTATTTTTAAATAAATGAGCAACACATTCCTTTACGTTCCTTTAATGGAATGTTGGACAGTTAAATAGCATCATCAAGCTACTGTGAAGTGTAATTTGGAAGCCTAAATGCAATATTACATAGTGCAGTTTACAAAATAAATATAACAAATGCATAGTTTGATGAGTATTGCGCCTTATTTTAATGTAGGATGCTTTGAGAACAAAGCTATCAAACCATAGTCATTGTAAAAGTAGACTTGTCCTGTTTATAGTATTTGGCTTGCCATAAATTGGCTGCATAATTCTCCCATTTGTATTTTGTTATTGACAATAAACCTTGTAATTAAAAAATATATACATATTTTTGTGTCTTTCATACTGTACGGATATTGACCTATTTAATTCACCATGGTCTGTATTCAATTATCTTATATCTAACTCATGCTGACATGCATTGGGTTTTGTCAACTTAACAAGGAAACTGTGGTCGAAAGAAATGTCAAAACTAAGCAGAAATACATCTGTAATTCACTAAGCAAATACTGTTAACACCTTAAGACAGAACATTTGAAAAAGTCCAAAATTGTTCTTATCTGTAATATTTCAAACTCTGCAGTGGAAACCATAAAAAATTAATGTGGATTATAATGAGTTATACACCAAGCAATAATAAACTAAAAAGATAATTTTTTCAATGCAGTTTTGAGTTCACATGCAAAATAGTTCACTGAAGCAAACAATGCTTACTGTATATATAAAAATATTTAATTTAATGAAAAAATGAGTAAATAAATCAATATGTATTCAGTTGTAGAAGAATAACATGGGCACATCCCACAGATGCTCAATACAATTAAAATCTGCAGGAACCTGGAAGCCAAGGCAACACCTTGAGCTCTTTGTCATGTTCCTCAAACCATTCCTGAACAATTTTGCAGTGTGACAGGGTGCATTATCCTGCTGAAAGAGGCCACTGTCATCCGGGAATACCATTGCCATGAAAGGGAGTACGTGGTCCGCAACAATCTCCAGGCAGGTGCTACTTGTCAAAGTAACAGCCACAACAAAAGTAACATTGCCCAGAGCATAGCACTTTCTCCACAGGCCTGTCTTCTTCCCATAGTGCATCATGTTGTCATCTCTTCCCCACTTAAACAATGCACACTCACCCAGCCATCCACCTGAGCTAAAGGAAAACATGATTCATGAGACCAAACAACTATATTCCATTTCCACATGGTCTGGTTCTGATGCTCACATTCCCATTGAAGGAGCATTCAGTGGTGAAGTTGGGTCATCATGCGCACTCTGACCGGTCTGTGGCTAGGCAACCCCACACACAGCAAACTGTGATGCACTGTGTGTTCTGACATATATTTCATGGCCAGCATTGAGTTTTTCAGCATTTTTTTAGCTATTTGAGATAGCTGTCTAAAATATAGTACTTTCTTAATAGATTTATTAAGAGTCACAAATACTTTAATAGTATGTTTTGATAAAAATGTATTTTTATTAGAAAACTTTCCAAATTAACTATTTTTAGACGTCACCATTCAAGTCTATAGGAAATGTTGTAGCTAATTAATTTTGGAAATTTTTCTAGCCGTATTGAATCATTTGGAAATCATTCATGGGATTCAACAAAGTTTGGAATTTTTAATTCAGATCCTGAAAGAGACAGAATTTGGTCTGGATTTCTGCTGAACTAAACAAGGCTGAAATATGGACTGAATAAATAATATCGAGGCCTGGAGGCTTCAAATTCAGCCTCGAATTTTGAAAAATCCAAACTCTTTGTCCTCGGAGGTGCAATGTTTTTATTTATGTTCAGTGCTTTTTTAAGAAGTAAATAAAATAAATTAAAATAAATAACCAGCCATGCATGAAAGCCAGTGAATGATACTTGCAAATTCACAAAGCACCACTTTTTATAATATTCGGGACTGAATGCTATGAAAAGTGGTGCTTTGTGAATCCTGTGACTCCTACACTTTGTATAAAAAAAAGTCCCAGTTTTAACTTGGATACCTAAAGCTTCCTGTCAATTTATACTGATTCACTCAGGACGCATGAATTGCAACAGCATTTGGCTTTAGTAATTTGACCACATTTGATATTTTAATATTTAAAAAAATATATTTTAAAAGTTTATCCAAAAGTATTAAATCAAGATCTACAGTATATTAGCAATGAAACTTTGTAGGAACACTGTACTAATGTATCACTCTACCTTTATGGCTGTCACCCAACTCATACAGATACAATAAGACATTTTCCTACTCCCTGGAAAATGGTGCTCATTTTTTTTTAGCTTCCACTAGCAGTTAAAAGATCACAACTGGGCAATGGCAGAACTATCAGCAACGGCCCCCTTGCACAATCATTATTTAGCATATTGCCATTCTGGCAATATATTAAATAACTGCTAAAGGTCCCAATGTTCAATTACTATGGCAAGGTTCTGGCACAATGAACGTCAGGCAGGAAGAGTGTTCACTGTGGTCTGCACCAACTAGAGGTGAAGACCACAAGCTCCACTTGGTATGTGGTAAGCAGCAACCTGGAACCACCAGGGAACTACTCTCCCTGCTGAAATGCAAGCAGGAGTAGGAGAAAAAAACAAAACCTTTTTTTACGTTAAACATACCATACATATACAATCATCCAACCCCACACACTGTCACACACAGACAACTCTACATATGATCACACTCAGCCAGTCCGACACATAATCACACTTAGTCAACCCCACCCTCAAACACAATCAGCCAGCCCTAACACATATCTTACTCAGCCAACTTCACTCAGAATCACATATATGTCAATCACCTAACTCCACACACAATCACAATTACACTCAGCCTACTCCACACATACCTATCATACTCAATCATACACTACAATCACACTCAGCCATCACACTCAGTCAAGCCCCACAAACAATCACACTTAGCCACTACACACATTCCAATCTGGTGTATTGCTTAGTGGGGGGGAGCAAGGAGGGGCAACAAGGGGGCCCTTCTTTGATTCTTGCTCCAGGGCCCAGAGGCTTTACAGCAATAATATGAAGCTCCAATACAAGTGAAAAGGGCCCCATTTAAGCCAAGAGATGTCATTCTTTTCATGGAGCGGTTCTGTGTGCCATTATGCAACTAGACTGTTACTGTGAGCCAAGAACTCTCTGTATTGTTAGTCTTTCTTGTTGTGTATCATTGAGCAATAACCAAAGTCACGTCATGTATATTTACAATCTCTGTCTGTATGCTGGCATTTTCCCTTCTTCCCTCAAGCATGCAATTATTACTCCCATCTTAAAAAAATCCATCTTTTGACTCTACTTCTCTTTCTAACTACTGTCCCATAGCACTTCTCCCCTTCACTTCTAAGCTTCTTGTGTTCATCCATCTAACTCACTTTCTCAGTATTAATTCCCTCTTTAACCCTCTTCAACCTGGCTTCCTCTCCATCCACTCTATGAAAACTGCACTTACCAAATTACCGTAACTAATGACTTAATCTCTGCTAAATCTAAAAATCGTTATAATCATACTTTTCCTAGACTTCTTTGCTGCTTTGGATACTCTTGAGCACTCTCTTTTTCTTCAAACCATTCACAACCTTGGACTCCATGACTGTATTTTCCTGGTTTTCCGTCTATCTTTCTGAACGCTCTTTTAGTGTCTAATTCATTGGTGCTACCTCTTCCCCACTGTCCATCTTAGTTTGTTACTGTTCCACAAAATTCTGTTTTACTCTCTATCTATTGTAAATCTCTCGTTAACCTTATTAACTCTTTTGGATTCCAATGCCATCTATAGGCTGATGATAGTCAGGACAGGGCCAGTGCAAGGATTTTTGATACCCTGAGCAAAAATGTACTTTGTCGCCCCCTTCTACAATTAAGGGGACACGTAATGAACGTATAACATTTGCATAGGTTAGGGTGCAAGTAGGTCCCATTATGGTCTACCTAAGCTTAGATGCTGAAGCAATATGCACAAATCACTGCAATATTCACCTCACCTGTTTCAATAGTGTCTTGCAATGAACATAAAACAAATTCTCACCTCCTTTAGCCTTCGTCAAATATTTCAATTGGTGCAAATTGTGTAGCTGCCAGGTTCGGCCAGATTAATTACAACAAAAAAACAAAAAACAAAAATGTAAATGGAGCTATTGCTAAAGTAATAGATGCTGCACTACTACAGACTACTGGACCACATATCCTACAAACCCAGAATCTCCATGGATATGGAAAATGATTAGCATTTAAAAACACATATTACAGGCAAAGGAATTAACATATATGCACCTATCTTGCAAATACTTCTTATTGAGCTGCATTGAATGTCTGTAATTAGACATCCACAGAAGGTTTCAGTGGGATTTGCAATGGCTGCAGACAAGAGATCTGCAGCTTTTGCAATGTGTTTTTTTTAGATATAACCCCAAAGAAACAATGCATAAATAAATACAGACGCTTTCATTGAAATTATATCTACTAAACAGTGTTTTTGTTTTTTTTTAGTTTTTTGAGCAGTGTAGTGTCCTTTTAATATTTTTATTATACACCTTAATACACAGTGCAAGTAAAGAACTCATAACATATACATAATGAGAACAGCATAAACATGCACAGTGCAAATAAATAATTCAACAAACATTCACACAGCAGTGCTTGCATTTCATTTTCTTTCTCTATGGCTGACACAGGGCAGGGCATCGGATACACTGGCAGCAGACTTTGGTGAGAGTCTTCCTACACACAGCCTTGAATGGCGCCCCCCAGACGCTGACACCCTAGGCAACTACCTGTCTTGCCTAATGGAAGCGCCGGCCCTCTACTCAGATCTAGCTCTCCTCTCCTGACCTCTCTTCTTCCCTTCTGTTGCATGCCACAAACCACCTATCTTCCATCTCTAACTGGATGTCTTTCTAAAACTTTTTACTTTCTAACACTAAATCTTTCTAAAACTGAACTCATCATTTGCTCCTCAAATAGTCCATCTGCACATCATCTATTACCCCAACCCTGGAACCTCGGTGCCTTGGAGATACTTTTGACTCAGGTATTATCTCTTCTCTTCACATCCAGTCTCTATCCAAATCCTCCAACTTCTACCTTAAAAATATTTCCTGCATTCACCCTTTTTAAAATTAAGGTACAACTAAGGCACTTGTTCATGCACTTATTATATCGTGACCTAAATATTGCAACTCCATACTCATTGGCCTTCAAAATACCTGCATTGCCCCTCTTTAGTTTGCAATGAATGCTGCCACCAAACTCATACTCCTAACTGACTGCTACACCCACACACCTAACTCATTGTCAGCTTTACTTTGGCTTCCTGTACCCAATGGGATCCAATTGAAACTGCTAACCATAACCTACGATGCACTGAATAATTCCATTTCTCATTACTTTTCCTTTTAACTCCAGGGACTGCCCATTTCCTATCAAATTTCCTTCCCAGTGCCATCAGACTCTCTTCTGGCCTCCAGTGCTTTATAAATTCATAGAAAACACAGCTTTTCATACCTACCATCTTCCTGGGTGATGTTTATTGCCCTCCTCGGTTCCCTTGCTTCCATTGACTCTTTTTTTGGTTTTTTTATACACCACTTTTACTAGCTTATTTTTACACAGGCTTCTAATCAATCAATCCATACTCCATGTTATTTCTGTTGTGTGACGTTACCCCTTCCTCATAGATTATAAACTGGTTTGAGCAGGGCCTTCTTCACTTATTGTCTCTGTTAATATTTTTTATGTTAATTACTTGTTGTCAAATATCCCCGATCTATAACTGTAAAGCACTGGAGAATATGTTGGTGCTACATAAATGATAATAATAAAGTCCTCCCATGCCACCAATACTAGGGCAAAAGCATAGAAAAAGTATGACATTCACCAGACACAACATATAAAGGAGAATAATATGTCAGACTCATGCTTTGCACTATCGAGATTAAAAGGAAATCTGATTTTCAGGAACTCTGTGTAGAAGTCAGAGGTTCAGTATTGCCCTGGGCAACATTTTTAACATACCAAGACAAGAGGGAAAATAGGTAATGGTACCAAAGCTCTTAAGAGCGTCAAGATTAACTATTTTATTCCAGGAATGTATACAGATTTTGTGAGCACTGCCCTCTGCATTCCTAAGTCACAATAAAATGGTAACTCTAAGCATCATAACTACTTTAAATCAGAAAGGACTCTGTCCACAAGAACCCAAGTGTTCCCAATGTATGTTATACATCTAGAGGTTTCCTCAGAGCTGACCTTTGGGGTGGGGGAGCTGTGCGGTCACACAGGGCACCATGACAAGAGGCGCCCAGTGGCCAGCACAGCTCACAAGCAGAGACAGGCATATTCAATAGAAACAATTTTGCTGATGGTTTAATGGTGTACACCAGCAGCAGCTGCTGTCAAACCATAATAATGCAGCTCCGGTGCTCAGTTACTGCCTCAGAGAATTCCTAGCCTGCATTTTGAATCAAAATTGAGGGAGAGGATATTATGATCTTACCCAACATACTATGCTTTTAACCACCAGATCACCAGGGGACATGTAGGGCAGCACTGGACCACCAAGGACAACGGGGGCATTTGTGACTTGCACTGGAATGAGGGAGCATGGATGTGGATGTTGGCTTGGGACTGTGATGATGTGCCATTTTGTTGGTAACGTCTCTAATGTTAATTATTTAACGGCACTGTTATACATTAAATAGTTAATGTCTTGCTTCACTTTAAATCTTGTCATGTAACCCAGAACAGGAAATAGGTGACGGGTTATAGTTCAGTTGTACCGGGAAGACTGAAAATAAAGAGATCCTGGTTAAGCTTCTAATTCTCTCTCAGTGTCTTATGTCAATACAACACAGGGACAAGGTAGGAGATTGAGTGACTGGATTAAATGCAGCCTTGATAAGTTCCCATGCCTCAGAACCCCCTCCACTCCCCCAGTAGGTTGCTAGAAATGAATATGCCGATTATAGGTGGTGTTTTCATTTTGTTCCCTGGTGTCCCCAGATATGCTTTCAGGATGTGCAGTATGAGCTCAAAATGGTCTTTTACTTTGATTATTGACATGGTGGCTGTCTGTCAGCCTGGTAGACTTGATGGATGGTCTGTCAATCTAGTTGCATCATTTGAGATGACCCCTACAGCAAATTTGGGAAGTGTGCAAATATGTAGTTTATATGATATCACATACCTACCATCAATTAGCGATATTGAGGTGGTACGGGCAGGTGTCTGGAAAGGAGGGATGGCAACAATGGGTGGACTTACTCAGCTTGTCGGGCTGACCACAATCAGGGCAGCCCATTCTTAGAGCTCTGGGCATAGCAGTGCATCTCATTATGACTTAAGTCATGAGTGGAACTTTAGATGTCCTTGAGTATGAGAGTAAAAAACAGCAAAATGTGAATGAGGCAAAATGTGCTGAATATAGTGAAAGTATTCCCTTTGTGTAGAGTTTCCCCAATATAATGGACGCAACTAGTCGTATTGGGTAAAAGCAGCAATCTGACTTTATTAGGCCACACACTGCTTTTTATGCAGTGCCCCTAGCATGAGGTTTCTAATACAAAATCACAGGGGTTTCCTTCCCACAAGCCATTGTGTTTGAGAGATAATTGAGATCCAATTATCTCTGAAATAGGAAAACTTACATACAATTTTTACATTTCACAAAAATACATGACCACAGCATCATAACCCCACAATTATATTCCTGAATAGCCCCAATCTAAGTGCACAACATATCCAAAAAGCGCTCAGATCGGTTCAGTAAAACAAAACTTGTGTTCGTGCATATATGAACTGGCTGCCTGGTAGAGGTGGTATTGTCAATTTCAAAAGGGGTTAATTTGATTGTATGGGAGGTTAGAGTTTACAACCTAAATTCATCTTTGAAGCTGGAACCCCAGCAGAGTTTCTGGTGGTGTGGTTTCAGTATAAATTAACTCTCTCATTTGCCATGTCTTGATTCCCTCTTAGATAAGGAGTCCTTTGATATGAACAAGCCTTGTGTTCCAATGTCATATCCAAAAGTGACATTAATACCTATCCACAGATTAATACTCAAGCCTCATTTTTATCATATTTAGAATGAGACAAGCACAATCTTCCAATCCAGCATAAACATGATTTGGGAACAAGAGGACCCCACAGAATCTGTTCGGTAGCCGAAAAGAGGGGAACAATTCCATGAGAATGCAGGGAAACATCAGACAATACAAGGTATAATTAAGGGAACACGTATGAGGAGTCCCATCTCCGTGACAATATCTATGGTGACGATACCATCTCCCATATATCCCTGAATGGGGATTGTACCACATCACACTGATTATTAGGAGACATTATGGGTTCAAGAATATGTGAGTGTATAGCCATAAATGCATTTACTCTATATCTATGATCCCAAAATATACTACACCATGTTGTCTCTCTCTCTCTGGTTTGCTATGTAGTATTATTATTAATGCCATTTATATAGCACCAACAGATTCCGTAGCGCTTTACAATATTATAAGAGGGGGGATTGAACTATAAATAGGACAATTACAAGAAAACTTACAGGAACGACAGGTTGAAGAGGACCATTCTCATACTAGCTTACAGTCTATAGGAGGTGGGGTGTAAAACACAATAGGACAGGAAATAGCAATCAAATAAGGTGGGAGTGAAGCAGAGCTGGAGGAGAGAGTAGAGTGCTGCCCTTTAGGAGAGAGCAAGAGACAGGTATGTGAGGTAGAGGTTACTCTGGGAGGCCATAAGCTTTCCTAAAGAGATGGGTTTTAATGCACTTCTTAAACGATTGAAGTCTAGGGGAGAGTCTGATGGCGGTAGGCAGGCTGTTGCATAGGAAGGGAGCCACCCGCGAGAAGTCCTGCAAGCATGAGTAGGCCATACGGGTGCGAGCAGCGGAGAAGATCACGGGCAGAGCAGAGACCAAGGTGGATCACTTTTGGAGCAAAAGCAGGGATAATACCGCTCAATCATATACAGCTCTGAAATGTGCAAGTGCACTCCCCTATTCCTTATTCCAGGTTGTTCTGCTGTTTATGTCACCTCACTAGTATATTCCCCAGCGCTTGACCATTTGTACACATATCATTATGAGCTTGTTCTGCACTGATTGGGGACATATCCTGAATCTGAGGACACCAGAAAGAAAGCCAAGATGGTGGGAGAAGAATTTGGTATGGTCCAGAAGAGTCAGGAATTATGATGTCAGTTTAAGCTTGAGTGTCTTAAAGGGGACCTTTCAATTCCCAATTTTAATATTTTGCTTACTTATTTCTCTACATATACATTTTTGTGAGATATGTTAAATAAAATTGTATGCTTTGCACCTGTCAGTTGGCATTGAGAAAGAATATAGAGAGAATAGAGAAGAATACAAATGAAACAATGGTTTAATTTCATTAATGCATTATTTTTTTTATTTTTTATTTACAATGTTTGTCATAGCTTTGCTGTGCCTGAACTGGATAATCATGTAATCTGCTATATCTTTAATATTAATGTAGTAAAAAACAAAGCATATCATTAACTAAAAAAGGTTAACGCAAGTTATATTTTCAAAGTTTTTTTCCAATAGTGTAAATTCCATGAACGTAACCGTTCCCCTTTAAGTGATATATGTTTATAATTTACAAGATAAAACGCAGCATTGAACGTTTGTGTCACCGTAGCTGAGATGACACAGTCACATGTGAAATAAATGAAAGCTTAACATCCTGATAGAAATACCTATATGTTTATTAAACTAAATTCCATGTCATACTGTAACCCATTCAAACAATAAAAACTACCTATACAAGTCTATAATAAAAGGATTTACAGAAACATACATCACTGAGAAAAGACATACTCAGGTTCCAGACGGTACAATAAACTAAAGCAACTTTGACCTCTCACAAAGACGTAAAATTATCCAGACTTAAACTGTGGTAAATTCCAGAGATGTGATAATGACATTTCATTTCACCGCAGAACACTGAAATCTGACATGTTGGTAATGTTCAAATTCTCTCTTCCATTTTGCCTTAGGGTTGCTCTGGGATTTGATAATGTGTTTTATGCAGAATCTGAACTATGAATTGCTTCAGAAAGGTATTTAGTGAGAATGTGATGTGAAAATAGCCATGTTCTGAGCAGTCATTTAAAAATATCCATATATTCAAGCAACATTCCTGCATATACCCCAAAGGCCCAATTAATTTCTTATTATGTTGACTGCTAGAAGATAAGTCATTTTCAGACCCAATGATATGGACAAAATGAATTATGTTATCAATCAACATTTACAAACATGCAGGATTTACACATAACTAACTACACATGTTTTCACAAATTGCTATATATATATAAAATGGGGGATATTACATTTTAACACTACTGTGATTTTTCTTTCTATTTTTATAATTTCTATTACGTTTATGTTATTTTGTATCTATCTATTAAAGCAGATGTACCACCTGACAGTTTTTAATGAAGGTATTTCTTGCTTTAGAATTGTGTTAACATACTGTTTCATATCAGTTATATTTAAAAATTAGTAGGTACTAGATTATTTTAAGCATAATAGGTGTCATTGGCATTACATGGCTAAACTAGCATGCTCCATCACAATTCCGCCCCTTTAAGTTAGCCGTCAATCAACCACTGCTCACATCATAAGTATCTTCTTGAGTTATGCGCCATAAATGCTAATCTATTCTATGGAACCCTTTCCTGTTTTCCTGTGTTGTGCAAGATTTTGTTTTGGACGGTTGAACCAAATTAATGCATTTTCAATTAATAAGACTCCACAGGTAAATGGGTGTGGGTTAAAAGGGATTAAATAATGACCAAACAATTCTAAACTAGCTTTTGCTCAAGTCTCATTGGCTGTGGTATAACACATAGTAAGCAAGGCTTCTATGAGTCATGTAAACGCAATAGTGGTGCATCAGGTGACCGTTCCAGGGACACCTTTGCAGTAAATTTAAACTAATTAAACTTTTCTTATTATGATTTATATAATATGAAGACTCATAGGCACATGCAAGGGGTGTGCCATATGTGCCCTACACAACCTAATGCTGGGACAAATTGTCCTCTCTGTCACCTAGTTAAATCTCTAGTCTGGGTTTGTGATGTTTTTGAGAAATATATGACTATATCAGTATACATCTTGACACTAGTGCAATATAATTGTATGGTGTTCATGTATTTATAAGATTAGACAGACAGACAGACAGACAGACACATGGACACATAAATAGATAGACAGACCGACAGACAGACCGTCAGACAGACAAGTAGTGTAATACTTTTAGAAAAACTTCATTTGGAACTCAACTGCAGGTGAAATAATTAATTTGATACTGTCACTGAAAGTTTGATTTATCAAAATAAGGTATTTTCACTTTAACAATCTTCTGCAGCAATATAAACTAAAAATATCACATCTAGCCATGGTAATCTTGTTTAGGATTGCTTCACAGAAAATAGCATTCAGTGGCAACGATTAAAGGGACACTCCAGGCACCCAGACCACTTCTGCCCATTGGTCTGTATTTATGACAGTTTTTATAAAACAGCAATATCAGACAGCCACTAGAGGGACTTCTTTGTTCTTAGAACACAAAAAGTGTTTTAAACGACGCTGGATGTTCTCACGCTATGCATATTGAGGATTAGAGAAAATCGTAATCAAGTCTGTTCCAAGTCTGGGAGTGGAGAAGTCAGCATAGTCAGCATAGTCAGGATTAGGTAAGAGAGGTTCGGTAAACGGGTGATCAATAGAAGAAGCTCTGTTGGCAATTAGCAACAAGTTGATTGAGACCTGTGAATGCAGCCGCAGCTTTCTTTTGACAGGAAAGCGTGTGACGTCAGATGCATGGGCGGAGTTGGGTCGTCGAGAACCCGGAAGTCATACGGGTAAATGCCGATCAGAGAGAAAGTAATGTGGGGGAATCCTGACAGTAACCCATTACTAAGGAGCACACTCCGAGTGCTATTATTATAGTTTATCAGGATATTTTTTTTGGAATGAGGCAATTAATCAAGAGGCATGTGTTTTTTTTTCCTAGTCTTTCCATGTGTCACCTTTCCAATCGATTAAGTATCGAAGTTTTCCATGATGAAGTCCAGAATCCAAGATCCTATGGACTTCATATTCAATTTCTCCTTCAACAAGAATTGGGTCTGGAGGTTGTTGTTTATCTCTTGGAAATGGATCTGGAACGTAGGGTTTTAGAAGAGACACGTGGAAAACAGGATGGAGTTTTACTGTGGAAGGCAAATTTGACAGAAACTTTATTGATAATTTTCTCTATAGGAAAAGGTCAGATGAATAAGGAATTACGTTTTGTGATGTTCCATGGATTCCTGCAAAGCACTCAGTTAAGTCTGCATTGCATCTCAATCATCTCCAAGTGTTCCGACTCTGTCTTTTACCTGAAGGATGTCAGAGCTTATCGCATTCATTTTGGCCTGAATAGAGGCTTCTAACTTGCCCAAAATGGTGGCAATATCTTGCCTTGATGGCAAATTCTGGAGAATGGTCCTTAAATTCCCCTTCTGATGGAGGGCCTAAACCTTTGGAGCCCACCAGGCTAAATGGAGGCAAGCTGGAGTGAGGTGAGTCCGGCGCTATAATGGGGCCTGCCAATGCCCGCATTGTTTTCCATGTTGTCGCGGGAATATTTGGTTAAAGTGCCAGATTCCCCACTGGGGTCTTGCCTGAGGCTTGTTGGGAGGCTGTGGGTATTTTTGGGGCCCTATGGAGTTGGATTTGTGTCTCTTGCGAATAGAGCTGTTTTAGAACGCATCAATTCAGTTCCAGTGTTGGCTCTGCCCCCTGAATATACAACGTATCCCCTTTGAAATAGACAGCTTCTTGTTCAGTTAGACTGGAAGTGATAGGAATTTGAAGTTCTTCTTTAGGATTGAACAATTTCTGAGAAATGTTTTATAAATTTATGATAAAAATTTGAAAATCCCAAGAAACTTTAAACTTCTTTTACTGTATAGGGGATAGGCAAATTGAGGAAACACTGTATTTTGGAATCATCCATCTTTATGCCTTGGGGTGTAATAACATATCCAAGAAATTAAATTTTGGATACTTCAAAAATACATAGTTACATAGCTGAAAAGAGACTTGCTTCCATCAAGTTCAGCCTTCCTCACGTTTGGTTTTTGCTGTTGATCCAAAAGAAGGCAAAAAAAAAAACAGTTTACAGCACTTCCAATTTTGCAACAAATTAGGAAAAAAATTCCTTTTTGACCCCAGAATGGCAGTCAGGTTAATCCTTGGATCAAGAAGCTATTACCTTACATTGAAAAATTATATCCTTGAACATTCTGTTTTTGCAAGTATGCATCTAGTTGCTGTTTAAACGTCTGTATGGACTCTGATAAAACCACTTCTTCAGGCAGAGAATTCCACATCCTTATTGTTCTTGCAGTAAAAAAAAAAACCTTTCCTTCTTTCTTCCAGTCTAAACACATGACCTCGTGTCCTATGTAAAGTCCGGTTTGTGAATAGATTTCCACACAATGGTTTGTAGTGGCCCCGAATATATTTCTATAATGTTATCATATCCCCCCTGAGGCGACGTTTTTCTAAACTAAAGAGGTTTAACCCCTTAAGGACCACACTTCTGGAATAAAAGGGAATCATGACATGTCACACATGTCATGTGTCCTTAAGGGGTTACATTTGTTAACATTTCTTCATAGCTGATATGTTCCATTCCTTTTATTAATTTTGTAGCCTGCCTCTGAACTTTTTCTAGTGCCATAATATCCTTCTTTAGAACAGGTGCCCAAAATTGCACAGCATATTCAAAATGTGGTCTATCCAGTGATTTATAAAGGGGTGAAATGATATCCTCATCCCAAAAATGAATTCCCTTTTTCATGCATGACAACACCTTACTGGCCTTAGCCACTGCTGATTGACATTGCACATTGTTGCATATATTATTGTCTATAACAATTCCCAAGTCCTTTTTGTGTGTTATCTCTAATTTGCTTCCATTAAGGTTATACGTTGCTTGTGCATTCTTTACACTGAAGTGCATAATTTTGCATTTTTCAACATTACATTTCATCTGACATTTGTGTGCCCAGTCCCCCAGTCTATCTAAATCCCTCTGGAGCAAAGTAATATCTTGCTCACATTGTATCACTTTACAGAGTTTTGTGTCATCTGTAAACACTAAAACATGATTTTTAATGCTTTTTCAAGATCATTTATAAACATGTTAAATAGAAGGGGTCCCAGAACAGACCCCTGAGGGACACCACTTGCCAACTCTGTCCATCTTGAAAATGTTACCATTAATGAGAACTCTTTGTACTCTATTGTTAAGCCAATGTTCTACCCAAGAACAAGAATTTTCATCTAGAACCCATTTCTTTGAGTTTGAACACTAATCTATTGTGTGGAACTGTATCAAATGCCTTGGCAAAATCCAAATAGATCACGTCCACTGCAACATCCTGATCTATACTTCTACTTACTTCTTCGTAGAATGTTAGTTTGACATGACCTGTGCTTCATAAAACCATGCATATTTTTGCTGATAACCATGTTATTCTCAAGGAATTCTTGAATACTATCCCTTAATAACCTTTCAAATACTTTTCCATAGGTCTACAATTTCCAGGCAAGGATGTTGAACCCTTTTTGAATATAGGTACCACATCTGCCTTCCTCCAATCCTTCGGAACACTTCCTGAAAGAAAAGAATCTTGAAAGATTAAAAACCGAGGTTCACTTATTTCTACACTTAGTTCCTTAAGTACTCGTGGATGAATAATGTCAGGCCCTGGAGCTTTGTTTATATTAATTTTTGTTAGTTGCTGCAGTACCTTGTCTTGAGTTAACCTGTTACAATTTTTCTTCAAGTTTTTAGCAGCAACATTTGCATATCTATTGCCATGGGTTCTTCCTTGATATATAAATTTCTGTCTTTTCCTGGTCTTCATTAACTAACACCACCATCCCAGTTTTTAGTGTACCTACACTTTCAGTTTTTGTTTTTTAAAAATGTATGTACTTTAAAAATGCTTTGGGGTTGGTTTTGCTCTCTTTGGCTTTCATTTTTTCATTCTAAAGTTTAGCAAATCTAATCTCCGTTTTGCACACATTATTGGCTTCCCTACATATTTTATAGGATGCCTCTGATTTGTCGGATTTAAATGCTTTAAATGCCCTTTTCTTATTTTTAATCTCTTGTTTTACTTCTCTACTAAGACACATTGGTTTCGATTTGTTTCTTTTATATTTATTTACCCAATGGGGCAAACTGAGAAATGAACCTTTCTAATATTTGTTGGAAGATGTTCCATTTATCCTCAGTGTTCTTTCCACTAAAGAGTTTATGCCAGTCAATATATATCGTAAAGCTGCCCTTAACTTATAGAAAATGGTCTTTTTAAAATTATATGTTTTTGTATACCCCATATGCTTTTGTTTTTTTTAGTTTTTTTTGCTGAACTACTAGTCTCTCTGTCCCAATTTATGTCCGGGTAATTAAAATCTCCAATAATTAAAGTGTTACCCAGATTTGCAGCTTTCTCAATTTGCTCAAACAGCTGTTGTTCCTCATCAATATTAATATTAGGTGGTTTATAACATATCCCAACCATTAGTTGATTTCCCATCTTTTGCCCCAAGCAGATATTTACCCATAAAGTTTCCACACCTTCCTCATCACATTCCACTTGCTTAAGATTTGGCTATAACTCATGGTTGACATACAAACATACCCCACCACCTTTCCTGTTTTTTTTTTTTTTTTTGTCCTTCCTAAATAACATGTACCCACTTAAGTTAACTGCTCAGTCATGTGTCTCATCCCACCATGTTTCAGTTATGCCTATTATGTCATATTGTTTAGTGTATGCTATTGCCTCTACTTCCTCCATTTTGTTATTTAGGCTCCTTGCATTAGTAAGCATACATTTAATATTATCATGAGTCACTTGTACTTTTTGTAAATTATCAACATTAAATACCTTCTCTGTTCTGAGCTGGCCCTCTCCCCGTGTCCATTACACTTATACTTAGGACAGAAAGGAGATGGGCTTTAGCTATCTCCATTTTGTAGATTGCTATGACCCTCCCCCACTACTACTAGTTTAAAATCTCCTCCAACCTTCTAGACATCCTATCCCCCAATACATTTTTCTGGTTTAGCATAAAAAACAGTGTGCACGTACTCTTGAAATAACCCATTTACATGTTTTCTGTGGTCATGAAGGTTATTGGAATAAATGAGTATGCCTTCGAGATAAATTATGACACATATGTCCAAGAGGTCATGAAATATATCTTTAATAAAGTGTTGAAAAGTGGCAGGAGTGTCACAAAGTCCAAATGGCATTACTAGATATTCATAAAATCCATACCTTGTATTAAAAGCAGTTTTCCATTCATCTCCATCTTTTATTCTGATTAAATTGTATGCTCTGCGGAGGTCAAGTTTTTTGTAAATAGTTGCTGTTTTCAGTCGTTCAATCAGTTCAGGAATTAATGGAGGAGGATATCTATTATAGTTATTTTATTTAGCGCACGGTAATCAATGATGGGACGAATAGTTTTATCCTTGTTTTTGACAAAGAATATAGCAGATGTAGCGGGAGAAGTAGATGGTCTAATAAATCCTTTGCAAAGATTTTCTTCTAGGTATTCTTTAAGAATCTTTAGTTCAACATCAGGAAGTGAATAGATATGCCCAAAAGGTATAGCAGCTCCAGGAAGAAGATCAATAGGACAAAGACTCAGCTTAAATTTTATTGAAGACATCCTTGAATTCATTATAGTGTTCATGTATCTTTACATCATCAGTAATGTGAAGTAGTGGAAGATGAGGATAACAATTATCATTACAAAATTTGCATTTGAATTGTACAGAGATAGGAGACTATGGAGTATGAGGGTTGTGAAGTTGTAACCAGTTCATGCCAAGTATGACGGGGAATAAAGGTGATTTCACAATTTCAAATTTTAAATATTCATTGTGATTAATTTCAATAGTCATCTTTAGAGGGATGGTTTCATACTTAATAGGACCAGATGGAATGGTAGAACCACCGACCACTCTAATGGACACAAAGGTTTTTTTGAATGGAAGGAATTTTATTTTTTTAAATGAGAGTTGAATCAATAAATGTTCCAGCAGCATCAGAATCAATAATAGCTACAGTTTTAATCCTTTCTTGATCCCACTGTAAAATTATAAAGGCAACACAATGAGGAGATGCATTCAATATGTTGTATTCAAGTTTTTTCTTACCCCCTGGATTTTTTAGGAGAGGGCAGGTCTAAAGGAGATTTTCCTTTGAAGCACAGTACATACAAAGATTAAGGTTTCTTCTTTGTGCTTTTTCTTCAGGGGTGAGAGGATTTCTAAATACACCTAACTCTATGGGTTCAGATGAGTGGGGTGTTTTGCCAGTGGTTCTTGAAGGACTTCTAGGTTTTTTCATAATAGAAAAATTGGTAGCTTTTTCTGCTCATCTTTCTCTAATACTCCTGTCAATGGAGATGGAGAGTTTTATGAGGTCGTCCAAAGATGGTGGAAGTTCAGTGCACGAGAGTTAGTTTTTAACATCATCGGACCTAAACGGAATTGATTTTTTAAAGAAATATTGTACAATTGAGTTTCTAATGCCCATCTTTTAAACTCTGCAATATAATCTTCCAATGGACCTTTACCTTGTGTAAGACTTCTAATTTTTATATCCGCAGTGACTTTCTTATTAAGGTCCTCATATAAGAGGGCCATGGCTTTGAAAAATGCAGTGATGGAATTACATAGAAACATAGAATGTGACGGCAGATTAGAACCATTCGGCCCACCTAGTCTGCCCAATTTTTTAAAATACTTTCATTAGTCCCGGGCCTTATCTTATAGTTAGGATAGCCTTATGCATATCCCACGCATGCTTAAACTCCTTTACTGTGTTAACCTCTACCACTTCAGCTGGAAAGCTATTCCATGCATCCACTACTGTCTCAGTGAAGTAATACTTCCTGATATTATTTTTAAACCTTTGCCCCTCTAATTTAAGACTTGGTCCTCTTGTTGTGATAGTTTTTCTTCTTTTAAATATAGTCTCCTCCTTTACTGTGTTGCTTCCCTTTATGTATTTAAATCTTTCAATCATATCCCCCCGTCTCATCTTTCCTCCAAGCTATACATGTTAAGTTCCTTTAACCTTTCCTTGTAAGTGTTATCCTGCAATCCATGAACCAGTTTAGTAGCCATTCTCTGAACTCTCTCTAAAGTATCAATATCCTTCTGGAGATACGGTCTCCAGTACTGCGTACAATACTCCAAGTGAGGTCCCACCAGTGTTCTGTACAATGGCATGAGCACTTCCCTCTTCTACTGCTAATACCTTTCCCTATACAACCAATCATTTTGCTAGCATTTCCTGCTGCTCTATTACATTGTCTGTCTACCTTTAAGTCATCAGAAATAATCATCCCTAAATCCCTTTCCTCAGATGTTGAGGTTAAGACTCTATCAAATATTCTGTACTCTGCCCTTGGGTTTTTACGTCCAAGATGCATTATTTTGCACTTATCCACATTAAATATCAGTTGCCACAACTCTGACCATTTTTCTAGTTTACCTAAATCATTTGCCATTTGGCCTATCTCTCCTGGAACATCAACCCTGTTACATATCTTAGTATCATCAGCAAAAAGACATACCTTACCATCAAGACCTTCTGCAATATCACTAATAAAAATATTAAAGAGAATGAGGTACCCACTGGTGACATGCCCGTGCTTCGAATATACTCCATTG
Source organism: Pelobates cultripes (assembly GCA_933207985.1). Lineage (NCBI taxonomy): Eukaryota > Metazoa > Chordata > Amphibia > Anura > Pelobatidae > Pelobates > Pelobates cultripes. The sequence continues at coordinate 48,499,221 of OW240915.1, read as the reverse complement.
ACTACAACCCTCTGTTGCCTGTCACTCAGCCACTGCCTTACCCATTCAACAATATTGGAATCCAAACTTAAAGATTGCAGTTTATTGATAAGCCTTCTATGTGCAACAGTGTCAAAAGCCTTACTGAAATCTAGGTAAGCAATGTCTACTGTACCACCCTGATCTATTATTTTAGTTACCCAATCAAAAAAAAAATTAAATTAGTTTGGCTTGATCTCCCTGAAGTAACCCCATGTTGTCTCTGATCTTGAAATCCATGTGTTTTTAGATGTTCAACAATCATATCCTTTAACATGGTTTCCATTACTTTCCCCACTACTGAAGTAAGGCTTACGGGCCTATAGTTGCCCGACTCCTCCCTACTACCGTTCTTGTGAATGGGCACAACATTCGCTAACTTCCCATCTTCTGGGACTACTCCTGTTAACAATGATTGGTTAAATAAATCTGTTAATGGTTTTGCTAGTACACCACTAAGCTCTTTTCATAACTTTGGGTGTATTCCATCAGGTTCCATTGACTTATTTGTCTTTACTTTTGACAGTTAAAATAGAACCTCTTCCTCTGTAAATTCATGTGTAATAAATGACTCATTTGTCCCTTTTCCTAACTGAGGCCCCTTCCCTTCATTTTCATCTGTAAATACTGAACAAAAATATTAATTGAGGCAGTCAGCTAGACCTCTATCCTCTTCTACATACCTTCCTTATTTTGTTTTTATTCAAATTCTTTATTTTTGCAGTGCAAAGAAATATGACAACACGTGTAAGGTACCCCAATGGCGTTCCTCGCGCTGATGTTCATCGAATTTAATAATGGGGTATTCGATTGACTTGCACATTTTTTTTAAGTTAGTTAAGGAAATGATCATGTTTAAACATTTGTAATGATGGGGATTCAAGTAGTGGTTCACACATGTTTTGTTACAGCATAGAAAGCATAGTGCTAGAGTTGCCTCACCGATGACTGCATGCATAAGTTAGCAAGCTAGTACATTAGATCAGCTATACATTTGTCAGGATACTTATACTGAATCTGCGCTTTGCTGCCTGATAGCAGGCATGAGAGATGGAAATGAAAGCAAAAACGAAAATCATAGTTAAAATAGGTTAGGTGGGAGAGACAAATATGCTAGGCGATATGGCATGGCTGGTGTTTGCATAAAAAAGAAAAATCATGCCACAGTGCTTAAAGAACCCTGGGTCCCCGGACAAAGACTCCCCTCTCAGAGGAGAGGGGAACATGATCCTGATTGTTGTTGTTCAGGAGGCAGAGAGTAGGCAGAGAGCAGCCAACTCCCATCACAGGCAGGCTACAGTTCTTTGTTTCTCAGCTTCATCGACAAACAATTCCCTGATGCTGTGGTGTGGCTTGTCAGGTAGTGTCGGGTATGCAGTTGGGAGCTGGGTATGTGCGGTGTCTTCAGATTGATCTGCGGCCATCGTGTGTGTAACTCGGCTTCGTGGGATCGTACCAGCTTGCAGCCTGTTTACCTTTGTAGCCGCTTTGTCAGTCAGATGGCCTCCGCTCAAGGTCCTCAGTGTCGATTGAAGCACTCCAAGCCAGGTCTCAGGATAGTTAAGTTGCTTGTGTGCTTTCTCCCTGAGTTGCCCGTAGTGAGCACCAAGAGCCCCGAGGGGGCACCATCTCCACAGCTTGCTGGTCAGGCCCAGCCGCCATCTTAGGTGGTAAGCGAGATCTCCGATCAGGGTAGAGCCCCAGGGTAGGCCGGGATGACCCCCACTGGCCCAGAGGGGGGGAGGCAGGGCCATCACCCCTTTGCTTTAGGGGACCCCCATGTTGCGGCCAGGCAGGATAGCAGGGCGGTGGCCATCCGCCCTACTCACCACCCGGGTAGGCTTGACTAGGCCTCGGTCACAGAGCTTCATTTTCTCCCCAAAAGGGGCCAGGAATCAGGTCGCTGACCGATCCTTAGAGTTAGCACCTCACAGTGAGGTTGTCTGCTGTGTCTCAGTGCCAGAAATAGCGTTATGGGACGAAATTGAAAATAGCAGGAGCTATAGTGCCATGCGTCTTCTCTGCTTGATGGTCCTGCCCCCCACCCCCTTATTTTGTTTTTAATCTAACTAATCCTTGTTTTACTTTCCTTTTCTCATTTATGTATCTAAAAAATGTTTTCTCCCCTTTCTTTACTGACTGTGCTATTTTCTCTTCTGTATGTGATTTGAAAGCTCTTATAACTTGCTTAGCCTCTTTCTGCCTAATCTTATAGATCATTCTGTCTTTCTGACTCTGTTTTTTTTTTACAATTACTAAATGCTAACTTTTAGTTTTTTACTATTTTGGCCACATCTGCAGTGTACCACAGTGGTTTCTTGTATTTTTTTGCTTTTACTGACAAGCCTAATGCAATTTTCTGTTGGCTTCAGCAGTGCAACTTTTAAATAATCCCATTTCTCTTGCACTCCATTTAAATTGCTCCAGTCTGATAATGACTACTTTATACATATTCAAATTTTCGAAAAGTCTCTTTTTTTAAAGTCTAAAACTTTTGTTTTTGTGTGGTTTGACTCAGTCGCTGTTCTTATATTAAACCACACTGACTGATGATCGCTGGATCCTAAACTTTCACCTACAGTAATATCTGATACCAAATCTCCATTTGTTAACACTAAATCTAGTATGGCCTCTTTACAAGTTGGTTCCTCAATGACTTGTTTTAGAGACAATCCCAGTAGGGAGTTTAGAATATGTGTGCTCCTGGCACAAGCAGCTATTTTGGTTTTCCAATTCACATCAGGAAGATTAAAGTCACCCATGATGATAACTTCCCCTTTCATTGTGATTTTAGCTATTTCCTCAACAAGTAGATTATCTAACTCTTCTATTTGTCCTGGGGGCCTATAAATCACACCTACATGAGTTACTGTGTGATTACCAAATTCTAACGTAACCCAAACAGACTATATGTTCACCTCACTAACTTTTATTAGGTCGTATTTTATGCTAAGCTTCAAGTATAGAATTAAGTATAGGATTGTTGTTTTCTAGGAAAGTGTGCCCAATCCAGAGGTGCAGCCCTAAGAAAGGAAATGACTGTATAAACCTTTTTGTCATTAGGATAGGATCTTGGTTTTAGAGCAGAGTAAATTGCATGAATTATAAAATTATCTGTATTTAGTACGATCTCCCAAAACATTTTCACGGTGGCAAACAACAGCTTCAAATGAGTCTTGATGAGCAGAGATAGAAGGTGGGGTTGTAACAATTTGATTTTGAATCTCCCTTATATAATTAAGCAGCCTTTCATTAGTAGTTTGTAGATCTTGCAATCCTTGTGTTAGGAATTCAACTCTTTGAGTCAGTGACAATATTTGAGCATTAGGTTCTGCTGGTTCAATTTTTTTAGGCTCAATCAGTGTGTAATACTTTTAGAAAAGCTTCATTTGGAACTCAACTGTAGGTGAAAGAATAAATCTGATACTGTCACTTTAAGAAAGTTTGATTTATTGAAATAAGGTATTTTCACTTTAACAATAATATAAACTCAAAATAACATTACATCTAGCAATGGTAATCTTTCTTAGGATTGCTTCACAGAAAATAGCATTCTGACAGCAATTAAATAAGGTAACTCTTTGATTAGGAATATATAATACGGTTCATTAGACTTCAAATAATGTTTAGCAGAAAGGCAATTCCTGTTTTAGGAATGTGACAGAATCCTTTAGGTTTCAATAGTGAAATGTAGAAAATAAAGAAGATCCTGATTTGGATAGTAGTTTAATCCAACAAATAATAAATGAAACAATTAGGAACAAGCTATCAGCTGTAATAGAACTTTCAATAGAGCAAACAAAAGGTAATAGAACCCATGTATTCCCTTTATCCTTCAAATAACTCTAAGGTATGATCCAATTATGAATCCTAGTAACTGGAAAACTTAACTTTGTTCCTGTGGATGATGAGAATGGAAGTCCTTTCCAATACAATAATGAGGATTGCGGATCCCTGTAGTATATTGAGGAAATTGTAGTCAAGTCTGTTCCTAGTCTGGGAGTGGAGAAGTCAGTGTAGTCAGGATCAAGAAAGAGAGGTTTGGGTGATCAATAGAAGGAGTTCCGTCGGCAATTAGCAACAAGTAGGCAACAAATTGATTAAGAACTGTGAGTGCGGCCGCAGCTTCTTTTTGACAGCGAAGCGTGTGACGTCAGATGCATGGGCATAGTTGGATTGTCGAGAACACAGAAGTCATATGGGTAAATGCTGATCAGAGAGAAAAAAATATGGGGGAATCCTGACAGATAAATAGATAGAGAGAGAGAGAGAGAGAGAGAGAGAGAGAGAGAGATGACAGATAGAGATATAGATAGATAGTGTTTGTTGTTTTAAAGACTAACTTTATTTGAAAGCAATTTAAAGAAATGGAGGCACAAAAGTAAATTCTAGCAAACCATGACTTCTCTGAGTTGATTAACTCTAACAACTGTTTGCCAAAGTTTTCCATGGAATGCATGGCCAATTCTTTAACAAGTGATCACTCAATATAAATAAAACAGTAAGCAGTTCCACAGCAGGTGTCCCAGAGCAGCATTGCCAATTACACTGATGTGATACAAGCTGCACATTGTAATAAATATTCACTTCTTACTATAACGAAGATATTTTAAATGCACTACAAATTTGAATAGCAAAAAAAAAAAAGGAGTAGCTTACCACGTTAGTTTGTATAATTGTTTTGGGCTATTTATGGCAGGATGAGTCTTCCTCAGCATAAAGCATTTTAGATTGAAAAATGAAGGAACTCATAATTACTCCATATCTCTAGATTTATATTGTATATCTGCACAATGCATAGATGAACAGAAAATAGACTGTAATATATTTCGCATGAAAATCTCTCTTAAAGAGAATATTATGACTGTGTGAGAATCAGATGCTGATCGCAGTTTGTTAATGGTACAAGCGATTAGAGCTATTTGAGTACTGAAAAAACAAGGTTAAAAAAAATATTCTTTTTATAAAATGCTGTTTTCGGGTGGAGTAAGCCAAAATAAATAAATAAATAACCCACCATCACTCGTCCTTGCTGCAGGGGAGGGATGTCCTGGAGTATGGGCTGACAGGAGTACTTTGTTAGGAATGCAACTTCCTAAAATGCTACTAGTACAGTGACAGAATAACTGCCAGTGCAGCCGGTATGGCTGTAATGGATCCCCCACAATCAGGGGCCCTATTGGGTGGCCTATGCACTTAGGGCCCTCTGATGGGTATTGCTGAACATCGGGCCCTTTAAGAGCATGGCTTGGTCCCTGTAGTATTGGCAATGGTGGGAGGAAGTGACAGCAGGTCATTTCCTCCCACAATCACAGCGAGCCATACCGCAGGCAGAGAGGAGGCACGTGAGTGGGGAGGAGCAAGGAGAGCCAAATACTGATCCACCCTCCCATCAACAGGATGGTGGCTACAAATATAAAGTCTGACCTGTATGTGTCTACCTATGTGTGTGTATGTGTCAGTGTGCCTCCCAGGTCATTACCCAGAATAAATCTTTGTATGTGTCATTGTGTATCTCTGTATCAGTGTGTGTGTATATATCAGTGTGTGTGTGTGTTTTTGTGTATGCATACCTGTGTATGTATGTATGTATGTGGCAGTGTATGTGTATGTGTGCATACATCTCAGCTATCAAACACCAACACGAGATGAATACACACACCTGCAATCAAACATAAGCATTACATACAAACACACCCTAGCATTCAAACTCTGAAATAATTAACACACACACCCATTAAGCCAAACACCAATACTGCAGCCAAATGTACTTCTACATTTAAAAGCCAGAACTACATACAAGCACACCCCTTCAGTCAAACATAAAATTTACATACAAACACACCCCTGTATGTAAACACTAAAATTTTATACAAACACATCTTGTTTCAAACACCAACACTACACACAAATTACCACTGCATTCCAATGGCAACATTACAGACATGGAATATACTCCTACATGCACACACATACTCTATACAAAACATGTTCAAACACACAAAAACTGCTCACAAATACAATCCTGCAAGGATTGGCACATGGTAAATCCCCAGCTGGCATAGCATCATGGGAGTTCAGCAGATAGGGATCTACCTTTTGGTCACCCTTGTGCAAGAAGGTGCCTAATAAATTTCTTGCACCAGGGCCTGCTCTGCATTAGTTCCACCACTGCACTAGTATATAAATAATAACATCAGTATGTCTATATAGAGTATAACTACAGCTACCTCACTCTACAAGGATACGGTATATAGGACAGCCTGCACAGAAAAGGTACTATATGTTTAGACTCCTCTCTTCTCTCCCTTACTTGGCTGTTAGGATCTATCCATAAAGTTTGATCTACAACATTTGCTGTAATAAAAAAAAAAAGAGAGAGGTTACATAATACAGAGAAGAACTGAAACAGAATAGAGACTTGGCAGGAAAAAAAATTATTTTCAGTGTGAAAACAAGAGCTGGATCAAAGGTATTAAATTGCATTTTGGATTACTTTGTAACTAGTATGTACAATATGTTTTACAAAATAGGTTAATTTATTGAATGCTTACAAATGCATACTGCCTTTTGTTTTCAAGTGATACAGTGTGTGAATTTATTGCAAAATATAAACATGCAAAGAATCTATAGATTAGAACATTAGACTTCGGACTTGAATCATTAAAAACAGTGAAGTTAAAATAGCCATGCTGGAAAAACAATTAATTTAGAGAATTTCTCAAATCGGGCTGTTTTGGCATACATTTCACATTTGCTTTCTAATTCACTAAAATTCTGTATTTAGTGAATTTTACTTTTAGTGACATTTTGACTACATCACTTACTGCAGCTAGCATGAGACATGCATACTCTATATTAAAAGATTTAGAATAGAAAATGCATTGGGTCTAGTTGCTGCAGATTGTTGTGTGTAGTGTTACAGACAGTTATTTATGCTCAGATTAGTCTACCAGAGGGGGGTAGATAAAACCTTAATGAAGCGAAGAATCCTACAAAACTCATCAGGGGTCACAGTGACCAGAACATTATAGGCATTTTTTTATTGTGGGACCATTAGCATCTCCTTTGAAATTTGCTGAATGGCATGATCACAGGAAAACAGGACAAACAAAAGATCCCCTCCTTAAATATCTGTTAGCAAATCTTTGTACAATCATACATCATTATATTGGACAGAAAAACTGCTCACAATACTAATTCTGTCTTGTGGCTTTTGACTGCATATAGTATATTTTTTAATAGTATAAATGTTTAAATTTAAGATTTGATATGTAAAAATTTTAGTTGGTGCTATAGCTAAAAATGTGCATCTTTTGTATAAACATATAATTGACAAACATTTGCTAAAATATATATCACAGAATTCTCATTTTGAAATAATAGAAAAATCTGCCAAATTTAAAGGGTCAAAATTAGCATAAGTTAATAATATGTATCTGTTTCATTTGACAGGGGTGGCCTACTTCAAACTAGCAAACGTTTGTAATAAATTTGGAAAATCATATCCTATTGAGAGGTACTGTTTTGTCATGCAACAAAACCATGCACACATAGAGGATTTAGCCATGGAACATTAACTCGGAAAATGAAAATTCTTACATAGTTCTACATGCATAAAAAATAAAGATTGCTCTGTGATCCGTGTAACAGAAAATTGCTAGTAGTACTCTGTGTGTCGAAGGACAACGTGACTTATACGAAGGACCACATGTGGCATCCCAGGTGTGAACACTAACCAATTTATTCAAAGTGAATTCAAAGAGAATTTCAAATTTAAGGGAAAATTGCTGAATTAGAAAATATTTCTATGTTTCTATAATTCACTTTGAATTCTCACTTCAGTGCCTAATCCTATAAATTGGACAAGTGACAGCAATCTTCCAACCCAACATCACTCAAAATGGCTGCATGCCAGGGTAGAGCTTGAAAGGAGGAGGTACAGGGGATTTTGACCCCTATGTCATTAGTATACAGAGGTTTGTGTGCCGCTTCCTTACAGCACAATACTAAATATATTATGTAACTATCTTATATTAGTTATATTGTTGTACTCCACGTATGGAGTAGTGTTAGTATAAAACATTTAATATACAATGAATAAAGGAAGTGGCGTGTGATGTACCAATGTGCTGTTTTGACCTCAAGTTGGGCTATATGTTTGCAGTTGCCCTCCCAAGCCTAATGAAGCTAGACGTCTGCTGCTGCATATATTGGGCAAAGAGGGGAAGGTAGTAGAGATAATATCTCTACAATATCTAAACAACATTAAAGGCAAACCAACCTCCAGCAAAGTAATACAAACTTGTGAAATTCAGGAAGAAAAAGATGAAAATAAACTTGGTCAAAATCATGTAGCTGGTCTTTGCTTTAAACTTCACAAATCACGAGTTTAGACGAGCAAATCTGAGCTATATTTATTTCTGGAGAGCTGGACCTTATCTTTTTTTTTTCTTTTTGTTAACTATTATCAGTTTTAGCTGAACTGGATAGGCCTAGCACCCTTATGTTTAACAAGTGCTCAATAAGATTTGATTTTTATTTAATGTTTGATGTGAGCACAAAAGATACAACAATCGCGTCATACAAACTAGTCCTTGGTGGGAGATTCACAGAACAGATGTAGGACGGACTCTAGGCAGGCACAACTCCTAAACCAGGGGTAGGCAACCTGCAGAACTCTATATGTTAGATGTTGGTAACTTCATCTGCCAAGATGGTCTTACAGCCTTAAAGGGACACTATAGTCACCAGTGCAACTACATGTATTCCTGATCTTATAGTGTTAACACCACCATCTAGCCCCCCTGGGCCCCTCATGCCTCCATAAATATAGTAAAACTCTTACTGTATTCAAGCCAGAAGCTGTAACTCTGCATGCTGTTTGTCTTAAAAAAAAAAAAAAAAAACAGTCTGCTGACATCAGCAGAAGTAGTAGCCTGATCCAATCACAGTGCTTCCCCCATAGGATTGGCTGAGTCTGACAAAGAGGCAGATCAGGGGCAGAGCCAGCATGATTCAAACACAACCTTGGCCAATCAGCATCTCCTCATAGATATGAATTGAATCAATGAATCTCTATGAGGAAAGTTCAGTGTCTGCATGCAGAGGGAGGAGACACAGTGCTGCCCTGTGCTCTGCTGACAGCAGATCTGAGTGGATTGAGGAGTTTTATGCCTCAATCAACTCGGAAGTCCCTCTGGTGGCATTCTGAGTGACTGCAACTGGAGGTGTTCCTAGCTTTCAATGTAAACACTGTATTTCCCCAGAAAATACAGTGTTTACATGAGAAAGGCTACAGGGAGCTATAGTTCTCACCTGAATAACCTAATTAAGCTGAAGTTGTTCAGGTGACTATAGTGTCGCTTTAATGCTGGCAAAGCCTCAGGGTGATGTAGTCTACAACTTTTGGAGTGTCGAAGGTTTCCTACCACTGCTCTAAAGAATGCTGCAGAAGAGTCCCATACAGAAAGAACTGTTAAGATATTTTCTTTTTCTAAGAACAGAGGGTGCCACTGACTTGGTATGGCAATGATCATCTGCAATTGCTATAAAAACAAAGTATCCCTGGGATCAGTCTCTCATTTCTACACATATGGGAGTTTAGCATCCAACTTGTGGGGAGTATCAGATGATAAATAATAAAATGAGTCTTCAGAACCAGAAAGAACTAGCAAAAGTATGGTTAAATGTTGTGGTCTCGGAGAAGCCAAATTTACTTGTATCTTGTAGAAATTGCCTACCTTGGAGGTAGGTTAACTGTTTAGATGGGGCTTAGGAGTCTCTAAGAGATAAGCCCATAATTTCATATTATCCACTGGAAAGAGAGAATTTAAAGGACCACTAGAGTGCCAGGAAAACATACTTGTTTTCCTGGCACTATATTGCCCTGAGAGTGCCCCCACCCTCAGGGCCCCCCTCCCGCCAGGCTCTAGTGTGAGGAAGGGGTTAAAAACTTACCTTTCTCCAGCGCCGGGCTCCCTCAGTGCTGGGGAATCTCCTCCTTCTTCTGCCGTCATTGGCTGAATGCACGAGCGGCTCTGTGCTTTCCTATGGACAGCAGCATCTTCTCATTGTGAAAATCACAGTGAGAAGCGCGGATGCGCCTCTAGCGGCTGTTTCTATGAAACTGCTATGTTTACAGCAGAAAGGGTTAATCCTAGAGGGACCTGGCACCCAGACCACTTCATTAAGCTGAAGTGGTCTGGGTGCCTATAGTGGTCCTTTAAGGAAATGATCTCCTCTTTGTTGCTACCACAAGAAGGCACCTGGGGTTCAAGCCCTAAGATCCTGTATGTAAGACCTCCTGACATTTAGGTTAGTAGTTTCTGTAATAGTTAATAAACTTTACATAGATGCTGGTGTAGAACCAATTCAGACTGCTTCTCCTAAATTTAAATGAAATGTTTTTTTTCATTTAACTCAACTGGCTCATTTAAAACAGTTTGAAAGGTATTATTTTTAAATAGGAATTGTTAGTGAACATTACAGAAAACAGACAAAATTAAACAAATAAAGTGGTTCATCTATTAGTTTTAATTATCTTTCTATTTACTAGACGAGATTTTACAAACTCCTATAAACTTAATGGAATGTAAGGAGCATTAAAGGAAATGGTATTCACAGTGCTTGAGCAGTAGACATGTGTGTTTGCAAAAAAGTTTCTGAACACATGCAATCCATCTCAGATCTTCCAGGATCCTTGTGCTTTTTTCTGTGACAGACTAGTGGAGGCGTGCCTGGCTAATGTTACAGAGGTGGACACAATCTAGAATTCTGACTTCACTACAGTCTGGGTCAGTGCTTGGAGTGTGCTTACTGACTACAGGACTGTGAATTCTGACCTTGAGAAATGGTAACGTTCATCTTATCTGGCACGAGTTACTCTGCTCAACATCTGCAAACAAACTGGAGTTTAGTTTGAAACATAAAGTACAAAACTGAACACACAAAAAAAAAGCATTTGGTTTCTTTTCAATTTTTTTTAATTATTTTTTTTTTATCTTTGATGGGTTTGACAATGGCAAAGACATCATCACTACAAGGATACCCCACATTTTTGATTTTGGGTATTATCCTGCACATAGCAAGTAGCCAACAAGGTAAGAATGGCAAAGGACTTAATTCTTCAGCAATTTATAAACAAAATGTTTACTTTATGACTTTTTAGCATTGTAGATGTTAATACAAATGTGTCATGTTTTGATGCTTGCATTGTACCCAATATTAATCCTTTCTCTTTAAGTTTGAAATTAAGTTTGAAATGATTCATGCTGATCTCTAGAAAACTTTATTCAGTACTGATTTCTTATTTTTTTTTTTACATCTAATACATTGTGGTTTACTGATCTCTAGAAAACTTTATTCAGTCCTGATTTTTTTTTCCATCTAATAAATTGTGGCTTGCCTACCTGCTCATCAGTAGATTCTAGGAGCTTTCAATGTAATTAATATAAAATTAGGGTCAATAATTATGTTATGGTAGGTAAAAATATTCACATCGTGTGCTGTATATCACTGTTTTGCTTTGATTCTGTCAAACCAAGTGATACTTTTACTGGTAACTTGAGCTATAGTGATACTCTATATTGATACTATAAGGAGAAATACACTGTACCGTTTATATGGCTGGTTGTGCATGATGTAAGTGGCTGCTATTTTGTCTGTATGTTCTGTGCTGTACTTTTATCTCACTGTGTATTTTAACACTTCGAAGCCTTCTTGTTACAGACTTGGTGAATTTGCGTATTTTTGTTTCTAAGGTCTGAAAAGGTTCTAATCTAGTAGCTCTGTGAATCATCCACTAATACACAACAAATATTGACTGACACTTCTTATCATCAAAGTATTCTCTACACAAGTTTAAGAATTGCTGATTAACTTTTGAGAACTGGAAGTGGCAGTCAGGGAGTACAAGGGGTTAAAAAGTGAACTTGTGTTTATTAAATAGATGACAGTTTCCAGTACTGTTGATGAACCCAGTTACTCGATTAAAGTGAGCAGCACACATTTTGGTTTTTCAAAGATCTTGTTGCACAGTGGGTGTAATAATAAAGGTTTGGTACCTATGGGGTTAAAATGGAATCCCTGTAGTTTCAGGATTATTCAGGCCCAATTAAACATCTTGCTGAAAAAAACTGGATTAAAAAGTGCAAAGCATTAATTGAGTTCTGAATAATGTGTTTGGCACACACTTGGCATGTAAAGGGTTCTAATACACTTACCCCAGTGCACCTCACACACTGGCATTGTTATTTGTAACTAATAAACATGCATCATTTTCTAGTATTACTGAGAGTTAATGTATGAAAAACATTTTACTTTGTGCAATGATTCACCAAATGTGAATATTGATGTTTTTCAGTCCAACACATGTATCTCTTGTGTCAGACTGCTGCTAAAAACATGCATTACAGATTTTTACAAAATGTAAAAATGTTTTCAACATTTATTCACAAAACTACAAATTTTAGCAAAATAAATCCAAACTACAAGATTGAGCCTAAAATAGCCAAGCGGTGACTGTTGCTGAGGTTTTACAGATCAGCTATTTTCGCTTCTGATTTTTTTCGCTAACATTCTGAGTTTACTGAATAGCACTCTTTTAGAGAGTGTTAATTTGCCGTGGTATACGTAAATGCAGAATAAGGAAGAATTCCTTTTCTACCTTTTTTATTGGACTAAGAAATTTGTAGTGATGAGCTTGAAGTAACTCCTCCCTTTATATACATTTATGTGTAACGAATTTGTAGACAGTATCATACATTAAATGGTACAATTAAAGGTTAAATTTAAAAACATATTACATTTCAAATGTTAAATTTCAAATTCACTTTGAATTTCCCAACAATTCTAACTTTAGTGAATAATTGTTGATGCTTAAAGTGGTTCAACAAGAGCCATACACCATTTGGCACATGGCATCCAGACTGAACATATAATTTGTGTACATGGTACCCACACACTACATACACCTTCATCACATACACTATTCAGAGCACCAGCCTAAATTTGATCCATTGTACATATGGTACTACAGTGCAGTCATAACATAGCACCCACAATACTAGCAGGGCCCCCTTAACAGCCAGTGCTACACTTACTGTACCCACCTGACACCTGATAAACGTATCACATACCCACATTCAAAACACCAAAAACATATCACCAGCATGACACCCATAACATAGAAACCACATGGCTTTCATAAGTGGACTGACAAGAAGAACAACGTGATAGAACGTAAAACAATTATCTATACTTGTTCATGTTGCTATGTGGTATTGACTTTTTATGATGTGTGCCATTATTCCTCACCAGCCGCATACCAGTGGTCTATTACATACATTATTGCATGCACGCATTTCACTTAAAAAAGATACCACTAGCAAAATAAAACTGCAGCTTATTAATAGTTAAAGGGGCACTATAGTCACCAAAAGAACTACAGTTTATTGTATTTGTTCTGCTGAGTATAATCATTCCATTTACGCTCTTTGTAGTAAACACAGTTTTGTCAGAGAAAAGGCAGTGTTTACATTACAGCCAATGGATGCCTTAGGAGATGCTGATTGGCCAGAGCTGTTTTTGGCTTGTGCTGGCTCTGCCCCTGATCTGCCTCCTTGACACTATCAGCCAATCCAATGGGAAAGCATTGTGATTGGTTCAGATCATAACTTCTGATGATGTCAGGCAAACAGGCAGATTGAGGGCAGAGCCAGCAGTTCCAGACTGAAATAAAAGTAAGATTTTACTATATTTAATTTTAGTAGAGGGGGGGGCGGGAGTTCAAGGAGGGTAGATGGTGTTTTTAACACTGTAGGGTCAGAAATAGCTGTTTATGTTCCTGACCCTATAGTGTTCCTTTAAAGAAAGCAGTTTAAACTGATGCTCTTATGGTCTACTCAGCCATAGAGATTATAACATGTAAGTTTAACGTTCACATTTATCCTTCTAAATCTGCCCAGTCCTAAGCATCAGTGATAGGCTGATTGCAACAAGGGCTCACAGCTTGTCATTTCACTCAAGGATGGTTGGATGAAATACAACGTCTCCATTATCATTGCTGTGACTGCGGAGGAGCTTGGCTTTAAGTGCCGCCACCTGGATATGGTTTGCTAAGGAAATGTCACCCAAAAACGCCTTGCACCATGAACACAACAATTAGCCCACGTGGCCCATACTTTCCCTGCTTTTTAGCTAAATGCAGTCAGGTTCTAGTTTTCCTCACTCTCAATTTAACAATAAATGCACTTTTGGCTCATACAGCCATTAACCCTGATAATCTTTACATCAAGTCAGAAATTCATTCCATTCCTGTAACCTACTACGAACCTACCACGATCGTAGGTAATGGATCATAGGTAGTAAAAGTAGTAAATCCCCATAAGGACAGCTTTCAATACTTTCAATAGCATTTATGCAGCCAGCCTTTTACATGGTTGCTACATTAAATGTATACAGGGAACATTGGAATTGGAACTTAGATGTAACAACATAGAAACATAGAATGTGACGGCAGATAAGAACCAATCGGCCCATCTAGTCTGTCCAATTTTCTAAATACTTTCATTAGTCCCTGGCATTATCTTATATCTAGGATAGCCTTATGCCTATCCCACGCATGCTTAAACTCCTTTACTGTGTTAACCTCTACCACTTCAGCTGGAAGGCTATTCCATGCACCCACTACCCTCTCAGTAAAGTAATACTTCCTGATATTATTTTTAAACCTTTGTCCCTCTAATTTAAGACTATGTCCTCTTGTTATGGTAGTTGTTCTTCTTTTAAATATAGTCTCCTCCTTTACTGTGTTGATTCCCTTTATTTATTCAAATGTTTCTATCATATCCCCCCTGTCTCGTCTTTCCTCCAAGCTATACATGTTAAGATCCTTTAACCTTTCCTGGTAAGTTTTATCCCGCAATCCATGAACCAGTTTAGTAGCCCTTCTCTGAACTCTCTCTAAAGTATCAATGTCCTTCTGAAGATACGGTCTCCAGTACTACGTACAATACTCCAAGTGAGGTCTCACCAGTGTTCTGTACACTGGCATGAGCACTTCCCTCTTTCTACTGCTATTACCTCTCCCTATACAAACAAACATTCTTCTAGCATTTCCTGCTGCTCTATTACATTGTCTGCCTACCTTTAAGTCATTAGAAATAATCACCCCTAAATCCCTTTCCTCAGATGTTGAGGTTAGGACTCTATCAAATATTCTGTACTCTGCCCTTGGGTTTTTACATCCAAGATGCATTATCTTGCACTTACCCACATTAAATGTCAGTTGCCACAGCTATGTCCATTTTTCTAGTTTACCTAAATCATTTGCCATTTGGCTTATCCCTCCTGGAACATCAACCCTGTTACATATCTTAGTATCATCAGCAAAAAGACATATCTTATCATGAAGACCTTCTGTAATATCACTAATAAGAATATTAAAGAGAATGGGTCCAAGTACAGATCCCTGAGGTACCCCCCAATAGTGACAAGCCCAAGCTTCGAATATACTCCATTGACTACAACCCTCTGTTGCCTGTCACTCAGCCACTGCCTTACCCATTCAACAATATTGGAATCCAAACTTAAAGATTGCAATTTATTGATAAACCTTCTATGTGCAACAGTGTCAAACATGTTTAGAACAGTGTATCATGTTTAGTGATGTGGAACTGCTTTTATAATCATATTAAAGTATACTACAGACATTTACAAGGTTATTTGCTAAAGTGGGAATTGTCAGTGACTGAGAGTGAATTTCAAATTTTACTCCAATAGCCAAACTGGAAACTGACTTGGAGAATATTTCCAGTTCAGCTATCTTTGCCTTAAATTAGAAATTCAATTTAAATTCACTCTAAGTTCCTGTTCAAATATTATTTCAATAAATAACTCTCACAGTTCTAAAACATAAAACATACGTAACTGAAGGTGGCCATTGCTCACTGGTTTGAGCACATATAAAACACTTCAAGTGTCTCATTAAGAACAGACAATGTGCATGTAAGTAAACATTGAACACATCAAGACATCCAATGTATACTGGACACATTGCAGGGAATCTTTAAAATTCAGGCAATGTGGTAATTTACTTTCTATCAGTCAATACATATCTCTTTGCACTCAAAGGAGTCTTCTGCTTTTTGTTTTAAACCACTCAGAATCATTATAATCTTTTTTCATAATCTGTAACTGACCTTTCTGGCATTGTCACAAATTATCTTTCAAAGGACTAAAAGTTTTGATGAGACTTAAATGGATAATATAGGCATCAGACCAAACTTAAGCTTAATGAAGCAATTTTGGTGTATAGACCATGCCCCTGCAGTCTCAATGCTCATTTATCTGCCATCAAAAATCACATTTTTATTTCTGTTTAGGTAGCCCTAAACACACCTACCCTGGCTGTGAATGACACAGCCTACATAGCAAAAGAGGTTCATTTCAATCAGAAGCTAACTTAGTTTATAAGTTTTTATCTCCTGCTCTATGAGTTACGCTTTAACCACTAACAAGAGGCTCCTGCAGGGTCTAGAAGGCTATTATAAGAACATGAGATAAGAAATTCTAAATTAAACAGACTATGTAATAAAGTAAGTTTAAAATATTTGGTCGCATTTTACATAAAGTGTTTAGGAATTCACATGCATGGAGGTGTGACTAAGGCTTCATAAACAAAGTGATTTAACTCCTAAATGGCAGATAATTGAGCAGTGAGAATGCAGGGGCATGATCTATACACCAAAACTGCTTCATTAAGCTCAAGTTGTTTTGATGCCTGTAGTGTCCCTTTAACTGGCTGTATGCAGCTTTTCCAGAGGTCTAACTTAACCCACTCTACTGATCATAACACAGAATGATCCCTAATCCTTGGCTCTCATATTCCCACAGAGACCTTAGCTGCCTTACTATCATTTTACTATCTTTTACTTTGACTCTGACTCACTGCTTCCTTGATAGCAGATAACAGAAATGTCCATCTGGAAAGTCTGTTTTCTAATTGCTTATAGTCTTTAGTCTCTTCTCATGTGCCCTTAGGGAACATTCTCAGTTATTTGGGAATATAAACAAAAATCGACACATGGGAGAGCTGCATGATATTAGTTACAAAGTTGGAACTTACAGTATATACTCGAGTATAAGTCTAGTTTTTCAGCACATTTTTTGTGCTTAAAAACACCCACTCGACTTATACTCGAGTCACTGTCTGTATTATGGCAACTTAGAGAGCCGCGGCCGTCAGAGCCGTGGCAACGATCCGCGCGGCAACCAGACCGCGAGACTTACAGTGGAGCTGACCGGAACGGAGGAGAAAGGAGCTGACAGGAGCTGCAGGAAATGTAAGTAAATGCTTCCTGCCGGCCCCCCCACTTCACAGCCCATGCCACTGGACCACCAGGGATTAAGATAGCCCCCCTCCCTGACCGGTTAACAAGCAGGGAGGGGGGACAAAAAAAATTAAAATAATGAAAAAAAAATAATATTAAAATAAAAAAAATTTAAATAATAAAAATGCCCTCCCCCCACCCAGTTCACACACACTACACAAACATACACTCTTCATTATATACACACTCTGCATTATATACACAGAGTCTGTGTATATAATGTAGAGTGTGTGTTTGTATGAGTGTGTGTGTGTGTGTATATAATGCAGAATGTGTGTTTGTATGAGTGTGTGTGTATATATAATGCAGAGTGTGTGTTTGTATGAGTGTGTGTATATATAATGCAGAGTGTGTGTTTGTATGAGTGTGTGTGTATATAATTATAAAAATCACAGAATTTCATAGCCCCAAGTTTTACCCTCGACTTATCCACGAGGCATAGCATATTTCACAATTGTTGGTCACAAAACTGCACTCGACTTATACATGAGATCGACTTATACACGAGTATATACGGTACCTCCTATTCGAAGATCTTTTATCAGAGATAAATATCAATATACAACAAGTAAAAATCTAAAATAAATGTATAATATATAATATTTTTTTTATTTATAATGCTCTATAGGGCACTACCTATTAGCCCCCTCCACTCCCCCCTCCTCACACACACACACACACACACACACACACACGTTTTGCAGAAAACCTGCAACAAATTATTTTTACTTACCTGGAATCCAGTGCTGGGAGAAGCACCTGGCACTGTCTTCCGTGACTCCACCCGACATCCTCACGTGGTCCAATCACAGACTTCACATAGAGAAGCTTGTGATTGGAATGTTTCACAGCTCACAGCACATGCTAAGGTGGCGAGAGGAGACAGGGAAGGAGTGGCGAGATGAGACAAGGAGGCGGGAGGGTTTAGAATATTTAAGGAAAAAGGGAGGGGGTATTCAGGTTTCCCCTTGAAGGCTCTGCCTGCAAATGGAAGCTAAATACGCCCGTTGCTGGCATGCTCTGATGATGGATGTATTTTATGCACAGAGTTGATATTAGGCAGGCCGGAGTTCCTAAGGGTGTAACTATACACCGACACACAAGTGCAGCTTTGCACAAACAGATTTTTAAAACCATGACCACTTCAATTCACTGAAGTGATCATGGTGGTTGGAGTAACCCTTTAAGGATTAGAACCAGTAACTGTAAAGAAGCTGAATATGTGTACCAACGAATACAGACACAATGTAACAATGTAACTCATTTTTAAAGATGGAATGTTCATTTTATTGTAACATGGATTTATGAACAATGGAAAATAAATGATACAGAGCCTGCTAAACATGAGTCAAAGTGACTAATCTAACAGTAAAAGGACAGATGTTTTTTTGTTATCTATCTTGTGGATCAAGAAATGTCAAGTAGAGGAGCAAAGCTTTGCCTGTTACTTAGCTGCTGCATTAAATTCACTTTTGGCCCAGTAACTTTACATCTGCTTAATCGTTTGTTATATTCCATGGCTATGATACTGTTAAAGGGTAATGTACACAGTGCATTACTTACACTACTATGTGTCTATACCATGGAAATTAAAGGGGAACTGCTACTTGTCTGGAATTTATACCATTGAATAAACATTGAAATTCACTTATACATATGTTAACCTTTATTTCATGTGAATGTGATGTTCTGGTTTCTTTAAATTAATATGAAATATTTACAGGGTTATTCACTAACATGAGACTTCAATGTTAATTTCAAATTAGATTTCAAATTTAAGGTTAAATTAACTGAATTGGGGGAAAAAAGGTACCCTACACTGTAAGCGCGTCTAAGCAGGGTCATATTTATTTCGAGTAGTGAAAGCATACTGTTTATATGTTGTATTTGAAATGAATGTCTTTTCTCTTTTGAGAAATCTCTTAGAGATCAAAAGATGTCTGGAGTACCTCTTAGCTAAATAAATAAAGCATTAGTAGGTAGCATACACTTATTAATATTAGCATTTAAAAAAAATATAATTCTTTATTTTTGATGTGCATAGTAAAAAACAAAGGTTGCATCACAGGCACATTAATTTTTAGAAATAGAATTAAACAGATTCATCACATAATGTATACATAATAAAAAAAAAAACTGTACTTTTTCTTTTCAATAAAATAAAACAAGATGACCAGTGGAGGGCTTGTACAATGAAAAAAGTAAGAGAGACTTAGTTTAAACGAGGTTATGAGTGTAGAAGTGAGTATAAAAGATTATAAAACAGGAGACACCCTGAAAAGAGACCCCAAGATTAAAACAAATTGAATGATGCTGGTACGGAGCCACTCATGCAGTCATCCGACTCCCAGTCTGCAAGTTTGCATCCTGGGTTCATCTGCAAGGTCCCAGGGTGAATGTCCAAACAAGCTCCAGCAGGCCTAGTAGACTATTCATGAAGTTTCACGTATGTTGCAGCCGTCATCTTGGGATGTCAGAGAGATCTACGCGTTTCTGGGCCCAGGCCTGATTCCCATCCCCCTACCTCTGTAAGGTATGGGAGGTTATTATCAGCCCGCTTGAGCCAGGTTGGTATAGCTGTCTGCATGCCTGTAGACCTGGTGAGTGCCCCCCAATAGGAACACTCAGCGCTGTAGAGGCCTGCTGATCCACCTCCCATTGGTGACCCTGAGTAGATGATCGCTTTCTCTGTACCATGTCTGCCAGATGGGACTAGAACTCCAGTTTGGACAGTGTAGATTCAATGTGCATTATTCCCAGATTTCTATTATTGGCATTTATATAGAGCCATCATATTCCACAGCTCTTTACAATTATAGAAAGGGGATATTGTCCCTGTCAAAACAAGCTCTCAATCTATGAGTATTTGAGGTAGGTAGCAATATATTGTGAGTTGTCCTTGTCCAAGCTTACTTACTAGCAAGATGGTCTGATCAGGATTTGAACCTGCTTTTAAGACTTTGACATTACCACGTTCAAACAGTGGCTAAAGCATTCTGATGTTCAATTGTTTGTTAAATAGTGTTTGATATAGGCTTTTTCTCTTTTATGTTGGATAAAAAGTATTCATGGTACTGGTTTAACTAAGTATCACTTTAGATGTGTTTATTAGGATGAATATAGAAGGAATTGTTAAAGTGACAAGTGCTCTGTGAAGTACATCTGAACAATAAGTAAAAAAAAAATTGTAACAAAACTATTAATTATTTCTAAATTTAGCAAACTTCCCAGCATAGTTATAAAGCTATGGCATTTCCATTTATCTTAGATAACACATTTTATCATGGAAAATGCTTAAAGAGAACCCTTAGTCCTGGAAATAATATTCAGGTTTTTGTTCCCTGCTATCCCATTTTCTATTCAAAAATGTAATTTGCATGAGGATGTTGGGCTGTTTTTTTTTTGTTTTGTTTTTAAATTCTTTATTTTTCAAGTGCAAGATTTATGCATGCAGTTATTGCCTCTGATGTTCGAAATGTTAGTCACTTACATATGTACATTATGAGATGTTGTTAACATAGCACTTATTTTTATTTTTTTAAGAGACTGGTCAAACTGGTGTTTTAACATTTGTCACTAGAAGGTAAATATGTCCCTCATGGGTCGGTTGACTATACGGCTAGTTAGTCTCTGCATGTATGTCGCATCTTTTGTGGCTGCTTGTGAGTTCGGCTGAGTGGTGCATGTTGTTGCGAGTGGCGGTGGTCATGCGATGTCGAATGTGCTGCGTGCAAGGGGTTAAGTCTTGTCTTTAACGGGGTTCCAGATTAGGGTATTCTATCTGGAGATGCGCCGCGTGAATATGTGTGTTTACCTCATCGGTGTGGTGTGGGGGCACTGTTGTGTGGCTGCTTGGTAGGTCAGTAGGGTCTATGTTAGAAGCTGCCATTTTATGGGCAACAAGAGCCCAGTCTGGGCGGGGTTTGATGTGTCATGGTTGGTGGATGTCCCCTAACCTAGGTGGACACTGGGGGGGAGATGCTGTCGCTTATTTCTGTAGTGGTTGTAGTGGATGTTATACGTGGCGGCTCCTGTTTAGTGCAGGGGCCCGCTTGATGCGCATTGGATGTGCCGGTTGGGGTCCTAGTAGTAGGTGTCAGTTGGGGGGATTGTCGGTGGGTGGTCGTCTCGTGCTTGTCGCCTGTATGGCAGGTGTTTAAAAGAGAAAGGTAACGTAGAAAATAAACTTAAACATAGCTTCTGATAGGTGGGGAAACAAATGTGAGCATGGTTATAAGAACTTATTATCTAAACTTGACAGTTTATTAGGGTATGCTGCGAATTGGTGCAGTCCTTTCAGGTCGGAGCTTCTGGTTGTGTGCCCCCTCTGGATGTGAAGGTCACGGCTCTCCCTGGGTCCCAGGTGTGTGAGGTAGAGGGGGTTGTCACTGTCGCCACTGCCGTGGGGAGCCCCAGGGCCCGGAGGAAGGAGTCTGCGTCTGCTAGGGTGGTTAGTCTCTTCGTGTTGCCCTACTTGGTTACTGTGAGTTCGTGGCAATGTCCATCTATATTCTATACCTGCGTTGTGCAACTGGCTGGTTACCGGTCCCAGTGAGCATCTCCACAGCAATGTGTTGCATGTTATATCCTGGTAGAAGGTAAGTTAACTGGATTCAAAAGTGAGCAGAGTTTTACCCCGGACTGCCGTCATTAGGAGGGCCTTGTCAGTGGACGAGTGGCATCTGACTATGACCTTGTGTGATGCTGTTGGTGGAGCTTGTCTCAGTTTTGAAGTGCAAAAGAATCCCTCAAAGGTGAGTTTCTTGGCCTGGATGTGCGGCAAGAGTGAGATGGTGAGTCGCCTGAGATAGTGGGGCAACTCTGTTATACCGATGGAGTCGGGTATACCCCTGATCTTTATGTTTACCCGCCTGTGGCGGTCTTCTACCGTGTCAGCCCTGCTCGTTAGGTTAGCTTGGGAGCATTGCAGTTGGAGTATGGATTCCTTGAGGCCTTGTACCTCTTGTCTTAAGTCCAGTATGTCCTCCTCAGAGGCTTGAGTGCGGGTTGTTACTGCTGTGATTTCTGTCTTCAGCAGCTCAAGGTCCGCTGCATGTAGCTGCCTCATTTCCAGTAGAAGCTCTGCTATGTTCTGTCTAGTTGCTGGAGTCAGGTTGTTTTCCCTTGCCGGTTCTGTTTGGCATTGTCGGGTGTTTAGGGGTTCTAGATGCTCCCCGGTGGGTCCCTCAGAGCCTTCTGAGCCAACAGTGTATTCCGGCTCGGCCGCCATTTTTGCAGCAGCAGGGCTCTGTTACATGGTGCTTATGTCTTGTGAGTCTTTGCACGCACCTGATTGTGGTTTTTGGGATTTTCTACCCATGGTGTTCGGGTCTTGTTGGGGCTGCTGGACTATAAATTCTTTTTTAGATTGTTACTATTTACTGGATGACGGAACCAGGGTTAGATTGCACCCAATAAGTGTTAATAATATTATTAGGGTTTTTTTTTTACTAGTTACATTTTTTTTACATGCAATTTGCACACAGACTGGATTTCATGTTGTTACCTCAAAGCCACATATAAAAAACATTAAAATCACACAAAAGGAAGAGTCCAGTGGTCTGTGGACCTGTGATATGATTACTATGTTATGTCACACATCTAGTCCATAACTAATATGATGATGGAATTCTAGGTTCAACTTCTCTCATTAAACCCATTAAATGTTCAACTACAGGCCCGTGAAAACCCCAAACCAGCACTGTTTTGGCATTTGCAGGTTCACAATAGGAATACCTTCATATAACAAGTATTATTTGACTTTTTCAGAGTCCAGAAAATACAAATAGTTTGTTAATGCCTGTTTATGGTTGTACATCTGTGCACTGTCTTCTGGGCTGTTTATTTACAGGTTTTGTGTATACTATCTTGTGTTTTATTGGCTCTGTCCTCTGTGTTTTCTTTGTGGTCTTACATTCCGTTGAGATAAATAGTTGGACATAATGGTAAATCTTAAGGGATATCTTCTATTACTTTACTGTATAATTGTCATACTTCAGTTTAAAAATGTGTCCAATGTTATTGCAACTGTTGGCTTGTGTTTACATAATAATCTCTGTGTGCGTCTTTCACGGACATTGTGTTTTATTTTAAAAAAGACTAGCTTACTATTTTACACAGTTTGAAGGGAAAGGAGGTTTATCTATTAAAAGTCAAAAGAAAGGTTTCAGGTTTGTAATTGTTATGGGGGTTGGAGTTAGCCCATAGTGTTCCTTTAAATGCTCTGCCACTAGCGTGTTCCTTTAATTGGTTAAACCAGGCATAATCAACAGTTGAGGCTGGATTCCATACACATATGTGCATTGTAAAACTCTAAATTCAAAGTAGTTGAATGGAAATTTTCTCCAATTTAGCTATGCTTCAAACTCACTTTGATCTTTTGAAACTTCTCACATTAGTAAATAACCGTGTTAAATGTAGGGTGAGTATTGAAGGAATACACATGGTGTGTCTCACGTGATGTATGCATGTAACGTGCAAAGACAACACATACGTTATATGATCTGATTCAGATTCAGATTTGAAAATTATTGAAAGCAGTGTCAATTCTCTTATCTGCTATTATAATTGTGCAAGGAGATGATATGCACTATGTTTCAAAACTCATTGTATATCAAGTCTGACCTTGAGGTCTGATGCTATATAGTTGAGTTGCAAATCTATCAAAGAGATTTGAGAGCTAACATTTTTGAATTCTGAATTGTCATGTTTATAGTGAAATTAACAAACATTTCAAAATAACAAATTTGTTAAGCTAAATCACATTCAAATTTACCTTTGCTTTTAATAAGTGATGGATGTTCAACAAACAGTAGTCATAATTTTATACTACCTATATTAAAAATATATATTTTTGGTGAATTACATTTTATTTGGCAATGTTAAACAAGGCACAGCATGTCAACTTGACATATACCCATTTCAATCAAAAAAGATGAATGGCTTACAAAACGAAAGTGAGAAAAAGAGGTAGGAAGGAAGAGAAGAAAAACAGTTATAGTAAAATAAAATCCAACAAATAAGGAACTTTAAATTCCGAAACAATGCAACAACTAGTTGCATATGGAAAATGGACTCACCTGGTGGGAAATAATGACTACAATCTCTAGACTAAGATTGACATGTTTAGTATTATTATTATTATTATTATTATTATTTATAAATCATTGATCTTCTTGACAAATGTTGGAAGTGCAAAGATTGTGTGAAACAAGAAAGTGATATATTGACCTGTCAAAGTTTCCAAAGGTAAAAGTCCAGCTGTGTTCTCAAGTATCGTATTGATTTATTGTTTAAAATGAAACATCTGTATGTTAAACTGGAAGCAAATTATTAGCCACTTAATATTAATTATTTATTGTTTAAAATGAAACATCTGTATGTTAAACTGGAAACAGTGGGTAAGAACCTATTTAAATAATGATAATGTTATAAAATTAATTGAGTACCCATTCTAAGCACTCTGAAAACTATTTGTGTACCACACCATCCTCTTTGAGTCTTAGTCACCCAGACATTTTTATTGTATGTTTGTTTCTTTCTAGCTTCTTCAGGTTAAATAATTTGTATTGAGTTATCTCTTCCAGCAAATAAACCTATTTCTTTACACTCAGCTAGCAGTTGCTATTAGATATGGTATTTACTGTCGTTGATCCGTGACTGCTGTTACCTAATTTTCTTTAGTATTTTTTAGTTTTATTTCTCTACTTATCCTTCGCTTGATGATTGTGTTTTGTATTCATATCTAACTAGCTTTATATTATCACTATTACTAAAAAGATACCTCAAAATCCGAGTCTAAAGATTGCCAAGAACGATTGTAATGCACAGGGCCTCTCAGGAACCCAGCACTGGGCAACCATCTGTCCCTGAGGTTGAGCCCTCAGTTTGCATTGGCCATATCTGCTGGATTTTGTAAACTGGATAAATGTTAGGGAATTAGAGAGAAGTACATAGCCAAGGTCAGATCTACTCCAGCATTGTACAGTACACGAGGACAGAGCATAAGAAGAAAACAAGACAAAAGAACAAGGTAACATAAACTGTGAAGTCAAAACCATTCATCAGGATTAGGGTAACAGTATGGACAAAGCACATTGGTTCCAATGACGTAGCACAAAGGGAAATTAAATGCGGGCATTACTATTGTGCTCTGATATGTATTATGTGATGACCATAATTTAGCCATTGTATAGCACTACCTAAAAAATAATATTTGTAATAATAATACAGATATATGTACCTCCAGCCTTAAACTAGTACAAGTCTTAAGAACCTGGATAGAGAATGCTGTCCTCACAATCTTTATTAACATCTTGCAACTCAACATTAAAAAAGAACAGGAGATCACAAGGAGTGGAAATGCAACATTAAAGTTGCATCCTATCTTACAGACATATAATGCGTACAACTTCAGTAACTTGTGAATTTGCATAACATGGTCATTAATTACTCATAATTGCAGACATTGATGAGTATAAAAATAATATGTGCACTTGAATGTGTTTGCAGTGAAATGTTTTTGTAAATGTCTTATTTATTGATAGAAAACGTTTTAAAAAATGTATATGGTGGGACTTGCAGGTCCCGATCATGTTGTGAATAAACCAAGACACAAAGGTTTCCAAGCAAACAGTAAGATAAGGCACTCAACAAAAACAGAAATAGTAAACGCATAATAGATATCAAGAGATTGCAGTGGCATTTTTGTATTTAAATGATTTCATTATTTTTATATTCTTTCACATTCTATTAAGCTTCTGTTTTCAGACTAAGACCTCAGCTAGTGATTCCAACATGTTATTTGTCTTGACAGCTCCAGAGTGCTCTTCGAGTGGACACCAGATTCTGCAGAATCCATACCGAAGTCTAGACTTTGATTCCATGAAACTTCAGCAATCTGCCATTCATGATTTGATTTGTGACCACTCCTTGGCTCCAGGATGGTACCGCTTTATGATATTTGATAAACCAGCTGAGATGCCTACCAAGTGCGTGGAGGTATTGGTGCAATTGATTTTGATTCTAAATATTAGCACTTGGTTTTCCAAAGACATGTTGTGTAAATGTGTTATTTAAAAAAAAAAGCTTACATTTATATTATTATATATAAAGCATCAATATAGTCCATGTGGCTTAGACGTAAAAATACATTCAAATGGACAAGCTTTAATTGCCTAAGCAAGAGGTAGTGAATGTCCTGTTTAAAAACACTTACAAACAAAATGTCATGGTGTAAAAATATAAATATGTAATAGTAGATTATATATCAAATGGATTGCTAGGTGTAATAACACTATAGGTCTGAATTCTACTAGAAGAGATAAACTTAATGCTGGTAACTAAATACTAGTTATTTCATTGACATCTATGGGAAAACAGCTGTTCAGTTACCAGGGATAATCTTGTTCTGGAATCTAGCCCATCATCTGTAAACATTATATTATTTGAGTGCAAGAGAAAGAGAAACATATATAATATACATATAAAGGTCAGGTTTAAGGGGGAAACAATGGAAAAAAAATTAATAAAAACCTCTATTATGCCAGCAATATTGGACGCCAACCCAATATACCCACTCAATCTCACAACTTTATGCTACACGTCATTTTTTATTTTTGCACAATAAAACAGGATTGTCTGGTAATTTTTATCTATTAAATTTCCATGGAACAATATCTTCAGGTACTTAGTCACAAGTAAACTTATGAGCTTAGGATGGACATGTAGATCCTGCAAATGCAATGAGAAAGGAATCGCTCTGCTTACTGAATAGACATCAATGGAGGAATAGATATTCATGTGAGTGGAGTAAACCCAAATCCTTCTTAGAGAATCCAGCCATCAATGTTTATTAGTCTGTCAGTCCTGTGTTTTTGTGCTGTTTGCACTTGTTAATTTGCAATTTAGAGAAGGGAAAATTAATCAACTATGTTAGTCAGTAAAGATTCTTATAGTAAGAACAATAAATAACTATCCCATGCAGATTAATGCTGTCCTATGTTTTCTTTATTTTTATATTGTCTTTCTTATTATCTTTATTTTTCGTCTTCCATCCCTGTCATAGTCCGTCCCTATATCTCTTTTGTTCCCCTTTTGCTCACACCCCATATTTATTTTTCTTTCCCCCCCCCCACCTGGAACTACTTGCTGATAAATCTTCTATTCTGTCTCCCACTTTTTTGTATATCTTTATAATTTTTTATCTTATCTGTACCTTACTCTAAACTTCTTTAAAGTCTGAATAAATAGAAAAAAATGATAAATGAAAGAGGAAGGTTGTTCTATGAAGACAGGTAAGTAAGGCACGTTTCATGTAGGAAGGACATCCCAGTACCACAATACCTGGGGCAGCTGGATCCAAAAAATACATTAAAATTGATTCCTTTATTCATGTAGATGTTATTGCTAACAGTAGCTTGTTGGTCCAGTTATTTAAATTAAAAAGATTTACTACCCCTCTCGGAAGTTACAATGAAAGTTGAATCAATCATGTTTCTTTTTTATGTATTTTAGATGATTAGCAGTAGCAATGTTGGACTTAATGGCCTTGCTGTCTTTTTCCAACCTATTCACATATAACTTACACACATACAGGGGATTCTGCAGATCAAAGGCACAAACTATTAATTCATTTATATCAATGGATTAACTGATGGATTTAAATACAGTGAATCGTAATGCAATCCCTGTTTAGGAATGTTTTAATGTACGATAAGGATAATTCCTGCAATAATTACATTTGACAAAGGGATATAACTGTATGTAAATAGAGAAATAAGCCTTTGATATCCGTTTTAACTCTGTTCTTTAGAGAGTTTCCCATGTACATTTGGCCCCATGCCAAGTAAACGGCTGACTCTTTTTTCTTTCAATACAGATCACTTCTGTACTAAGTTTTGGTATTCCATCTCTAAAGAAATATATTTTACAGAAGCTGTCAGAGAGAACATGGCATTTAAACGTTGGAAGCCCATTTGTGGGTGATATTGTATTAGCAAAATAGCCTTTTTCACATTAGGACAAAGTACCCTCGTCCTATCAGTTGGAACCTTTATTATTTAATTGTTCCAGTTCCCAAGGTTAGGATGCAGAATGCTGTGTAGCAATAATGCTTGTAGTGCTTTAGTATCCCCTGAAGTCTAGGACGTAATGCATTAGTGATACTATTGTCACAAATAAATAAAGAGATTAGTACCATTTTATAGAGTATATGATGTACAATCCACCCCCTCTGCTCCCCCCACACACACGCACACACACCTGGTTTCTCCTCAGCTTCTATCTCATTCTTATTGTTCTCTTCCAATCCATATCAGAACATAATTTCAAATATTACCTCCCTTTTATCTCCAGTATCCAATTATTTCTCTTCTTCTCTTCTTTGGTGTCTTTCTCCATAAACCCTTCCTTTGTTCTTCCACTTTGTTTTATTTCTATCCTTATGCCTCGCTCTTTTCCCTTGCACTCATGTTTTTCTCCCGCTACCCTCAATATTTTTCTACAATTCAGCTTCTTCCAACACATGTCTCACTCTCTCCAAAACCTTCCTCATGTATCTCCCCCATTCTTTTTTCTCCCACTATGCTCCAGCGTGACTATTTATCCACCTTTTTTTCACCAAGATCTTCTACAATCACCTCTTCCCCAGTGCTATCAGGTTATTATTTCCTTCCAAAACTAGATGCATGGATAATAGCAGATTATGCTGAAATTCTACTTATCATCTGAGTGGCAGTTGGGGACAGAACCACGGTTGCTGGGAGAACCCTGTTTTCAAAGAAATATCTAAATTGCACCCATGATCCTTTGCACTGCAATAAGAAGTTGTGGTTATGACTTACTGTGTGCCCCATAACTGAATATGTCAATCAACCTATGAATAAATTTACAAAACTATTGACATCCATGCAAATTCTTCAGAACCTCATAGTTAGAGCTCTATTTTGGATGAACAAAACTGCAGAAGATACAGTGGTAATATTGATATTGAATAGAATCCTGTTGGTAGTCATGTAGAAAACCCAGGCAAATTAGGTTTGAATCCTAATAACATTTAAATAAACAGTACCATGCTTCCTACTCAAAAAGTAGCTTCCCACAAAAGCAATAGTAACACACGTATGTCTTGTGACCCTGTCATTGTCTTATCTTTTACTGCTTATATTAAGGTTAAAAGGCTGACATACTCAGTACCTTCCCCTTTCAGGAGATGTGGCTTTAATCTCACCCATCATTAATTAAACTTAGAATTCCCCTTAAAAAAAACACATTCTGGTGTGCTATTTGCCCTTACTTTTAGCTTTTCTTATCTGCCATCGGTTCTATTCTTCTTTTTCTCCCTTCTTTTTTTTAACCATACTTACTACTTGAAATAGTTTTTGATGTCATTCCTGATAGTTGTCTTTCATTGTCTAGAGTTGACTGTAAGCTCATGAGAAAAGAGCCCACACAGGTTCTTAGTTCTTTTTATAATTTGTTCAGTTGTCTCCTGTTTTATATCTCTGTAGAAAAACTGTTAACCATTATTACCGTTCTATAAATGCTGATAATGATACTTTAAATAACCACGTGAAACGTTTTTCTTTGTCACGACAATTTAGAATAATTTTGGTTTGATTCTGTACTTATGCTTATTAATAAAAAAAAAAAGCAAAATATAAAAATAAAAAATACACAATTAAATACTTACAGAGGGTGGCATTGAGAGCACACTGATAGTCAATGCAGAATGTGTTGCTGTGTGTAAGCAAGCAGCTTCTGGTTTGTACCGAAGAACAGTAAATATTGTTAATTTACTAAAGATGATAAATAATAACTTAGTCAGATGAAATGCTCAGTATATTGTTATATTGTTTTCTAGGCATACAAATTTCAGCATGCACTTTATACTTTTATACAAACAGATGTAGGCATTATTTAACTTTTCTTGAAAGTATGTAAGGACATATTCCTTACAGTAATCATCAAATAAATGTATCTACATTTCTCAACATTATTTACTAAACTTAACATAGATGCAAGTGTTATTACATACATACAGAATCTTAATGAAATGTAAAAATAACCCGCTCCAGTCAGCTTTGTGACCAGCAATCAGATGTGCCCTCTTGGGCTAACACTACTAAAAGAGTCTTGAAGTAGATGGTGTTTTCATGACCACATAGGAGTATTGTTGGTAAGTTCTAGACAAACAGAGCATGGACAGTGTTTTTGACCAAGTGACTACTAAAAAAGACTGGACATACCCCACTTGCAATACCTTGGTTTGTCTACTTTTGCAAATGGTATGCCATCATGGGGGTAAATCTCATTCCTGGGCTACCATACGGTCTCAAAGGTAACATTACTAATCTGGTACAAAACTGAAAAGTGAAATGTGCTATATTTCACCCTGTAACTTTCCAAAACACCATACAACCTGTTTATGGTGGGTACTTTTTTTTTTTTTTTTTACCCATGATACAAATATGTGCATTTTATTGCAGTAAAAGCTAACAGTATTTTG
This sequence comes from Pelobates cultripes, assembly GCA_933207985.1. Classification (NCBI taxonomy): domain Eukaryota; kingdom Metazoa; phylum Chordata; class Amphibia; order Anura; family Pelobatidae; genus Pelobates; species Pelobates cultripes. The sequence continues at coordinate 48,468,303 of OW240915.1, read as the reverse complement.
AAATTTACAGCTAAAATGTCAGGCTGAACTATAATTTTTTTTAAAAGAAAATCTTAATTTCTCACAGTTGTTTTTATTTTCTTCATAATAAATTATGTTTCATATATGAATAGTTCATAAAAAATTAAAGCCCTGTTTCTCCTGAACAAAATGATATATAATAAGTGTGGGGGCACTTAATATGAAAGAGGTGAATTACGGTTGAACAGACATATAGTGCAAATTCCAGTTTTTGTTTACATTTTGTTTTGATCAGAACGTGTACTATTGACTCCATCATGAAGGGGTTAAACAAATGTAAATATAAGTGAGCATTTATAAGTGAGAAGTAAAATTGTAGAAAATATATATTTTATTAACTATGTGGTTTTAAGCAAAGGGGAAAAAAAGTACCATTAGCCAAATATAAGGACTAGTGAAGTGAAATGTAACCGTTTTTATTTTCTTTGTCATAGATGAATCACTGTGGAACACAAGCTCCAGTATGGTTGTCCTTAAGAGATTCGGAATCTCTCCCTCCACCTGGGGAGATAAGACATCTCACAGCTTGTGCCACATGGCAGTTTTTCTTCAGCAGTACAAAGGATTGTTGCCTGTTTCGCATTCCTGTCACAGTCCGAAATTGTGGAGATTTCTTTGTTTATCTATTGCAACCTACCCAAGGATGCATGGGTTATTGTGCAGAAGGTAGAGATCTATTTTTATGTGTCAGTTTTTTTTGTTTTGTTTTTATTTTACCAATGAAAGTAAATCTGCTGAATCCATTAAATCCTTTTCAAATTTGTTGCTATGCGTGTGTTTGCACAAGGGAAATTGAAAAAAGCAAAGCTATATCACACTGAGATTTTCTATTTAGAAATTATGTAAACATTAAAGGTCAGAACATTAATCAATATTGATCATTTTAATGTCAAGTCAACTGTGTTGTCTATCTGGAAAACCTGTGACACTCTCATGCACAGACATAAAGCATTTAAGAAAAAGCACAATTGTTATGTGAGCATAACACAGTTGTCATGTGAGCATAACACAAGTGTCATGTGAGCATAACAGCATGCGTGAAATGAAGCCAATTCAGAGTCACAACATCAACTAATCACATAGAATCTATGTGTACTGACCCTAGAGCTCCCACCCAAGCAATGCTGTAAAACCTTATTAGAACTTTTATGGAGCAGAAGTAGTCTGAGCAATCAGTGCAACAAAACTAAAAATGCATGCTTCTAATCCGCTAAAGGGATTATGATCTAGAAAGAATTAAGATTTTATTCGCCCCAACCCTAAAATTAGGATGTACAACCATCCACATACATAACCACCAAAATTGCCTGAACTATTTGCCACGAGCATTCACTAATGACGCTAGAAACATCTAACAAAGTGAAGTTGTTGCGTTTGTGGGACCAGGTTTAGATGTAGCATGCCATGTGACTTGCCTTGCCGTCCACGTAAAGTACCATTTTAAAAATAGGTAGACTGAGGTTAACATCAGTGATGCACAAATTGCATTGATTGGGTCTAAAAAAAAAAAAAAGGAAGAATTTTTATGTCATTATAGTATAGATGTATAATTTCATGTTGTTTACTCTAGATTCTGATCCTACCAGGAAACATAATTCCAATCATAACTGTAACTGTGTTTTTCCATCTGTTTCAATGAGTCGGACCAAATTGTCTTTGACCCTTTTAACCTCTCACACTGGTGTTATATATTATGCCATAATCTTAAAATTCTAAAAACTGAAGTGCATTAAAATTCCACAAGGTCAACCTTGGTCAGAGATTTTGTAGGTCAAGTGTCTTAATACTATTTATCAAACAAAAAAAAATTACACTTCTTGACAATGTATTGTTTGTTAGTGCAACTTCAACCACACGAAGTTCGTATATGAAACTTGTCGTATACCTTCTTAAACAGATTGCTTCACTAGACATTCCCGGGTGTCAATGACTGAAAGTTTGTTGATATTTTTTATAGCATGGACATTAAATTTTGCTCTTTTTGTTATAGTTGTTTCCAGTACCACTGCTCGGTCAAAATGTGGTCCAGAGGAAACTAATATTAATGGAGTGTGCATAAGTAAGTGTTCAAGGTCTTATATCTTATATTATATCTGAATAAAAGTGTTACTCTAAAAATCATGTTTGTTACGCAAATTAAGGATAAAGTTGTGGACTTTCCTAACAAGACTTCAACCCACAAAGGAGAAGCTTATTACGGAATTCACAACAGACCTGTATGGACACTCCAGTTGTGTCCAGGGGCTTAACCCCTATGTAATGCTATCAATCAAAAAAGAGGAAAAAGGCTTAAATGTTGGGTATACAACTCCAGCAATTAAGCCTAAACTGGAAAAGTAGTAATATTGTAAATGAAAATAAATAAATCAAATGTTCATTCCAAATCTCCACTTACATACAAGTGTGCTACCCAAACCAAAATTGTGTTGACAGCCAACAAAAAGGGGCTATACCTTCCTCCTAACTTACTGTGATTGTACAATATCAATGACTATTTGACTTTATTATAATTTGTAGGGTCACAGTCTGTACTATATTATCCTTGTATTATCAAAACAGTCACAGAAAGGAAGTCCTGATTCTAAATAAATATGTCTATCCGAATAGACTAAAGTAATCAATTAAGTTTATCTCATAGTACTAGAGAAAATGCTCCAGAATAAAGTCAAAATAAAAAAATAAAAAAATGGGGGTTATATGAAATTCCTAGTGTATCCAGATAGTAACAAAAAATTGTTGATAGTTCAGCTAGTAAAATTCAACCCTATAAGGAGGATGTCACACTAGCGATTAACGAACATAAACGGGTTTCTACTACATTGTATAAGAAGCCCACTGCTACGAATAATTTTTTGAACTGGGACAGTTACCATCCTCCAGCATTGAAGAGAGGGATACCAGTGGGTCAATACCTAAGACTGAGAAGGAATTGCTCTACGTTAGATGAGTTTAAGCTTAAAGCACAAACTTTACGGACCCAATTTAAATCAAAAGGGTATCCAAATAAATGCCTAAAAAAAGCATATCAACGAGCCCTTCTCACTGATAGATCAGAACTACTATCAGACAAGACCCCGGTGGCAAGCCAAAAAATTTACGCAAATTGTATGTTTAAATAAGCAATATTGTCTTAGTGTTAATAAGTTTGTTAAAGCTATATTTTATTGGATATTTTTATCATTGCTTGATTTGGTGCTGTTAAAGGGAAACTCCAGTGCCAGGAAAACAATCTGTTTTTACTGGAACTGCAGGTGCCTCCCACCACCCATCCCCCGGTAGCTGAAGGGGTGAAAACCCCTTCAGGTCATTTACCCGAGACCTCGCCGATGTCCCTCGGTGGTGGTTTCTGCTCGCCGCCGCTCCTCCCTGTGATTACGTCAGCCAGTGGGCGAGACTGATCCCGCCCGCCGGCTGAGGAAACCTAATGCCGCGAATGCGCATTAGAGCTCTCCATAGGAAAGCCTTGAAAATGCTTTTCAATGCTTTCCTTTGGGGAATTGAGCGACGCTGGAGGTCCTCACATAGCATGAGGACATCCAGCGACGCTACAGCACAGGATTTCTGTGCTATAATCCAGGAAGTGCCTTCTAGTGGCTATCTAGTAGACAGCCACTAGAGGTGGAGTTAACCCTGCAAAGTAATTATTGCAGTTTATAAAAAAAACTGCAATAATTACACTTGCAGGGTTAAGAGTAGTGAGAGTTGGCACCCAGACCACTACAATTGGCAGAAGTGGTCTGGGTGCCTACAGTGTCCCTTTAATATCTCTCTAAAATAAGAGTATAACAAAATAAAAATAAATAAAGGATTGATTCACTAACTGTATACTAATATTACAAAGCATTACTTTCACCATACCCCGACAGACCATTGGTATCCCAAGAACACATTTGTGTGGGTGAAAACCATGCAGACCCTACCATGGCAATCATCATTATAACCCAACTCTGCCCTACCTTTAAGAGGAGCTCTGTTTTTACATATGTTATGGTTTATGGAATTTATTGTACTTATCGTCTCTCATCATGCTGATAATGTCTGCAAATCAGCATGTTTTTATAGAACATGCCATGCACAGTACTGCAGATAATGGAAATTAGATGCACATTATGTCCAGAAACAGTAGAAAGTATACAAATTACTATGATAATATTTTATAGTACAATGTTTCTAGTATTCACAATATTGGGGATACATTCGCTTTTATTGTTACAGATGGAAGTTTTGATTAAAAAAAAAAATAATAGTTATTTGTTTGTGGTTTTTTTAATTTCAGATAAATTAAACACAGAGACTTTATTACCAGAACCACCAGGAAACTTGGAAATTGTGTCTGAGATGGTTGGAACCAGTGTTAACCTGAAGTGTTCCTTCGATGCTCCTGCTACAAACCTCTCATTGGGATTTGTAATTAAATGGTCTAGATTTTCATCTAAAGGAGACAAGCTGGAACTGAGACAGGAAGCCTTAGTTCAGACATATTCTGTGATAGAATTAGATGGAATTAATGTGAGACTGGGAGACCGGGTAAGACCATGCCACTATATTTTGTGAGATCTCAAAATGTGCACTGTATAATTCAGCTTTCAAACTTTTTTTATTGTAAAAAGTAAATTTGAGATCATGCGTGATGACAGTTTTTAGGATACACACCCATCATTTTCAGTGAGGTCATGTTACACAGCATTTTCTTGATATATTATAATAGATTGGATTTTAACTTACAATTGCATTGTGATTTAGTTATTAATCTTTGGAGAAATAAGTTAACACAACAGCTGAATGCTAGTTCAGCCTTTGATGAGAATGCCTCTAAAGTTTGCCACATTTGTGTTTCTTTCCAGGACAGGGGTGGCCAAAAATCACATCACAGAATGTCTATGTTGCTTTTCCATTGAAATACAAACATCTGGCTATATTGAATTGTTGCTCACAGATTCCTAAATATTATGAGTCAGGTTATGTAATTGTAATTAGACTGTTATTGACAACAGTTGTGTGTTTTCCTAATACATCAATGTGCCATTAGACTTGGAGATTCATTTTCGTAAGAATCTTGATTCATCTAAATTTTGAGAGATCGGCAAATCAGCCAAAAATCTAAACACCAAGCCTACATATGACCTAATCAAGACTCAACTGAAATGGCCAATGGACTTGCAGCAGCATGAGATTAGATAAAAATTGTCTATAGGGGTCACTATGACCCCTACATTAGTACAAGGAAGTTTTATTATCTCCTCCGAGCCCCCCCTCACCATGCTGCAAGTGGTGGTATGTCTACTAACCAGCAAGCAGCCAGTGACTGCTCGGTGTATTAAAAGACTAGCGGCTGAGCAGCTATTGCTACCCAGTCACAATTAATGTAGGCATTGGGTGGTTTCTTCTGTTTAAAGAACTGGAGTTGGACATATTACTGTCCACCCCTCTGTATCCCCATAGTGGAGCTATCAATTAAGGAAACATAGTGTCCCCAGAGTCACCATAGGGCTCTATTAAATAATAAGGGTGGGAAATTCAGGGTTTTGACTAAACACGAATTTTGACGTGGACAAAATCCAGTGAAAATTACTGAATTGCAACCTCATTGGCAATTTACAGATTTACTAATACCAAATGCAGTCAGAATTCAGATGTCATGTCGGGGCATATGGAGGTAAAAATGTACAATATAATATAAGGGATGTATTGACTTTTATTTTATTGATTTTTATTTATTGAATTAAAAAAATGTTTTTTTTACTTCTTTAATGTGGTGGCTAGTAAGCAGTGGGCAGTGCCTACAATATTAACCCTTTACCACTGGGAGTTTTAACAATTTGCCAGCTAGCTGATATCGCTGCAAGAAGGCAGAAAGTTCTGATTTTTTTTTTTTTAAAGTTAAAGCCTTTCGGGACCAGATTTAATTAATTCAGTCTAGATTTCAGGCACCTGGTGATATATTCGATATGGCTGAAGTCCAGAGCAAATTCAGACCCGTTCTGGGCTTGAATTCCAAAATCCAGACATTTATGAATTTTATTAACAATGTCCAGATTTTGCAGTCATTGCCATGTATGCAACCAGATGGTCTTGCCACATTTGGTAGGGGGCTATTTGGACTTTAGTGAATAATCCTGATGGTGTACTCTTTCATTCTCCCTATGGATGGCGGGTGACACACCCAGCCCCCACTCTTGGTCACTGGTAGCGAGCTCTAATTAATAAACCAGTGGCAACCTAATGATTTGGGGACTGTAATATTTATAACCAGTGGGACCCAATGCTCCCCCGTAGCCCTCACCGTTTAATGTACTGAGGAGGTGGACATCCCATTGTCTTCCCGCCAAAAAATATATCGACTCTCATGGCTCCCAAGGCTTCCCCAAGCTACCCCAATTTAAAAAAAAAAGAAAACATGCCAACCCCCACCCTAATGAAAGTGGGGGAGAGGGCGGTTAAAAATGATATCCGCAAAGGCAAACTAAGCCAGAGCATGATGGAACTTTGGCTCTCTGGAAATGTTTTTTAATTTAGGAAAAAGTGGTTGGGATGAGCTCAATTCTCTGTCTGCACACAGGTCTACAAGTCATTGGTGTTACTGCCTATGTTCAGTTGATGGGAGAATGTTTCAAATCATTTGACAAAATACCCAACTTTTTTCTCAAACCTAATTTTCGGCAACCATATTCATTCAGAAATGTAATGCAGATCTCCCTCTGACAGACCACAAGTCAGTTATAATAACAACAACTACAGTGCATGTAGTTGCTGTAAAGCTTGACAGGAGAACTACCTATAGAAGAATTCTATCTTAATAAATCCACAGCAAACACGGCAATATCGTACGCAGAACTGTGTATGATGAGCAGGTGGGAATGGATATTATTTAGTAGAAATTTTTGATTTTCCAAGTCTTATAAAAAGAAACCGCAAACTAACTTGAAATTCTGCCAGCACATTATATAAATTTAATTGTTAGCTGTTCAGTACGAACATATGTTTTATGACAGATCCACTTAACGCATTTCTCTGAGTAGCATGTACATTCTCCTGGCAATATGCTATGCTTTTCCAGGTAAGACTAGGGTGTAATGAATGTATAATGCCCTGAAAGAATGCCTATGAATATGCATGTACATTTATTTTACTGAACAGATTTTCTGTGAAGTTTCCAGCTTTTTCCTCGAGCAACCAGATGTTCACAGCCTTACATTAGAAAGCAAGGAATTTTTCGCTGGCATTAAGGTACATTGTTGAATAAACTTTTAAAGCCTATTATTACTAAACTACACATTTTTGAATACAGCCTTTGTACTTTAGTTATGACCTAGTTAAAGATGCATTCCTTTTGTATGGAGAATTGCCAAGATATACAGTGCGCAGCCACTACAGCGCTGTAACAGTGGTCCCTGCAAATACAGGTTTAAGGGTTTTAGTCACTAACTTTGGAATTGGGATGAATTCACAAACCAGGAGATACATTTGACACCAATTTATTTTTTATATAAGAATTTCAAAATTCAGGGGAAAATAGCTGAACCAAGATTGCACAATTCGATTTCAGCTCTCTTCATTTTGGTGTTTAGTAAATAATCCCTTAAATTATAAAAAGTAAACAAAGATAGCAAATTAGATTGTATTTTCCAGCTTGCCTGTGAGTGCCTTAAGGTTTCAGTTTAGTTGCCAGTTCAACACAAATCTGCCCATTAGAGTGAAAAAATGAGGAGCATTAAGATAAAAAACCTATATTTATATTTTATATGTTAAACAAATATAATATATAAATATAATTTTTATTACTTCTCATCCTCTTTTTCCCTACCTTTGTTGCTTTTTCCCACTTGATCTGTGAACCAAATTGCAGTGTTCTGCAAAATACTGTAAATACATATATATATATATATATATTTATTACGTATATATTTTTCAGTACACTGATTGGCCCATTTTGACACTCTTTTGGTCTATCTGGTTTGTTTTCCCAAATCTTTTTTCATTAATGAAATTGAGATGAGAAATTCGAACTCTGATATGGCCTAAATTTGGTCATCCCCACAGTGGTTCGGCTGAAACAATTTTTTTGTTGTTGTGCACAATCTATTAATAATACACTAAAATGATTATTTATTGAAATTGAGAGTGTTTTTTAGACTTGACTAGCCATGATTTAGACCCACTGGAACAGATCTCCCAAAAGTCTAGAATAATAAGCTTACTGCAGTTTAGCTATTTTACAATATATATGTTGATAAAGTTTATCATGAGTTAATGCATGTCTTTTTACCCTAGCTCAATCCTGAAGCTCTCACCATATTAGAAGATGGAAGAGGCTACCGTTTGACAGTAGAGAGCACAGTGCCAGTCTCCTGCACAGAGGCCAGTGAACTGCAGAATGACTGTAAAATCACACTGAAGTTCCACGCTATCAGTGATGGTATGAGATTCTGATCGATTTTCTTGCATTCAGGAATGTAAAGTATTTAATAGTTTATTAAAACGTACATATCTGACAGTGTTTTTGGAATGCGCTATCTTTTCCTAAATTACCTCATATGTTTTTTGTTTTTTTGTTTTGTAATTCTTAATGATAGCATAAATTTATATTCAAGGGGTTTTTCACTAAAGTTTGAATGGCCCCTTATCAAAACTATTCGGCTGCATACATGGGCATTTAAACTGCAAAATCCAGACATTTTTCATACTATTCAGCAGTGTCCGGATTTTGCACTTGAGGTCCCAAATAGACCTGATTTTGATCTGAATTTTAGCAGGACCAAACATTGCTGGACAGCTAAAATCTGAGCCTGAATGCTTAAATTCTGGACTTAAAAAAATCGGAACTATTTGTCCACTGGCAGCAATAACTGTTGTAATATAAGGAACCTTGTGTGCCACCTATATAAGCATTCTGATTTATTTACTTTTGATATTTTACATGGTATGTTATTCTATTATATTTGGTCTTTATCAGTGATAGGAAACTATCTGTGGTTCATTTCAGGCTGGCAAAGCTTCATGGGAGATAGGCAGAGCATCATGGGAGATAATGTCCTCAGTAAAAAGAGTGGCAAAGCATGTCTACCCCTGGTGTATAAATGACATCAGTTATCTTGAACATATGAACTAAAGTAAACACATCATGTTTATATTTTCTTTTCAACAGCTGAAGAAAAACATGACTCAGATTTGGCATTCTCTTCTTGTCAAGTGGATCTTCGGCATTCCCACTGCCAAAATGGAAAATGCAGCCAAGCTGTGCTTTACTACACTGCTGTCATGGATTTCGAAGCTGATGGAGATAAACTTACCAGCATTTCGGTCGATCCAATAGTTAGCACAAACTTTCTATGGAATGGTTACTCTCCACAATCCGTACAGGTGAATCAGTTAGTATCATAAATGTAATACATACATGTATTTCATCCCCATAGCAAGAAAAATGCAGAACAAAAATGATTGGAAACTATTCTTTGAGATCCAGCTTTTAGCACATATGTTTGTGTAAATAAACATTTGTTTACTTTGTTTACACGAAGAGCTCTCACAATCTTCAGCATGTCAAAGATCCAAATGTGAATTAGCCATCCTATTATTTTATTGTTCTGGATTTCTGTCAGTCATCTGTATATAGTGAGTGTAAGAACTGAGATTTATTAGTTTTAACTCACAATTCTCAATTACATTCCTGTGTAACTTGTCAAGATAATTTGAGGTAAAGCACAAAAGTGGTTTCTGCAATATTATTTTTGGGGATATTTTAGAGCAGGGGTGGGCAAACTTTGACACTCCAGTAGACTTCATCTCCCCTGATGATTTGTTGACTTCATGACTGCAAGTGCATTGTGGGAGTTGTAGTCCACAATATCTGGAGTGCCAAAGGTTGCCTACCCCTGTTCTAGAGTTTTCCCAGGGCTTTATCTAATTGATGTGCCTATTCCTATGTACTTTTTGTACAAACTGGTATATTATGTTTGTATTTTAATGTCTGTATCTTCACTCTCAGTGCCTCTTTCCATTCTGATCTTTCTTTCCCTTCTGTTCTTTATTTCCCCCCCCCCAGTTTTCTTAACCATTGTGTCAATTTGACTTTCTCCAATCCCTCGTGTGGCCTCTTCTGTCCTCATGTGGTTCTAGTTACATTGTGGATTTTTCTGTCTACCACTTGACTCCTACGGCCCCTATGATTGGTTTCCCCTTGTCCCCTGTCACTTTCTACTTGTGGTAAATTCCTGCTTCTGTCTTTATGCCTTAATTCTATATCAAACAGGGTATCCCAACAAAAGGAAAAATTAAGGACCTCTTGCAATGTCAAGATTGCTTGCTTCCTGAATCCCTCTGCCTATATTGACAATTCTTGTTATCTCAAATAATTAAACAAAAAATGAATTGGCCCAATAGAAATTCAGAGATGTATTCAGATTTGGTGAAATATCAGAATATACAAAATAGAAGTAGAAAAATCGAATTAAAAACTAAAATGAAAAACAAACATGCCGAATTATTAGTGAATTCTATTATTAAATGTTTGTTTTAAGCTAACTGTAGACATATTGAATTAATAAATCAAAAGCAATGAGCATATTATTTTGTACTAATATCTTCAATACGTGTAATTGAAATGATTGACAATTTGAGTAATAATTAAGATTTTATGTATTTTGAGTTATTTTTTGCTTAGATTACAGTGAAGGATATCCCTGCTGCCTACTGCTATTCCTTTACTGATCCTCATGTAATCACATTTGATGGAAGGTAATATTTAAAATATACTTTTATATGACATATTGTTTATTGCATTTGAGCATTAGGTAGTGGTATTGTGACGTGCTTGTCTGGCTAATCTCACACATACTGCTCTATGCCAATATAGATATCTTGTAAAGAAAATAATCATATATTTTTTTCCCCAATTTTAATCTTGTGCTTCTGCAGAGTCTATGACAATTTCAACACAGGGACCTTTGTCCTGTACAAGAGTATGTCACGTGATTTTGAGGTACATGTCCGACAGTGGGACTGTGGAAGTGTACACCAACCTGCCTCTTGTAACTGTGGCTTTGTTGCCAAAGAAGGAGATGACCTCATTACATTTGATATGTGTAGTGGACAACTCCACGAATCCCAACCTCATCTCTCAGTAAAAACCCAGGATTCAACAACCACCAATTTTAGAATCATTGAACATTATCTGGGGAGAAAGATCACAGTATGTATTTCTCATATTTGATTTGTTATAGAAACCATCAATTAATGAATATAGATGAAATATTAATGTTATGAGTATTATCTACATCAGAGCCAGGACAAGGGCTCTGACAATAGTGAGGAGAACCATATTATTATTATTTTTTTAAACTCATTACAAACTTATTGTGCTCTTATTGTAATTGTGTATAAATATATATTTTTTACAACATAAAGGGACAATAATCTAATTGATGTTGTGGTATGCACTACTAAAATAATGATGGCATGAACCATGAAATCAAAATGTTCGTGTTATTATTATTATTATTTTGAGGACTATAACCTTTCCATTTTTTGAATATAAGATATTTCCAGTTTTCAGCCCACAGACATATATTTTCAGAAATAGATAAAATAAATAAAAATACTTATAGTATATAACATGTATGCAGTGATAAATACCCAATGCGTAAACATCATCCATAAGCACAGATGCATGCACAGAAAGAGTACGGTACATATATACTAGGTTTAGGTAGGTTACTGTTCATTAACCCTAATTAAATGAAGCTGGAGAATAATTCTACAGTGCCACCAGCTGGTAATTCGTAGAATGACATCAGATCTTATGTCAGTAGTTTATGATAAACATAGATTTAATTATATTCTTTGTCCTATGCCAAGGTTTACATCATTTATACTCAGATATTTAAAACCATATAGCTTATAATATCACCAATATATTAATAGAACTGTAAAGAAATACGTTATGCTTTGATACAGAATTGAGCACAGATCCAACCAGGACTGTCCATTTTTAAACATAATAGATCATAGATTTATTTCACACATAGTTGCAATTTATAGAGGCTGGAATGATTTCATAGCTTTCTAGAATGGATAAAAACATGAGTTTTTCTACACATTGTTGAAATGGATAGAATCTGACATAATGTTACACACTATTACAGTCAATAGAATTTGTCAGTACTCAACACATTGTTTCAGTGGATATAAATGTCATTCCATACATTTCTGCAGTTAAACCATTTTTCGTTTGGTAGAATTAAAACATTCTAGTTGTGCTGTGTAGCAGGAGTTATATAGTATTGGTTGAAAATTGAGCAATGATATAATTGCTCCATTTTCAACCAATACTATGTAACTCCTGCTACACAGCACAACTAGAATGTTTTAATTCAAATTAGAATGCTTTTTTTAACAGCACAATTAGAATGTTTTTCAACATTTTAACAAATGCAAATATGCATACATATTTGCAATTGTTAAAATGTGTATCTGGCTTTTTAAGTCATGAACACACTACAAATACAAATACAAATGTAAAAAAAAAAAAAAAAAAGGGTGTAAAAATCTGTTTTCCAAAAATTTGTCTGAATTGGATATTTAATTCAGTAGTCACCCAAGTGCAACCTGGTTTATATACCACTGCTAAGGCTAAATAGACCTTAGAAACAATATGTACGCTATTAAAAAGGAAGACTTTCATATAATAAAGCCCAGCAGTAACCACAAGTGATTTATTACCAGTTTACAGTGCTGGAGGGGCCTGCAGCTCCCTGTAATGTAATGCATGACTTCCACCTATTAAGGGGTTAATTTAATAGCCTGTGGGAAAGTATTAATCCAACTGCCAAAAAACAGATGTGTTCAGCATGTCACCGTGGTGAGCCTTCCTGGAAGCTTCTCAAGAGGGCCCATAGTTACATGAAATAAGCAAATATATGTTTCAGCAAATGCACATTTGTCACATAGTAACAAATAAGGGGTATTTCAAAATGTGGCTTTTAATTTTTTATTGTGTCACATCCAACCAATTGTCTGCCATTAATCACTAAACATGCTCTTACTGCAAGTACCGTCGTATGCTTTAATGTAGAATAAACCATCTGTGTGTAAAATAAGGTAAACAAATGACAAACCATTGTGTGTTGTGAATAAATACGATACTTTTTTCCAGATAAACAAAATTAATTCAGGATAAACTCTGCTTTGCAATTTAGACTTATATTGTGGTTATAGTCGCAGTTCTGTGGAAAATTTTTTTTTTTCATTTTATATAGTAAAATATATCTATCACCATTACCTATGATATCAGGAGAACTTTAACTGTACTGTTAAGTGTTCTAAGTAGAGTTAGTTTCTCAAATTACTAATTTGCCAATCTATATCGGTCATATATTTGCATCTTGATTTCAGTCAGTCTAGCTTAAGGTACAAGTCATTTTACATGAGTGCTGCACCACTTTTGCTCTATAAAAGAGAAAAATCAATTACTGAGATTATGTTCCTGTGATGGCTAGCGTTTTCATTTCGGAGGATTCTGGTGGTACATTACCCAGAATGCATTGTGGAAATGTCCACAGCAAACGTGCCATACTAAGTTTGGTCATCAGTGCTCTTTTAGGTCAACAACATGAAGTTGTGAGTTTTTAAGATCAGTGATGTGAGAAACACTTTGCTCAGCTGTTTGGCTATTACTAATGTTAAAGAGGACTAATATTTTAATTATACAAATAAAATGTTATTTGCTTTTTTTGTCTGCATTCCCCCAGGTATCAGGTTCTCAGGGCCCACTAAGGGTCATGGGTGTTTTAATCCAACAAAAATGAGACTGGGTAGCCCATCTTATGACTTAGTTTCTACATTCATAATACACTGAATGTTACAATAAATCTTCATTATTCAGTTGTTTCTAGGCCACTTTCACTATTAAACCTTTAATTCATGATTGATATCAGCGAAGGATTAAGATCATATGGGACTCTAGGCAGGTTTCCAGTTTGGGTTCCCACCATCATTCTTCAAATGGGACAAAGCAAATTTGTAGTTCTGGGGCTCCTGTCTAAACCCTTGGCCCTATGCAGCAGCCTAGCGTCACCTTATAGTTAATCCTGCTCTGCTTGTTATGAATTACTTTGAAGTGGTTAAGTAGAAATAGATAGATTTATTTATTGGCCAACACATTCATAATGCTACATTTCTTTTATAGATCGCATTCTTATCTGGGGCTTTTATCCGGGCTGATGTGAGTGACTGGGGCATGAGCCTAACTCTCCGAGCACCTAGCTCAGACTTTAAGAACACATTAGGACTTTGTGGCACATTTGACGGAAACTCAGACAATGATTTTCACAACAGTAAAGGAGTTCCACTCGACGGTACATCACAGAACCGGCTTCATTTTATCAACGAGTGGAAGTAAGACAGCTTACTTAGCTACAATATATATATATATATATATATATTTTTTTATTTTTTTTTAATAATAATACATTTTATAGCTATGGCTGTTACATATGTTACTTATGTCCCACCTTGTTTTGACTGATGCATCTGGAATTTAGACACAGAGTGTTAAAAGGGAACTGTTTCAAGAATGTGTAATATTATATTTACTTATCACTAGTGATGTCCCGAACTGTTTGCCGAACTGTTCGCGAACTGTTTGCCACGGTTCGCCACGAACTCCGGTCAGCAGACACATTCCAGCCAATCAGCAGCAGACCCTCCCTCCCAGACCGTCCCAACTTCTGGACAGCATCCATTTTGAAGCTGCATTCTTAGTGAGCTGTCCAGGAGGTGGGAGGGTCTGGGAGGGAGTGTCTGCTGCTGATTGGCTGGAATGTGTCTGCTGACCGGAGTTCGCGGCGATCCGTTCGTGGCGAACCATGGCGACCAGTTCGGGGAACAGTTCGGGACATCACTACTTATCACCTATGTTTTACAAATATGTGTTTGTGTCATCTAAAAAATAAAATGACTTCTAGAAATCCACACAACATTATATTAACTACTATCCTAAAACTGTATATCTCTATTTACCACCCTCACTCCAATCTACCATTGTTATAATATCTGTCCTTTTTGTCCTTAAAAACTATCTTCCCAGAGGCCGAGATGATCAATGAACACAAGGGAACACAATACACTGAGTAGGAGAAATAAAAACAATGCTAAATGTATAATATATATTTAAAGAAAACTATTTGAATTGCCGAGAGGGTCGGTCTGCAGGGGGGAAGGGGGTGAAGCTGCCCCCTAAGCACCATAACTTTGTTACTGCTCATCTTTTTAAAAAACAAAACTATTTTTCTTTCTCTTCTCTCTCATTCTCTCTCCCTATCTCTTCTTATATCTTTACAATGACTACTTCCTCTGCATTCTCTGATGGTTCTCTCTGTACAATATATATGGCTGTAAGAGGGTGGATCTGGCTTTGACGCAGCATACGTCTTGACATCCATGGTGCCAGGTATACGAGGCACTTATGTATATTGTAACCAATCAACCCATCTTTATGTACTCTATGAGGTGTTTGTGTATTTCACCAGTCTATATTCAAATGTCTACATGCATTTTTTTGTCTTTTTCTTTCTTGTCTTTTTCTAATAGAAACATAGAAACATAGAAACATAGAATGTGACGGCAGATAAGAACCATTCGGCCCATCTAGTCTGCCCAATTTTCTAAATACTTTCATTAGTCCCTGGCCTTATCTTATAGTTAGGATAGCCTTATGCCTATCCCACGCATGCTTAAACTCCTTTACTGTGTTAACCTCTACCACTTCAGCTGGAAGGCTATTCCATGCATCCACTACCCTCTCAGTAAAGTAATACTTCCTGATATTATTTTTAAACCTTTGTCCCTCTAATTTAAGACTATGTCCTCTTGTTATGGTAGTTTTTCTTCTTTTAAATATAGTCTCCTCCTTTACTGTGTTGATTCCCTTTATATATTTAAATGTTTCTATCATATCCCCCCTGTCTCGTCTTTCCTCCAAGCTATACATGTTAAGATCCTTTAACCTTTCCTGGTAAGTTTTATCCCGCAATCCATGAACCAGTTTAGTAGCCCTTCTCTGAACCCTCTCTAAGGTATCAATATCCTTCTGAAGATACGGTCTCCAGTACTGTGTACAATACTCCAAGTGAGGTCTCACCAGTGTTCTGTACAATGGCATGAGCACTTCCCTCTTTCTACTGCTAATACCTCTCCCTATACAACCAAACATTCTGCTAGCATTTCCTGCTGCTCTATTACATTGTCTGCCTACCTTTAAGTCATCAGAAATAATCACCCCTAAATCCCTTTTCTCAAATGTTGAGGTTAGGACTCTATCAAATATTCTGTACTCTGCCCTTGGGTTTTTACGTCCAAGATGCATTATCTTGCACTTACCCACATTAAATGTCAGTTGCCACAATTCTGACCATTTTTCTAGTTTACCTAAATCATTTGCCATTTGGCTTATCCATCCTGGAACATCAACCCTGTTACATACCCTGTACGATCCATTTTACACAATCAAAAAGCTTTTATTGAAGATAAAAGGAAACAATTCAAGACAGTTAGCACAAGTTACAATTATAACATTAGTTACAATGCTACAATTGTTTTTCAGTATTTTATTAAAATATTTAATTTCCAGCACAGTCATTTTTTTCCTGTTTGAAACACCATTAGTTGCAACCTACTAGACTACTAGAGGCCCTCCCCCCTGGTAGACATTCAGTTATTAAAAGTGTTCACATTTGGCATCATTATGCATAGCCTGATGCTACTAAATGCTATAAATGTTTCTCATAGAGAAGAATTAGATTAAATACTTCTCTAACAGAAGAATCCCATTGGCTGAGTGAGGCAAATGTTTGCATGTGTATATCCACCATGCTTCTCTATCAGAAGCATTGGATTGAACCAGAGATCATGCAGATGGATGATCTTAAAAAAGGAGGAATGGCTACTGGAATGAGACTTTCCAGTGCTATATTACCAGTAAGTAAAAATTCTGTGTTTTTTGAGGGCACTATGCAATAGGTAAAAAAACATACTAACATGAAAAACACATATATTTATTATATATATATTATATATTTTTTAGAGTGTTCCTTTAAAATTCATAGTGCTAGTTTGAAAGATATTTTTTTCTGTCCTCTTTCATAGCAGACTTCACACAGTGCAAAAAAAAATAGTAAAAAGTGGCTAAAAGATTGATCAATACATTGTGTCACTAAAAATATAGTGGATATTCAAAAATGAGGGTTAGGGTGCAAAAGAATCAACAGATAGATAAAACTGACAGATTTAATAAATTGCACTGAAAAATTAGACATTAAAGTGTCAGTGACATTTTTGATAAAGTGTCTCTATGAAAACTGTGAAAACTGTGATTGATGTCCAATATAGTAAAAAAACTAATCTGTGATGTCAGCTTTGTTTCATGACCCAACACATAAAAAAAGATCCTGCCAATATTTTTAAAAAGAGTTAACATTTAAGTTTTTACAAGTTGGTAATTACAATGAAATATTTAAGGTATCAACTCATTAAACAAATTCAAGAATTAGTAGAGGAACCTTTACTCTCTGTAGTCCATATTCATAATACAAGCATGCATTTCACAAAATATTATCACCAAGTAGAATGCTAGATATTAACTGAAAAAATGATGGATCTTTGATCCCTGGACATTTAAAATGACATCCTTCATTGTAGTGTCACATCATTAAATATATCTAATTTCATTATATATATGTTGTAGTATATTCTCAGTAGCTAAAGTAATTTGGTGTGTCAGTTTCTTATTAAATTGACCATCTCTATTTTTTTTTCTTCTTACAGGATTTCTGCTGGAGAAAGTTTTTTTGATAAAACACCATCTTCACTACAGTTACCAAAAACCATAAAATATTGTAAATGCACACACACGAATGAGTTATATCGGTCCCCTGATACACTTGATTCCACTTTGCAGAGGGACACAACACATTGTAAAGACAACAATGAGGTCCTGTTCCCAACACTGATACCCGGACTGGATGTTACTATGGAGTACATAAGTCCACCAGATGCAACACGAAGCCTTAGCAAACGTTCTATTGCAGATCACCCTCAAAAGACAGGCATGTTTACTACTAAGGATAACGTTACAAGCCAAATATACAACTCAAAGAAAAATTCCATATCTCGGAGGAAAATATCTCAATCAATAAACATGAGGAACAGCTCTATTCCTAGAGAAAAAGTCATAAGAAACAGAATGAAACGTCAGAATTATTATGAATATCTTTCAACATTTCCTTACCAAAGTCTTAGCCAAACTGACTTAGAAGGGTTTAGCTACTTCTTCCCCGAAGATCACTCTACAGATATAACCAGGGAGTTTCTGCCTTCTTGGCCCACCCCATCTGGCTTGACCCAATCATATGCTTCAGGATTTTGTGGGCAGTCTATTTTTAACTCAAGCATTGGCAAGTTGTGTATTGATTTTCTTGAAACACGCCTGAAGGATGTAGTTGACATGTGTGTTACAGATATACTGTTAAAGGATGACTTGAGTTGGGCAGAAGGTGGTGTGGCACTGCTGGAAAATGAATGTGAAAGAAAACTTTTGGAATTAGGATACAATGATCCCAAAAATGTAAAAGGTCCAGTAGATCATATTCTTTTGGCCTTAAAATGTCCAAATCACTGTAGTGGCAATGGAGAGTGTATGGATTGGGGTTGCGCTTGCTTTCAAGGTTTCAGTTCCTACGACTGCAGCATTTTGACAGGTAAGTACCTATGTAAGATTAAAATATAGTGTTAGTAAATAGAAACAGATTTTCCTGTAAATAATAAAGTTTGTTAATGTATTGTCTGTGCTTCAACTCTTGTGAAGACCAGGTGCCTGAGATATTAGAACTTGAAAATGATGGACTATGTGATATTCGGACATATGATTGTACATCTGTGAGAGTGTATGGCCTTGGTTTTAAGGAAGCTCTCAACCTTAAGTGTGAATTCACAAAACAGCAGGTATATCATTGTACAAGTGTTTCAATGTATGTTACTTTGTCATGAGTTCACCAATGTAAAATCTCTAATGTTATAATCTGTTCTATTCTATTCTATTCAATTCCATTCTTTAATGTATTCTGAATTCATAAACTTTATTTGTGCTAGGACTTGTCTTATTGGGCAATACTATTTGGGTACCCACTAATAAATCTAGAGCACAAGATTAGACTTACCTAAAATTCAGCGCCAAGTGAACCTTCATGTGCTGCTCTCAATTCTCCATCCAATTCTCCATGGCCCAATCAAAGAAGCATTGGATTGGACTGCCCATGTGAGCACTCTAAGCCAGGGAGGGAAGTGTGGGGTGGACAGAGAGAGGGGCCTAGGAAAAAATGTATGATGCTGAATGGTGGGAGGCAGAGAGGATTGGAAGTGAGCACACCAAGGAGGAAGGAAATATACAAGCAGAAGCTGGTAATGTCTGTCTCCATTGTGCATCAGCGTAATTTTTACATAGAAGTAACATTAGGCAGAACGTGTGGCGGGGGTGCAACTAGTTCTAGGCAAAAGACTGCAGATATCTCTGTATGTGCAGCATCTCCAACCACCATGACCATTTCTGAAAGTAGAAGTATCAATGGATGCTGGAGTAACCATTTAATTATTTGTTTTTTAGGAATAAAAAAATTTTAAAATTACCCAAAAATTTATTTGACTATTCCAAGTACCATAAACACTACAGTATGATGTAGTAGTCATGGTGCCAAGAGTGTAGTAGTTATGGTGCCAAGAGTTTGACACTTTATCCACTCTGCTTCCTGCCATTTTAGAACTGGAGATGCCATATATCAATATTATTCAATACAAGCACTCATTCGACTTATTAATTGGCTGAGAACCCTCAGCTTATGTCAGTCAGTAAAGAGCACCTACATTGGTATCCAACTTCTCTTGCTTGAGAAGACCAGAAGAAACTTGGATTTTCTAAAATAGTTTGGCAGGTTACCCTGGGACTGTATTAAAAGACATGAACTTCAGATCAGCATTCAATTTAACCACTTATGGACCATCATCACTCAATATCAGGAACATAATCTCTTATTTAAACAGAATTGCTAATTTATTCATTAAATTAAACAGGAAAATAACTAAAAATTATTGAAAAAAAATCTATACTTTGCAAATGTGGCCATTACCGGCAAAGAAATCAGAAATAAAAAGAAACATTAATTTGAAAATGAGTAGTTAGACTGCAGTTGTATTAATTGCATCCCTTATGTGACCTCTGCAATTTTTTTCTCTCTTTACTATGGGAGTTAGTCACAAGACTAAAATAGAATGATTTGTTTTCATGTATAGCTTTCTTAATTGCAAACATTTGAATATTTCTTGATTTATTCTTTATAACTAAACTGTTGTTATATGTTTGTTATATCTTCCCCTGCTCCCAGTATAGTGGTGGCAAATGGATCCTTGCTGACCCAGTTGTGACGGATGCCTCATTCAGGAATACTAGGTCTGTTGATTGCCAGGTGCCAGTCGATGCCCATCAGGCTGAGAGCATTGGTCTAGTGGATGACAAACCAATTGCAAAGTGGCAAGTTAAGGTATTATCTTGTATTCATAGAGTTCATAAAATATATTAGATATACCTAGTTGTTTACTTGGTAGTCTGTTTCATGTACAGGAAAGTCTTGCTTCTCGTTTGGATTTGGTTTGCCTTTATGGCCATTCTCGTACAGTCATGGAACCATTTCATCCATGGTGAGCTGAATCATATGAGAGATATTTCTAAGTGGGATTTGCCTTTTGTCAGTGACTGTTAAGGTTATTATTATTATACTTTATTTATAAAATGCCAACCCATTATGCAGAGCTGTCCATGGCTACAATTGGTATAATTTAGGTCAGGGATAGACAACATTCAGCACTCCAGATGTTGTGGACTACATCCCCATAATGCTCTAACACCCATAATGCTGGCAGAGCATCATGGTAGGCGTAGTCCAAAACATCTGGAGTGCCGAAGGTTGCCTATGCCTGACTTAGATTATTATTAAGATCGCAAGTGACAGAGAACCTGCACATATTGAAACTAATACCATCTGCTTTCATAACATCTCTTAACAGGAAATATATATACAGGAAATATAAAAATTAAATCCCTAAAATAAGTTGTGCTTCCTTCACGTGCATAAAGCTGGATATGGACGCTTATCAGGCAATTAATTTTAATTGTGTACTCTAATTAATCTATAGGTGTCTAATGATGGCTACATCTTCAGTAATTTTAAAACCATAACTGTGTATGATGGAGCATGCCAGACCTGTGATCCGCTGTCAGATGGACTATGCACAGTAAAGGTACCTCGTATTAATATAGAATTGGCAATGATATTTTGACACTTTGATTTCATTTTACATAGCATCCAGGTTTGACACTAGTGTCTGTCTGAAAATAGTTTTCAAAAAATTTAACCCCATTAAATATTGGATCTTACAGAGCCTTCCCGTCATATGTACAAAATGGAGAGTTTCTTGTGTACTCTTTTAGTATCCTATTCTCAACATCTGAAGTTAATAATACATTAAAAAAACAGGGTTATATTGATTGCACTTTGGACACAACTAACAATAAATAATCCCTAACCACAATAATATCTTTAAACCCACTACTCTAAAAGTATGGGACGATTAATCTGATTAAGTCACCTATCAATTATTATTATTATTTATAAAGCGCCAACAAATTCCGCAGCGCTGTACAATGGGTGGACTAACAGACACACAGTTGTAACCAGACAAGTTGGACACACAGGAACAGAGGGGTTGAGGGCCCTGCTCAATGAGCTTACATGCTAGAGGGAGTCGGGTATAGAGACACAAAAGGTAAGGGTAGGGTAGAAAAGTAGGTTGCTACGATAGTATTCATTGAGGGCTTAGTGTTTTGTTTTGATGACAGTTTCAGGAAAGGAATCATTAATCACCCATTCCACACAATAATGATTTAAAACTTAGGTAAAAAGCCACTGAATGTTGCATTCTCGGTTTGGGTCGTTAATATGACTGAACCTTGTCTGAATATAGGAAAAGTATTGCTGTTTCAGTGGTGAATCCACTTTGAGCAGGTGTCTTAGAGATAGTCAGCATCACCACTGAAAACAACAGGAAAGCTAGCATTGACTGACAGATTTCAGCTTCCTCCCATTTTAGACAGAACTAACTACTGTACATGAAACTGCAAATTGTTGGTCATCAATAATGATTTCTACAATGTCTTTTTTTTTTTCATTTTTTTTTTTCAGTACTGCATATTTTTTGCTTCATCCACGCAATGCTTTTAACCCCTTAAGGAAACATGACAGAAATATTCTGTCATGATTCCCTTTTATTTCTGAAATTGTGTGCTTAAGTGGTTAAACAAATATCCGTTTCTAAAAGGAAAATACAAGAAATTGTCTTATTGAGACTTGGTGTTAATCCCCTTGAGAGTACCTGTAGTGATCGAAGGGTGCCCTAGCCCAAAATCCACTCACTTTTATTACCTTTTATTCACTGCTGTCTTTTTTGGATTATTTATTGCTTTTGTTTCTTTGGGATTTTCTTTTCAGGAGAAAACATGCAACATTGATGGGTTCTGCTATGGTGAGAGTGATCCCAATCCCACAAGCCCATGCTTAATCTGCAAACCTGACATCTCAAAGCTGACATGGTCAATAGCAGAAAGTAAGATGTGTTCTATATGCATTGCTTGTTACCAATAATTAAGTTCTTGCTTATCATTTGGTCTGGAAGTTGAGTATGATATTATGTTGTCTGGTGGGGTAGAACATCTAGTAAGCATCTCCAATAGGTTTAGATCACTTTCATTGATCCCGCTGTTTTTTTGCTGGTGCATGAATCGGAGAATTTAACGGACAACCTAACCCAATGGTGGCGTTTGAGTCTGACAAGAAAGTACTTAGTCATGAGGAACCCATGTTTGTAGTGCTAATTGGTTCAAATAAACCTGGATGGGGAAAGTCATCATATGAATATGTTGGGAAAGAGCAAATGTGAAAGTGAAGTATATTAAGCATCTTTAAGATTATAGGGCTGGTCAAAGAGAAAACAGGACCGCAAGTAGTAAGTAAAAGAATATCGTAAAGCGGGGAATGACCAAAGTCTGGGGATGACAGGGTAAGACAAAAGTAAACAAGCCATTGGTCTGTAAAAATAAGCCAAAATCCGGACACCAGAAAATGAAACATGTCAGACTTACCATAACATCTGGAAACAAAAGGGCAACACAAAAGTGTAAGAGAGAATAAAACCACACTGGGGCCTAAATTATACTTTTAGCTAAAGGAAAATTACCAACTGATTGTTGTTATTTCTGTACAACATGCATGAAAATTGATCACACAAGCAACATTTTGTCTCTAAACGTGAGCAATTATCACTTTTGTTTAATACAAATGTCACATGCACAGCTGCTTAGTCATTATAGTTCATTATGAATTTATCAAAACAAACCAGAGGAAAACTCCCAAATAACTATACCCAACGTAGAATTCTGCTTTCGGTATGATTTCATCAAAGTCTTTTTTCAGTGGATTTAGTGGAGTTTGCTAGTGCAACAATTACAAATGTATTTTGCTCACAACCAAAGACAAAATGAGTCTGACAAGAATTGTACTGTAATAGTTGCTAATTTATATGTGTAACACAATTATCCTTGAATAGTCTAATTTTATTATATTCGGAGACTGACAGATTTAAAAAGGAATGAAAGAATATTGAGTCCACATATAGGTGATACTTGAAAAATTAGAATATCATGCAAAAGTTCATTTATTTCAGAAATGCAACGTAAAAGGGGAAACTAATCTATGAGATAGATGCATTACATGCAAAGCCGTGATTTGTCATTAGTGCGATGATTATGGCTTACAGCTAATGAAAACCCCAAATCTACAATCTCAGCAAATTAGAATATTACATGCAATCAATAAAACAAGGAGTGTTTATAGAACAATATCGGACCTCTGAAAAGTATAAGCATGCATATGGACTCAGTAGTTGGTTTGGGCCCCTTTTGCAGCAATTACTGCCTGAATGCGGTGTGGCATGGAAGCTATTAGCCTGTGGCACTGCTGAGGTGTTTTGGAAGACCAGGATGCTTCAATAGCGGCCTTCAGCTCTTCTGCATTGTTCGGTCTCATGTCTCTCATCTTTCTCTTGGCAATGCCCTATATATTCTCTATGGGGTTCAGGTCAGGCAAGTTTGCTGGCCAATTAAGCACAGTAATCCCACGGTCATTGAACCAGGCTTTGGTGCTTTTGTCAGTGTGGGCCTGCTGGAAAATGAAGTCAGCATCCCCATAAAGCTTGTCTGCGGAAGGAAGCAGGAAATGCTCCAAATTCTCCTGGTAGACGGCTGCGTTGACCCTGGACTTAAAGAAGCACAGTGGACAAACACCAGCAGATGACATGGTTCCCCAAATCAACACAGACATTGGAAACTTCACACTGGACTTCAAGCATCTTGCAGTGTGTGCCTCTCCATTCTTCCTCCAGACTTTGGGTCTTTGGTTTCCAAATGAGATGCAAAAGTTGCTCTCATCAGAAAAAAGGGCTTTGGACCACTAAGCAACAGACTGTTTTTCTTTAGCCCAGGTAAGATGCTTCTGACATTGTTTGTTGTTAAAGAGCGGCTTGACAAGAGGAATACGACATCTGAAGCCCATGTCCAGGATCCGTCTGTGTGTGGTGGCTCTTGATGCACAGACTCGAGCCTCAGTCCACTCCTTGTGAAAGTCCCCAACACTTTTGAATGGCCTTTTCCTGACAATCCTCTCCAGGATGCGGTCATCCCTGCTGCTTGTGCACCGTTTTCTTCCACACTTTTCCCTTCCACATAACCTTCTATTAATGTGCTTTAATACAGCACTTTGGGAACATCCAACTTCCTTCACAATTACCTTTTTGAGGCTTTCCCTCCTTATGGAGGGTGTCAATGATGGTTTTCTGCACAACTGTCAGGTCAGCAGTCTTCCCCATGATTGTGATTCCTACTGAACCAGACTGAGAGACCATTTAAAGGCTCAGAAACCCTTTGCAGGTGTTATGGCTTACTTAGCTGATTAGAGTGGGACACTGTGAGCCTAGAATATTGCACCTTTTCACAATATTCTAATTTACTGAGATTGTGGATTTGGGGTTTTCATGAGCTGTAAGCCATAGTCATCGCTCGTATGACAAATCACGGCTTGAACTATCTTGCTTTGCATGTAATGCGTCTATCTCATATATTAGTTTCCCCTTTTACGTTGCATTACTGAAATAAATGAACTTTTGTGCGATATTCAAATTTTTAAAAAAGCAGCAGTAACGTAAGTATTACAAATCATGCAATCAAACACAGAACAACGAGGTATAGTTAAAAAATAGATGCAAAACATTTCTTAAATATTTATAACCAAATGTTATGGACATAAATCTTTCAGATATGTGCATTCCATTAGTTTTATATACTAAAATAAAATAAGTTGTGTTAAGTAATTTATTTTAGTAATGCATGTTCACTTTGATTTCCTGTTGCTTAAATTTTTTTACCATTTACTTCGAAAAATATTCCTGAATGGTTGCTCATGTTAAAATGAGTGGCACTATCTATATCTAATTTCCTTTTCAGTGAGAGACATGGTGAGGTGTTACAGAATTTGTGTAGCCTCCAGGATATTTGTTCTGAGGTGATGTTGGAAGGAGAGGTCAAGGAATCCGTGTTAAAAAGGCACTCCAGACCCCTTAAGCACTTCAGCTTCCTGAGATACTTTATGTGTGATGAGTTTTTTTTTTTTTTTACTTTTCAAAAAGTGTAGATTTGAATAGAAATCTGTACTTTTATAAATTAACCTTGTTACACCCTCCTGGATGTCAATCAGACAACCAGTCCTGTCTTAGAGCTAAACTCAAGAGGGAGCCATTGCCCAGGTCACCTGCCTTGCAAAGGCTTATAATTGGGCTGCAATGAGAAGTCTGTGATTGGACAGCCACAGAAAGTCTGGGCTTGGTTAGAAGGAGAGAGCTTGCAAAGCCTTCAGACAAGAGACCTTTTGCAAGCTGTTTTCAGACATACCTCCAATGAAGAAATATCTATATATCTATATAGAAATGTAAAGATAGTTAAGAAGTTAATAACACCCCACATGTCGATGTTACATCTTTGATCTGATTGACAATGGCAGAAATACTACAGAGAGTGTCCGGTACAATAAATTTCTAGAGCCCCTGAAGCACAAGGGTGGCAAAAAGGTAGATCCTCAATTGTCATACAACAACCATTTTGCTGTTCCAAATGGGGATTTACCATTTGCCCATCCTTGCAGGGCTATATTTGTGAGCCGTGTCTGTGTGTTTGTATTTAAGCATGTTTTTGTATGAAGTAGGTTTGTGAATGTAGGTGTTTACTGATGTTTGAATAGAGCAGTATATATTTGTGTAGTGTTGGCATTTCAATGCAGTTCTGTGTTTGCATGCAGTGTTGACATTTGAATAAAGAGGTGTGTTTGTGTGTGGTGTTGCTCTTTGATTGCAAGGGTGTATTTGTATGTAGTGTTGGTGTTTGAATGCTGAAATGTATGTACATGTACACATACACTGCATCGCAAACAGATTCACACACACACACATATAGACACATAGAGATACACACCGATACACAGTTACACATGAACACTTACACACACATGACACAAGTCATAATTTACATATTTTTATTATATTCATTTATATAAAGGTATAGCTTTGATAAGCGAGAGAGCTCATTGTATTATGCTGCCATCTTTTTTGTATTATGATATTTGCAGAATATCAATCATACAGATTATTGGAATAACAATTATTATTAGCAATTATTAAAACACTAATCTTTTCTAGTATTTATCTTTACTATTGTGATTTCTGGTAATTAAGACCTCTATTTAATATTATTTTATATGCTTTCCAAATGATTTATATAGTTACATAGGCTGAAAAGAGACATGTGTCAATCAAGTTCAGCCTTCCTCATTTTTGTTTTTGCTGTTGATTCAAAAGAAGGCAAAAAAAAAGTTTGAAGCACTTCCAATTTTGCAACAAACTAGGAAAAAATTCCCTCTTGACCCCCAGAATGGCAGTCAGATTAATCCTTGGATCAAGAAGCATTTACCCTACAGTGAAAAATTATATCCTTGATTATTCTGTTTTTGCAAGTATGCATCTAGTTGCTGTTTAAACATCGGTACAGACTCTGATGAAACCACATCTTCAGTTTGAGAATTCCATATCCTTATTGTTCTTACGGTAAAAAAAAACCTTTGTTTTTGCCTTAGACTAAATCTTCTTTCTTCCAGTCTAAACGCATGACCTTGTGTCCTATATAAAGTCCTGTTTGTAAATAGATTTCCACACAATGGTTTGTATTAGCCACGAATATATTTATATAATGTTATCGTATCGCCTCTGAGGCGACGTTTTTCTAAACTAAAGAGGTTTACATTTGTTAACCTTTCTTCATAGCTAAGATGTTTCATTCTTTTTATTAATTGTGTAGCCCTCCTCTGCCATCTTTCTAGTGTATATTCTTTAGAACAGATGCCCAAAACTGCACAGCATATTCAAGGTATGGTCTTACCAGCAATTTATAAAGAGGCAAAATTATATTCTCATCCTGAGAATTAATGCCCCTTTTCATGCATGATAATACCTTACTGGCCTTAGCCACTACTGATTGACATTGTACATTGTTGCATAGTTTGTTGTCTATAACAGCGGTCCCCAAACTGTGTGCTGCAGAGCCCCAGGGTTGCCGCGGAATGTTTCCCTGGTGCTATGATTATAGCACCAGGGAAACAATATTGCTGAACAGGGGCCTGGTCAGGTGCCGCAGGCTTTTAGACCGCGGCCAGACCCCTGTAATGTCAACCGCCTGGGAGGAAATGACAGACTGTCACTTCCTCCCATGATCCTGCAAGGAGGCAGCGCGGGAGGAGGCAGTCCCAGTGTGAAGGGAGAGGAGTATGAAGCGCTCACATCCATCAGCAGCAGGACTCCAAGCCACCCTCCTGGCACATAAGGTAAGCTGACAGGAGGGTGGCTGGAGATATTTATAAACAATCACTTGTATGTGTGTGAGTGTGTGTAAGTATGAGTGTGTGTGAGTGTGAGTGTGTAAGTGTGAGTGTGTGTGAGTGTGAGTGTGAATGTGTATGATTGTGTGTAAGTGTGTGAGTGAGTATGAGTGTGTGTGTCAGGGTGTTTGTGAGTGTGTGTGTACCAGAGTGTGCATTTGTGTGTGTGTGTGTTTGTATATATGTATATATATATATATATAGGAAAAAAAATGGTAATTCCTGCACTCCAACTTGCATAAATATAAGTACCTGGTGCTCAGGTTGCAAAAATTGATAAATACAAAAAATATAGCCGGCACTCACGGTTTTTTTTCGAATGGTTTCTCTTTAATTCTGAAAATCGACGTTTCAGCTCCCTAAGGAGCTTTCATCAGGACAACTGATGAAAGCTCCTTAGGGAGCTGAAACGTCGATTTTCAGAATTAAAGAGAAACCATTCGAAAAAAAAACCGTGAGTGCCGGCTATATTTTTTGTATTTATATATATATATATATATATCAGTATGCTTTTGTGTCTGCGCACACATCTGTGTATGTGTATGTGCATCTGTGTGTCAGGGTGTGTGTTTTTATGTCAGTGTGTGTATCTGTGTCATGGTGTGAGCATGTATCAATGTTTGTGTGTGTCAGGGTGCATGTGTGTATATGTTGGTGTGTGTATGTGTCTGTGTGTATCTATATGTGTGTATGTGCCAGGATCTAGCAACCGCTGTATGCACTACCTGAGTAGCAAGGATTGCTCATTTGCATGTTTGGGTAGAGACATATGTTCCATCCCTTTATAAATATGTTATTATACTATTATAATGGCCTGTATATTTTGTGACATGTTTTGGTTATTTGAATGTTATTATGTTTGTCACAGCAATGTTTATGTAATGAACATATGGGCTAGTCCCAAGTCAAATAAAGTATGTTAGTTCAATTTGGAACAGTGTCCTGTGTGGATTTTTAGGGATCCCAGCCACAGAGTTGTTGCACCTGTTGGCAGGTTGCATGATCTCTCCAGCCCTGGAATAAATAAAGAGAGCTAGGCCTGAGAACCACAAGTGCTTTTGTAAAGACAATAGAAATCACATTGCAGGCAGAGGGGACGATACCTGCTTGGAAGAAGAGCTACAGTGGAATAGGCAGAGGCGACGATACCTGCTTGGAAGAAGAGCTGCAGTGGAATAGGCAGAGGCGACGATACCTGCTTGGAAGGAGAGCTGCAGCCTAGTCGGGTGGAAAAGCTCCAGCAAGACCCTAGTCAAGCCATGGCGACTGGGGCAGAAGAGTGGCAGTTTTTCCCGGTTCCAGCTAGGAAGCGATCCTGGACGGAGATACTGGGAGCTCTGTTACAATATATATAAAAAAATCATACATAAAAGTGTCAATGTATATAAAATAGCAAAATATTTTTAAAAAAATTCAATATTTTCCATTATATTAAAATTTTGTAAAAGTTTTTCCAATAATATTAAATCATTCCAAACGCTTATCCAACAATATTAAATCAAGTCCTAAGTCAAGTCTATAGATGTGATGATTCCCAGGGTTGTTGTGTCCCAAATTAGGGTTTCAAGAGACTTGCATGCAACTTGGATACAAATTGTGTTCTCTCAGAACACAGCTGGGTAAAATCTTTATCCAAATCACTTTGCACTAGGCAGCTTTTGTATTGGTTCTGTCATCATGAACTGTCTTTGCTCAGTCATAAGGTACTGTAAAAACAGCCTTTTCCTTGCATCATCAGGCAGAACAAAGAACTGCTTCCCTGAACATGGGAAAGCTGAGAGCTAATCATCTCTCGCAAATGACGGATTCTAAATCCCTGCAGACACACGATACACTTTGCAACGTTGTTTTACTATAACCAATCACTATTTATGAGTAAGCTTGTTAGATCAGGGACCTCATCAGCTCTTTTTTCACTTATTTTTTTTTTCTATTTCCCTTAATGCGGTTGTCATTTATTAGCCAATTTATATCCAGGGCTGAAACAGGGATTTTTTCCACCATAGGCAAAAATTAATTTTGTATCCAAATCATGCCCCCTCCTTAGAGTCTCTTTCTCTTAGGAAAACTCTGATTCATACCCTCACACACAGATATATATACACTCATACTTGCATTAGCCACACACATACTATACTACATGCAGTCACCCATATAGATACATGCATTAACATATTTACTCACACACAGGTACACACACACAGACAGAATTAAACATGCACAGACACTTACACTGACATAATGTGAAAGAAAAAAGTGAACTTAGTGGATCGTACTACCACCAAAAGATCACTCAGTGGAGCGCTAAATATCAAATTCTTACCCCTATTGGAATAACGTATATATCACTTTAAGGGGCAGACAGCATAATAAAATATGGTAAAGAGCCTGGAGATTGGCTCAAATCACAACAGCTGAGGTATGTTTGGTAATACCAGACCTTCTCCAGATATACAGCTCACAACATATGTGGATAAAAAAGGACAAAAATCCTAGTGCAAATATGTTTAAAATAAACAAGTGGTCACATATAACAGTGCATGAATGTGCTCACCTGGAATAGAGCCAATTGTACTAGGCTCTATGTATAAGCGTGTGGTGCCTTTAAGGGAGGCACTACCCTTCTTTAGAAAATGCAGGAAGCAGTTGAAGATCCACTACCAGATGTATAAGGTAAAAGTAACAATTTATTAAAAAAAAAAAAAAAAACAATTAAGCAAAGTAAAACTGTATATACAGGTACCAAAAAGTAAAAGTCTCTGGGGTGGTCTTCCTTGGAGTTCCTTGGAGTTCCGGGTGGGGGCACCCTCAGGGCACTATAGTGCCAGGAAAATGAGTATGTTTTCCTGGCACTATAGTGATCCTTTAAGGTCAACATACCTGTCTTAAAATAAATTATTATTTTAATGAGTAGCCATCGGAAATAATAGGGCGTAACAGGATAATTCACTAAAATGTATTTTGTTGGGAATTCAAAGTGAATTTAAACTTTTTGGCCAAAATAGCATAAAAGAAAACATAGTTGACTTGAAGCTTTACTTGCTATTTTGAAAAATAAAATTGACTTAAAATTGTCTGAATTATTTTTGAAATCCCAACAATTTACAATTTAGTGAATATCTCTGCGAGACTCAGTCTACACATCTTAGAAATATCTTCTCGAATGTAGGAAATGAATGGTTACTTACTAACACTTTATCACTGTGCAACTCTTTATACTTATGTCCCTGTTTCTTGTTTCAGACAACCAGGCTCCTGTGATTCATTCCTTGCCCAACAGATTGCTGACTTTTTACAGTGAAAACTTTGTCTACCAGTTTATGGGGTCTGATCCAGAAGGCTCTGCCATTCTTTTTACACTGGAATCTGGTCCAGAAGGTGCCAGCTTATCACCGGCAGGGCTATTGATATGGAAAGTTATGTTGCAGAGTACGCAGAAAGTTGTATTTTTTGTAGCCGATGATTGCAATGCCAAGACCAATGTAACAGTGGAGGTATGTTTTCTATGTGCAATGTAATAAATCAGCACATTTAGAGTCATTTTTTTGTTCCTCGTTCACCTAATTGTCTGAAGGACCTTTCATTAGCTTGCCAAATACATAAAAGCTTCGGGGCTTAAATTCATCCTGAGGCATGTTATTTTTGACCTCAGCTGTGAACACTCCACAAGAAGAGGAAGATGTTTGAAGGTGGTATTTTACATGAGTCATCTACTGTACAAGCTATTTCTTGTGACATTTCCTGCACATCAAAGGCCAGACACTTAAGATAAGTGCTTGGCAATTGGCAATGGTAGTTATAAATTTTAATGCATCCTTTAAAAAATGGGAGAAAAAGATGAAAAAAGCAATATTTATTACACAAAATAGCTCTTAAAAGACTTATCTTTGTCGGAAAGGAAATGTAGAAAGATCTTGAAGCAAAACTCGTAATCAGAAGAGGCAGTTTTTAGTAATGGAAACAGGCCAAAATATTTTCCATCAGTTCAGGTAAGGTGTAGAAGATAAACTGAGATTTAATGAACAAATTCCCACACTAAGTTTTTAGGTACAACCAATCATTTTTTTATGATATCAATTATAAGTATAAGTAAAATTTTGGTCCACAAATACAAATCCTTTATTTAAAATATATGTATTCAAAAATCTAATTTTGCACAACACTTAAATATACCAAGAATAACTTTAGAATAAGCCCTGCCTTAACCCCTTAAGGACACATGACATGTGTGACATGTCATGATTCCCTTTTATTCCAGAAGTTTGGTCCTTAAGGGGTTAAACTCGCCAGCTTTGAAAAAACACATTTTACACAAATGTTACAGATGATTTGCAAACGATGTGTCAAATATGCAAATGAGCACAGAAGAGTCTGTTTTTAGATTCCAACCCATATTTCTGCAAATGCCTTAGCATGTGTGTGTGTAGCCAATCAGTGTGATCCCAGAGGTCAGAAGTAGAAAGGAAATTTAAGCTCTCTTCTCATTAGGGGGATTATGCTGTTTATAATTCAATTGATTATTTTAAGTTCATGGAGTATGCTGAACTGAATATACTGAAGTATTTTCCTGGATACAGGCATGTGCTTTATTAACAGAAGGATAACAAAGAGTAAAAAATATATATTTGGCGATGACTAGTTTTACAGAGTTTTACAAAGTGGGTCTAACATTTTTTTTCATCCAAGCTAATTTAGTAGATAGATTTTATTTTTTAAAGTATAAATAAAATTTCTAAGTATGTACATGCTTTTTTGCAAACTCTGAAATTTTAGGAGAATTGTTTTCTAAAAGGGTATAGGTCCTATTAAAGACCAGATAAAATAATTATCCTTATGGGGTTAGGGCCATGCCCTTGGTCACATCTGGTGTCTATAATTACTAAGGGTTTCCAATCTGCCAATACCATTCTATATACGTTGGTCAAGGTCACAGACAGGGGAACACAAGAACTGGAAAATGAACAGGCAAGTAGTAATTGGGATGCTAGTTAAAAACTGGGCACCTAAATAAGGACAAGCTTAGGCTAAAGTCATAAGATAATTTCGAGAGGAAAACAGAAACAAAGTGCAGTCTATAGTAGGGAACAAGGGGTGTTTGTGAGCAACATATAAGAATCATAAACTGAGATACAGATGCATGATAATATGGACCCTGAAGGAAAAACTGTGGTAAGGGATGGGTTGGATTATATAGGTTTGCTGGTATAGAGAGAAGTTGTTCAGAATATTTACTGACTGTAAGCAACTGACACCTCCAAAGCAGTATAAACATGAAAGTAATACCTAGCAGACTGCCAGTGCCAGTGCTTTCCCAATGCTCTCCAATATACTACAAAAGCATAAAAGGAAAACAAAAGTAGGAATGAAAAATGCACTTTGCACTTCACCTGTACCCTAATATGCTACGTACATAATTATACATACATCTAACTGGTCACCCAGTACAACTCGCATACTACTGTATATAGACATTATAATCATTTTATTTACATGATCATAAGTACATTTTGTACATTTCTTGTTATGTATATTAATGTTTCAAGTTTGTTTTTAGGTTATTGTTAAGCCCTGCGGGTGCTTGAATGGTGGATCATGTGTAGCCAATATTAACTTTCCTCCTGGAAAGGGGGAATATCTTTGTGTATGCCCACCTGGCTACGAGGGTGAATATTGCCAAGTTGATATCGATGATTGCCAGTCGAATCCTTGTGGTCGTGGTATATGTGTGGATGAAATAAATAGTTATCATTGTGAATGTCCTCTTGGTCTAAAAGGTGAGAACTCATAGCTAAAATACTTTGTATTCTATTTCATGTAAATGTATGTAATCTTTTTCTGTGTTTGTTACCATACAGGTGATACTCGAAAAATGAGAATATAGTGCAAAAGTTCATTTATTTCAGTAATGCAACGTAAAAGGGGAAACAAATATATGAGATAGACGCATTACATGCAAAGCAAGATAGTTCAAGCTGTGATTTGTCATAAGTGCGATGATTATGGCTTACAGCTCATGAAAACCCCAAATCCACAATTTCAGTAAATTAGAATATTGTGAAAAGGTACAATATTCTATGCTCACAGTGTCCCACTCTAATCAGCTAAATAAGCCGTAACACCTTCAAACGGTTTCTGAGTCTTTAAATGGTCTCTCAGTCTGGTTCAGTAGGAATCACAATCATGGGGAACTGACCTGACAGTTGTGCAGAAAATCATTGTTGACACCCTCCATAAGGAGGGAAAGCCTCAAAAAGGTAATTGTGAAGGAAGTTGGATGTTCCCAAAGTGCTGTATTAAAGCACATTAATAGAAGGTTATGTGGAAGGGAAAAGTGTGGAAGAAAAAGGTGCACAAGCAGCAGGGATGACCGCAGCCTGGAGAGGATTGTCAGGAAAAGGCCATTCAAAAGTGTTAGGGACTTTTACAAGGAGTGGACTGAGGCTGGAGTCAGTGCATCAAGAGCCACCACACACAGACGGATCCTGGACATGGGCTTCAGATGTCGTATTCATTTTGTCAAGCCGCTCCTTA
Source organism: Pelobates cultripes (assembly GCA_933207985.1). Lineage (NCBI taxonomy): Eukaryota > Metazoa > Chordata > Amphibia > Anura > Pelobatidae > Pelobates > Pelobates cultripes. Next base: position 48,433,624 of record OW240915.1, on the reverse strand, counting down.
ACAACAACAATGTCAGAAGCGTCTTACCTGGGCTAAAGAAAAACAGACCTGGTCTGTTGCTCAGTGGTCCAAAGTCCTCTTTTCTGATGAAAGCAATGTTTGCATCTCATTTGGAAACCAAGGACCCAGAGTCTGGAGTATGGAGAGTATGGAGAGGCACACACTGCAAGTTGCTTGAAGTCCAGTGTGAAGTTTCCACAGTCTATATTGATTTGGGGAGCCACGTCATCTGGTGTTGGTCCACTGTGCTTCATTAAGTCCAGGGTCAACGCAGCCGTCTACCAGGAGATTTTGGAGCACTTCCTGCTTCCTTCTGTAGACGAGCTTTATGGGGATGCTGACTTCATTTTCCAGCAGGACTTGGCACCTGACCACACTGCCAAAAGCACAAAAGCCTGGTTCAATGACCGTGGGATTACTGTGCTTAATTGGCCAGCAAGCTCGCCTGACCTGAACCCCATAGAGAGTCTATGGGGCATTGCCAATAGAAAGATGAGAGACATGAGACCGAACAATGCAGAAGAGCTGAAGGCCGCTATTGAAGCATCCTGGTCTTCCATAACACCTCAGCAGTGCCACAGGCTAATAGCTTCCATGCCACGCCGCATTGAGGCAGTAATTGCTGCAAAAGGGGCCCAAACTAAGTACTGAGTCCATATGCATGCTTATACTTTTCAGAGGTCCGATATTGTTCTATGTACACTCCTTGTTTTATTGATTGCATGTAATATTCTAATTTATTGAGATTGTGGATTTAGGGTTTTCATAAGTTGTAAGCCATAATCATCTCACTTATGACAAATCACGGCTTGAACTATCTTGCTTTGCATGTAATGCGTCTATCTCATATATTAGTTTCTCCTTTTACGTTGCATTACTGAAATAAATGAACTTTTGCACGATATTCTAATTTTTTGAGTATCACCTGTATATGGAAACCCCATTCCACTGTAGTAAATTAATATTACATAGAACCATAGCATATAGCATGAAAATTGTATTTATGCAAATGTTAAACCACTTCTAGCTTAAAGTTGCAATAGTTTAAACAAACAGTATATTAAATTAATAACAATCTCAAACAAAACCATGATTAGAACAGGTGTTCTGACATAGACACTTCTCTTATGTGTTGTCATTGATTGTCACTGATTCACTTTTAGCATGAACCATATTGATCCAGGATTCATTATGAAGAACCCTATTTTATGAGAAAACAGCGTCTAAAGACATCAAAATCGAAGATTGAGTGATTAATGAATAAATTCTTAATCCTGAAATGCCATTATTTTGCCCCAAAACATGCTTTGCATTTTGTATCTTTCATGTTACATGATAATATTAGCCTAGGATAATATTAATATAGGATTAGTGTGTTAGGTTTAGATTGGATTTGAATGGTTAGTGTTGATGTACGGAATTCTAAAAGAATGATCTGGCCATTGAAATAAGAAGCTTGTGTATAGTTGTATTCCATGATGGTAATAAGAGTATTGAGGTTTTTTTTTCTTTCATTCATTAGTATACCAATATTTGCCTTTTAGGAGTAACATGTCAAGAAGATGTTAATGAGTGCTCGACCAGTCCTTGTTTTCCAGGAGTAACTTGTACTAATACCTTTGGTTCATATACATGCAACCAGTGTCCGAAAGGCTATGAAGGAGATGGAATTACATGTGGTAAATATATTATCTAAATGTAGTAGAACAACTATTTTAAATCTGCATATAAGTTTGTTATTGTAATACTACAACTAAGTCATAGAATTTTTGGAAATAACACACAAGATAAATCTGAACAGGGCTGTATATGAATACTTCAGTAGTATGGCTGCTACCAGTTTATAGAGTGACTCCGCCTTACCATCCGGTGTGATAAATACAACTACTGCTGGTGAATAAACTACTTATCAAATAAAGTCCTTGTGGATGGTCATTTATGGGATAAGATCAGATCCCATCAAGTGGAATGAGATGCTACTGATTGGTGGAGTCTCTTCCTGGTGACAGAGAGATTCTGTCTGAAACTACAGTCTAAGCTGCACTCTAACTGTGTATTTTAATTATCTTGGAAGATTTTTATTTAACATTTTAAACATTTAAACCACTGCTTTCTGTCTGAGCTAAGCCCTAGAAGAAGCCATAGGCAGTAGTGTAGTGCCTTTCTCAGAAAAGACAGCGTTTACAATGCACAGCCTGCAGGGACAGATTTTACGCTCCCTCTAAAAAACAAAATAAAGTACACCTAGCATAAATAAAATAAAACTGTCATTATGTACAACGTGTTTTGCAGGGTTATTAATTTTTTGGAATGTTGAAATGTAAAATTTTTAAAGAAGAAATATCTTCAGCATGATGAATATAAGTCACCTGTAAAAATTGTTGTGGTCATTGCCATTTAAGTCGTAATATATCTGTTTTTTGGTTCTTGTCAATCTTCCTCTTTCCAGTATAAGTTAACCTATTTCCACAGACAACAGTTGACCTGTCTGACTGCTTGGGACACATGTAGCAGCCTTCTGTACACTAGGTAGCGGAGAGTCATTAATTATTTTATCCAATGACGTAACACAGAGCACATAGAGGAGGGAATCTTTATGATTTTCTTCATGGTTTGTTGTTATGTATAACAGAAAGTGCACAGTTACAAAGAAAAAAAAACATGAAGAAAGTACCTAAAGGGATATTGTAGTCCTCTAAAGCCCATCAACTTGCTGAAGTTCTCTATGGGTTCAAATTCCAAGTAAGTACTTCTCAGTGGTTTCAGTGTTTTTCTTTGAAAAACATGGTTGACGAATTATGACAATTTGCGCTATGGGTCCCAAAGCTTCTCTGTGTGGACGCAATGATGGCTTCACAGGCAGATAAGAGCTGTATTGAGAAGACTATCTCAGTGTTAGAGAACTTACTTGATATTAAACCCTTTCAATGCTTTTATTATAAATACAGGTAGAAACCCTCCAATTAAAAAATATATTTTTTTTAATTGGAGTGTTGCTTTAAGAATTAAGAAATGTCATTATGTAAACCTGATTTTGCTATATAATTACCGAACTATTTTAATTATTTCACCTTCATTTTATGCAGTCCAAATATTTTTGACCACTCAGATGCCACCCGCTTTACTTCCTGAGGCCTTTACAGAGGATTATGAAGACAATGCCAGAAGGTTTGGAGGGCATGAAAAATATAATAAGGAAGTTTTTAAAACTGTATCAGGTTAGTATTATTTAAAGCACAATAATGAACATCATAATGATGAATCTCTAGGGGTTTTTTTTTATGTCCTCCAACATTCCAAAGTTTAAAGAAACCTTAATTATACCATTTTTTTTTTATTCTAAAGAAAACAAACTAAAACCTTTTGTAAATGGAAAATTACCTAATTAGTATGGATATAGTATTAACCACATCTTCAATGTGTGAGTGCTGGGTAAATTGTAGGAAGTGTAATTACATTGCTCCATGACCTCATACAGGTGTCAGTCAGCAAACATTTAAAGGATGAAAAAATACTTTATTGCAGCATAAGAGTAATAGTGTCCAAATAGATAATAATTGGACCTAGTTAGCTTACTTTTTTACTTTTACACTGATGCAGCAGTAGTGTTTTTTTGTGTGCATATTTTGCACATGTACAGCTTGTTGATTGTGTCAGTATTGTCAGAATTGAAAGTATTGGATTCCATGTTGCTTCATCTTACCTCGCTCTGTTTCACTTTGGCTTATGTGTCAAAGCTGTGGGCATGTGGACTTCACAAAATTATATCTGCTACTGGCAAGTCCACATTGTTGTGGATGCTTTTTGTGAAGCTACAAGTCCAGTTAAAGGGACACTATAGTCACCAGAACAACTACAGTTTATTGAATTTGTTCTGGTGAGTATAATCAGTCCCTTCAGGCTTTTTTTCAGAGAAAATGCAGTGTTTACATTGCTCCATAGGGATACCTCCAATGGGTACTAGAGGTGCTTCCTGGGGCAGCGCTGCACACTCTACAGCACTGCCATTCAGTATCTCCACCCTCTGCATGGAGACACTGAACATTCCTCATAGAGATGCATTGATTCAATTCATCCCTATGAGGAGATGCTGATTTGCCAGGGCTGTGTTTGACTTGTGCTGGATCTGCCCATGATCTGCCTCCTTGACAGTCCTATGTAAAAGCATTGTGATTGGCTCAGCTCTCCATTTCTGATCATTTCAGCCAAATAGGTAGATCAGGGGCAGAACCAGCAGCAGCAGAGTGGAACAAAAGTATGATCTTACTATAACAGGGCAAAAGGGAGGATGGGGGGGGGGAGGGGGGCTAGGGGGCTTGATCGTGTTTTTAACACTATAGGGTCTGGAATACATGTTTTTTTGTTCCTGACCCTATAGTTTTACTTTAAGTTTACATTCAGAGATGTATTATAATTTTTCCAGACTGGATGCTCTCTGCCAAGCTTGCTTAAGCACAACAGAGCTCCATGTGTGGAGTTATGAAAGCTCCATTTGACATTATATGGAACATTGATGTTCCTGAGCAACACATGTCTTAATATTATATAATGAAAACAGCTGTTCAGGTTATTCTTGTTTGTGCATAGAGTACTGATAATTTTACAACATATTTGACATATATTATACTATATTTGATTTAATGCTGGCTACATCTGTTTATATGGAATTATACGTTTTACTACATGTTCCACCACAAATAGAACACAGCAATGTTTTCTATCGGCCTCGTGTCTATTATGCTACAACATCACTTCTTTGTACATCATCGCCATTGACAAGGGTCAACAATAATGAGTCTGACAACACCCTATTTTATGTGGCATGTAAGTTAAAGGACCACTATAGGCACCCAGACCACTTCAGCTTAATGAAGTGGTCTGGGTGCCTGGTCCAGCTAGGGTTAACCCTTTTTTTATAAACATAGCAGTTTCAGAGAAACTGCTATGTTTACACTGAGGGTTAATCCAGCCTCTAGAGCCTCTAGTGGCTGTCTCAGTGAGAAGACGCCAGCGTCCATAGGAAAGCATTGTAAATGCTTTCCTATGAGACTGGCCGAATGCGCGCGTGGCTCCTGCCGCGCATGCACATTCAGCCGATGACGTCGCTAGGAAGGAGGAGAGGAGGAGGAAAGCTCCCCGCCCGGCGCTGGAGAAAGGTAAGATTTTAAACCCTTCCTCTCTCCGGAGCCTGGCGGGAGGGGGACCCTGAGGGTGGGGGCACCCTCAGGGCACTATAGTGCCAGGAAAACGAGTATGTTTTCCTGGCACTATAGTGGTCCTTTAATGTCATTTTTAGCTGTTGTGTATCCTGTAAAACTCTAATGCAAACCTTACGTACGTTTCTCTCTATGTTTAAAAGGAAGGCATCAGGATAAAATTAAATTATACATTTATTTTTCCTTCCATTTTTTTCTGACAAGTTGCACAGCAAACTAAAAAACTAAAAAGAAAATTACTATCCATGTTTGAGTAAGCAAAAACAATACAGCATATTGATGAGGCAAAAACCTCAAGTGCATTAAAACAGTTTTAGTAGCCCTAGTGTCCCTTTAATAAATTGTAAGCAGTTCAGATGATATCATGGGTTGTGATCCTGTTTTGATCAAAGATATGGCTAATCTTCAAAGAGGATTATCACAGTATTAGGACAGAAGAATAGTTTAGTGATCTCTTTGAAGTCAATGAAAACAGTTCCATACTATCAGTTTAGAGCAGAGCAAATTAGAAAAATAGCAATGTTTGCCATATGCAGGTTTCATGAGGGGCGTCATAATAGTTAGTGAAAAATACACATTGCAGGGATGTAGTTTAAACAGTGAATGTCTGCAAAATCTACCCAATCAAGTATTCAAAATAAATCCCCTGGAGATTCCTTTCTAATTCTCACCCTGACTTCTAAATCTTTCTAGCAAGTCTTTTAAATGCCATGCTCAAAGTGATCTTGTCTCTTATTTGTAAATAAGTGTCCCTGTCACCTATGCCTTTGTACCCTTTCTGAAAAATATACACACAGGCAGAACTTTTAAAATGTTTTTTTCTCTGAAGGATATATACAATGCAGTAATTTTAATTTGTATACACTTCCTACTCAAGTGTGTACCCTACATGATATATTCTTATTAAGATGAGATCCAAAAGAACAAGTAGGCAAAAGTAGTCTTGCAGGGCAGGCTGAAAAAGGCAATATATTATTGTGCCATCCCAGTATTCTTGCTGGTCAACTAATGACTAGAGATGTCGCAAACCGTTCGCAAACTTTTCGCGAACGGTTCGCCACGGTTCGCCACGAACCGTTTGTGGCGAACTCCGGTCAGCTGACACGTCCCGGCCAATCTCCAGCAGACCCTCCCTCCCAGACCCTCCCACCTCCTGGACAGCATCCATGGGAGGGAGGGTCTGCTGGAGATTGGCCGGGACGAGTCAGCTGACCAGAGTTCGCTGCGAACGGTTCGTGGCGAACCGCAGTGAACCGTTCGCGAAAAGTTCGCGAACGATTCGCGACATTTCTACTAATGACATGTTGATTAATAGTAACAACTATGAACATTCTCTCTGCTTTCTATCATTTATATGTTTTGATTGAACAAAAAGATATAAATGAGTAAATTCACAACAAATTTGCATAATTTGCATCTGCAGTCACCAAAGTAATGTAAAGTATGTTCAACTGTCTCTGTACTTTCTTCATTGGTTGTAATTGCCAGTAATTGGTTGTACCAATAAATGTTCCAATTTTTGTTTGTACACAACTCAGGATCTTCAACAAAGCCTACTAACCAGCCCATGATCACTTTAGGTGATCCTATTCCAACTGTCGCTGTGAGGACAGAAAGCATCACCGTAAAAACAACTCGGAATGATCCATCAGTTCTAACAGGTAATGTCTCCAAAAGAACTTTGTCAACATTACTGAATGGTCGCCGAACAACTTCAAAACAAGCTCATACGGCCTGGCTAACAAATCATCTACTAAGATCAACTCACAGAGGAAGCAATTCAAACATATACCCTACTCCACCGAGTAGGACTAGCAACTCCAAACACAGATCCACACTGACAGGAAGGATAGCAAAGGATGCTTTAAGTAAGAAAAGCGAAGAACTCATTGATCAGAATATAGTTACCAATTCCAAATCACCTTTTACAGCACTTAAAGATAATGTTTACAACACCTTAAACAGAACAAACCACAAAGGCGAGTTGAAAAGTGCATATACAGTGGCTCCTGCAAGGTTAACTTGTGCTGATTCTCCCTGTTTCCTGGGAGTTAATTGTGAACCGAGCCAAGATGGAGGCTTTAAGTGCGGAAGATGTCCTTATGGCTACTATGGAGATGGAGTTACCTGCAAAGGTATAGTGTGACCAAAATGTAATACTTTCAGTAGATTGCAAATGTATAGATAAAAAGCACTGACTAATTTTCATGGGAGAGATTTATATGACATGCAAAGTTTACCTTGAAGCCAATATAAAAAAAATGTGTAAAAGAAGAAATATACACAATAAGATAATACAATACAATAAGACATGTATCTATATAGTTTGGGTACAATGTCCGGTCATGTTAACTCATTGATGAATATCTTTTGGCACACCAGCTGTTGTGGTCTTTATAATACTTCCTTGTCTCTGTCACTTCATCGTGGTAAAAATGCAACTCAGCATTTGGAACTTTATGGTAAGCATGCCCCAATAAATCACTTAGAGAGATGTATCGCTTACAGTTATTGGCTTGGTAGTAAGCACAAAAGCCAATATTAATTTGTCTAATACATTAACGGATTAAATTAGTGACATTTAGTAAAAAAAAAATTATTCTTATATATAATTTCTTTGATGGTTGATCTGTCAAACCTAGCCATACCTTAGAAATACTACAGAGACCTAGAAAATGGATGTGTAGATACAGAATGTCTGTGTTCTCCTCAGATATCTCTTAATTTTTCTCTGTCAATGTACCTTTAAAATTTACAATGCTTGTCCTCCTTTGGTGTAGCAATTTGCCGGCACCCATGCAGAAAAAATATGGAATGTGCAGCACCAAATGTTTGCAAATGCAAGACTGGCTTTTCTGGATATAACTGTCAGACTGGTAAGCACTCCTACACAGTAATTATTTGTCTGCCTCAATGTTTACAGCTGAAAATAATTTTCCTCCTAATAATTAGACTTGATCTTTCACAGCTGTGTGTCGTCCGGATTGCAGGAATCGTGGGAAGTGTGTTAAACCCAATGTCTGTGAATGTGCTACAGGTTATGGTGGTATCAACTGTGATGAAGGTGATAAGAGTTTGATAATGACAATACCATTTATATTATGAGCTGTTTTAATTAAGCTACACATAAACACAGTTCCTGATCTTGTGTTCAGTTAATTAATTTCTGTCACCAAAACTGTATATATTTTTGAATGGGCTCTTGCTCATGACAGTTCACTTGTGGATTGTACAACCAGTGTATCTTGAGAATATGCCACGTAAACCACTGCTTTTCAGCCTCATTTAGAGTATATTTGCCCATAAGAGTAAACCAGTTTTTTTACGATTAAAACAATAAACTTATGGAATTTTCTGCCTAGAGAGAGTGCCTTATAAATTCACTGATTGACTAAATATTTGTTAGGGAATGCAGGGGATTTAGAGTGATAATGTAAAATTTGGTCATTTTTAAAAGCTTTTAGATCCAAAAAGAATTGTTTTACTTTGGGATGAAGAAAATATCAACCATGACACTTGTTAGTAAAATTTGATTTCAGCCAAGCACCTTAAATATTATCACCTAACACTAAACACAAAACCAACAATGTTGTATGCCATGAACTTCAGTAGTTCAAAAAGCAATAAAGTAAATTTAGGATATATGTAGAACAGGATAAAAAAAAACAGTTATGTAGAGGACACAATTAAAACTGCCACGTTGGTGCTTTGGGTCCACTCCATGGTAACTTATTTAAAAAACAAGACTACCGGGTTAACGTTTTGAGGTCAACTTTTATTTACAGTATTTTTTATCTTTACAATCAGTTAAATGAAGCATAACAAATCGTTTAATGTAGAAAACAGAAAGAAGGTATAACTGTCAAAACATATTCTGACCCCTGTCTTACTGCTGCAAACAACTTATATCATCACCGTCACCATAAATCCTGTCAGAAAGCACCTGACTGTGGTAGTTTCACAAGAAAAAGATGTATGGCGGGCTCCTGTAGAAACATAATGGTTACAAATGCAGGGGTTACAGAATAGTTTAATAGAGAGATTGCACATTTTGCCACTCCAGTAGTTGACAATCAGACTGATTGATAATTGACCACTCTTTCAAGGGACTAAAAACATGTTTTATTACTAGAGGAGCGCAGGGCAGAATGCTTTCTTAAATGACAAGACTCTATAACTCCACAACAAGATACAGTAACCTATTTTCAAGACATGTTTCCTTTGTACTAAATACGTGTAACAATTTAACCTGGTCCTGTCACCATCCCTAATGCTCAAATCATTGAAAGTAAACATCTTGATATATCTTCTGTAATTTTCCAAAAACAATACTTTATTCAAATTCAGACATGAGTAGAAAGGAATACTGGCCATCAGTGGGTGAATGAATAATTCGTAGACTTGTGCACCGTGACAATAAATAGCCATAATAATTAAAAGGAACACAATTGCAGAAGGAATAGGTTTTGCAGATGTAAAGTAGACCCACCTAATAAGTATAACGTCTCCAAAACATTTTAGTTCTTGGGAAAGTGAAGACACAATTTACTTAAAATGTTGTAAGATAAGTTTAACGAGGCAAAGCTCTCAACAATGACAGTTAAACACCCAGGGACCACCACCATGACAGTTATGTCTTTCTGTAATATGAGTCCTTATTTGCAGCTTATTGTGATCCACCATGTGAACATGGAGGTGTTTGCCAGGCTAGAAATATCTGCACCTGTCCATTTGGTTATGTCGGGCCACGATGTGAAACAAGTAAGCATGCCTTTTATTTGATTTATTTTTAATTTTGTAATGTAGCAAATATAAAGAAATATAACAACCAATCATTAGATTGCATCGTTTACAGATACTTACAGTGCTTGGAAACAAAAGGAAAGGATTGAAACATGGAATGTACCTGTCGGTGCCTTCTCCCACTAATCTAAGTGCCACCTGTCTTTATTACTGCTATTAATATAGGACATGGTTTCGCACCTTAAGGGCAAAGGCTATTGTCCAACTTCTGAAACTAAACAAAAACTAGAATGTGTTTGTTCCATCATAAATTAAGGGTTTATCCTCAAGTGCTCCCACATATACTATTTGTCGCTTTCTTTTAAGGTCATAAATGTTTTGTTTAATAATGGTAGTACACTCACATTTATGCGAGCTATAGCCAGCTCTAGCGTAATAGGCGTACAGTGGTATAATCCCCACTTATAGGATGTGCAGCAAGTGTCGACCTCAGGAGCAAAACTCAGGAAAGGGATAGAAAGACAACTAATAGTGCTCTCAAGATAAAAAATATCAATAGATAAAATAAATAAAAATGTACTTACAAGGACAGAGCAGGCTTACTGCTCTATGGTGTCATCATTGGTGGTATCATCCCCACCTAGGATTGCTTGGAGTGCAGGAAAAGTAAAATGCCAGGATGTAAAATCAGTGTAAAGAAAATAGATAATTGGTACGGGGTAGTTTCCTCAAGTGTATTATTTTATTTTATTTATTTTTTTTGTCACTACCCTGTGCCAATTATCTCTTTTCTTTTACACTGATTTCACTTATCCTGTACTCCAAGCAATCCTAGGTGGGGATCATACCACCAATACGGATACCATAGAGCAGTTAGCCTGTTCTATCCTTGTAAGTACATTTTTATTCATTTTATCTATTGATATTTTTATATTGAGAGCACTATTAGTTGTTTTTCTATCCCTTTTCGGAGTTTTGGATATCGCTCCTGAGGTGGATATTTGCTGCATATTCTATAAGTGGGGATTATACCGCTGTACGCCTATTACGCTAGAGCTTTTTGGTGAGCAAACATTTTCAGCACACTTGAAGGAATTAAATCTGTGACCAGTGGCCTCTGGCAGAGAAATGTATTCCTCTACAGGCTTGTAATCATTCCAGGAGGATAAATGAGGGTGAGTGAAGCTTTATGGTCTAAATTTCCTGCAAAATACATGGAAGTAACTAATGGCAATATAGAAAAACCAAGGACAGCAGGAATAGTTTGTTTTATTGTCTAGGACATTATTATATACCAAGTGCACATGTGATGTAGCAGTGTACTCTATGCTGTGTTGTTATGGAAATTAGTTATTTATTTACTTTGTCTTCTATCCTTGGTACAGTGGTTTGTAACCGACATTGTGAAAACGGTGGAGAATGCATTTCCCCAGATGTGTGCAAGTGCAAGCCTGGTTGGCAGGGGCCCACATGTAACACAGGTATTTAATGTTTTGTTTTTTTATCCGTTCAAACTTACTGGATAATTCTACGAATGAGCAATTTATTTAAATAATATTTAATAGCTACTTCTGTGCAACTTCAAATAATTATTAGTATGATTGTACTGACTGCAGGGGACACAACAGACTCCTAAGTGACTTATCATGGCCATGGATAACTATTTAAGATGTATGGTGAACAGATTTCTTAGTTCTACTTCACCATTTTCAGCCTGAACTATGAATTACAAATGCATGATATGCCTATGAACATACAATAAATAGGAAGAATAAATGAAGCAACAGTGCGGGATCTGTGGCACCCATGCATTGATCTCCATGCTCTCCCACTATACTATGATCTACCTTTGCCACACTAATCATAAAACTATGAGAAGTGGGCCTTTAACAGTCAGAAATAACCAAATTTGTTAAAGTATGAGGACCCCTACTGCATTATTGTGGTACTACAAATTGTTATTTTGCATTCAGCTTGTAACGGAATGGGATAGATTGAGTAATTCCAGGGTGTTCTACTCTGAGTGTGAGATCAGACACAGATGGCTCTTGTCACCAAACTTTTTCTGAATGCTATGGGGAAAGTGTAAGGCAGACTTTGGCTCCCAGATGTTATGTGTGCATCCAATTGAGCCATTACACAAGAGATTTATTTAGCATTGATAATTTTAAAAATGTATCAAACATTATTCGACAAACTGAAACTGTAGATTTAATGAACAAAAAACATGTTACCAGCAAGTGAGATATTATAGTTAAGTAACTCTCAAGATTAACTTCCTGCCGTAGATAACTCTTCCTGGTTAATAAGTTAAATGACCCCTAAAGTCAACCAGCCCACTTCATATGTAGATGTATTGTGCGGAGCAGATTGGCCTGCTGCTACTCTTTATACACTCCAAAGTCCCCATTACTGATACCCTTTTGCAGGAACATTCTGTGTCATAAGCTACCAACCAGCCCCAGGTTATAAAGGCTTACTGGAAAATTTTCTGGTGAGCTCCTCTTGGGGTGCAGACCATAATCCATGGACCCCTCACAGCAGCCAAATGGACTGGTACATGAGGGAGATCTTTGATCTCCCCACTGGCCATACCATCTCTCTCCTGCCTGCTGCCCCAAGGCTGTAAATTGTGCAGCCTTGTGGGAAACTGTATCCTTTTTTTACATTTGGTGGACCTCAAAATTTATTTTATGAGCTCACATCTCACAGCATGGGAATATTAACCCTCAAACTGCAGCCTATGGGTTGAGATGATGGGGGAGGAGGTATATTGCAGTGATTATCCTGGTTAATAAAGGTTTAGGGAAGCACCTTTTAATATTCTAATGACCTCCTCTACTTGCAACTCACATTTGGGCCATTTCAGTATTTTATAAACGTCCACATTCTTCTATTTAGGGCCAAATTTTATTAATTTTGGTAAGCTTTCTAAATTATCACAATCTGTTTGAAAACCTTTTCAAGTTATGTATTTACAGAAGTCACCAATAAATTCTATTTGGGATTTTTGCAGATTAATTATTTGAAAAGTGATCATTAAAGCAAAGGTTATCCAAAATAATTAAATTGAGGCTTTTGTTAGTATTTATATATTTGGTGCCAGGCATCAAACAGTATATAATTTATTATATGAGCGTTTGTGTTCTGACATATATTTTAGAGTGATTTCTTTTATACGATTAATGAATTTTCTCATTGAAACTGTGTTGAATTTCTCTTTAATGCTCTCTACAATATATAAGGTATTTGTATTTTTAAAATTCAGTATGGTGTTTAATGTGTTTTTTTACTAGCTGTCTGTCACCCAGTGTGTCTCAATGGTGGTACTTGTATGAAGTCTAATACTTGCCTTTGCCCAAATGGATTCTTTGGTGCACAGTGCCAAAATGGTAAGATTAATTTCTTTAATTAAGATTTTTTTTTTTTAAATGTTATAATTTTGTTTTTTTGTTGTAGTGCATACAATGTACAGAGCACATTGTTTGTATAAAGGGTGAAACTGACTTTAGCTCTATTAATTACTAACAAATGGAAACTTGATTGGTTGTTATTACGGTTAGGAGGGCAACCAAATTATTCTGTAATGGCAACTTATATTCTATTATCCTTATAAACATCAGTTGTAACAAGTATTTCATTAGATTTATATAATTATGTTTTATTAATGTTTTAGCTGTTTGCAGTCCTCCTTGCAAGAATGGTGGTCAGTGCATACGAAATAATGTATGTACCTGCCCAGAGGGCTACACTGGAAAAATATGCCAGAAAAGTAAGTGATTATTTATCTTTTTATAGTTTACTCTAAAACAAATAAAATTTCTTTTTCTCTGACTGTTTATTCCATACACCTTTACTTTTTTTCTGATGTTTATTACAGTTGTTTAACAGCATTACACATTCCGTTATTGACTACATTGATGGCTGGAGTATATTTCCATCATTTTCTTTGAGTTATTGTGAAATGTAATTTAACTTCTGACACTTCTAGCTTTATTCGGGTAGAAGAGAGTCCATTGGATGGAGGTGGCACATCAATGCGGTGTGATTTTGCTGCCCTTGTCTGTGTTATGTCCTTCCTTTTGTGCTAAATCCCCTAACAGACACCAGCTGCAAATAGGTCAGAGGCATAAAAAAGTGCCCATAGTCTCAAAATACCTCTCCACTTTTGTTGATGGTACAGTGGAAGCATACCTGTTCTCTCGCTGCCCAGACCTATTTTATTATGTGAAGAACAATGAAAATTTGCAGAAATCATTTAGGTTATAAATAAAACTTAACATTTAATATAATTTTTATAAAATGTAGATACCTAATATAGTAGAAAACATAAGGTCAAAACCATTGTGTTTCAGCCCTCTTACTGCATTTCTGTAGATACCCTTGCAATGGACGCTGTATTAAAAGCAGAGTTTTTTAAAATCAAAGCATGGGCTATGATCCAAAAGGATTGGTGATCAGACACCAGCCAAGGATTGCAGTTTCGAGCTTCTAAATCTCATCAGCATGGCTACGGTTCTGTTCTTAAATACAGTAACAGATTAAAAGTACATAACAAGGAACTAGAGCTATAAGAATATCTGGCATGAAATCCGCATTAATTTCCTCCTCACGTTGCTGTGGTATATATATACACGTGTACACACACATACACTCACAGACACACACATACTCAGACACACATACACACACACATACTCAGACACACAGACACACAGACACTTACATTCACAGACACACACATACATTCACAGACACACATACACACACACACACACACACTTACAGACACACACACATACTCAGACACACACACACACACACACACAAATATTTTTTTTTTTAATTAAAAAATGTCCACCCTGCCTCCCTACCTGGAGAGCTGGCATGGACTTGTCCCTGGGGTCCAGTGGGTCAGGCACTGGGTGGGTCTCCATCTCAGACATTTGCTGATGGCGGGAGCCGGAATATGACATCATATTCCGGCTCCCAGCTACAGCAGACAGCCCGCGCGGCGAGAGGGAACAGAGAGCACACAGCTCCCTCTCCGTGTCTGAGATGGAGACAGGCACCTGACGGGGGGGGGGGGTATCACCTCTTGGCACCCCCTCCAATGACAGGGGGAACACTGGGGAGGAGGAGGGCATTTGGGGGTGGCAGAGTGCCCGCAGGAACAGCGGGAACGGCATTCCAACGCGTTCCTGCAGGACTCACAGGCGTGCTGCGGGGATTAGGGTGTGCCCAGGCACACCCGGCACACCCCATGCGCACGCCTATGGGTGTACATGTTTTATATATAATCATTTTATTTACTGTGCACTTTAAGGATTTTACGTGTGTGTCCTGGTTTTCATATTTGCGTTGTTCACTTTAACCATTTTTTGTTTGTATTGATATGGTGAAATTGTATTGATTAATTTCACAGTGAACATAGCTGCATGTTCTTCACTTTTTAGCACCGGTTTTGCCCATTTTGTTTTTATTGCTTAGAAATGTTTAATGCAGAAGCAATAAATTGGTTGTCAAATTACAAAACAAGTCGGAGAGCACATCTAAAATTCCCATTAATTTAATTTAAAAGTATACTTTTGTTTTTTCACATTCTGTAGGTGTTTGTGATCCAATGTGCATGAATGGAGGGAAATGTGTGGGACCCAACATTTGTTCTTGTCCATCAGGATGGAAAGGAAAACGATGCAATACACGTAAGGGGCATATCTTTGAACCATAGCCATGGGTTACTAAGGAATCAACAAGTCTTTATATTTTGGAAATATTTAGTATCTTGCTACATGTGTGAAAGTTTGTGTATTTTTATTACCTTAGAGGGAAAACTAACTGCATGATCTGCTACATATATTGGACACATTCCATCCAACAATAGTAGAGTTTCCTTAGAAAAGGAGTAGGCAACCTTTGGCACTTCGGATGTTGTCGACTACATCTCCTCTGATGCGTTGCCACCATTTTGTCTGTAAAAGAATTATGAAAGATGCCTACACCTGCCCTACAACTTATAGTGAACATAACCTTCCTTGGAAAGTTGAAGAATAATTGGATATGATCACACTAATACCTTCATCAACACAAATAAAATGATATATACATGGTGTCCATGTGGTAAAATGGTACTGAGATTAGTACATTTCTGACTGAAAATCCTCTATAAGTATCTAAGGACAAACAACATAATATAGCATATATATACAATGGAGGCATTGTTACAATTAATCAGTGAACCACTTTCAAAAGTCACAACTGTCCATAGTAGTTTCTCAGTATTAGAGGGTGATATTTCAGCACCAGAATTTGGTGATATACTAATATGCCGAGTATGATTAGAGTCACATTAAACACATTCCTTTTACATTGATAGATCACATATGTATTTAGAAAGAAGGGATCATAATGAAAATGGCATATCAACATTTTATTAAAATACACATGTATCCATATACACTATAAATGAATATCAATGTTATAACTCGAGATCAAGGGTTAATTTTTAGTGAATATTTTAGAAGTTTAAATAAATACCGGTGAGACTATTTAATTATTATTATTATTTTATTATTTTTATTTTACGATTTATATAGCGCCAGCAAAATTCCGTAGTGCTGTATGAGACCTTGCCATTGGTAATTTAAAAAAAAAGGGAAGCATGCTTGTTCATCCTTCTGGAAGAGCCCTGAAAGTAAAAAAATGCATGTATGCGCAATAAAATAAAGGATTTTCCTGCTATAGAGATATCCTTGAAAGTCATTGTATTGTAGACATACAAAAATAACATAATATGCACTGGTAACGTAAGAAAACAAAAACAAATTTTAATAGCACAAAAATATATATATTTTTTGCGCTTCAGTGCTGATGACAATTCGGTGGTCTATTTTATTTATGTATGTATTTATTTCAATTCAACAGCAATATGTTTTCAGACGTGCAAGAACGGTGGTGAATGTATAGGTCCTGACACGTGTCATTGCCCTCCAGAGTGGGAGGGAAGTCAATGCCAAACACGTAAGTTAAATGCTTTGTCTCACTAGTTTTCCCAATCCTTGGTCTGTTTATTTACACTTATTAAAGAACAAGCAGTCCCTTTTAACTATTCAGATCTCGTTTCTTTCAGCTGTTTGCAATTTCAAATGTTTATATGGAGGGCGATGCACATCTCCTAATGTATGCTCCTGTCGTTCTGGATACAATGGGCTGACGTGTAGTCACAGAATAAAGGTAAAATGAGCAAATATGTTTTTAGTTATAAGCTAACGTAGTTCTATATCACCTTCTATATATTCTATTTTAATAAATATACTAATGCTAATATTAATAGTACAGACTTATTAGCAGTACATACTTTAATTCTACATTCAATTAAAAAGGCTTGAATTGTATCCTTCCTGGTAAAATAGTTTATGTATAAATACAAAATACATCATTTTTATACCTTTTTTGTCCATCCCTCTCTCTCTTTAATTGCGTTGTGATGCATTCTACTGCATTATTGTAGTTGTACATGACATTATTAATTATAACTGTACTATCATTGTAGTTTGATTGAGAAAGCTTGTAGAGAACATGCATGCATGAAAGAAGTTTAAATTATAAACAGTGTGAATTAAACTATACACACGCTAGAAAAGCAATATAAGTTCTATTACCTTACTCATATAGTTTAATTCATGGTTTTCATGACTAACGTTAATTAAAGCTGAACATGAGATATGCATAATGCCTTGATTTAATATTGTTAGATAAGGTTTCCAAATGATTTCATATTGTTAGATATAGACTATACCTATAGACTGTAAGCTTGTTTGAGCAAGGTCCTCTTCAACCAATTGCTCCTGTAGGTTTTAGTGTAACTGTCCTATTTAGTTAAATCCCCCCTCTTATAATATTGTAAAGTTCTACATAATCTGTTGGCGCTATATAAATGCAATAATAATAATAGATAAACTTTTAAAATTGTAAAAAAAATTTGATACAGCAATATGTTTTTTTATACTTGATATATTTTTTATATTATAATAAGTTGACAAAAATCACTTTAAAGATGTATTCAAAAATATTAAATCATTTGAAAAGCTTATATATAATAGACACGTGCAATTAGTTTCGTTCCGAATGCACATGTGGACGAATTTTGCGCAAATTGGAAATTCGGATGCTTACGAATGTCCAAAGTGCCGAATTGCCAAAGTTCCGAACTGCTTCGGATTTCATAAAAGTGGCAAAACAAGGGGTTAGGAGTTAGGGGAATAACAAGTGGTTAGAGTTAGGGGTTAGGTTTAGGGGTTAGGGTCCTAATTGCCAAAGTTCCTAAGTGCCGAATTTCGGAAGTGCCAAACCGAATCGAATGCCATTGGTCCGAATTGCTGAAGCAGACAAATTTTTTTAATTACCCGAATTTCCAAATTTTTGGCCCATGCATATCCCTAATATATAATACTAAATTGAGGCAAAAGAAAGCTCTGAGAACACTACATGGTTTACAGAGAACTGTAAATATTAGTATTGAATGTTTAGGTTTTTTTTAACAAATTTATTTAATTTTTTCACTTTGTAACACATTATATATTTATATCACGAAACAAAAGATAGGTTGTATCTTGTATTGCCCCTCTAACATAAAAATAACTATTAGGTACTGGAATTTTGCATAGTAATATTGTGTAATATTTTAATTTGTGTTTATTTTTTTACAGGGACTCCATGGGTAAAAATGAACGTATGGACTTTTCAATAATTTTGCTAAACAAATGCATAAAGAAAAATAACATCAAATTTACAAGCACGTTCTTTGAGCATTAGGAGTACTGGAACAAAACAAAGTCAATATTGATCAACTTTTTTCAGTAAAGAAAAAAGGCCAGTTACGTAGGATTTATTCACACACAGGAAACTGTTCATTTATACGTGGATCACCTCTTCATTTGCATAATAGATCCAGGTTTTGATTTATTTTTAAAATAATTTCTGTCACATTGCTGTGTGGTGAGGACTCAGGATTTTATTTTATTTATATAATTTTCCCCCATTTTTACCCAAGTGACATCATTAATTCCATCAGTGGCTTCTAATTTCCCAAGAACTATTTTAACAGGCTTATTAACGGATTCTAGTAAAAAAAAATTAAATAAATATATATATATATAATTAATATTAAATTCCATTTTACCAAAAATAAAAATAAATTGAGTGATGCCAAACCACGAAAGAAATAATGAAAACATCTATCCCCATCCACTTGTTACAATAATTCTCTCCTACGGTTAGTGATATTCAATAATATAAGTAAAATGAAGACAAACAAGAAAGAAGATAGCAGGTAACACCTGTACCGCTATAACAGAGGGACAGCGTCCAGGTGTGTCCAGCTATCTAGAGTACCAAATTGAGACTCCAGGGGTCTCAAGGGTCTTAACCCCAAAGTAGTCTATGCAATAATATAAATAAGACTTGCCAACTATACTAAATGATAAAAAAGATGTACTTCTGGTAAACATTTCAATAACGGGGTAAACAATTTATCAATTAAACAAAGAATTAAAGCCCCTCAATTACAGTAAATAAACTGCTGTTCTTCTATATTTTGGTTCGTACTAATTAACAGTGGAGATGACAAAAGTGCCAGTAGAAATAAATACATATCAATGAAAAAGAAAAATATCCAAAATGTTATTATATTTTATAAAATATAGGTATCTATATTTTTTCTAGATATTCTATTTAAAATATACATTATTTTTGCAGATGCTTTGGATGCTGAGATAAAATTGTTTTATAAACTAGAAGAAAAAAATACCTAAACTCCCCCCCCTCCCCTCCAAAACAAATAGCATGCCACATATGTATAGATTGGTACACATATTTCATGTGTAAAATTACATTGTTTTTCACATTGCATTGTAGGATTATATGTAGCTCTTACTGGGGCTGTATTGATTAACAGTGCATTTACTATTGATTCTAATTCTGTATATATGTATTTTTTTATTTCTTTAATTAATAATGTAGTAGGAAAGTAGATATATAAGTGTCACTAAAAAGTGTTTCAGTTGCTTTTCCTAATGCTGAGTGGGTCAGGCAGAATTCCCTGTCAAAATTAGTTTTACTTGGAAGATGATGCAGGATAATGTTCTCAATTATAGGAGCTACATACAGGATTTTATGATTTCATAAAGATATTGGATATTCAAAAGAAAGAGAGAGAAAGTAAAATGTAATTGTTTTATAGTCGTAAAAACTAATTTCAGGTGATACAAGGTACTCATTATATATATATATATATATATATATATATATATATATATATATATAATGAGTACCTTGTATCACCTGAAATTAGTTTTTACGACTATAAAACAATTACATTTTACTTTCTCTCTCTTTCTTTTGAATATCCAATATCTTTATGAAATCATAAAATCCTGTATGTATCCTGTATATATATATATATATATATATATAACCACATACATTCCTTGCACTCTTGCTCACAAGTAGTCTTTGTAATAATACTGGGTGGTAGAATGTAGCCACAAATATGTCAAAACCAAAACGGGATATTCTGCACTCACGCACTTCTTTAAAACATAGCGTATATTTCATCATAACAATAACATTCACATTAGTTAAAGTACATAAAATGCTCAAAATGGTCAACATTTTAGTCCCTGATTGGGACTGTCCTCGGGATAAGTCCTGAGCGGGGACTGAGAAAAGTCCTGATCAGGGACGGAAACGTCAACCATTTTGAGTATTTTATACACTTTAACTAGTGTGAATTTTATTATTATTTTTTTTTCATTCTTTATTTTGTTTGTGCAGTTAAGAAACATGTGACTTGCACTGCCACAATAGCCAGTGCAGAACAATTGTCATTTATATCAAAGACATTGCACTTTTTTTTTTGTGAGAGAAAAAACAAACAGGTTTACATCGTGTACTTCCTAACCACCTCGAGGAAAGAGTCGCTTTGCTCGCCGATTGATAGCATGGTTTAGGAAAAGGTAGGGATAAAGGTCACGTTAAAACATTGCTTTATAAAACATCACTTTACAATATTGAGTCGAGGATAAACGGCTTAATAGTTGTTAGAGTGAGTATCATCGTTTGCCAATGAACAAGTGCTGCTGGCTTTATACATTAACACGTTTGGCGTGGACCTGCACAGGTTAATGAGAGTAGACTAAACAGGCATAAACAAACCAGATCTAAACTAAGCATTTGTGGTATAGTTAATGGTTCAAGGCATGATACTAGACAAGGTAAGTATTGCTGTGACATAACATTTGCCATGGAGACAGGCTAATGCATTAAGATTTAACATGACAAGCTGGCGAGAGAGTGGCTCAACAGACTTATGGCATAGAGAGGTTCTGCACACATTTTTAGGTTAGGTTGAGTATAGTAGCTAGGTCACATGCATATTCAACATATCTAATGTGTGTGTAAAGGGTTTTCATCGCTTATTATCTAGATATATTGGTAATGTTGCTTAATGTGGTTGAACAACAGGCTTACAATTTATCTAAACACACTAGGTATTTATGAGTGATATGGGTTGTGTAGAGTTAGTCCCCAATGAGTGTGGTAGAATACAAGCGTGTAAGTAGTGTATGTGTGGCATATTAGCACATACTGTACATTAACCACCTATGTGAGCAGCTCGTGTCATATCTTTGGTCTGTAGAGTCTGTGGTGCCCTCCGAGGCGGTATTAGCTTTAGTCTGGGATCATCCGATTCCACACTTGGTCCTTGTTGCGGGGGCAGTCATATTGGCCCATACAGGGTCTTCAGATGTGGATCTAGTCTCGGCCCGGTGTTGTATAGCTGTCTCCCTTGTCGCAGTGCGCTGCTCAGCCCCAGCTCCGGGCTACCCTATGCCAGCCTGGCGGACTGTGGTACTGTGCTTGGGTGTGTTGCTGTGGTTTTGGGGTTGCTTGGTATTCTCCTTACCATGTTTGTAAATGCGGATGTGGCGTCGACGGGTCTCCGGGTGGATCCACGAGGCCACCGCTTGAGGGCATGCCCCTGATTTGCAGAATCTCACAGAAGGCTGAGTAGAGCCGATCTAGGGCCGCCAAGGGGTGAGGTTACCTTAGGCAATTTTCTTTCTTTCTCTTTAGCTGTCGTCGAGCGGCCATCTTAGACACTCTCCGGCTGACTCATGTTTCTTTCAATTGTGTAGGTTCTTTCACTGGCATTCCACTTTAGCCCTCTTGTCTGTTGGTGACCAGGATGTCCCCCACTGGTCCAAAGGGGGAGGAGGGTAGGAGGTCTGTAGTGCTTTCTGGGGAGTCCGGTGTCGCGGACAGCGGCCGCCTCTCCCCGGCTCCAACTCCCGCAGGCCTCAGTTTGCGTTGCGGTCTATGCGCCTCAGCAGGTTCAAAAAGGGTATCCCCCGATTCCTTGGAGCACCCCCGACGTGGGTGGTGCACCTTGGCGGGTCTCTGGGCAATATTGCAGCTGATATCGCCTTGTTTATCTCTTGCCCAGCGGGAGCTCTTTCCCCACGCATCTAATCAGCTTGGCAGTCAGACTCCGCCCCCTTAAATTTTATTTCTATAAGGAAAAACACACAATGTTTTAAAGAAGTCTATGACTTTAGCTTAATGAAGTAGTTGTGGTGTATAGATGATGCCCTTGCATTCTCACTGTTACATTTCCTGCCTTTTAGGAGTTAAATTACTTTGGTAATGCAGCCTTAGTCACACCTCCCTGCATGTGAATTACACTGCCTTTATAAACATTTCCTGTAAAGAGTCATCTAATGTTTACACTTCCTGTATTGCAAATTCTGTTTAATTTAGAAATTCATATCTCCTGCTCTGTTAATAGCTTGCTAGACCCTGCAGTAGCCTCCTGTGCATGAATAAAGTTCAATTTACAGAGCAGGAGATAACAACTTTTAAAGTAAGTTAACATCTGATTGAAAATGAGACAATTTTGTTTTCATGCAGGCTGTGTCTGTCACAGCCAGGGGAGGTGTAGCTAGGGCTACATAAACAGAAACAAAAGTGATTTAACTCCTAAATGGCAGTGGATTGAGCAGTAAGACTGCAAGGGCATGATCTATACACAAAAAAACTGCTTCATTAAGCTAATGTTGTTTTGGAGACTTTAGTGTCCCTTTAATGATTGCAATTGGCATACATATTTTTTTGAACATAATTTAATTTGCTGCTTTATTATTCAGCCAGAAGAATTCACTTTCTGACAATTTACAGCTTACTGAAAAGAATTTGTGTATTGCTTTGTGGAACACATTTTTATTGTAATATGAATATTATTACTTTGGATTTCAATAGGTTTATCTTTTTGGGAGGATCTATATATTGGTATTTTGGTTTTTTTACTTTATATTTGGGCTTAAGCAACATCTTTTAATTTATGTTATTTTCATTGTTACTGTCTTCACAAATATAAAATGTGTTATTTAAAAATAACAAAACCAGACAAAATATATCTACACCCGATGATCCGTTAACTTGAAGGACATTATCTGTCACATTAAAACTAAATTTACAACAGAAAAAACGAAAAAGCGGAAATGTGTTATCTTTGTTGTTTTCTTTTAACCCAAATAGAAAATTTTACTGTTAATTGTATTGAAAGGTTATGCCTTGACAAATAAATAGCATTCAAGTTATATTTAGAATATAGAAAGCCTCCTCCACCTGGATTCCAATTGTAATTCAATTGTGCAGTAAATAAGAAACCAATTTAGTGTGATCTTTATAAAAAAAATATAATATGTTTCTGGGATTTTAGCTTTTGTTCAGTTCTTCCATATCCTTTGACGTCTGTGAGAACCATTCAGTCCTTTAGGAATTCTTAGCATATCACGTTCTTTGGATGGAACTCAAGTTTCCATTTAGGTGAAAAATTCTGAAATATACTGTATTTGTACTTTTTCTGAGGTTTCTTTTTCTTGATGAATTGTCTTTTTTTATATTTTGTATCTGTTTAGAGTTCAGTAGTTGTATTTATGAAAATAAAAATATTTTTTCCCACTATAATTTTGTGCATTGTCTTTGCAAGTGAATGGATTTCTGTCTATACAGTTTCATTGTGAGACCTTGTGTGTGCCCAATTTATCAGTCAGAGTTTGTCCACCACAGTTTTAGTAAAGTAATGATCATTACATCCAGGCCCGGACTGGCCATTGGGCACACTGGGTAAATGCACACAGCACCCTCACAGCATCTCTCTCACACACACACAGAACCCTCATACATACATAGCACCCTCACAGCACCTCACACACACAGCACCCTCATACATACACACACACACACACACACACACAGCACCCTCACAGCACCTCTCTCACACACACAGCACCCTCACACATACAAAGCACCCTCACAGCACCTCTCTCACACACACAGAACCCTCACACACACACACGGCACCCCCCCCACACACACACACTGCACCCCTCACTCATAGATACAGCACCCTTACACACACAGCACCCTATACACACAGTACCCTCACACACACTGCACCCCTCATTCACACATAGCACCCTCACATACACACTGTACCCCTCACACACAGCACCCTCACACACACTGCACCCTCACACACACACACTGCACCCCTCACACGCACATAGCACCCTCACATACACACTGTACCCGTCACACACAGCACCCTCACCCCCCCAGCACACTGCACCACTCACACACACACATACACAATACTTTCAAACATATATGTATATATACTACAGAACCTCTCACACACTCACTGGACCCTCACATAAACACACTGCAACCTTAAACACATTACATTCCAGACACACACTAGATCCCTTACCCAACTCTGGTACACACTTACCCAAATCATGTACACACATACACACATTATCTCTCTATATACACTCTGAATCCCTTACACACACACTAACTAGATCTGCTATACATACTCTGGGTCCACTCTGGGTCCTTTAAACACACACTAGATCCTCTACATACACACACTGCACCACTAACACACACTCTGGATTCCCTATGCACACACTAGATTCCTTGTAAGCAAACACATACTACATTCCCTTAACACACACTCTCTACAACCCCTACACACACTACATCACCTATACACATGCTACAGCCCATATGCACACACACGCTACATCCCCTACATACACTATGCCCCCTATGCACACACTCTCTATAGCACCTAGACACACATACATGACATTACACCACAAACACAACACGACAGAAACCAACCTATCTACACAATACCACACCACAACCAGCTCATTCTATAGACACGCAATCCCACATGCAGGCTTCAAACACATGCACAATACTCTTTCCTGGCATTTTTGTCTCCTGGTATCTCATTTATGGAGACACCAGAGACACGTTTCAAGCAAACACAGCACAACTATGTTATTAAATTTGCTTGCACTGTGTAGAACAAATACAGGGCTTTTTCTCATGCTAGAGCTCTTGAGCAGAGCTCTGCACATGGTCTGCCCTAGAAGAGCATTGAACCAACATGCTTACTTTGAGAGGGGGTGTGCTTGTTGGTGATGAAAAAACACACCCTTTCTAGCCCCGCTCCTAAAAGTTCATCAATAGGCATGATGGACATAAGATGACCATGAAATCATTAATATACCAGTCATTCATGCTAATAAAACTAGATCTATCAATTGAGGAAACTTTTCAATTACTTAAATGATATTTAAGAAATAATAAAAGTAATACACAATTTTACAATTGAAAACAATAAACATTGAAGTAAAACATTTCACTCCTAGATTTGACTGCTTCATAAAGTGCTTATAGTCCATTACATCACATAGAACAGTTCAGGCCTTAGAAACTATGGGAAAAAAATAGAAGCAAAGAAAAGGAAAATTAGAAGAATGCACGTGACAACGCAATATATGTTCTATATGCATTAGTTAGACCATTGTATTTTTGTTATTTTTGTACATTTTTGTAAATTATACCCAAATATGCTGCTTTAAGATGTTTATTGTAATGTTAAAGGCACACTCAGAATTAAAGATAATTGTCTTGTTCACTCACTCATATAACTGCTTGAAAGAGGTATTGTAAACGATTTTGTTAGCTACCAGTGTTACCAGATGACTTGTAATAACACAATGACACAATGTCTAACTGGGCAGTTTTAACTACAGGGAGTGGAAACAGGAAATGTGTAAGATGTACAATGTTCAGATGTTAATCTATTTTATATTTAGTGCCTGTTTACAATTATTCTGCTGCACAGACAGGACTGTCTCTGGTGTTTGATGATCTGCAAACCATATGTCCATAATGATTTTTACTCTAAAAAAATGATTGATTTTATAAAGTTAGTTATTACAGTTTGCTTTGTCCAAAAACTTTTTTCAACATCTGTTTTCGTAGTACTTTAAAGATTTCTAATGCAGACTTCTTAAACTTGTAGATAGACAAAAAATGGAATTTGGCGCATCAAGTAGGTAATGCACACCCAGGTGCTACTGCAGTTTATTAGAGGACACAATATAATATAAACAAACGTTTCGGGCAACAAGCCCTTCCTCAGTGCTAATATCTAATAAACTGCAGTAGCACCTGGTCTGGGTGTGCACTACCTACTTGATGCGCAGAACTCCATTTTTTGTCTATCTGCTTGTTACACTGTTGGAACTACAGTAAGTAGACCTTGCAGCTCGGATTTAACTGTTCATTACTGTGTTCTTTATCTTTGATAATCGGTGGGCATCACTGATGCCTCTGCCTCATCTTATACATAGCTTCTTAAACTTGTATGTGAAACATTGTATGGGGTCTAATTTAAAGTCATGGATTGGTGTACAAGTAGTATTCTAATCATGTTTAACAGCTATGTCTCTATCTAGGCAGAACAGACTACTACAATAAGCTGTCTGACTTTTGGAAATTGTCACATAAATGGGTCAGAATAGCCAACCAAAACAAAGAAGACTATAGTTCACAAAGCCAGTTAATGAGGATCACTTACCTACTGTAGCAGAGTTTTGATCAGATTACTATTGCATTAGCATAAAGTGGATACTGGGCACAAAATGAAAAAGATTGTAAGCTTATTTAAGCATGATCTTCGTCAATCTATTGTTCTTGTAACATTTTGACATTGTATAATTAATTGTTAAATTTCTCCCTTTATGATATTGTAAGTGCTGCGGAATAAGTTGGCGCTATATAAATGCCAATGATAATATTAATAATTACAAATTGCCATTTAGGTCATATACTCCAATATTTCCACGTCTTCAATACTACAAAGAGAGAGATTTTTCACATAACAGTCAGTCCTCCATTCAATATTGCAGTGCTATAACTTTAGGGCCCTAAGAGAACTGTGCCCTTGCCTAGCAACTTCTATTACAAGCCCCCTCCAACCTTGTCTCTCAGTCTTGAGTATGGAATCAACTCTTCTGCAATGTATTCTCGAGATCTTGTGAAGAAAGTCATGCAACTATCAGCAGTTCTCAAGTTATCTGCAGATCAAATGCATAGGTAAATGTAAGACTACTTTATAGAGCCTCCTCTCTTTCAGCAGTATCTTCCGATGAGTTTCCATATTAAACAGACTGCCCTGACTACATGCATTGCACTGGACAACTTGGAACTTTTTTTATCAGAAAGAGGAATTTTAATCATGAAATCATACCACTAGGGTCAGTTTGGTTCTGAGTCTAGACATCTTTGCTCTACTCAGTGCACAGGCCTACACAATATCGGGAGCACGCTAACTCTACCAACAGTCTGTCAGTGTCTATTTGTTTAAGGTTATATCTAAGACATTTATTTTACTTCTGAATTTTCTGTAAGTCTCACTTTCATTTTTCCATTATTGTTGTTAAAATTTAATAATTCAACATGCTTTACTGGATTCCTTTGTGAAATGCTCTAATACCCATTTGGTTCGGTGAGCTAACACACACAATGAGTAAAGACACAAAGAAAATTAGGCACAAGGTTATTTAGTATACTCTGAAATTTAGCAAATGAAGGCCCAATTAAATATTTTTAGATAAGCTTTTAAAATGCTTGGATAAGTCTTTCAAAATTACTTAATATTTTTAGATAAACTTTTAAACTTTTTTCAAAAATATCAAAAAACTATATTGTATATATCAAATAAATCAACAGATCTAAAAAAAAACCTATTAAAATATTTTTCAAAATATTAAATCATTTTAAAAATGTGTTCAAAAATATAAAATTGAGACCTAAATCTAAATTGTAGAATAGAGGCTAAAATATTTTGTCTAGAACTGAGTTGGAGGGATTTTTAAAAAAAATTGCCATTTTAGTCTTAGTTTTGCTATTCAGATTTAAGTTTACAAAATTCTGAATTTAGTGAATGAGCCTGATAGGATTGAAATAGCATTGTCAAAGGCTCAGTTCTTTGAAAAAACAACATCAGTAATGCACAGAGCAATATCCTTTCTCCGGGTTTCATTTAGCTTGCACCTGGAGCAAATATGTTTCCAGAGGAGCTCAGTCTAGCTATGGTAATGAAGTATCAAAGATGAAATGCGGATTTATAACAACATTAGTTATGCTGATAATATTGGATTTCCGGAGAATATTAGGAGTCTATACTGTATTCATCTATTTAAAGGGAGTCTGTTTTACAGCGGCTCTCAATCACCATAGATTATAAATCTGATACACAATAAGAATTATCTGCATATGCTGTTAGTAAATCATATATACAAACAAATGGCCTGACTAAATAATCGCACAGAGGCATAAACAGGCAAATTATTTTCGGCAGTCATATGAAAGTAGGCTATGAAGGTTTCATTTCCTGCAGCTGTGGTTTTTTTTTTTTTTGGCTTAACAGGATATTTTGCTTTTGACCGGCATCAGAATTCAATTTTACATTCTAACAGGATGGGTAATGAAATATCAAAGATTTACCTTACTGGTTGAGGGAGGGTATGTAATGTCTCAGACAAACATAACATTGACCAATCTAAATTGTCTTGTAGCCCCATGTAGCCAAAGCGCAGCTAAGCGAAAAAAGGCCTTGACAGGGGTTAGGAGGCGGGCATAGGAGGAGGGAAGGAAGTAGGGAGTTATGGGTAAGTAGGCTTGGCTATTTAAATAGGCAGCCATTTTAAAGCCTTCACTTTTAATTACTACCTTGCTGAGTTTGTGTGCACTCCTGTGTCCACAGATTTGGTTTGGTGGGGTCTTTGTTTTTCTCTCCTTCTGCAGGGTCGAAGGATAACATGGAGGAGCTGTTGGAGCGGATCCGGTTGGCGGCTCAAGGACGTGGCGTGGACTGGCTGCGGGCGCAACTTGGACCAGCCCTGGCGGGTGCTGCGGATCATGAGGGCGGCGGAGGTCGGCCTGTGCGGGCTCGGAGGCCGCCGAGACGGCTGAGCCCAGGCGCGGAGTCCGGTGGAGACGGTTCCAGCGGCCGGGCGGCGGCGGGACCAGGCCGAAACGGACCCGGTAGCCGCATGGTTGAGGCTCCGCCTCCCGGCGCGTTACCGGGACGTCGGAGAAGCGGTAGCCGGCGGGAGGCTACCCGGGAGTCGGACGGTGCAGCTCCCAGTGCGGGGAGGGCTGCGCCTGGAGCGGGGGCCGCGGGAGACATCGGGCGGCCCCCTGGAACCGGTGAGGACGCGGGATTGCAGCCCGGGAGGGCATCTACTACACCCATGGCGGGGACTGGCGGGGCCGGTGCGGAAGGAGCTCGCGGACCGCCCCTGGAACAGGCAAGTGCAGGGGGTTCCGGCCGGGACCCCCTTGGCGCGAATCAGCGCAGGAGGACTGGGCACAGGGTTCAGAGACCTGGGGGGGACGTGGAGAGGGGTCAGGTGCCTTCTAGAGCGGGGGCAGGGAGGTCTAGGGGGGAGGGTGCGCAGGGTAGTTCCAGGGTAGTGAGCTTGGAGCGAGGGCCAGTAGCCGGGAGGGTGGAAGGGCCAGGGGGTTCGGCAGGGGGAAGTTTGCCATCAGGGGGGGGCAGGAGGTCGAGGTGCGCAGGGCGTTCAGGACAGGTTAGGGGTGCGGGGTCTGGGGACCGGCTGGAGGTACCGAGGGGAGGGGGTGCTTCTAGTCGGGGGGCCCGCCGGGGTGGGGGGTGGGGATTTCCCTGCGCTGGTGAGCAGATAGGTGGGCGTAGTTCTGGGGGGGGTTCAGGTTTGGGGTCAGGTGATAGCAGCCCGTCACCGGTTAGGGCCCGGGGGTCCGGGGGGTTTAAGGGAAGGGCTCGGCGTGTTAGGTCCTCATCTAGTAGCTCAGGGGGGGAGAGTGTCATGGCCCCCAGGCTGGTTACACGGGGGCGGGCCTCTGGTAGAAACGGGAGGAGTCGTAGTCCCAGAGGCAGGGCCGATCGGGCCTTGGGTGGGCGAAAAGGAGTGGTTGCGCGACGGGAGGCTCTGGTGTCCAGCGGGCGCTCTCAAGGTCGGGACGGGGGGGCTGCTCATGACCAGTATGCTCTGCCCAGGACTTCTTCTCCTCGTTACAGATCTCGGAGCCGCTCCGCATCTGATGTGGCCGGGCACCGGGTTGGCTCCCCGGTTGGAGGATCGTTAACGGATGTCGCTCATCCTGGTCAGGGGACAGTACACAACGCAGCCCCAGGAGCTTCGGGGTCGAGGGGCTTGGCCGGTGAGTCCTCTGCTTCTCTGCACTCCAGTGCATTGGTTCATACACTTCAAGCACTTCTCCACTCACTGGGAGCGGGGGGTGCCACAAAGGGCGGTGTGGGGCAGGTTTGGGCTCAGGGGGCCGGGGTGGCGGGCCCGAGCGAGGTTCCCTCCGCGGAACAGAGTTCGGGTGGGGACACTGCAGTGACGGTTACTGGGGCGGAGGCGACGAGCGAGCGGGCTGAGTTGACGGGGGGGGTGGTTCCTGATGCGGCCAGGCAACACGCATATGTGTCGTTTGCGGGTCCGCTGGGGGTCCACCTCAAACAGGAGGTGAAGGAAAAAATCTGGAAGGGTGACTTCTGCGAGATCTTTTCTCTTCTCCCTTTGGAGGATTTTATTGATCTCAAAGAGGACGATAAAAAAGATGAGAAGAAGGAGGAGGAAGAGAAGAAGAAGCGGTATCGTAAGATTCCCAAGTCTTTCGGTAACTGGCTGAGGGCCTTTTGCGTGTTGGCCAGTGTTCTGGGCGAGAAATCGCCGGGCCTGTGCTCCTCTCTGTTTTGTTATTTGGATGGCATTTGGGAGGCGTATCGCACCTATGGCGGACTGGCATGGTGGCGGTACGACGAGCAATTCCGGCAGCGTTTGGCGGCTAATCCGGGTATGCGGTGGGATCAAATGGACCTGCCTCTCTGGATGAAGCTGATGATGGCGCAAAAAGCGCAGCCATTTCAGCCCACGGCCGGCGCAAAGGGGCAGTCCGCCTCGTCGGCCGCCATGCAAAAGGGCTTCTGCTGGCTCTTTAACGAGGGCCAGTGCAAATGGGGAAACGCCTGTCGCTTTAAGCACGAGTGTTCGGGCTGCGGAGGCGCGCATGGGCTCAACCGGTGCTTCAAAAAAGGGAAGTCGGGGCACACCGGGGTCCCTACCTCGGCTGGGGGGGGAGGGGGAGTTTCGCTTGCCCCGGGGCCTAACCCCGGTGAGGCTAGACGCGATGGAGCCGTGGCTAAGCCGCTACGGTAATAAGGCAGATGCCGTGGCGCTCCGGGCGGGGTTTGGTCAGGGGTTCTTTATCCCTTTCCGGAACCGGGGGGGGACTGGGGTTCGGCGCAACCTTAAATCGGTGGCTGAGTTCCCGGGTGTGGTGCGGGAAAAACTGGGCAAGGAAGTCAAATTGGGGAGGATGGCAGGGCCGTTCCCGGCTCCTCCATTGGAGGGTCTGCGGGTTTCCCCGCTCGGGGTGGTTCCCAAGAAGGAACCGGGCAAATTCAGGCTCATTCACCACCTCTCCTACCCGGAAGGAGAGTCGGTGAATGATGATATTGACAAAGGACTTGTGCTCGGTCTCATACGCATCATTCGACAGGGCGGTCGAGCTGGTAAGGAAGGCCGGGCGCGGAGCACTGTTGGCTAAGGTGGATATCGAAGCAGCGTTTCGGCTGCTTCCGGTCCACCCAGCGTGTCATCACTTGCTGGGGTGTTTCTTCGACGGGGGGTACTTTGTGGATTTGTGCCTTCCAATGGGTTGTGCTATCTCCTGCGCCTACTTTGAGAAGTTTAGTACGTTTCTTGAATGGGTGGTCAAAGTTGAGGCGGGGAGTGGGGCTGTGGTACACTACCTGGACGATTTTCTCTGCGTAGGACCGGCGGGCTCCCCCGCCTGCCTACACTTGCTGAGAACGGTCGAGTGGGTGGCTGGCCATTTCGGGGTCCCGCTGGCGGCGGACAAGACAGAAGGGCCGGCTCAGTGCCTTAGTTTTCTGGGGTTGGAGATAGATACGTTGCAAGGGGAGTGTCGGCTGCCGCTGGAGAAGTTGCGGCGGCTGAAGGAGGAGGTGACGACGGCGGCTCAAGCCCGTAAGGTTACGTTGCGGCAGCTGCAGTCGTTGATCGGGATGCTGAATTTTGCATGCCGTGTGATCCCAATGGGTAGGGTGTTCAGCCGGAGCCTGTCGGCAGCGACGGCAGGGGTGCGATCCCCGCGTCACTTCATTCGGGTGTCGTCGGCCATGAGGGCCGACTTGGCTGTATGGGAGACCTTTTTGCGGGAGTTCAATGGGACGGTGATTTTTAGACAGGAGGGCGTGTCGGCTGCGGAACTGGAGCTGTTCACAGACGCGTCTGGTAGCGTGGGCTTCGGGGCTTATTTTGGGGGACGTTGGTGTGCGGAGCGATGGCCGAGGGAGTGGCGACTGAGCCCCCTCATGCGGAACTTGGCTTTCTTGGAGCTGTTCCCGCTGGTCGTTGCGTTGGCCCTGTGGGGGGATAGGCTGCGGGACCGGAAGGTGGTCTTTTTCTCGGACAATATGGCCGTGGTGCACGCTGTGAATAACCAATCAGCGGCATCGAAACCCGTGGTTAGGTTGCTACGTCATTTTGTTCTGTTGTGCATGTCGCTAAATGTTGTTTTTCGTGCACGCCATGTGCCTGGGTTCATGAATGATGTAGCTGATGCCCTGTCTCGTTTTCAGTGGTCACGATTCCGGACGGTGGCGCCGGAAGCCCAAGAAGTGGGGCAGGCTTGCCCAGACGAGATTTGGCGGCTCGGGGCGACCTGCTTGGGGGACTGGTGAAGGCTTCGCTGGCGCCGGCCACATGGGCCGCTTACAGTAAGGTCTGGGACTCCTGGGAAAGGTCATGGGGAGGGTTGGACCGCCTGCCGGCGGGGGAATCGCTCAAGGATGCGTTCCTCTGGTACACCTGTCAATTTCTGGCGAAGGGGGCATCCCCGGCGGTGGTTGACAGGTCCATGGCGGCGATGGCTTTCTGGTTCAAGCTACATGGGGAAGAGGACCTTACTAAGTCCTTTGTCATAAGGCAGGCACTGAAGGGGTACCGGCGGGGCCGCAGACGGCCTGACACTCGGCGCCCAGTATCGGTGCGAGTGTTGAGTGACCTGGTCGGTTTATTGCCTACTATATGTTTCGACAGGTTCGAAGCATCGTTGTTTCAGGCGGCGTTTCTGTTGGCCTTCTTTGGAGCCTTTCGGGTAGGGGAGTTGGTCAGTGCCACGAGGACTGCGGCAGGAGGGGTACAAGTGTCGGGGGTCCGAGTGCTGGAAGGGAAGGTGGTTGTACACCTGGCAAGATCTAAGACGGACATGTTAGGCAAGGGCCGAGATGTGACGCTGCGGGCCCTGCCGGGCTCCGCTTTGTGCCCAGTGGCCGCGGTGGCGGGGTACATGGCTCGGAGGCCGGGGGTTGGAGGATCGCTGCTGGTACACGCGGACGGGTCTTCCCTCTCCCGGTTCCAGTTCACCAAGGTTTTTCGGTCTGGACTGGGAAAGCTAGGACTGAGGGTGGATACTTTTGGTACACACTCCTTTCGTATTGGGGCGGCTACGGAGGCAGCTCGGTTGGGTCTGGGGGATGACATAGTGAAACGGATTGGGAGATGGGAGTCGGTACGGTTCCGTTCATATGTGCGTTTGGGTTTATTGGAGTAAGATGGGGAAGGGCCTTTGGGGGGATCCCCGGGGGCTGGGTGCATAAGGGGCTGTTATGATCTGTTTTCCTTCTCTCCCCCAGGCCGTGTCGCATGGATCGTGGGCCATTCATTTGTCTTCTGGGCCGAAAGGAGGGCTGCAGCTCGAGCTCAGGGCCACCAGCTGGGCTTTCATCGGGACCAGTTGGCAGTACAGTGGTTCGGGTACAGGGGTTTTTGTTGGGGGGAGGTCTGCGAAAGGGTGTTCCGGATGGTAGCAGGCGGGCAACGGCCGGACCTGCTGGTGCTCCATGCGGGGGGCAACGACTTGGGCCTCACTCCGCAGCGGCGGCTAGTGAAGTGGATGAAGCAGGACCTTAACGGTTTAAGGGACCTACTTCCGGGGGTGATGTTGGTCTGGTCGGAGATTATCCCTAGGAAGCGGTGGCGGCATGCTAGGGACCCGGAGGCTATTGACAGATGTAGGAAGAAAGTGAATAGCTTGATGGCAAGCTTCGTGCGGAAGCTAGGGGGTGTGGTAGTTCGACACAGCGAGTTGGAAGGTGGTTTGCCGGGGTACTACCGCTCGGATGGAGTTCATCTCTCGGCAGTTGGTTGGGATCTGTTGACCCTGGGCTGGCAGGAGGGCATAACTAAGGCTCTTTTTCTTCGGGGTGGCGGAGCTCAGACAGCTTAAGGAGTCAAGGTCTGAGCTTGTGGCGGGATAGGGAGCTGAAGGAGAAGAAATAGGCTCCCTAGGATGAACGTCATGGAGACGTAAAACTGTGGTCATTGGTGGTTGGTAGGTTCCGAGTCCTGTCGGTGGCTCAGAATCTGGTGGGGCAGGGGTATCCGGGTATACCCCTGCCATGGTTAATTTATGTTTGGCACTTTAAGTTGGTATGTTGGAATATGTTGATACGTATGTTATATGTTATATGTATATGTATATATGTTATTTATATGGGGGTCATTGCCTGTTATATTAACAGAAGGATTCGGTTACGAGGGCGGAGTATGGGGGCAATGACCCATGTTTATTGTTAAAATTATTATTGCTTAATAAATTATTATTATTCAAGATTGGTTAAATAAAGCTGTGGACAAATTTTCCCATATACCTTTGTGTCAGTGAGTTATTGGGTTGGGTATGTGGGAGGGTTGTCCTGGAGTCCGACTGCCCATATGGCGACTATACACCGGTCAAGTTTTAAAGATACGTTTGTAGTTATCTTTCTCATTTGGAATGGGAATAATGGCTATTGCAGGGCAATTATAATTATGGATGATTTTTATGGAGGGAAAACAAGTAATCACTACTAATAAAGTTCAGTAGGTAAGTGTAAATTACGTGGATGCAAACAAATTATTGAGAAGTAGACGGCAGGATCATGATGTTAAAAATACAAATTATATTAGCATACCTCCCCAAGTGTCCCTATTTAGGAGGGACAATCTCTGTTTTGGGCCCAAATCACTCTGTTCATCTTTTCTATCCTAATGTCCCTCTTATCTAGGAGGTCCATATTGCTGATGTGTGAGTGTATAACAGAGCTCCACAGTAATAATACTCTCGGTATTGTCCCTTTAAATTGCAATAAATGTGTTTAGAAATCAGTCTGTGTCTCTTGAGGGAGGAGAATGGGAGGAAATTTTGGAGGCAACCTCAAAAATGTTGGTGTGTTTCCTGACTCAGGGGCAACTGTATACACTTTTATTCAGATTGCGTGTAACCCAAGTCTGTTTTCATAAAATAGGTAAAAATCTGATTGACCTTTGTTGGCGACTATGTGGTCATACAAGTACATACCTAAACATGTGGTGGGAATGCCCAAAGCTACATAACTTTTGGATAAGCATAATGGACATATTAAGCAGGTGTTTTACAGAGACCAACTGATGTGTCTCCTTGGACCTTCCTTTTATGTCACATGATTGAGGAACTTCTCAAACATAATCAAAAACTTTCAATTTAATCCCATTAACAGCTTGTAGAGTCATTGCAGCAAGCTGGCTCAAAAAGCGTCTTGAGGACCTGACGATGGTCCGATACAAGGCCTAAATCTGTACGTGTAACGTAAAAGGCAGCGTGAGGCCCAATATACTTATTTAACTGAAAATATATGTAAGAAAAATGCCTGAAACAAATTGTTGGAGGAAACCGCTGATCTTGGTTTCTACTAAATTGAAATGGACACCTAGTGTATGTGGTATAATAGGATCACAAGTGAGTGACAAGTTGGGGAAATATATATATTTGGGTATCATCCTTGTACTGCTATATCTAATTATCTAGTAGACCCTTAGCCCGTAAGTGATTGACGTATTGAAAGCATGGATTAGCCTTGTATGATAGTTCTGACATACTGTTTGTATTACTGTAAGGATATATAAACTCACAATCAAAACTAAAGCTATAACGAGGCGGGAAATAATCCACTAGGATATCTGATTTGATTATCGGATCTGAAACATAGTGAGTATGCATGACGGGGTCTGCAGGATGCCGTCCCCCAACTTACTAGGTTGTATGTGTGTGCTGGCTGACTAGCTAGTGGCGCAATGTGGCGAAACAATTACTCTAGATTGGTGACAAGTGAGGCCCTGCTAATTGCCAAGCGGCTTGAGAGGCTCTATCTATGCGTTGGCGCGAGAGGATTACGTGGCCACTGAACGTTGTGGCGGGGTGTTGGCCTCTCGGTGACAGTTAAACATAAGATAGAATGGGAGTAACAGGTAAGGCCCTCTCTATGCCACAATGCGAGGTGACTAACTATGATTTTGCCCGAGGGGCATAGTACCTCCGAGTATGAGGATGGGTGTTGGCCTTGCGAGACCACTAACCTAAGGCGAAGAAGCCAGGGGGAATAATAACTAGTGGACACCTAGGAACCTGACAGTCAGCCACTGCTAACTAAGACGGAAGGTTAGTTAGTGAGAGAGAGGACATACCATGGGACGAAAACGTGGGGGGTTATGATGTAGAATCGTAAGGCTGACCGTAACTGGAGTGCCTTGTGAGCACGTCAGGTCCAGATGGTCAGTACGTATGAACTAGAATGCGTGTATGTATGTGTGTGTGGCCCTCGTGGCTTGTAAGTTTTTTTTGTTTTTTTTTAATGTTTCAATATAGATGCGGTTCTTGTTCATATTACTGTTACCACGCATAATCGCCTTTGCCGAGGCTTGCTTATCATAACTGTGAGTGCGAGCTTAATGCACTTTGTTTAGACTCACATGTGCTTGTCTGAGCAGAGGCATATAGGTCAAGGTAATCAGGGTGACAGCAATACCCCCAGGGCATTATTTAAGAATGAATAGCAAGGGGTGACATGGACAGACAGGAGACAAAGAAGCAAGTAAAAGCTGGAAAAAAAATGCACTGGCTGAAGGTGAACAGAAAGGCAGCTATCAAGGATGTTATCACAATGAGAAAACGAACACACACAGCAAACAATAAAACATAGAGTGAATAAACAGGTATCTATCACATAATGAGAAAGCATAACATCCAGAGAGCTAACAGCGAAAAAAAAAAAGAGAGAGCATGCTAACATTTCCACTGACTGAGATCGATCCAAAGAGACCGCTAGCAACAAATTCGTTATGGGCAAACAAAATATCCCGTAAGAGCCGGTCAGGCTCTGCTGATGTGAGAGAACGGTGCAGTATTAGTAAGCAACTAGGAGAGGAGAAAAAAAAAATATACGAGGGAGACAGCAATCACAGATAAAGACACGATAGACATAGCGGACGCGATAACTAACAAGCAATGGGACGATGATAAGAGGATAGGTGACAATCACAGACAGAGATAGACAGCACGCAGGAATTGTGCGAGCAGAGAGATAGCAGTGGGGACCGTCAATGAGGTGCGGGGATTATTGAGCAATGAGAGAAACATGTAATGAGAGCAAATACATTTTTTTTTTGATCAAGCAGGAATCATTAGTGTAAGCTTGATGAAATTCCTTCTGAATGTCGTTAATTCATGTATCGATTCAATTTGACTGTGACATTTGATAAAGGAAAATGGTTCTATTCGTGTTTCAAATATTTTGAGTGATTGTGACTGATTATGATTGCTTGTTTAATGTAAGGTATAGAGCCCTACTTGTCAAACTGAAAATGAGAAGTGCTGTCGAATGATACTGGAATGGTGTGACTTTGATCACAATTAAATTGTTAACGGCATATCGGCAATCATTGACACATTTATAATTATCAAACAATAGATTTTAATGCTGTATATTTTATTTGCTTGCACTGACTTTGACCCGTAGTACTGACATTACAACTGACTGTAGGAGACACAGCTGGCAGATCAGCCAGAAAACACACATTCATCTGTATGATCACCTCAGCTGTTTTGCTAGTTAGCAGACCTTGTGGTGTTTGCTCTGTGTGAATGTAGCTTGCGACTAAATGCCGTTCGTACGTTTGAATGAATGTAAGATTCTAGGTAGCCGGATGACAATGCACGAAAGGAGATTTTTAGACGAATAAACACCAACCAAACGATAATGCAAATGTTTTGAAAGTATTGTAATTGATGACTGGCACCATGTGATCTGAGAACGCTTGGACTAGCTCGGCGTTTGTTAGTACGAAAGCTGCATAGGGAATTAAAATAGCCGAACGGAGGGTTATGCATGAATGCCATTATGCTGAACTTTTATTTACATGAAAGAAAGGGATATGACTAAGAGAAACTGAAATAACATATTCGTATAGCCGAATATACTTACGTTTGAAGTTGCGACTTGCCGAATGGTATCTCGTTCCTATGATTATACTTACGATGGAACACTATGTTTGTGTTAGTATGTTAGAGCGGTAATGACGTCAGAGGTCTGCGCAAAACGGAAGAGGAAGCAGGAACTATCAAACGGCGACAATAGGTAAGCTGGGATAACTGGGGATTTAAATAGGAACATAACCCCTCCCACAAATTCAGGCATATGCCTTCCACATTTATATATATATAAATATTTATGCAAACTATGCTCATGGCATGCTTTCCAGTGTTGGCATTTCTGCAACGTGGAAGGTACTGTTGAATATTGACATAGGCATATTCTTTGTTGAGCTCATTTGCATACGCCTACCCAGAATCCCTTGCAGTGGTGAGAGCACTGTTAAAGTGAGACTTCTGTGGGAAAAGGAAGTCTTATGGCTTGACTGGTGTGTGTATTTGTGTTTAGCAATGTATTAATTATCCACTTACTTCAGGTGGAAGGAGTTTTCATCCACACTTTTTTCCCCACCACAAATCTCTTGGTATGTACTTTACAAGTAACGCCAAGCCTCCATAGCAAGCCAGTAACCAACCTCATGCTGATGAGTTACATTAACAATGAAGCAGCTGTCCATAAGTGGTTCACTAGCTTTGCTCCTCTTCCTAAATTGTGTTTCAAAGCTGTTTTATACAGCAGACACATACTCAGAGGAATCCATGTATAAAGTGGAATTATGAGGCAAAAATTTGGTTCTTTGTTGAGCTCATTTGCATACACCTACCCAGAATTCCTTGCAGTAGTGAGAGCACTGTTAAAGTGAGATTTGTGTGGGAAAAGCAAGTCTTATGGCTTGACTGGTGTGTGTATTTGTGTTTAGCAATGTATTAAAAAAAATATAAATATATATATATAGATACTGCTGTTTATGATCAATTCTTTAACCCCTTAAGGACACATGACATGTGTGACATGTCATGATTCCCTTTTATTCCAGAAGTTTGGTCCTTAAGGGGTTAAAGCCCAGATCGACTTACTTTTTAAAAATATTTATTTGTACCCCCAACATTATAGGCCTGTATTTATTGTGGGAGAACACAAAATATTCAGATAGGTGTTGGAGGGGTTGTGGAGGCCTTGGGACTCTTTCACATATATGGTGGCACTGTGCAAAATTGCAACCGTTCTGGCAGGGAATACATTCACTGATTAAAAAGATAAATCCGTCAATTATGACATTCTCTCCAGAGGTGGGTTTATTAAAAAAAAACTCCCTAAGACATCAAGTAAATTAGATAGAATCATGGTAGGCCACATTCTTATTGCGGCCACTTCGATCATACCTTGTTATTGGGTGTCTACTTTACCATCAATTAATGAAGCACTGATTTTAGTGCTTAATAACAAAAGGTATGAACTGGCGTTGCGACAACACTCACCTCAAAAAGTTAGTTTGCAGTTTCATTGGGACGCCTGGGAAAATTATGTAATTAAAGAGTTTCTCTAGTAGAAAATTCCACACGCCCTGTTACATATCAATATACAATTGGTTATATTACTCTCTGTATTATATTTTGACAGGAACAAATCCACTATTTTATTATTATACATTTGGATAGTACCCATCCCCTCCCTTTTTGGTCATTATTTTTTTCACCTTCCCTTCTTATTTCTACTCGTTTCTATTATTTAATGTTGATTTCTTTATATATCAAATTAATGTGAAATGTTTTTTTTAAAATACTGTTCAATAAAAATAGTTTGAAAAGTAATGCAGTTGTATTCCTAATACTTCACTTTTCCTTTAATGCTTTACATTCTCCTGTATAGTTTATACATCCTTACTGTATTTTCACAGTGAGATGATCAATAATATAGGATTTTTGTGTTTTTGCATATACTGACCCACAAGACCAGTGGCGTACACACAATCCATGGGGCCCCGGTGCGAAGATGCTGCGTACTGGTGTACATACCCGGTTGCAGATGGCAGGGCCCCCGGGTGGGCTGGGCCCGCGTTATGTACTCCAATGCACAGGACCACACATCACATGAAGGAGGCTGTGAAAAATTACCTCTAAACCTCTAAGGACTGAGAGCAGCTATAAAAAATTTTTTTTAAATTATATATATATATAAATATATATATATATATAAAAACATAGCTAGGTACCTAGAAGATTGTGGTAAGGACAAACACATTTCAACTACACACAGTGCAAATACACAAAAATGAAAAAATACAAGGTTATGCATCACTTGCATTTATCTCAAGTTAGAGTTTTAAACCCTTAAGGACACATGACATGTGTGACATGTCATGATTCCCTTTTATTCCAGAAGCTTGGTCCTTAAGGGGTTAAGAGTAGTGATGTCCCGAACGGTTCGCCGAACAGCGAACATATGACCCTGTACCTCACAGTCAGCAGACACATTCCAGCCAATTAGCAGCAGACCCTCCCTCCCAGACCCTCCCACCTCCTGGACAGCTCACTAAGAATGCAGGTTCAAAATGGATGCTGTCCAGGAGGTGGGAGGGAGGGTCTGCTGCTGATTGGCTGGAATGTGTCTGCTGACTGTGAGGTACAGGGTCATTTGTTCACCGTCCGCGGCGAACCGTTCGGGACATCACTAGTTAAGAGTCCTTCTTGGGTCCAACCTGAGAAATGCAAATGATGTATAACAGTAGTGTGCATGTATATAATATAAAGCAAACCCTGGGTGCAATGTCAGATGCTTAGAGATATGTAAAATTGGGACACAGCCGGACCTCTGTCAATACAGACTGTATCCCATGCTTTACATGTTATTAGTTTAGAGACCTGTGAGGGAGCTCCCTGTACCCCAGGCTGGGTACCTTCACCAAGCTCACTTCCTAGCTGGAACCGGGAAACATGAATCACTTTTCCCCCAGTCGCCGCCGCTGGACTGGGGTCCTTCTGCAGCTTTTCCACCCGACTAGGCTGCAGCTCTCCTTCCGGCAGGCATCGTCCTCTCTGCCTAATACACTGCAGCAGAGCTTACAGGGTTTGCTATTGCCTTTACAGAGGCACTTGCGGCTCTCAGGCCTAGCTCTCTTGATGTTTTCCCTAAAAATTATCACAGAACACTGTTCCAAAAAGAACTTACATGCAATGTTTTAAATTTACTTGGGACTAGCCCATATGTTTGTTACATCAACCTTGCTGTGACAAACTCAATAAAATGCAATTACCCAAAGCATATCAGAAAACATACAGGAACTTATAACAGAACCACATATTTATGAGGGGTGTGGAAGACAAAAAAAAAAAATTTCACCTGCCTGCAGATTTTGCAATATGCAAACCTACATGAATAAAGAAATTAGCAATACTGGCTATTCAGGTAGGGCATACAAGTGTTGCTACATCCTTGCAACCAACAGGTGGCGCTGTACATGCTCCAAAGCCAAATCCACCCACTTGGTAGCAAGCATCAGCAGAGCACATAAAACAACAATATACACCCTGCACCTTTGATGGGCACAGGGTGACTAAAACATAAGAATAGTCCAGTGACCTACATAAGTAGTTGGTCTGAAACTCCTGGTAATGGTGATTACCGTCACAAGACCCATTCTTAAGTTATTTTCACAGTGTCCCCCTGGTGCAATTTACCTACCAAGCACACTTCACTCCTCTTCCTCATGGCACTAACAATCAGCAGGTCAGGCAATGTTCCAACTGCTAGGCCATCTGTCAACGTGTAAGGCATTTGGAGGCTCATCCCACCCATGTCATTGCCCCTTCCTCTGTGACACAAGGTAGAGGAAGAGTGGTGATGTTGGTCAGAGATCCAGACATGCAAAAAGGGGTGAACCACAGTCCTTTCTGCAGGTTTTTTAACTGCTGGGAACCACCAATACTCAACAGTAGTAATCACTGAAAATAAACCGTAGACACAGGGGAGTCTTCTTATAGGGTACCCTAATTCAACCCTCAACTTTTCTCTACAAACAAGTGGTATTTGTTTCCCATATATGTGTATTGCTATTGACCCAGACTGTCTTATACGTTTATGAACCTTTTCAGCCTGGAAAAAAGAGCAATGTCACATAATAAATATCAATATCACATAAGAGAAAACAGGGTCACTCGTGGATGTTACTTGTGATGTAAAAAGTTTGCTCTCTATTCCAAACAATGCACAAATGTCTTATTTAGACCTCAGATTAGTTATTCTTGATTTAGCAGATTTTCCCTGTGTTGTTCTGTCCAGCTTCTCCCTCAGTCCCTGACATACATTGAGTTCCAGAACATAACTTTAAAAGAACACTATAGGGTCAGGAACACAAACATGTATTCATGACCCTATAGGGTTAAAACTACCATCTAGCCCCCCTGAGCCCCACACCTCCCTAAATATACTTAAATCTTACTCGTATTCAAGTCTACAGCTGCTGGCTCTGCTCATCTGCCTGCTGACAGCATCAGAAATGGTGGCCTGAGCCAATCACAATGCTTCCCTATAGGATTGGCTGGACTGTCAAGCAGGCAGATCACAGGCAGAGCCAGCACAAGTCAAACAGAACCCTGACCAATCAGCATCTACTCATAGAGATAAATTGAATCAATGCATCTCTATGAGGAAAGTTCAGTGTCTGCATGCAGGGGGTGGAGACACTGAATGGCACCTCTAGCAGCCATATGAGGAGTGGCCAGTAGATGTATCCCTAGGCTGTAATGCAAACATTGCCTTTTCTCT
Source organism: Pelobates cultripes (assembly GCA_933207985.1). NCBI lineage: Eukaryota > Metazoa > Chordata > Amphibia > Anura > Pelobatidae > Pelobates > Pelobates cultripes. The sequence goes on along the minus strand of OW240915.1, from coordinate 48,390,160 downwards.
GAAAGAAAGAGGAAAATAAATAAATAAATAGATTACTGCAAAACGTCTGAAGGGAATGATTATACTCACCAGAACATATACAATAAGCTGTAGTTTTTTCTGGTGATGATACTGTCCCTTTAATGTCAAGAGATGGATTTATCTTTCACCAGCACCTACGCACTTTTTAAATTTGTTTTAGTGAACCTTTTCATTTACTGTGAGTGTATTGTGTGGATAGGTGTTATATGGCGATTTTATTGTGGTTATATGTTTTACTATTGAACAGAAGACAGCATGTTTTTTGTAGGCTTATCCTTTATACATCGGAAATGTAATCGGTACAATAAAAAGTCATGCATTCATATTCTGTTAAAATATCACTGTGCATCTGCTATGATGGGGGAAGGAGTTTCTATTCAAGAGGGTAAAAGTTACAAGTTCATTGTTTGACATAGTTGGTCTGGCAGCAGGAGTCTGACTCGTGCTTCATGTTACCAGGTGTCACAATACTTGATGGCGTACAAGTTAAATATAGCACCTATACAGTCATTATCATAATTAGTAACTATAAGACCAAGTGGCACTTGTATCTTTGGGGGTGCTCAAAATGTAAATTCCTACACTACTAGACAAGGCAGGCAAGTTACTCGCCATGCTCTGAGGGGCCATAACACACTCACCAGGAATGAATTTCTACTCAACAACAGCTAGTAAACATGTGAAAATTGAGCCTTCATGTACATTTAGTAGCACCAGAACAATGCAATAAGTCCCAATAAAGTGAAATGTAATTCAACAAAAGTGTTGAATTATTTTTTATTCTATCAAACGTTATAGGCAAATATCAAAAACAATTACCAGAAAATGACTTAACTGGCTTAGAAACATAGAATGTGACGGCAGATAAGAGCCATTCGTCCCATCTCGTCTGCCCAATTTTCTAAATACTTTCATTAGTCCCTGGCCTTATCTTATAGTTAGGATAGCCTTATGCCTATCCCACGCATGCTTAAACTCCTTTACTGTGTTAACCTCTACCACTTCAGCTGGAAAGCTATTCCATGCGTCCACTACCCGCTCAGTAAAGTAATACTTCCTGATATTATTTTTAAACCTTTGCCCCTCTAATATAAGACTATGTCCTCTTGTTGTGGTAGTTTGTTTTCTTTTATCTAACATGAAGCAGATTTCCTTAACTCAAAATTTACAAATAAGACTGATTGTTCTGAGAGCCAGACACATCATTGAACCAATAAGATGTTAGTTTTAGGCAGCACTAATTTCCATATTTCAGAGCCAATAATAGGACATATGTGAATGTTATCAAGTTGACCAATTGTGTTTTTGCTGTTCATGGATTTGTTGGTCATAGATTTTTCTATTCCTGGATAACTAGGTTTACAGCAGCGTGACTTAAAGCGATGTAAAATACTGGTGAGAACAAGGCTACACTTTTAGGAAATCTAACTAAAGGAGGTATTTTGAAAATGTGCAATAGAGATTGCTGCTTATCCGAGGCCAAATATGGTACATTTAGTTGGAGTCAGTACACTTTTATTTTTTTACACCAACTCACTCCAGCAATCTAAAATTGCTTCTGACTCCACTGAGATCTCCAATGCCAACATTGGCTAAAAGGAGAGTCTACCCAGAATCCTTAGATGCAGGAAAAACACTATGTGTCAAAGAAATCTATTGGAAAGCAGGTCTGCAGACAAAACACATTATGTTCAAACAATATAAAACATATTTTACAAAACAAACCAATTAATGTTTTAAACACATAAAAATAGACAAGAATATTAGTTTGAAACAAACTTTAATGTTGTTAATTGCATATAAACTTATAACACAAATGCAGAAAATACATAAGCTTATAAGTGATGTAAAGATTAACCTTTAAACAAACCACACAAAAATACATATGTGCGTTAAATGTGATTAAACACAAAATGTTACTTAAGGACAAATATCAATAACCAGTTTTTGCACACTACGGACTGTACAATGCTTTAATTAGATCGCAGGTAAGAGCAATTGAATTAATTCATTATAAAAATAATTGAAACATGAAAATAAGTATAACATTTTAGCATAACTATACATCTTTGAATCATATTCTAAACTCTCTATACAGTGTACAGGTCATTAATAGCAGCTACATTTTCTACCAATTTTCGATTTTAGGTAAAAAGTGAGTGGTTTATTTGTAAGTATAAATAATCAGGCTTACAAATCACAAGAAGTCCATATAAATACTAAGCATACTATAATTAGATTCCCTTTAATACTATAATGAAAAAGAAATACTTTCATGTTTTCAAACAAATAAGTCGGTGAAGTACAAGTATGTCAAAACACTCTCCCAAATAATATGTTTGCATCTGATAATCTAAAGGTGATGAGCATCTTTGTCTGAATACTAATAAAATGGTCTAGCACTCCTATTATCGCTTTTGTTGTGGATATACTGGTTTGCAGATCCTAGAGTCCATCCTAGTCATCAGAGGCTAATAATGCTTGCCATATACATGTTACAAGATAACTGCAGTTTTTGCAAGTGGTTTTTAGATATATCTCTAATGAAAAAATGCATTATTAAATAGGATTATTTATTTTGTAATTGGGCAGTGGAGTGTCCCTTTTCTCATTGGCACTCTGGTTTAGCATTTTAATCCGCCCCTAGCAGTATTAGCAGGTGTGCAGTTAACAAAGTTTACAGAGCATGAGAATGATTCAGAGTACAAGAGTCACATGAGCGTGTAAAACCTGTGTTACAGAGTGTATAGCAGAGGTGTAAGCAGGTTGCTGATGCAGAACAGTATTTGTCAAAATAAAACCAAAGGTGAATAAAAATAATCTTTTCATAGATGCAAAATATGCTGGGCAGGGCTAAACAACTCCCTTTACCAAAGAACATAAATAGACAAATTCAAGTATACAAAATTCAATAACAAGCTGCATTCAAGGGTTGATAAACTTTAATGCTTTCTAAATATATTATATAGCTCTCATTTGCAGCAAATCCATGAGCACTCATACTGTATAAAATTCCTTAACAATGAATGGTTAAGCTTTACCTAGTCCTCACCTTTTACTGGTAGTGCTTTAAGCATAGTTACTTCAATTAAATTGCATGAACAGTTTCTTCCTCCCCCCCCATGAATGAAACCCCCTTCTAGAGTGTGGCACTCACTGCTGTTCACCTTTCATCAGAACGCAAGTGTGTCACCATGCCCTGAGACTGACAAAAAGGAGGATACAAATCTAAAGTGCATTACAATTGTTATATACAAATAAAAATTCAGTGCACATAAACTAATATTTCCTTCATTCTGAGTACTGTATCTCCGTATGGGATGTCAGAGCTCTACAATTCCACCAACACTCTCTGTCCTGCTTTTCTAATAACAGTTAGTCATCTAACCGTGAAACACAATGTTCGTAGGAGTTGTAGTTCACTTAAAGGGACACTCCTGGCACCAATAAATGTTTTGCAGAATTCATTCAGCACCATAAGCTTACCTCTTTAAAAGGACCACTATAGTGCCAGGAAAACACTCGTTTTCCTGGCACTATATTGCCCTGAGGATGCCCCCACCCTCAGGGTCCCCCTCCCGCCGGGCTCTAGGGGTGGAAGGGGTTAAACTTACCTCTTTCTCCAGTGCCGGGCGGGGAGCTCTCCTCCTCCTCTCCTCCCTCTTCTTCCGTCACCGGATGAATGCGCATGTGCGGCAAGAGCCGCGCGTGAATTCAGCCAGTCCATAGGAAAGCATTATCGATGCTTTCCTATGGACGCTGGCGTCTTCTCACTGTGAAAAATCACAGTGAGAAGCGCGGAAGCCCTCTAGCAGCTTTCAATGAGACAGCCACTAGAGGCTGGATTAACCCATAGGTAAACATAGCAGTTTTTTTGAAACTGCTATGTTTACAGAAAAAAGGGTTAATCCTAGCTGGACCTGGCACACAGACCACTTCATTAACCTCTTGTCTAAAGTGAGTGCTGACAAGCTTAGAAGAACTCTGCTGTGGCGATAAGTCCCCAAGCACAGGAGATTCACTGTTGTATAATATGCTGGGTATAAATAAAATAAATTATCCCCTTCTCCCGTCCACTTATGGCAAAATGGGAGGAAACACTAGCATGTCTCATTCACGGACAGAGACTAGGACAAACAGATGCTCTCCCCTAATGCCAAGATGCAAGCGTTGACACATTGGAATTATACTCCTATTACTCTGCATAAACGATTTCCAACACTCCCAGCTATCCATTGGCGCTGTAGAATGGATGATGGAAGCCTGCTTACCATCTGCTGGCGCTGCCCTGTTATTCAATCATTCTGGCTATGTGCAGGCCAGATAACTATGGAGCATTGTGAATAAATTATTTAAACCGAATCAGTATCTGCTCTTCAACTGTAGCAGGAGGTTGCCCCTTCAATAGAACCATGTTCTGCACTGCACAAACCACATTACACATGTATGACCATAACCTTTGAGCCTATAGAGGTTGTAGTACACGGTACTTGGGTTTGCAAAGTTGCGCATTACTGATGAATGTGAAGAACTACAGAACATCTTGGCCTATGCTTCCTTGGGAGTTAAGAAAGTAAAATCATCAGACGCTTTGAGTACCAGGAATTGTCAATCTACGCATGTACACAAAGGAGTGTGCAGAATCTATTCTACACCATTCAATGGATTGCTGATAATGCTGGATATTATGGTTTGTAGCATCCAGATACTTCCTTATCTATTACAATATAAACAAATCCGGATATTTGTACTCAATACTGAAAAGCAGGGAGAGGCTGCACTTTAGTTCTAGAGACAATATAGGGACTGCTAGGTTGTTTATTAGACAGAGTAATCCATATTATTCAATGACCGTGCTCTGACTTAATGAACAGCTTTATGTTGGAGAAAGCATACAACTAAGTTTAAAGATAAAGCAAAGACATTCAAATTTCACATTTTTAAAAAACATTAACCTTCTTTTCAAATTATAAAGATTTTCCTTCTAACTTAAGTGACCATAATAGGAACTTAAAATAATTAAAAGCTATTGGTGAGCCACTTAATGGGCAGCATTGTTTTTAGATGATTAAGTAAAACCAATAGTACACAATTTAACAAGATGTAAAATTAATTGCAGACATGTATTAATGCTATTTTTGGATAGCAAATATATTTAATGACAAAAATATTGGATATGCTTTTGAACTCTCTTTTTTTGCATTAAATAACACATAGATTAATAAAGAAATTAGCCAAGTTGGCCTCAGACGTGTCTTGGATTTGAACATTTGTAAAGGGGAGCTTATCTCTGATTAGGGGATAACAGCTCTCTCCATAATTACCCAGTTGCTGAAAAGACAACATCAGATGCTAAAAACAGTATTAATTGACACCATTGATTTGACCTGACCAATATCTAATTTCCTCACAAGTTCAGAAACGTATGTCTATTAGTATGTGCCTTTCATGATTCGACCTCCCCCTCAACGCTCTCTCTTAAATGCACCCCCCACTAAACAAACTGAATGTAAATGGTTTTCCCACCGCTAAACTAAATTACTTTTACATTACATAAACGTGAATCATTTTTAAACCTTTTTACTGTACACAAAGGAAAATGCCAGAATAATTAATTGGTAAATAATTATTAGCACAATTATGGGTAAAGAAAACAAACCAAATCAACACATTAAGAAAAAAAAAAAAAAGGTTTAACATAAAAGTACACTAGTAGTTGTGTCTTTAATAACTTGTTAAAAACAAAGGAAAATACCTATCCTTCATAAAATATGTTATTCAGAATATATCAACGGCACACATAAGCATATAGAGACATATTTACACGCGTATTTACAGATTCTCTAATTAAGTATGTGTGACAAGCCCCATAAATTTGCTTTTGTGTCTTGAATTTTTGATCTCTAGAACACAAAATTAGAACATAGTCTGATCGTATCAATACCTTTGATTAAAAGAGAGTGTCAGCTTTCAAAGTACACATTTTTTCACAACTAAGCAAAATGCCAAAGTGCAAATCACCATTTCACCAGGAGACCTGACGTGCCAAGAGCTCGTGTTGCATTTGCTCCACAGTCTACATATTCGTAATCTTCTTGAGATAACTGCTCTGGATGTCCCAAGTAAGAAATTGACACAGTGACTCTGCAAAAAAAAAAAAAAAATTACAAAACACCAATTTAACATTTAACTAATGCAGAGACTGGTGCATATCTGTGACACTGCAATTTAGAGGGAAATACCTGTGAACGCTCGACACTCTGACGCTTGATCCTGACCTACCATATACAAAGAACCAAGCTGAGCGACATATCCACAGACGAGGATCATACCACCTAGGCGCATATATCTGGAGCTGAACATAAGTGGCATTTCTCTTATTTTACCTCACCACATATAGAATATACTACATTATATTCTGTTTTTTTGTCCTCATATTTTCCATACGAGTTTGAGGACACCCAGAAGGCGTTGCTTGTACCCTTTCCTGACCTATACCTAGTTACTGCCAGACAGAAGTGACTGGTTTGGGAAGAACCAGCTGCCATCCCCGGATCTAACAAGCGCTAGGAACCGCACATTGCGGCATTGTAAAGGCAGCACATGGAGCCACAACATAGTCAGACAGAAAAGCATTGCTAGTTCAGCAGGACTGCTTTTAACTCTGCTTTTTACTGCTGAATGCCGATTGCCAGGGGGTGATTAGCAATTCTAAACGAACAACTCATTTATCATTTTAGAGCATGATGACAGAAAAACGCCAAACGTTCAAAACTGTAGAGTCCATGTTTCACATCTGGTCATTGGTCAATTGATTATAAACAAAAGCACACCTTCCTTCCTCCTATGTTACTTAACCAGAAACCCCTTTATCTGGAGTTCCTTTTTCTACAATAGTCTGAATTCTTCATGAATTCGATTCAGTTAGGAGCTAGAAACATTGATATTTTTGGTTGAGGCTACGTTGGTATCCATTTGCCAGACTACTGACATCTCTAATACATACATGTTGAGAAAGTTATTTTTTGCGTACTTGTGTAGACAATCAGTAGACATTAATGCGAATACTTACTGCATGTTCACCACTATGTTATGCACCTTTATACTGGGAAGAGTACAGTAAGTGCTGTAAATAAAGAAAAAATTATAGAATTGTATAATTAGCTTGAATTATATAATTATATGTTTAATACAAGTGATTTTTACATTACAGCATATTGAGATAACCTAAAATATTAAATATACATTTTTCTGGGGGGTTTTTGCCCTGCGTTTCAGAGAAAATATTTAAAGAAATAAAAGAAAAAAAACTAAACATACCTCACAGATTCGAAATCAAAGCTGCACCTCAGCTAAAGTTCAAGTTGTCAGACAATTAATTCCACAGAAGAGTATACACGAATGTAAACCCCCAAACTTCCATGGACAATAAATGAAGTGAAAATCTTTAACTTTCGTAAGAGTTATTTTTTGTATTTTGACAGAGATTTAATAAAAAATTTAGGTTTATGTAAAGCTGTGAAATATGTGTAGATTTCACAACTTCATATAGTAGTCATAATAATATGAAGAATATTCACACATTGCATATATGCACAAATATTTAGATGCATGCGTTATATAAAACTGCATTTGTTTTCTCACTCTAAAATTATGGGGAAACACAGACCAAATATAATAAACATTTTTAGAACTACTCGTTTTCCTGGCACTATAGTGCCCTTAGAGTGCCCCCACCCTCAGTGTCCCCCTCCCGCCGGGCTGGATGGAGAGGAAGGGGTTAAACTTACCTCTTTCTTCAGCACCGGGCGGGGAGCTCTCCTCCTCTCCGCCTCCTCTTCAGCTGAATGCGCATGTGCGGCAAGAGCTGCGCGCGCATTCAGCCAGTCCATAGGAAAGCATTCTCGATGAAAATCACGGAAGCGCCTCTAGCGGCTGTCAATGAGACAGCCATTAGAGGCTGGATTAACCCTATTATAAACATAGCAGTTTCTCTGAAACTGCTAGGTTTATTTATATAAAAAAAAAAAAAAAAAGGTTAAATCCAGCTGGACCTGGCACCCAGACCACCTCATTAAGCTGAAGTGGTCTGGGTGCCTATAGTGGTCCTTTAACCCATTATGAAATTTTGCAATATAGTTATTTAAATTACTTACTACATATAGTCGAACTCTTTCCCTATTTTAGCAGGCACGGTATAGTCAATCTGTGAAGAAGAAAGAATAGATTAAATATCAAGAAATGTGAAAAACAAACAAACCTAAGAACATCAGATATCATCTCACACATTGGTCACAAAATAATGAAGATATCAAACAAATTTATTAATGTCTAAGACCTGTTAAGGAGAAGGAACACACTTTGCCTTTAGGACAGCTTTGTTCCTTTATGAAAAGCAGCCATACAAGAACTGGACTGCCTACAATGGTTTAATCAATATGTACTATTCTTTAAAAGGAAGAACATTATTCAATTATTTGAGGGAAGAAAGTTGGAAGTCAATTTTGCACATCAGAACTTTTTATAAAAGCTTCAAAAATGTTTAGATGTGGTGGCACAGAAATGATTTGTAGTATTCATGAAACAAACCGTGAGCTAATTTGGCAAAGCGTTTTAACCATTTCATAAATGAGGACAGCCAAATACTTTTTAAATTACCTAATATACCTGTGCCAATTTAACACCATGTAGTGCTATCATCTAAACTAGTGTCTTGCAGAATGGATCATCCACAGTGGCCAAAACACGTGTGGCTTTGTTCTGCATATGCACACGGGTGCAGAATATAGGGTGAAAGTTGACTGATCGGATCAAAGTATTGACCTTCATACATCAGGTAATTTAAGTCCATACATATTGTGGTTTGTCTGAAGATCAGCTCTATCATAAATCCAGTTTTGTGAAGCCAACAAAATTATAAATAAAATATTAAGTGCATTGTCGGTTAATATTCTTGTGATTTCTGTTTGCTGACCATATATTTAAGATTGTTCCCCTTCAAAACACTTAAAGGACCACTATAGGCACCCAGACCACTTCAGCTTAATGAAGTGGTCTGGGTGCCAGATCCAGCTAGGTTTAACCCTATTTTCTATAAACATAGAAAGAGAAACTGCTATGTTTATAAATGGGTTAATCCAGCCTCTAGTGGCTGTCTAATTGACAGCCGCTAGAGGGCTTCCGCGCTTCTCACTGTGATTTTCACAGTGAGAAGACGCCAGCATCCATAGGAAAGCATTGTGAATGCTTTCCTATGGACTGGCTGAATGCGCGCGTGGCTCCTGCCGCGCATGCGCATTCAGCCGAAGAGGAGGAGGAGAGCTCCCTGCCCGGCGCTGGAGAATGAGGTAAGTTTAACCCCTTCCTCACCCTAGAGCCCGGCGGGAGGGGGACCCTGAGGGTGGGGGCACCCTCCCCTCGGGGCATTACAGTGCCAGGAAAACGAATATGTTTTCCTGGCACTATAGTGGTCCTTTAATTATTCTTACTGCTCACAATGTACACTTGCCTCATTCAACTCTGGAGAACTCACGTAATTGTCAGACCTATTTTACAGCCAACATAATGCTCACTGGCAGTAAATTTCTTCAACAAACGGCATTATTTACCTGTTTTCTATCGAGAGGCCCAATGCTGGTAATGTTTGTTACTTTTGCTTTCCCAATGACAGTTTTGAAATACTGAACTTGCCCAGTAATACTATCCACACCAATAGGGTAATAGTTGTTGTTTGTTATATTCAGGGTGTTCTGAAAAATGAAACAAAATAGGAACATGAATATAAAATAGATAAGCGTATTTTTTTTTATTTTTTTTTGGCCCTGAACTATAATAAACATGGAATAATTTTACTCCGTACATAGCAAAGCTTCTCAACCACTGGTACTCCAGCTGTTGCAGCCTGGTCTACAAAAAAAAAAAAAAAAACTCATCAACTCAAAGAGCATGAGTCACTATATTAGAAAGCTTCTTTTGCTTTTGTTAGAGAATTGAGATTTGTGAGGATGTAATAATTAGCTTTTTGAATTTTCATGATACAAACGACAAAATCTTTACTCCTCTGCTTTCATCCTCGCTGATAATACACAAATAGATTATAATAGACATATACATACACAACCGATAAAATAAAACTTTCCACAAAGTACATGCAATCTCCCTTTGAAAAATATTTTCCAAAACAATTTAAGCATTCCTATTTCACTATTAACTTTACTTTTCAGAATTTGAAAATACTTACAGTGATGTTCAAATATACCATGGAGCCACCTTCGTCATAACCAACGTAGACTGATTTCACTCCAACGTACTGTATATCAACAGAACGAGGAAACAGAAAAAAGACACCCAGGCCGCAAAGAAGTAAACAAACCACAATAGATACCATGACATACAGTTTCCTGTGAGAAAAAAAAAACAAAAAAAAACACAAACACTGTATTAACCTTTTTTTTTTTTATTATTTAAACCCCAACCAAAACAATGATAACAATTCCTGTCGTAAGTGATCTCTTTTTACTATAATTCTAGGCCATATCCAGATGGCATACAAGACTACAGAGATTGGTTTCACATAGCAAGCAGGCTGTCCCACATAAGATGCTGCAGCACATGAAATACCTGTTTTTTGTTTATAAGCAAGCGTCCTACAGGGCTTGACATGAGTTCAACTCCTTGGAATGTGGCCAATTGACTTGTATCGCCCAAGCACAGCTCCCTTTTTTTTTTTTTTAATGGACCCAAATAAAAGCAAAGTATTAACTTTATTATTACAGTATTTTGTGTACTGCAATATCCAATGACATCTAAATGCAATTTGAAATGACTTAATTTCATGCCCTGGAACAAACTTTTTTTATTTTTTATTTGGAAGTAGAGCATTTTCTAATGGTTCCAATTCAGATCTCATTTGGATACATTTAAACGTAGTTTTTTTTTTTTAGATATCTACGAGAGTCATGTGCCACGCCAACTTGATAAAAGGAAAAAAGTGTGGTCAGGGAGTAATATACAATAAATGTTTGCAACTTCTATTAAATGCACTCTTTTTTAAAATGTTCTTACAGAATATGCATAAAGAACAAGCATGCTCAATATTAGCCCTGGTCCATTTAAACAAGTAAAAGATTCAACTCAACAGAGAGGATATTTTTTTCCAACTTAACTATATTAAATTGCATATCAGGTGGTTCCCTTTTTAGATAACATATTTGGAAAAATCTTTTGTTTGAAACAAATGTGTTTATTCAAATATTCTATTACTTACGTTCGTCTGGGGCGCAATCTCTGATCACTGTATGGAATCAATGCTACAAGCTGGTTTTCTCGACCTACAAAAATATAGCACAATAATCAAATATATTTATGATTCAACTGCATACAACGCAATAAAACAATACATAGAAATGATCCTTAATATTTTAACAAAAAAAAAAAAAAAAATCTGGTTCAGTTCAGCTCGAAGTTTTCTACAGCAGAGAGTGGATATTTAAACTTAAAGGGACACTCTAGGGACCCAGACCACTTCAGCTCATGAAGTGGTCTGGGTGCACTGTTCCATGTGCCTTAACCCAATAGTGGTAATTATTGAAGTTTCTATTCCCCCAAGAACACTCACGCGGTCAGGCGCCCGGCCGCCCAGTCGACCCCTGCCGAAGAGTGATGAATTCACCCCCCAGGCCATACACACCCTCCGAGTGGCTTCTCAGTAGCTCTCAAACACCTTGTGCCCGGGAGAGGCAGAGAGGAGTCCTCTGTGGGGTTGGCGGGGTCCATATCTCTTCAGGTTCTAGCTCATGGGGAAGTTCCCGTGAGCTGGTTTATCACCATGTGGCTTTTTCGTGCCGGACCGCATGCTGATGAGCGGGGTGTTGTTCCCCCAAGCAGCCCCCAAGGCTGGTTCCGTGGAGCTGAAGGAAGGACAGGAGATCGGCGGTGGCTGGGAGAACCTGCCCCCAAGGATTTCACTTCCCCCAAGGGAGAGCTGGGGACGGATCCCCAAGATATTGATGTCACACAAAAGAGAGACATGATCAAAGAGGTGGGCATTATATACTGCTGTTACTTGTTTGTGCTGAATGCTGGCTGCACTTGTCTAAAATTTTTTAGTGTGTGAGAGTATGTGTGTGTTTGATTTTTAAAGTATTTATTTCTTTATTTTGGGCTTTAAAAAAATAAATAAAAAAATAGAGGTTGTCTTATACATGGGGGCGTCTAATACACGGAAAAATACTATGCCTGACCTTTTAACAATGCTGTCTATAATTCAATATATAAAGAAAAACACAATGCTTATCACAATCTCAAAGAAAATTGTGACTCGCTGTGTATCCTAGAGATGTACAGGAGGGGGAGAGGGGTAGAGAGAGAAAAAAAAAAAAATTCCACAAAAATGCCTTTAGATATTACAGCATTCTATGAATGCTACATATGGAGCCTTCTTTGTGTGCTGTGAAATTTCATTAAAGACCACGATACTAGTTCTTGCTAGTAAACTACATGTGATTGGTCCGGATTGGGATGTCAACCAATGAGTTATGGTTGACGTTTCATATCAGAGGTTACTTGTGTATAACAAAAACAGGAAGATATAAAAATGTCAAGTGCCGGAATTTCCAACAATTATTCAATTTGCGATTTAAGATATGAAATCTCAACATGACTTGGATACAGCCATGAAATCTGAAAGCATGCCTCTCTAACCACAAATCACATCCGATTAGCAGCTTGACCTGTATGTTTTTACGCTGCATGAAACTGCTGAAATCAAGTTAGCCGTTTCTAATCATCTTATTTTCATTAAAAACAATCTTCACAGCATGTCACTTTCTTAAATGCAACACACGTTCACTTGGTAAAGATGTCAGAAGTGGATTTCCATTATTAAGAGATTACACACTTTGAATCAGCAAGTAATACTAAATGCATGTATATTATTAAATAAATCTGTACATTGTGGCAAGATTCATGAGCAAATGTATTTAGTTAATTACAATTATTTGGTCTATTTGAGATGGTGCACTAAAGCACCATATGCAAAATAACTATCCCCCACTTAAATAAATACTTTACTTTAAATTACATAGTTAACTTGGTAACAAAATTAAAGGGACACTCTGGACGCGTACATCACTTTAGCTTGCTGAAATGCTTTATTTGTAAAGTGTGTACCCTCTTTTTTCATTTGACAAAAGGTGCAGATTTTCCCCAAAATTAGCACTTTTATAAATCAGCCTAGTAGACCATTTATAGATTAGCCAAGTAGACAGCCGGTCCTGTTACTTCATGATTTGATTAGCTCAGTGGGGCTAAACCCAAGAGGCAAGTAATTGCCCAGAGTACCTGCCTTGCAAACGCATCTCATTGAGCTTGTGATTGGACAGCCACAGAAAGTCTGGACTGTGGAAGTAGGGGAAGGCTTGCAAAGACTGCAGACAAGAAAACTGCAGCTTTAGATATATCCCCAATGGAAAAAATGCATAATGAAATGGATGTTTGTTTTAATTTGAGATATATCTACTAAACAGCAAATATATAGATTTGATTTTTTTTTTATCTGCGCAGTAGAGTGTCCCTTTAAACCCCATTTCTGATTAATTAAAAAAAAAAGTAAAAAAAATACTATAATTAATATGCATTTTTTTTTTTTTTTACTTTTTGTTGTGAGCCATAGCCGAAATGCTGCAGGCAGAAAAAGCACTCATGGCTCTAAACATTGTACAAGCATCTAACAATGTTGGATCCTGTCTGGCTTAATATGTCTGAATCACATTAATGCTGCCCAAAATGCAATATCGGTTCTTTTTTCAGCCTGCAGCGTGAGCAAACTGTCTCATTCAGCTTTTAAATGAGACAGTTATCTCAAACTGATGCACGTCCCTTCAAGTTGTGATTGTGCCAAGAAAGTTTATTTTAAAGGTAGTAACATATCAGGTTATAATTACTTTATTAATATGTTTTTCACAACCCAGCCATGCTATACCAAATTACTCAAAATAGGGTTTTGTTTGTGCGGATCAAGTTGCATGATATAAACTAGAAACATTTAAACTTTATGATTTGTTAAATTGCTTTTTTTTTTTTAATGTAATAGATATTAAATGTATGGAAAGACAAATCTGACACCATATATTAAATTATGTGTTCATACTGGCATTTCTTATGCATATGGTGTAAATAACTACATGTGACTGGTCAGGGTACTCCCATATCTTTAGTGATTATGTAATCTGCTAAACATAAGTTATCTATGACCTTTGTATGTGCTTAAACACAGGGGTGTTATATTTGTGTTTCGATACAACCATATAGAACCATCTTTTCTTTTTTTTTTTTATTCTCATTTGCCCCCATTCTTTAACCCCTTAAGGACCAAACTTATGGAATAAAAGGGAATCATGACATGTCACACATGTCATGTGTCCTTAAGGGGTTAAAACAATTAAAAACTAAGACAATTGTTGTTCATTTTTGTTCTGGTTGTTACTAAATAAACTTCATAAAAATTGAAGAGTATTGCATTCTAAGGCATATAACACCACTTTTTTTTCCCTTCTTCAAATAGACTGCACTTATAATGCATTAATAAAAAAAAAAAAGTAATCAAATCAGTGTTAATTTTGGCAGCATATTTCAATTTAGTTTTAGTCAGTCTTTTCACTAAAAAGTCGTTTTAGTCACCTGCATTGTTTTAGTTTTAGTCGAATAAATCTCCATAATTTTCGACTAGAAATTGACTAAATTGGTAGTTTACAAAATTAACACTGATTCAAATACACATATCAGCATTAATCTGCAACAATATTAAACACTGTGCAGTCTTCTGTTGGGCTGGGGCTTAACCTCTGCACATTTGGACAAAAGCAGTGTCACTGTAGTGGGGGGGTGACAAAACAATGTCTTCCCCCACTAGAGTGATTAAACTAAACTACACAGAACTTTAAATAGGCACTGAAAGAACAAGGTTTCCAAAGGAAGGTCTGAAAACAGACAATTCAACAGGGAAAGGGCACAGCAAAACTAAGGATTCTGGGAATGGGAAAAACAATGTGTAATCTCAGGGGCAGTGCAAGGATTTTTGGCTACACAGGCAAAGATGAATTTTGCCACAGGGGGGCAGAGGCTGTAGAGGGAAATAGGGGGTCTGCAGGGAGAGCAAGGAGAGTTTAAAAATCTGAGTCCCCAGCTAGAAGCAGGGGATTCTGATTTTTGCGACCCCCTCTGCTCTGGCACCGTAAGGAGGCCTTATGGACGCGCTGGCCCTGTGTAATCTGCATTCCCACAACATTTCCATATAAAATAATAAATGCACAGTGGAAATGACCATGCTAGATGAAAGCAGTGCACTTAGATAACATTTCAGCTACCTACAATAATTGGGAGATCTCATTACAATCATCTAGAAGTAAGTGGGCTTGTAGTATTACAACCACACAGTAAAAGCAAGCTTGTATCAGTCGCAAAATAAAAAATAATATGTCAAACTACAAAGTAGATCAGCCAGTGTATCCCATCAGTTTTGCTATTTAACTGCACCCCAAAACACTTTCTGGTGGCTAAAGTTAACCTGTTACGACACGCTCAAATTAACATATAAACAGGGAAATTTATCAAGGCACAAACAGGTGCTATGCACGAGAGACTAATCACCACAGAAACCAAAAGAATGGCACTCAACATTGCATCTGTTAGAGACACACACACACTAAATGAACTATAAAGCCGTGTTCAACTGGGGTAAGTACAATCAGAAACCAGGATAAAGAAGCACAGGGACATTTAAGAGAATCCAACCTAAAAGCTCAGGTAAGGTCACTAAATTATAGAGGGCTAAATATAGCTTTGTAATTAAGCATTGGGGAGGAAGTTTGGCCCATTAGTAGAGAGTAGGCGTAAGAAAGAATTGACACTGGAAGTTAAGCATGAAGAACGAGGTGGGTAGGGTGGAGAAATATTGTATCAAGTTTTGTACGCAAACCAAAAAATAAAATAAAAAATTAACAATAGACCATTGGACTTATGGAATATATTTTTCTTCTCAAAAGGGAAGACAGAGTCAAAGGGGTCAAAATTGGGAGCAGTGGGTACTAAGAAATGTATTTAAGACAAAGAAGATCATAATCAGTGATGCTAGTTAAGAAGGAAAAGTATAAGATAGTGGGAGAAGGCAGAGGTGAAAGGCATTGTAAAAAAGGGATATTATGGACTGCATATTACGAACCATCTTCAAGGACCGACCCGTAACATTTCCTGCCATCTAGAATGATAAATATGGTGGCAGAATGGTGGGATTGGGAGTGCTTTGACATTGTTATTGGCTCGTTGGTAGCGGTTAATATGCTGCTAAATATCAGATGAGTAATTTCTATATATAAAAATATATACATAAATTAAAAAAATATGAGATGTAAATTCTGATGCAGAAAGAACAGAAAATAAAAAAATAATGTGAGCGAGGGACAAGTACAGAATTGGTAAAAGTAGTGTAAAGTAGAACCCCACCTTACCCCCCCTAGCCTTGTAAATTTAATGAAAATACTAATGGTTGTAATTACATACAAAAAAAAAAAAAAGACAAAAAACAAACAAAACAAAAAAAAAAACAGAAGAAAAAAAAATGTTGATACTGTTACAAAGAGATAGAATACGTATCCTCACCTCTTGGAATGCGCCCTGTTCCTTGGCATGTGGCACAAGTTACACTGTCTTTTCCAGTAAACTCCACATAAGGGAAATGAGACACATCACCATTCTTGTTTTCCTCTTGGCTTTCTGGGCTCATCAACCTATTTCGATCATCAGATTGTGAATTGATGTCACAATGCTCATCCTTTAAATTTTGAGGTGGCGTGCGAGAAAAAGACTTCCCCATGGTAGACACTAAAGGAATGCAAAGATAAATAAGTACAAACAAGACTAAAACAATTAGCCCACATCTATAATGCAAAACAAACATTGAAAAAGGTGACGTCAGCTTCAGTCATATGTGTCCTTTCAATGATGGCCATTTAATAATTCTATTTTCATGTGAAAAATCAGTAATTTATAGAAATTTAAACCAATGATATGTTTTATGAAGTTAGTCTGGAAGATTCACCTGGAAGTAAATATCAAATGCTGAACACAACAAACATGACTTTCTGTGAACATAGAGGCCATCTGAACACTTAAAGGAGCATTCTAAGCACTATAACCACTGCAACATCTTTACAGTGACAGATAAGCTGTCAAAACGTTTACAAACAGTTTGTCAACACTTGGTTCTGATAGGAGCCAGGAGTCCTTTCGGTTTGTATTGATATGCAAAAGTTGAAGTTCATATTACCGCATAAGTAATATCAATGTTGTGCAACTCTGAATACCATACAGTGTCTAAGAACATTAGCCACTGATGCTACAATCTCAGATATGTACACTGATCAGCCACAACAGGTGAAGTGAATAACATTGACTAAATTGTTACACTGACGCCTGTCAATGGGTGGGATATATTAGACAGCAAATGAACAGTCAGTTCTTGAATTTCATGTGTTGGGAACAGAAAAAATGGGCAAGCGAAAAGATCTGAATGACTTTGACAAGGGCTAAATAATGATGGATAGACAGCTGGGTCACAGAATCTCTAGAAAATGCCATCTTGTGGGATGGAAGGACAACCAGTGAACTGGCATGAGAGTCACGGGTGTGCAAGACTCATTGAGTGAATTCATATGAATTTTACTTTGACATATACCACCTTTCCTAGAGATTCTCTCAGACCACATACACCCATTCATAGCAATGGTGTTCCCTGATGGCAGTGGCCTCTTTCAGTAGGATAATGCACTGTGCCACACTGCAAACATTCAGGAATGGTTTGAGGAACATGACGAAGAGTTCAAGGTGTTGCCTTGGCCTCCAAATTCCACAGAACTCAATCTGATTGAGCATCTGTGGGAACAAATGGAACAGCAAATATGATCCACCTCGCAACTTGAACTTAAAGGATCTGCTGCTAATGTTTTAGTGATACATACCACAGGGCCTCAATGGCAGAATCCTGTTTTGGCAGCACGAAGGGGACCTACATGATATTAGGCAGGTGGTTAAATTGTTGTGGCTGATCAGTGTATATGTTTTCCTATAGGTGTCTTTAGCAAAACAGGAGGAAAAAAAAATATATATTTTCCACTTTTAAGCTTAAAGGGAGAATGTAAGCACTGCAACAGTTATCACAATGAAATATTTATAATTTTTAGAGTCCATCCTTTCAGTGATAAACATGTATAGTGCCCAGCCTTTGTCTGAGAAATATAACACTGACATTTCTCGAAACCAGTAAAAGTTTACATCTGTCAAGACTACAGAGACTGGGTCTAAAAACCAAAATGATTACTTAGAATATCCCTTTATAAAAAAACTGAAATGGAGGTAATGACATGGAGTCAATCACGAATTTCAGTGCTGGTAATGATGAGTTGGCATCTTGATACAAACAGCAAGTTGTTAATCTATGAACCAGTAACAGTGCTAAAAAGAAGTTAAAACGACACTCTGGGTCCCAATAATAATTTAATAGGTTCCGGCATCGTCGGTATGCTATATTTTAGCACACTCAAATCTTTATAGTTTTTTGCATAAAATAAATTATTAGCAGAATGCAGCTCAAAACACAGTGTCCCTTTAATCTGTGGTTTCCTCTTTACGCAATTCACATTTATACTATTGTAATTTAACCATGGAAGGGTCATAAAGAAAAGGAACACAGTGAATTAGCATGTCACACTGTGAAATATAACCATATCAAATCTCACAAAGAAGAACTCACAAAGCCCATTTCATTAAAAAAAAGTCATACACAGCTCTTCCAATGTGTTTGTTTTGTTGCACTTTGCCTTGTTTGAAATGACTAATTTCTCACAAACTTTTCTCATAAGGTTAGTCTCTAATCTTTAACAGGGAAGAAATGATGACAGGGTTGTAACTTTTAGGCAAAAAATGCAGACTCAAAAAAAGACTTGTTTGTTGTTTTTTTTTTTGTTTGTTTTTATTAGCTCAGCTATTTAAGCTAAAACATACAAAGTCCTTGTCCATTCTCCACTATTCCTTTCCAGTTTGATGAAAAATCCACCAGTTTTTTTTCAATATGCAATAGAACTACAAATAGTGTTGCGTCTTAATGGAACACTATAGTGACAAGAGTATTGGATCAATGCATCTCTGAGGAATGTTCAGCACCTCTTTGCAGAGCGTGGAGACACCAACATCAGTGCTGCACATTGTGCAGCACTGATCCAGGAAGCACCTCTAGTGAGTGACTGCTACCAGAGGTGTTTTCAGAAAAAATGCCTTTTTTACATTAAAAAGCCTGCAGGGACATACTACACACACCAGAACAACTACATTATGCTGGCATTGTTATGGTGACTATAGTGTCCCTTTAAACGGAAGGTAAAATCAAATCTAGATTGATGGATTATTGACAGACTTTGGCGTTAAACTGTTTGAGAACGGTTTAACCCCCTACAAGGTGAGCCGGCGCCAGTGAACTCCTGGCACCATGACAACTTCTTTTGTAGCAGAATATTGAATTGCAACATCCATTACTGAAGGCCTGGTGTCACAGTCTGCCACATGAGTGATAGAATATTACATCTCTATTGCTATATAAACAAAAAACAAACAATAAATTAATAGGAATACATACTGTAAGACATTCATACCACTGCAGTATTCATACACATACACAGCTTATCACACAGACACTGCCTGTCACACAGACACAGACACAGCTTGTCACACATACACTGCCTGTCACACATACATAGACAGACAGCTTGTCACACAGACACTGCTTATCAAACATACACAGACACAGCTGGTCACACAGACAGACACAGCTCGTCACACAGACACAGCTCGTCACACATACACAGACAGACACAGCTTGTCACACATACACAGCTTGTCACACATACACAGACAGACACAGCTTGTCACACATACACAGCTTGTCACACATACACAGACAGACACAGCTTGTCACACATACACAGCTTGTCACACATACACAGCTTGTCACACATACACAGACAGACACAGCTTGTCACACAGACACAGCTTGTCACACATACACAGACAGACACAGCTTGTCACACATACACAGACAGACACAGCTTGAAACACATACACTGCCTGTCACACATACACTGCCTGTCACAAATACACAGACAGCTTGTCACACAGACACAGCTTGTCACACAGACACAGACACAGCTTGTCACACATACATAGCTTGTCACACAGACACAGACACAGCTTGTCACACATACATAGACAGACAGCTTGTCACACAGACACAGCTTATCACACATACACAGACAGACACAGCTCGTCACACAGACACAGCTCGTCACACATACACAGACAGACACAGCTTGTCACACAGACACAGCTTGTCACACAGACACAGCTTGTCACACATACACAGACAGACACAGCCTGTCACACAGACACAGCCTGTCACACATACACAGACAGACACAGCTTGTCACACAGACACAGCCTGTCACACATACACAGCTTATCACACATACACAGACAGACACAGCTTGTCACACAGACACAGCTTGTCACACAGACACAGCTTGTCACACAGACACACAGACACAGCTTGTCACACATACACTGCCTGTCACAAATACACAGACACAGCTTGTCACACAGACACTGCCTGTCACACAGACACTGCCTGTCACACAGACACTGCCTGTCACACAGACACTGCCTGTCACACAGACACTGCCTGTCACACAGACACTGCCTGTCACACAGACACTGCCTGTCACACATACACTGCCTGTCACACATACACTGCCTGTCACACATACATAGATAGACAGCTTGTCACACAGACACTGCTTATCACACAGACACAGCTTATCACACAGACACAGCTTATCACACAGACACAGCTTATCACACAGACACAGCTTATCACACAGACAGTGATGGCCAAAAGGCAGATAACCAGCTGTTGCAGAACTACAACTCCCATGATGCTTTGCCAGGAACTTGTAACTCAAGCTGGGGATCTACAGGTCAAAACAGCTTTTTTACTGCAATAAAGGTTTAAAACAAATACCCGAACACTGAGCTGCTGGTTAGCTGGGTGTGACAGAGCGATAAGAGGGCGAGCTAGTGAATGGGGCATTTAGAGTGTCCGCCATACCTGTCTCTGGCAGTCGGCCCGCTCTCACGTTACCCGGCCAGGTGCAGTCAGCTGACACTAAGCTCCTGCTCGCTATCCGATGGGCGTTCTGTGTGAGTCTCCGTGCTGTCTGTTTACAGGCAAGGATAAAGAGCAGCCAATGATTCGGCTCGGGTCTGGTCACGTGCGCGTGACGTCACGCCCTCCCTACGGGGAGCTGTCTAGGGGCAAACTTGAGCGCATTGCGCGAGCGGTCCACTTGCTTACTGTGTAACCAGTGATTAATTAGAACAAAAACGAGTGTAGGAGATCAGCCAAAAAAAAGAGCTGTGACAGCATTCATAGCATAGACTTGATGTTTATACTCAGTGATAAAGCAATTAAAGGCATAAAGTAATAACTGATCCCATATTTATTTTTAATGCATTCTATAGATAATTTATTAAACATAGTAAAATCTAAATAAAAAAATTAAAAAAGTTATTTAGTCCCTTTGTGTGTTGTGAAGCTCTCATTCTATGGAGACTGATCTTATCCTAAAAATAGCTGCCTAGCAGGCCTATATGGGATATTATTATTATTATTATTATGTTATTATTTATATAGCGCCATCGAATTCCGCAGCGCTTTACAATGGGTGGACGAACAGACATGTAGTTGTAACCAGACAAGTTGGACGCACAGGAGCAGAGGGGTTGAGGCCCTGCTCAATGAGCTTACATGGTTTATCCCACAACAGCAGTTCCAATGTTAATAGGATGATTGGAACTGTATTAAAATCTGACACAGTCACACTGCAGATGTGGTTTGTGTGACACTTCCTGACGGACCAGTTAGGGTACACAGTCCGCCTGCTACACTACATAGAGTGCGCTCCCCTCCTGTCAGTCACCGGATGATCAGGCACCCCCATGATGACTAGCACCCAGGGTGGACCGCCCCAAGCTCCCTGCTTAGTACGCCACTGCTTTCAAGACAAGATTCACCATCACACAGCTATTGAAGAGGAGTGGACCAACATTCCACAGGCAACAATCAACAACCTGATCAACTCTATGCAAAGGAGATGTGTTGCACTGCGTGAGGCAAATGGTGGTCACACGATATACTGACTGCCTTTTCCTGGTCTTCATTTGCATCCCCATCCCGGTTTCCAGTGTACCTACACTTTCATTTTTAGTTTTTTTTTTAGAATGTGTGTTCTTAAAAAATGCTTTGGGGTTGGTTTTGCTCTTTTTGGCTATCACTTCCTCGATACAGCAAAACTGCACATTTTAGAGTGGCCTTTTATTGTGGCCAGCCTAAGGCACACCTTTGCAATAATCATGCTGTCTAATCAGCATCTTGATATGCCACACCTGTGAGGTGGATGGATTATCTCGGCAAAAGAGAAGTGCTCACCAGTGGCTTACACAAGATCCATGGGACCCCAGTGCAAAGATTGATCTATGGGCCCCTCCCTCCCCCCCGCACGCGCGCTTACTCTGCTGGGCCGGTGCCGCTACACATGGCGGCGGGCACCTGGTCACAGGGCTACGACCCCTGCGACCACAGTGTGCCTCCAGTGCATGCAGATACACTTAAAGGACCACTATAGGCACTCAGATCACTTCAGCTTAATGAAGTGGTCTGGGTGCCAGGTCCCTCTAGTTTTAACCCTGCAGCTGAAAACATAGCAGTTTCAGAGAAACTGCTATGATTCACTGAGGGTTAATCCAGCCTCTAGTAGCTGTCTCACTGACAGCCGCTAGAGGCACTTCCACAATTCCGCTGGACGTCCATAGGAAAGCATTGAGTAATGATTTCCTATGGGCGGTTTGAATGCGCGCATGCACATTCGGATCTGAGAGGTGGATCGGGCGGAGAGATCCCCAGCGCCAAGGGAGCCTGATGCTGGAAAAAGGTAAGTGCTGAAGGGGTTTTAACTACACACTCTCACGAACAGACCCATACACACTAGTTAACAGACACACACATTTACTGACAGAGACACACTCAGTGACAGACACACATACACACTCACTTACAAAACATACACTCTCACTGACAAACACACACTCACTAACAGATACACACACAAACTAACACACTCAGTAACAGACACACACAGTAACACACACACACTGACAATCACTAGCAGACACACTCAATAACAGATACACAAACACACTCAGTGATACACACACAGTAACACTCACTAACACACTTATTGACACTCACTAGCAGATACACACAAACTAACACACACAGTAACACACTCACTGACACACACACACACACACACACACACTAACACACATACACACTCACATATTTTTTTTATTTAATCCCCCAGCCTCCCTACCTTTGGGAGTGCTGTGGGGATTCCTGCTGTCCCTGGGATCCAGTGCTGCTGCTGGGCGGCTGGTCACCGGGTAGGCTGGCTGTCTGTCTGTCTGATTGGCGGGCGCACGAGGGAGAACTCTCCCCTGAGTGCTCTCTGCCCAGCTCCCTCGGGTGTCACTTACTGATGCCGGAGCCGGAATATGACGCACAAGGGAGCTGGGCAGAGAGCACTCAGGGGAGAGTGCTCCCTCCCTGAGGTGGCCAGCTCCTGGGCCCTCCAGGAAAAGAGGCTGGCAAAATGTGGCCACACTGGCATGCATACCGGGTCGCAGGGCGGCCGGGCCCCCTGGAGGTGCGGGCCCAGTCGCAGCCACAACCCCGGTTTGTACGCCACTGGTGCTCACTAACACAGATTTAGACAGAGTTGTGAACAATATTTGAGAGAAATAGCCCTTTTGTGTACATAGAAAATGTCTTAGATCTTTGAGTTCAGCTCATGAAAAAAGCGGGCAAAAACAAAAGTGTTGCGTTTATAATTTTGTTCAGTGTAGGAACCACATCTGCCTTCCTCCAATCTTCCAGTACAATTCCT
Source organism: Pelobates cultripes (assembly GCA_933207985.1). NCBI lineage: Eukaryota > Metazoa > Chordata > Amphibia > Anura > Pelobatidae > Pelobates > Pelobates cultripes. The sequence continues at coordinate 48,366,035 of OW240915.1, read as the reverse complement.
AAAAGAGAAGGATCTTGAAATATTAAAAACAGAGGTTCACTTATTTCTACCCTTAGTTCCTTAAATAATCATGGATAAATACAGTCAGGCCCTGGAGCTTTGTTTATATTAACTTTGTTTAGTTGCTGCAGCACCTTGTCTTTAATCATCTAATTACAATTTTTCTGCAAGTTTTTTGCAGCAATCATTTGTATATCTATATTCATAGGCTCTTCCTTAATATATACTGAGAAGTAATAGTTATTTAAAATGTCTGCCTTTTCCTGGTCTTCATTTGCATCCCCATCCCGGTTTCCAGTGTACCTACACTTTCATTTTTAGTTTTTTTTAGAATGTGTGTACTTAAAAAAATTTTGGGGTTGGTTTTGCTCTTTTTGGCTATCACTTCCTCATTTTTTAGTGTAGCAAATTTAATTGCCTTTTTGCAAGCATTATTGGATTCCGTATACCTTTTATAGAATGTCTCTGATTAGTCCAATTTAAATGTTTTATTTGCCCTTTTCTTATTTTTAATTTCTTGATTCACTTTCCCACATTGTTTTCAATTTGTTTCTTTTACTTTTATTATCCAATGGTACATACTGAGAAATGTACCTTTGCAATATTTGTTTGAATATATTCCATTTAACATCAGTGTTTTGTTTCACTAAATAGTTTATGCCAGTCAATATATTGTAAAGCTTCCCTTATCCTATTTAAATTGGCTTTTTTTAAATTATATGTTTTAGTATATTACATGTGCTTTTGTTTTTTTTGATTTTATTTCAAAGGACACTACACTGTGATTACTATTTCCCAAGTGCTTACCTACTTGAATGTTGGTCAAAAGATCAACATTGTTTGTTAGAACCAGGACCAGACAAGTTGTGACATGAAGGTGTCATTTAACAAGTTAAAAAATCTAATTCCCCTTGCTGAACTACTAGTCTCTCTGTAATTTATGTCCGGGTAATTAAAATCTCCAATAATATATGTGTTACCCAGATTTGCAGCTTTCCTAATTTACTCAAACAGCTGTTCTTCCTCATCAATATTAACATTAGGTGGTTTATAACATATCCCAACCAATAATTGATTTCCCTTCTTTTGAACTAAGCAGATATCTGTAGCAGACCCCATTCCCTTATGTTCGGTTGTCCATACCCTCTTGTTCATCTCCCGAATGACTGGTGTGTGGTCCCCTTGTTATGCCCCAGTGAACACCGACCTCCCCTGGCTGTTAACCACAAATTAACAGCTTGACACCTTCACTTGAGTTCTTTCCCTGGGTGGCGCCATTCGTGTAACCGAATGCACATGGTCCAGTGTATTTTGTCCAGTGCATTTTGTCTCCCGAACGCAGGCAGCGGTACTTGGTCGTCGAATGCCTGGAACTATTTTCAGCCTCGCGTCTTCGGAAACTCTGGCTGAGTTCGTACCGATGCCCGTTCAACTTCCCGACCATCTAAACAAACGACGTTCGGGTGATATGATCTACCGAACAGGGGGAGCATTTGCTCCACAGCAGCCAGGGGGAGCATTCGTCGGTGTTCACACATGAACCTCAAAAAGCCGATTGGCCATATTGCCCAATCCTCTGGAACTGTTTTGGGCTATCCCCTCGTGGCCGGCCAGTTAAAACGTTATTCGACCATAACTTTTGCTCTACCGAACCGATCTGAGTGCTTTTTGGATATGTTGTGCACTCAGATCGGGACTACTCAGGAGTATTTTTGTGGGGTTCCTGTATTCCTTTCATGTATTTTTGGGGTATGTTAAAATTGTATGAAAGTTTCTGTATTTGAGAGATAATTGAATTATCTTAAATTTAGCTCAATTATCTCTCAAACACAAAGGCTATGCATGCTAGGGGCAGTGCATAAAAGCCATATGTGGCTGAATAAAGTCAGTTGTACTTCCAGAACTGTGTATTTACTTGGCATTTTCTTGTTCCTGATTCTACTCTTGTTTATCCAGTGGAGGAAAGTCCCTGTTAGGACTAGAGCTCCGCTATAATATCTACCCATAAAGCTTCCACATTTTCCTCATTAATTGTATTAGTAAGCATACATTTAATATTATCATGAGTCACTCGTATTTTATGTGAATTGTTTTTTTTTAATTATTCTTTATTTTTGTGTACATCATAATAATAACATCACATAGGTCCAGCAGGCCCTGATATCTTATGCATACATGTTGACGGTATTTTACACAAGGGCATGTGAAGCACTATAACATCAATGTACATTTTTATGTCCTGATAAGGGGTCTGTATACAAGCTGGAGATGCAGTATTTTAATTTGTATGTATGAAAGGTGGGCATTGAAGGCGATAAAATAGTACCAAGCGAAGGCCTTCCGGCCTGGCAGTATAAGCTTTAGGTCAATAATTTGCAAGCCCTAAGGTAGGGGACTCCCCCATGAACTGTGACGAGCTATGAGTGGGCTCCGCCCTTCTTAGTAGTGTTGATCAGTGTTATAAATCATCCCCTCTTAATCAGGAACCTATTATACGCCAAGTGTATGCTGGTTCTAGTTTAACAGGTAGCCCTGTAGAAGAGGGCCAGGGAGGATAGAGAGAGAGAGAGATAGTGATAGACAGAAGGAACGGAGGGGAGAGAGAGGAGGAGGGGGGGACAAGGCGGCTAGCGGAGGAATTAGGCACCAAGAGAACTACTGTCCAAGGGTTCCCATGTTTTGAGGAATGCTTTAGTAGTGCCCCTCACCTAGCTGTCAGGTCGTCTATGAGGCGAGTTTCTTTGATTCTGGCTATTACGCTATTTGTGTTGGGAATTTATGTGAATTTTTATTACTATTACATACCTTATCTCTTCTGATCTTACCCCTCCCCCATCTCCACCCCCGTACTGAGCTACAGCCAATATCCTTTCTGTCCTTTCTCCATCTGTAGATTACTATATCTCTACCTCCCTATCACTAGTTTAAAATCTCCTCCAACCTTCTAGCCATCCTGTCCCCCAGTGCTGACTGGTTGTGGAGACAGAGTCTGTTTTTTGCTGGTGATCTTTTTTTTTGTATGTCCTTTGTCTTACCTGGATTCAGTCGTTTGATGGCCCCAGCCTCCCTATCTCCTCTATAGTTTACTGAAATTCTAAAGCTCCTGCTCTGGGGCTTCTGTTAGGTCTTCTGAGCATAGCCCTGCAGTTATCATCAGCTGATGTCTGTCTCCTTACAATGGTGGGTGGGTGATGAGTTGTTGTTGTTATAGGGCTTGAAGTATTTCTTTAAAATTTGGAATTTGTTTATTACCTTACTGTGTAGTTTGTATAACCCCTATACATTTTTAAAACAAATCTGCACTGCTGTATATGTTTGTCAACTTCACTAATTATTTGTATGCAAAGGGGATAAATTGTCACGATAGCCGAGTCACAGGAGAACATTACGGAGAATAGTAAGAAGGAAGCCGAGATCAAAATACCAGAAAAGACACAGAATTTAATGCACTCTTGGGAACTGTAAACAGAAACCACAATGGGGCAATGATCCATTATATATGGTTATATTATTATTTCAGCTGAATTTTGTTGATCAGCACTATATATATATATATATATATATATATATATATATATATATATATAGATAGATAGCATAAGTATCTTTTAACAGGTTTTTTTGGACCACGTTGCATATTTTCTGTTGGGTTAATTTGTGTCACATACTTTGTTGGTTGCTGCACATGCTAAATTGGCCTATTGTTGCACAAATTATTTGTATGCAAAGGGGATAAATTGTTACTGAAAGCTAGAATGTGTGAGTGTGTGTCTTTCAGGAATAATATTCACCCTTAATTTGTAGGGTTTGCCCAGGAATGTTTAAACTACTAATGGAAGGCTGCAAACAAAATTAAATCAAACACACCATGCCTTATTCAGTTAATAAGGGGTACTAGAAACCTAAAAAGATTTTCAAGTATTAAGTCAAAATAACCAAGATGAAAAGTAACAGGATTCCACACATTTTACAGTTGAGCTGTATTCTAAAATTGGAATTATTGTTAGTTCTCAATAATTCTATGTGTAATAAAAACATTTCTTTACCCTGTTTAGTCTTAAAGAGGGACACTACGGGCATCAAAACATCCCTAGTTTTATGAAGCAGTTTTTCTGTATCAATCATGCCCCAGCAGTCTCACTGCTCAATTCTTTGCCATTTAGGAGTTTGCTTACATAAATCTAAATGGACATTCAGGTGCATGATATGCATCTGGCTATCTTGTTTTTTTCTTCAATGTATGATTCCATTTGTTTTATGTACTAAATATTCTGAGATATGATACAGTGTTGTGACACTTGTATTATATTTCTTATTGTATATTTTGTATCCTTTTTAATAGCACCACTTAGTTACTCACTGAATAGTGTATTAAGTTATGTGTGAATACAGGACAACATAAATGAACATTATTACTTTTAGCACCAATACATGTAGAAAAGACAATGTCTAAAAAAAATTGGAAAGCGGAGGAGTGATTGAGACGCTTGAAAAAGCACCAGGAATTGGAGACAAACGCATTTTTATAAAGCCAGATGGGCAGGAACGTTGAAGCAAGTGGCACTTGAGCATTGCAACCAGGACCCATGGCTAATTTTACACTATTTCTATTTTTAATTGTTCCGGCATATGTGCCTTGATAAATAGTTTTACCTGCCTAAATAGACCAGTGACTATCCTTCTGTGTGGATGAATGTTGTGGGAGGTGGGATCCAACATACACTATAGATCTGATCCTCCCAGGTTTCTAGAGTGTTGACTAAATACCACTCTCTCCTTATGAGTGTCACGATACCCAGTGAACCAACACGCAGTGTATATATGATAATAGTTTAGGCAACGTCTACCGGTCCTTAGGCCGGGTTATCCTTTGTTAGAAAAAGAATGGTCAGGGACAAGCCGAGTCAGGGAAGCCAGAAATCAGTGAAGCGAAAAAAAACGATAGCCGAGTCACAGGAGAACATTACAGAGAATAGTAAGAAGGAAGCCGAGATCAAACTACCAGAAAAAACACAGAATAAAATGCACTCTTGGGAACTGTAAACAGAAACCACAATGGGGCAATGATCCATTCCCTAAGTGTTCTTTTTATACCCTATGACTTTAATTTATAGCCACGCCCCCAAAACGCTCAATTTTGACCGCTTTGGCGGGCCGTGACGTCATCAGTGTTATGATGTCGGCGCGCATGTGGCACGTCATTAAAAGGGGCGGAGTTATAGAGGCCAATGTCAGAGCCACTGGAATTATGCGAGGGACCATGGAAAGGGTCTCTCTCCCCTTCCTGGATCTCCCCAGGCTGTGTTACAGCCTGGGCAACATAAGGTAATGGGACAATGAGTGACATTCCTCTAGGGTGTCATTTGGTTATATTATTATTTTAGCTGAATTTTGTTGATCAGCACTATATATATATATATTTATTTTGATAGCATAATTTTTTTTTAACAGGTTTTTTGGACCACATTGCATATTTTCTGTTGGGTTAATTTGTGTCACATACTTTGTTGGTTGCTGCACATGCTAAATTGGCCTATTGTTGCACTTGGAACTGCACTTTATTCTGTGATTGCACATTAAAGTATTTTGATAGTAGCTACACTTTGAATTTGCACCTGAACCCTAATAATTTTATAATATATTTTCTTAGTAAAGGAAAAAGGGTCACTCTAAGCACCATATGCACCATAATGGCTATGCATCATTGCAAAGGAGAATAGTATTAGCAAGAATGGTTTTATTTATATGGGAAACATTAGAATCCCAAAAACATCAAAATTACATAAAAAAAAGGCAATATAAAAGGCAATGTAAAAAAACACCTTCACCCCACTGATGCATTTTGATCGTCTAGCAATCTTTATCGAAGTGCATTAAGAATATGATTATGCATTTTGATGAAGACCGTTTCACGGTCGAAACGCATCAGTGTGATGGATGGACCTTTAAGATTGCAGTCTATAGTTGTCTGTCAGGCAGCTGGAATGCTATTGTATGGCTGCCTGCGCTCCACCCCAACCTCACCTCCCTGAGTCCATAAGACACATAAAAAAAAATTCTTTACCTGTACGTCAGGCAGAAAGTTACTTACCTTTGCCATGCTTGAACTCTAGAATTTTTTTTAGAACAGAACACTTTGATAAATATCCCCCACTCAGGCCTTCCAACTGTCCTGTTTTCCTGATTAGATGTATCTTTACAGGCAGTGATTAGGAAGGCTGTGCAAGTCACACGCGAGAAATGTGACTAGCGATGTACAAACAAAGTGATTTAACTGCTAGATGGCAGAGAATTTAGCTATTTCGTCATATACTCCCAAAGAAAACATTCAAGAAAATAATACATGTTTTAATAGGAAAAAAGGGATTTTTCAAAAATGAAAGGAAAATGTCAGTGGACAACTGATTATTATTATTATTTATAAAGCGCAAACAAATTCCGCGATAGGACGATGAACATACGTGTATTTGTAACCAGACGAGTTGCACGCAAAGGAACAGAGGGATTGAGGGCTCTGCTCAGTGAGCTTACATACTAAAGGAAGTGGGGTATAGTAACACAAAAGGTAAGGCTAGAGAAGAAAAGTAGGAATCAGGGTGCAGGGAGGGAAAGTTGTTAACAATTTAATTGGAATGCTTTCCTTAAGAAGCAAGTTTTCAAGAATTTTTTTTTTTTTCATACTTTCTTTAGTATTGTGCACATAATAACAAGCTTTCCAGCTATGCCACGGCAGCAATAGCATGGTAATCAGAGATACATAGCAAAGCAGATACATAGCAGTATTTTTTATTTGAAGCAAGGAAGTGGAGACAACGTTTCCGTGTCTCTCTGAGCCTTTATCAAGGTATCGACCAATCAAAATATTTTTTCCGATCAAATGGTTTAGCCGATCCAAATTTTTCCACCATGCACAAGTCTAAGAGATACATAGGAACATGTTGTTTAAGCCAAATTCAGACTCAACTGAGACATTGAGATTTGTCAGACCAGGCAAACATTTTTGCAATCTTCTCATATCCTCTTTTGTTGTACATATGGACAGTATCGCCAAAGCATCTTGTTCACAGCTATGCAGTATGGAACTTGTGTGGTTTTCTTCTGCTGTACCTCCTGCAGTTCCAAGTTTGATGTATTCTGCATTCAGAGATGTGCTACATAGTACTTTTATAACAGATAGTTACACAGTAATCTAGGTTGAAAGAAGTCAATCAAGTTCAACCTTTAAACGCATCTTTTCATTCAAAAGGTAATAATTATTTCAGTTAGTGCTACCTTCCTCTAAGGTTGAGTAAATCTGGCCATTCTCCCCGACTGCTCTCAATAGCAAGGTATTTTCACCATTGTCAGGGTAGGTATAAACCAACACATAGAATAAAACCACACAGGACAAGGAGAACAATAGGTAGGAGATACGTATCTTAGAATGGCCGTGCTTAACGTGCAAGGAATATGAATGTCACAAAACAAGCCGAGGTCAAGGACTATAATGGTACATAGAATCAATAAACTAGCCAAGGTCAGGGATACAGAATTGAAAATAGTTGAAACAAGACAAGATCAATAAACCAGTAATCAGTAATACATAAAAAAAATGTGCTTTTGGATAACCAGAAGGGAAACCACAACAGGAACCTGAATAAAAAAAGTATGTATGTCCTGGAGTTTTTCCTTGATAGCCACACCCCCAAAATGTGAGTGGGCGCCAGCAATGACGAGACGGTGTTGTGAAGTGGGTGTGACTTAATTATGTCATAAAAGGGTTGGAGCTACAATATCTGGCTTTTAATTATCCAAACAGGCATCAGATACACTGGAGAAGGTGTCTGAGGGTGCGAAAATGATGTGGTGCCTACATGTGGAGATAGGGGCACCAGGTGAGTGGCGCAGCGTAAGTATATGTATCCTCACAGCCAGTTTACTGAATATTTTCTTTTTTTAGATTATTCTCCATGAACTCTAGAGATCATGATGGAAAAAAAATGACGATCAGCAGTTTCTGAGGTGCTCAAACCAAGACATCCAAATTCAAGAATCCAAGGTCAATGTAGATCGCACTTCTTCTGTCCTTAATTCATCCCTCTATATGATAATATATCCCTAGAGAGGAGCTCACCTCAGCTCCTCTGGCAGCATATCGTTATCGGGAGAGAAGCTGAATTAATGGAGACAGCTGCACATAGCACCTACTGCCCTACAGCATCATTCCAATTAATCATGTGTGGAATGGTGTTGGTTTAGTTTTCTCTACCATGCATGGTTTATAATGCACATCATCCATCATGTATCAAGTATGGAAATAAAATATATAGTAAATTGGTTGTTATAAGAGATTACTTATTAGGGGTAACTTTCCCGAATATGAAATGGGAATCTGATCAGTCAAGCTTTCATTCATAGAAAGACCTCAGATAAAAAGTTGTCATTATCATTAACATTTAGGGATATATGATATTTATGAGTGGTACATTGTTTCTCATTAACACAACTTAACCCCTTAAGGACACAACTTCTGGAATAAATGGGAATCATGATGGAATATTTCCGTCATGTGTCCTTAAGGGGTTAATACCATGTGTAAACAAACAAGCCATATGTACGTATGCTTATTGGGTCATTTTCTGTGTCTGTGAAAGCTTAACAGGAAAAAAAAATTTTTACAAAAAGTTATGCTAGAATTTTTAGCAGAAAACCATAAATATACTAAATATAAATAATAAAAGTAGGATGACTGAGTTTCTGTATAGTATAAAAAAATATGTTCACTGAATTCTACTTATCACTGTTCACTTATCAAGTCATTGGTACCTTGGAAAGAATGAACTGAATGACATAACACAGAAATAAAAAGAGCCACTAGGAGGAGATATAGCATTACCACCAACACATCATGGCTTTAGTGTATTGTAGTATAATGTTAACAATAAACATGTACAACAGCTCTAGACAGCAAGACCTAGCATTGGTGTCCACATAATGTGCTTGACGTCCTTTGTTTTTTTTTTTTTGTCAACAATCTGATACCTTTCACCACACTTCAGTAATTTGCCACTAGAATGATCTATGGGGTTATCAATAGAGAGACCAGGTCAAAGGTTATTATTTCTGACATTTGAGGACAAATGTGATTGTCAGAAATCTAGTCCAGTTTATTTACGAGTCAGCAACACATACAGATTTCAATTTAAACTAAAGCACAATGACAGTGACTAATTGCATGTCTTGACTAATACATCACTCTTGGGATTAAAGTAAAAAAATAAAAAAAAAAACAGATCTAAATTCTAAAGCCCAGATTTACTATTGAGCTTTAGGGGAAAAGCTTTCCAGAAGTATAAAATATAATTATTCCAAAATAGAGATAACAACGGATCTCCCCTTTAGACATATCAATCTCTTTAGAACATTCCCCTCAACAGCTTTTCAAAAAAGGCATATGAATAGCTGTTAAAACCCATTATTGTAGTCAGTATATACAAAGCTGAGCGGTATGTAGGCTTTGCACAGATGAGACGGCACTGCTTGTCAAATATATTGGACATGCCATCTATTGTCAAGGAGTTGAATCTTTTGTGGCTGCACATTTTCTAGACATCATCAATCATACGTATCCACATGACCAATTTATTGAATATCTTGTCAACCTGGTTTGGTATCTTGCTACTCATTATTACGAAGAATAAATTGTACCTCAGCCGGACTATTGAAAGTGGTCATTGCATTGATAAAGTGAATTATGTTTAGGACTCCAGAGTAAGACTTACCACCATAAAAATGACTTTAATGTAGAACTGTGTCAAACATGCTTTTATACTAGGTTACATTTAAAAAAAAAAAACTTTTATATCAACTACAATTTGCAGAATGTGCTAAATTAATGTGTTAATTAATGTGTTCAGTTAACTTAATTAACCGTAATTCTGCAACAAATATATATATATATTGCTAGTATCAATATGCTGAATTTCATATTAATATGTTTGAAATAATATATTGACTTATGTATCTATTTTCAAAACACAAATTATATGATGTAAACACATTGATGATCAGTATAATTATACTTATTGGATACTATTATTGTGTCCAAATTATTTCTTAGTGTTCATTAGTGTTTTGAATCTGTGTTTTCCCCCTTCCCGTGTGAAATGTCCCCTTGTGCTTCAATCCTTCATGTTTGTTATTTTTACTTTTGTTACACTAACATATTTGTCAAGATATTCTAAGGGAGTGTTATCTTTGTGGTTTTATTTTATCACCATTTTCTAAAGATTTTTCTGGTCTCTGTTAGTGTAATTTACATCTCATTCTGCCAGATGACAATCTTTCTTCTAGATTAGGGGTAGGTAACCATAGGAAATCCAGATGTTGTGGTCTACATCTCATCTGATGCTTTTCCAGCATTATGGCTCTAAGAACATTAGAGGGGGGGTGGGGGGGGGTTTGGTCAACACCATCTGGATTGTTGAAGGTTACCTACCCCTGTTCTAGATTGATTTAATATGATTACAATGGTTTTTTTTTTTTTTTCTCTTTAATGCACTTGTAATGAAATTGCATAATATAAAAAGGCTGAAAGAATGGAATATGATAGTTGTTGAGGAGGTATGGATATGGATTTCCAAGTTAAAAGAGCAGCTGAGAAAATAAGACGAAATTAGAGAACTTAATGTTTACAAATACATTTTGCAAGGGTCATGTGAACCCTCCCCCCTCCCCCCACAATTGAACGTTGACATTTCCAATTCACAATTAAATACGCAGCTGCAAAGATGATTCATATTCGATTTATTGCCAATTAGCAAAAGCAAAAACTATTAGTGAAGTAGATACACAGCATTATATGGACCTCATATGAAACAGGTAAATTAGTCCACATTTGACATGATCTCCTGGAGTAGCTTTGAATACTGTACAAAACAGAAAAAGTGTGCAGCGCATAAACCAAACCCACAAATCTTATAGGAGTATAAACACAATCAGTGCATAAATTCAAAGAGAGATAAATACCCCAATATTTTAAGATCTTTTAAGGGTCATAGGTTTTGGTCAGATCCCATATAGAAACTGGTTCAAGTAGTATCACTTTAAAATGTCCCAGGTCAAATCTTGAAGTTACTCTCAGGGATGTAGCTTGATCCTCAGAATATGGAAATGGTTGGACAAGCAAACATCAAATTAAAAGTGTATAAAAAACACATTTATTATAAGTAAATAAAAACCTTACATTGAGGTCTTGTAAAATCAGCAAGAAAATGACAGCATAAATAGCAGCACAACGCGTTTCAACGATCAATCTCGTCTTCCTCAGGTGCAGTTTACATTGTTACATAAAATTCATACATTTAAAAGCCTTTTGGCGCGGAAAATCTGGTATTTAGGACCCGCCCCCTTTGCCATCGGACCAATTAGCAAAGACTAAATGATTTCCTCTTCACAGTCTGTGATTTGCGGATCTGTGCGTTCCATTCCTTTTACTTCCAGTATCGTATGCGTTCCAATATGCGTTTCACAGGGGGCACTTCCGGTTTCGCTTGCGGTCCGGTTTACTCAGCAAAAAAATTCTTTATCAAGTTCATATGGCTACTAAACCTCAAGTCCACATAAACATAATTTACATGTGTACATAAGTACTCATATATATGTGTACAAAACATGTACATGGGAAACAGGGAAATAAATAAAAAAACAAAAGTTAATAATAGCCACAAATAACTAATTATATCTATATATACAGATACATAATAAAAGAGTGAGGTGGAACCAATAAGAATATGTTCACCAGATGTGCAGAGAATTAAATATAATTGTACATTTCAAAATCAATATTTAAACCACATGGAGAGAGGGTTTCCAGCTCAAAGATCCATTTCATTTCTGTTCTATTCAGGATCTTGAGATGGTCCCCCCCTCTCCATGGTTTTTGAACCTTTTGAATTCCCAGGAAATGTAAACATTTAGTGTCCCCATTATGTTTTTGATAGACATGTGCTGATACTGAATGGTTAAAAACTCCCTTTTGTACATTTCTAAGATGTTCGCAGATCCTGACTTTTAGGGGTCTAGTGGTACGCCCTATGTACTGCAGTCCACAGATACATGTTAATAAATAAATAACATTGTTTGAATTACATGTTATAAAATCTTTAACTGTATATTCTTTTTGTGTTTTATTTGAAATAAATTTCTCAGTTTTTTTATTTATGATTTTACTCATACTACACGCTCTACAGTTCCCACAGTTAAAAAACCCTTGTAATTTTTTTCCTTGTAAATCATTATCTTTGAGGGGTCTTTTGGGGATATAGCTCCTGGTCAATATATCTTTAAAATTATTGGCGCCTCTGTAAGTTATTTTCGGCTTTTCTCCTATAAATTCACTGAGATCTTCATTTTGTTTAAGAATATACCAATGTTTTTTTAAAACTTTATGAAAAATATGACTCTGTGAGTTATAGTCACAAATAAAAGACACTTGTTTCGTTTGTATACATTCTTTTCTCTTTTTATACATTAATAAATCTTTTCTGGGCTTAGTTAAAACTTCCTCCAATTGTACCTCTACATCAACTTTTTTGTAACCTTTCTGATAAAATTGTTCTTTTAACATATCAGTTTGTTCTAAAAATGTTTTTTCTTCCGTGCAGTTCCTTTTTATTCTCATAAATTGGCTTTTAGGGATGTTCGAAAGCCAAGATTTGAAGTGACAACTCTCACTGTTGATGTAACTATTGACATCAACAGTTTTAAAAAAAGTACTAGTCTTAACGACTCCATTGTCAATAAAAATCTTTAAATCTAGGAAGTGTACTTCTTGATTACTTATTTCCGAGGTAAGCTTAATACCCCAAGAATTAGAGTTAAGAAAAATTAAAAAGTTATCCAGTGATGGTTTACTTCCCTTCCATATTAAAAAGATATCGTCTATGTACCGCCTATAGAGGACCAAGTTCGCCACCCAGTCATGTTCAGCATATATATAGGATTCTTCCCAAAATGCCATAAAAAAATTAGCATAACTGGGCGCGAACTTGGTCCCCATGGCGCTACCTCTCTTCTGAATATAAAAGTCCCCCTCAAACCAAAAGAAGTTGTTTTGTAGGATAATTTCAATGCCCTCAATAATAAATTCAATCTGTTCTCCTTTAAATGCATTTGATGTTTTCAGGAAATATTCCACCGCCTTACATCCTTTTTGATGTTCAATGACTGTGTAAAGGCTACTAACGTCGCTAGTAACGAGAAAGTAATCCTCTTTCCAGTCTATTTTTTGTAAGGTCTGAAGGAGATTAATAGAATCTTTCAAATAAGCTCTAGTTTTAATAACAAGGGGTTGTAAGAGAATATCAATATATTGTGACAGGGGTGATAACAAAGAATCAACCCCTGCCACAATTGGTCTCCCTGGAGGTTGTACAGGATCCTTATGGATTTTGGGGAGAACATAGATCACAGGGATGATGGTATGTTCTTTGTTAAGAAACCCATATTCATCTCTAGTCAAAATACCCTGCTGTAAACCTTGATCCAAAAATTTAACTAATTTCTTCTTAATATTCTGTTCTGGATTATTCTTGAGCATTCCATATGTTTCTTCGTCCTTCAACTGTCTAAAAATTTCTTCCACATAGAATGCTCGGTTCATAATAACAACCCCTCCCCCCTTATCTGCGGGTTTGATGATGATACTATCATCCTTACTAAGATCTTCAAGAATAATCCAGAACAGAATATTAAGAAGAAATTAGTTAAATTTTTGGATCAAGGTTTACAGCAGGGTATTTTGACTAGAGATGAATATGGGTTTCTTAACAAAGAACATACCATCATCCCTGTGATCTATGTTCAGATTGAATTTATTATTGAGGGCATTGAAATTATCCTACAAAACAACTTCTTTTGGTTTGAGGGGGACTTTTATATTCAGAAGAGAGGTACCGCCATGGGGACCAAGTTCACGCCCAGTTATGCTAATTTTTTTATGGCATTTTGGGAAGAATCCTATATATATGCTGAACATGACTGGGTGGTGAACTTGGTCCTCTATAGGCGGTACATAGACGATATCTTTTTAATATGGAAGGGAAGTAAAACATCACTGGATAACTTTTTAATTTTTCTTAACTCTAATTCTTGGGGTATTAAGCTTACCTCGGAAATAAGTAATCAAGAAGTACACTTCCAAGATTTAAAGATTTTTATTGACAATGGAGTCGTTAAGACTAGTACTTTTTTCAAAACTGTTGATGTCAATAGTTACATCAACAGTGAGAGTTGTCACTTCAAATCTTGGCTTTCGAACATCCCTAAAAGCCAATTTATGAGAATAAAAAGGAACTGCACGGAAGAAAAAACATTTTTAGAACAAACTGATATGTTAAAAGAACAATTTTATCAGAAAGGTTACAAAAAAGTTGATGTAGAGGTACAATTGGAGGAAGTTTTAACTAAGCCCAGAAAAGATTTATTAATGTATAAAAAGAGAAAAGAATGTATACAAACGAAACAAGTGTCTTTTATTTGTGACTATAACTCACAGAGTCATATTTTTCATAAAGTTTTAAAAAAACATTGGTATATTCTTAAACAAAATGAAGATCTCAGTGAATTTATAGGAGAAAAGCCGAAAATAACTTACAGAGGCGCCAATAATTTTAAAGATATATTGACCAGGAGCTATATCCCCAAAAGACCCCTCAAAGATAATGATTTACAAGGAAAAAAATTACAAGGGTTTTTTAACTGTGGGAACTGTAGAGCGTGTAGCATGAGTAAAATCATAAATAAAAAAACTGAGAAATTTATTTCAAATAAAACACAAAAAGAATATACAGTTAAAGATTTTATAACATGTAATGCAAACAATGTTATTTATTTATTAACATGTATCTGTGGACTGCAGTACATAGGGCGTACCACTAGACCCCTAAAAGTCAGGATCTGCGAACATCTTAGAAATGTACAAAAGGGAGTTTTTAACCATTCAGTATCAGCACATGTCTATCAAAAACATAATGGGGACACTAAATGTTTACATTTCCTGGGAATTCAAAAGGTTCAAAAACCATGGAGAGGGGGGGACCATCTCAAGATCCTGAATAGAACAGAAATGAAATGGATCTTTGAGCTGGAAACCCTCTCTCCATGTGGTTTAAATATTGATTTTGAAATGTACAATTATATTTAATTCTCTGCACATCTGGTGAACATATTCTTATTGGTTCCACCTCACTCTTTTATTATGTATCTGTATATATAGATATAATTAGTTATTTGTGGCTATTATTAACTTTTGTTTTTTTATTTATTTCCCTGTTTCCCATGTACATGTTTTGTACACATATATTTGAGTACTTATGTACACATGTAAATTATGTTTATGTGGACTTGAGGTTTAGTAGCCATATGAACTTGATAAAGAATTTTTTTGCTGAGTAAACCGGACCGCAAGCGAAACCGGAAGTGCCCCCTGTGAAACGCATATTGGAACGCATACGATACTGGAAGTAAAAGGAATGGAACGCACAGATCCGCAAATCACAGACTGTGAAGAGGAAATCATTTAGTCTTTGCTAATTGGTCCGATGGCAAAGGGGGCGGGTCCTAAATACCAGATTTTCCGCGCCAAAAGGCTTTTAAATGTATGAATTTTATGTAACAATGTAAACTGCACCTGAGGAAGACGAGATTGATCGTTGAAACGCGTTGTGCTGCTATTTATGCTGTCATTTTCTTGCTGATTTTACAAGACCTCAATGTAAGGTTTTTATTTACTTATAATAAATGTGTTTTTTATACACTTTTAATTTGATGTTTGCTTGTCCAACCATTTCCATATTCTGAGGATCAAGCTACATCCCTGAGAGTAACTTCAAGATTTGACCTGGGACATTTTAAAGTGATACTACTTGAACCAGTTTCTATATGGGATCTGACCAAAACCTATGACCCTTAAAAGATCTTAAAATATTGGGGTATTTATCTCTCTTTGAATTTATGCACTGATTGTGGTTATACTCCTATAAGATTTGTGGGTTTGGTTTATGCGCTGCACACTTTTTCTGTTTTGTACACTGTTGTTTTTGTGGGATTATTGTGATTGTACCCACTAGTGTGTTCTAGCTGCTATTCATTTTAGCGCCATAAATTGTATTTTCTCTGTTTTATAGCTTTGAATACTGTCAGTTTTTGATAGAGAAAGCTGTGATGGGTTGCAGGATGGAATTGCCTGTCTCTGAGATAGGGCTGTAATGTGTGATATGTGATCAGGCCCGTCCCGACAAGGCAAGCAAACCAAGCAATTGCTTGGGGCCCCGGGCTGGCCTTGGGCCCCAAGACAACGACCAGGGACGTATTAGCCACGAGGCAAACAAGGCATTTGCCTTGGGCCGCACTTTCCAGGGGGCGGCAAAAAAAGCCGCCCCAGGGCAATTGTCTTGTTAGCCTTGCGGCTAAATAACAATCCGGTCGGTCGGGCGGCGCTGACGAGGGAGCACTTTCCCCTGAGCGCTCTGCTCAGCTCCCTCGCGCGCCGCAGATTGATGCCGGGAGCTGGAATATGACGTCATCACTCTGACCTACCGCCCAGCAGCCCCACTAGACCCCAGGGAGAGGGAGAAAAAATAAATAAAAAAAAGTGAGTATGTTAATGTGAGTGAGGGTGTGTGTGTGTGTGTCTGTAAGTGTGTGTCTGTTAGTGAGTGTGTGTCTGTCTGTTAGTGTGTGTGTGTTTTAAGTATGTTGGATTTAGTTATTGTGCACTTTTTTAATGTATATTTGATTTTATGGTACAGTGGTGTTTCTTGCAAATGTTCAGTTGTTGAAAATGTTCAGATTTTATGCACATTATATAAAAACAGCAGTATGTGCACTGTAAACATGTTTTATTTATGTACAGTATATGCAACAGCAGTATTTGCACTGTAAACCATTTTTATCTATATAAAGTGTGGGTGAACTTAAACTATATGGCTATGCTGTGGTTCCTGTAGGCTTTGCATGCGTTCGGGGGGGATTGAGGGGGCCTCCTTGTCCATTTTGCTTGGGGGCCCCCAAATTCCTTCAAACGGCCCTGTATGTGATATGTTAGAAATGATTACCATGTTTGGTTGGTGGTCCTTTTATTTTGTTGGAAAAAAGGTACAGATGGTAAGGTATCAGCATACAGACAAAAATGCTTCAGAAGTATATGAATGTATGTTTTATTTTAAGACACATATTTTTAAGAAGAATTGATATTTGTGGGGTTTTAATGCAATCTATTAAACAACTATAAAAATAATTACAAAAACTAGTGACACCAAATAAAATCTCTCTTCAATGTGGACCCAGATACAGCAGTCAAAATGGAGGCACACTTATGGGAAGTTCCATTTTAAATAACCAGGTAATGACCACAGACTTTATACAGCAAAGTCTTTTTTTAGTTTACCAGTGGGCATATAACAAAGCAAAGAACAGGTAAATAGTGTGCTATTACACATAAATTAATCAACTAAACTATATTAAAATGCACTCACACTTTTTAGAAGGTACTTACAATTATAAATTATAAACTAAACAGAAAAAACAGCATGATAGTATCAACAGTCCTTCATGAGTCTTTGACAGGTACTCACCGCAGTCATTATAAGGTTTCTTCCCGTCTCCTCCCAACGCGTTTCATCAATGGTGTTTGACTTCTTCAAGAATAAATTTTTTTTTCTAGCTTTTCTTTAATAATTTACATTGTATACCTGGCTTCCAGATCATTTTATGTTACAGAATTTTATCCCAAGGTGCCATGTGAATACTACGTTGGCACATGGATGCTTATGGCACTTTGGAAGAATCCAAAGTAACATCAATGCACTCCTATGGAATATCTCAGTAGATTCCCGAGTACGAGTATGAGAATGACCAAAGAATTATGTAGCAATTATGCAAATGCGAGGCCTGTAGAGGTAAATTCGCTTCATATTTACCTCTTAGGCTTAATGGTGTTTACCGAATGAAGGATTGTACAGTTCCACTCTAATCCTGTGTACGGCCAGACATCCCAAAAAAAGGCCACCTATAAATATTCAAACAGGTCCTCTTCAAAAAGGTGCTGAAGTGAGGTCAAGTGGGTTCTGACAGAAATAAAGCCTTTATTGCAATCCACTTTAGTTGTTCATTTGAAAGCTTTTTAAGCAACTGTGAATTTGATTTACAATCTCACTTGTATTTATCTACTAACATAATTAAATATAATTCCTTTTTAATGTAAGATAAATGTTTTCTGCTTGCTTCTGTTCTATCTGCAGAAACTGAATGAAAGGTCCATTTATTATGCTGGGTATATTGTATATGCAGTTAAGTGGCTTTTTTTGTTTTGTTTTTTTTTGTGGTAGATTGTTAAAACAGTACACGTTTGCATTTTTTTTAAATAAAATAAATAGATATTTGTACAACTGGACAGCAATAGCTTCTTCTTGACACAATACAAAAATTAAAATCTCACCTCTAAAAGATAGAACCCAAAAACATACCTTTTTTTTTTTTTAACATACTTTTTCTTTTTTTACTGGGATTCTGGTCAGCCACTGCATTGCTCTTTTTATTTTTGTTGGTGAATTTGTTTGTTTTTTTGGTTTGTAGAAACTAAGGCTCCACTGTAGCAGAAAGCTGGCATCATCTTCGAGTGCTGTTTCCTGATCAACCTTAGTTTAAACCTCTACAGTAATTGGTAAATACGAGCACCTGAGGACTCTGACCCTACAAAGGCAATAAGGGTATGGAATCAGGTAATGTATGAAAACAAAAATTCAAGCAAAAGGTCATATTTTGAGGACATCATAAATAATCTACAGAAGTACAATGGAAGACTACAAAAACTATTTAACAAGAATAAGAGCTTACACAGGCTGCATCGCAAAGCAGGATAACCTATTTATCAAACCATCTGAACAGACATTTTTCTGAGGCTCTCCACACACAAACCCAGCAGAGACTAATTTTCTATCCTGTCATTTGGCTCCCTAGAGGAGTTTGTCAGAAACTCAGATTCAATGGATTAATGTATGGCAGTGTGTACAGTGAAACTACTTACAGTCTGGACAGTTTGTAAAGTCAGTACTCCTAAAAAATAAAATGCTTCTGGCACAGAGTTAATATGGATGATAACTAAATATTTCTATTCAAAATACAAATATTAAAGGATCACTATAGTGTCAGGAAAACAAACCAGTTTTCCTGGCACTATATAATCCTAAGGGTCCCACCACCCTCAGAGCCCCCCTCCCGCTGGGCTGAAGGGGTTAAAACCACTTCAGCCACTTACCTTAATCCAGCTCCCTCGGTGCTGGTGACCTCTCCTCCCCCACCGACGTCAGCTCCCAAGTGAAGCCGAATTCACACGCGCGGCAAGAGCCGTGCGCGCATTCAAACAGTCCATAGGAAAGCATTTGTCAATGCTTTCCTATGGACGTTCTGCACGCTAGATGCGATTTTCGCATCCAGCGTCGCAGAAGCGCCTCTAGCGGCTGTCAGGAAGACAGCCACTAGAGGTTGGATTAATCCTGCAATGTAAACATAGCAGTTTCTCTGAAACAGCTATGTTTACATTTGAAGGGTTAAAACCTGGGGGACTTGGCACCCAGACCATTTCATTGAGCTGAAGTGGTCTCGGTTACTATAGTGTCCCTTTAATGATGGCATACTTATGTAAATATTTCATTAAAGGTATAAATTATCACTACAAAATTGTTTATGACAGATCTTTGTAACTGCTTTCTTGAGTGTACAATAATTAATGAATGTAAGTTTGTGCTAGTAATTTTTTCTCATGTTAAGAAAGATTCATATTATGTTAATATTGTCATCATGTTAAGAAAGATTCATTTTATGATAATATCTTCTTTAATAACTGTGTCAAGTTTTCATTTGAGTGAAATTGCAAAAGATTCAACTGTAATATGTTTTTGGGAACCAACAATTTGTTTGTTGTATTCTTTACTGTTAGCAGAATACATTTCTTTAACATGTTAACATATGATAACGCTGTATGATATTTATGCTAGCATGCATTGACATTTGGTAATCTTAAACAACTTGTGTGGCATTGTTTGCTATTTCTATATAAATGCTGTTCTCTGGTTTCTGAAAGTCACATGGGTGAAATCAGTGCTTCCCCTGACATTGGGCAGTCTCACCAGTTGGTATTTTACCATTGTGCTGTACAAGTCATGGCTAATGCTTGTCTTGTATGTCTTGGCTATGCTCAAAAAGTTACAATATTTGGAGGTAAAGTGCTTTCAAATCTGCACAAGTCTTTTTAGGTGTTGAAAAAGTTCCAATGGTCTATTTAAAATGTCAATAACTCCTCTTCAGTAGGATTATGATCACTGACATTTGAGTTCTTAATGTAAGGCATAGAATCGTTTTTAACTGTTCGCATGATGATCCAGCAGCCTGTGGTCTGCACCTCCCAATCAGAACGTTGCTGCGGGTTACCATGAAAATGATCTGACACTGTAAGTGCCAATGCTCACAAGACAGTTAGCCACTAGACCACCAGGGATCCAATGAGGGAGAAGGGAATACATATATTGTATATTTATAATTATTACATTTATAATGATTAATTTAATAAAGCCCCTATCCCTACCATTTACAAACACAACCACCCCACCATACGCATACTATACCCCTATACCTTCTAAATATACAGTACACCTCTATACACAGAGTGCACACCTATATGTATACTCATCTAATTCAGTATACACAAACAACATACCTGTTATATGCACACAATGCACCCCTGTACACACATTCTACATTGCCTACACTCACCACACAAACTAAAACCACTAAACACACACAATACCCCCATGCACACACACTATACGTGCTATACACGGACACTGTACCCCATTACAGAAAACAAACTACAACCCCTATACATGCACATGCACATTATAGTTCCTATACACACACACACACACTAGAGCTCCTAATATACACACAATGCAACCTACATAAACATATACACACATACTGCAGCCCCTTGATATAAACACACACTCTACAGCCCCTATATACACACATACACATACGTATTCTACAACCGCTAGCCATATACACAATTTCTACAGCACATATGCACACACACTACATCTACACACACTACATCCCCCAGCCATACAAAGTACACCACAAACAGCTCTCTCTACATGCAAGCAATCCCAGAAGCAAACTACAAATACATACACCACTACAGGCCTCCTCTCCACCTAGGCAGTATATCTACCACTCTCTACCAACCCATCAGCAAACGCAATGCAAGTATATCATAATATGGGCTTAATTTCTTTATTTTGATATGAGGAAGAATCATACTAGCAAGAGTTACTCCATCTGAAAACAGTGTTTTCTTAAAAATAAACTTGGACCTGTTTTTAAAATGATTTTATTTTGGTTTGGTAAACCTTTAAGGCAGATTTATTGGAGAATGAAAATATATGTGAAACATATATAAAATATAGTTATGTATAAAAAGTGTAAATTTTAGCCAGTTTTCCTATTACACCTATTTACTACCTTATTTGCACCAAAAATGCTCCTTTCTTCAACTCTTTCCTTTCCTTTTCCATTTTGGTTCTTTTTTCAGTTCACCAATGCATCACACCCAATGTATAAAAAAGAGTACACCTTTATTCCAACAACATTTTCTGAAAAAAAGGTTTTTCCTTTCAGTTTAGGGCTTAAAACTCCTCCAACTGTGAGTAACTCTCTTTTTCTTAGTAATATACGCATCTGTCTTATTTTGTGAATGTACTCAATTCTAAAATCATCAGAAGAAAAAAGAAGAAAAATAGAGGAATGAAAAACATTAGAAAAATTGATTATTTTTGCCCGTTATGGAAAAGGCAGAAAAAATATTATTAATGTAAGAAGGTGGAGTAACAGTTTTATATATAAGAAAATGGCACATGCTCACAGAACAGGTGAATGCAACAATGTTTTATACGTAACTCCCATAATGTTTCAGTTCCAGAACTCTGTCAAACCAAAGCTTTTGCTTACGGCATTCTTTATTGAACGTGAATGAGAACGTGCTATACCTACTGCAGGCACAGTGAGAAGACATCACAGAGAGTGAAATTAAAATGGGCCAATTCTTTTGCTTTTATTATTAAATAAATGAGTCAATGTATCAAGGCATATGTTATTTCTAGGTACAAATAGCTTTGACAATGATGGTATTCTCAGAGTTTAACTAATTTCAGAGAAGACATTTTGCTAGTTTTGTATGCAAATAAGAATTGAATTGTATTTAATGTTCAAGGAGAAGCTGTTCTCAAGGAGAAGAGTTCTACAGCTACAAACAGAGTTACACTACTGCACACTACTGAGCTTGAAGATACGCCAACTCAACTTACCAGGTACCAGGCTCTTACCAAGCCGTACACACCAGGTACAGAATGCATAGACGCTCTACTAATGTATCATTATCTAACCATCATAGGAAGTGAGGCCATATCTATGCTGTAGGACATCCTGTGAAATAGGATGAAGTAGCCCCAAGCTGTCACTGGTCCCTAACCTTGATGATGATGATCAGGATAATAAAAGACAATTCTGACCATTGGAGTAATTATACAGACATTGCAAACATCCAAAACAATGAGAATAATTGGTGACACAGTAAATTTGTGACGAGACCAATCTCGCCACATTGCATTGGAGAAGCCTGGTTGCTCGCCTGTTGCCTTTAGACTATGGCCCCATGTTGAAACGCTTGATTTTCCCCTGCAAAGACACGAAAGCCGGGTCATTCGGTGCTGGCCCTGTTTGAGCGGTGATACCCCAGATAGCTATGCCATGGAGCCCATTCGTATAATGAAAGACTATGGGAAAACTTTGGCTCCATGGCAATTGAACTGTATGTGTGTGCTCTGAGCGCCATTCAGTAGTAATGTGCGCTCAGATCTGAGCTATCTGGGGTTTGTATTTGGAGTATGCTGATTCTGAAAATGTAAGTTTTATGTGAATGTGATGCATACTTTTCAAGTTATGAATAATGTGGAAAAATTTGTATTTCTCTGCTTGTGATAATTACATTACCCATTGTGTAAGGTAATTGAATCACAGGCAGAGGGGAGGATTTTGTGTGGGAGTGTCTGAGTGTATTGTATGTGTTTATTGGTTGTGTTCCAAAACCCTGTGGGTGGTACTAATGTGTAAGAATGTGTACATAAGAACAATAAACCCACAGCTCTGTCTGTTCCTGCTTGACCCTCAAAACGGAGCCTTGTCTCGTTCTTGGGGGGATTTATTGTATGCTGTTCCAGTTTGACTGCTAGGAGTGTAAACCTATTTGTATGGTTTTTCCTATTCGGCTGTTTACAGCATTCGTATGGTTTCCTGTTCGGCGGATTGGTGTTCTGCAGTAGCTGTGCCTGTGTCTCTGGAAGGGAAAATCTACTAAACGGCGGTTTAACCCTTTTATGCTGAGGGTGCAGTTACAAAACTCTTTCCACAGTTTATTCTTGGGCAATAAAGGATTCAGGTGTTTGTGAATTTCTTCATGCTGTGGTTTAAGAGTCATAGTTTATACCACTCTCAGCAAGATAACACTCAGTGAGTCTTCAAAATTCTGCTTAATGTTCTATCATTCTGATAGCAATATCTAAATATGAAGGAAGGTACATTAAAATGGAAACATCCAGCAGATGTTTCTAAAAGGCCATTAGAAGAGCAGTTCCAAAGCTCATTGTCTTTCCAAGCTTTTGGTTCTCCCCGTCTCTCTATTCATACACCTGGCTGGGTAAATAACATTAACAATGTTCCATTCCATTCCTTTTTTTTTTTTCAAGCAATGCAAATTTCAAACTCTATATAAAGCAGAATTCAGAGCCATGGAAAATTGCAGTTTAAGCACCAGGCATTAGGGTGATGATTGGCATTTACACAGCAGGTCATTCAAGGTCTTAGTGACTTTGCTAACGTGATGGAGTGATGTTCCAAGTTCCCTGAACCATGCTAATTTATCTCTTCTTCACAACATGAAATTATGCAAAAGAAGGAGCTTATACGACTGTACTTACAGTGAGGATTAGCAAAGGATAAATTGCTCTTTCGTGTGAACTATTCTTCTCAGTGGCTTCCAATTCCTAATTTGATATTTCATGCGTTTTACAATTGAACAGATATGAACAAATGAAGAGTAATTATTCTAATTATGGCTGCAGAGCTCCTGAGAGTACAAACTCGAAAAAGATAAAAAGCTGTTTTGTATGCTCTGCAAGTGGCATGTATTGTTAGGAAGGGAAACTGGAAAAGTTAATAAATTGTGTCAAGGAAGCTTTTGTGTGAAAGACTAGGTTACCCATTGTTTCCTCTAGCCATTAAAACACTGGAAATAAAAACAGTCAAGCATCGGATCCTACATTTTGGATTAGTTAATGTGATGATAAGCTGCCAATAAAATCTTAATAAATAATTCAGGGAAGCTTTTGTATTGACAACTAGAGCACCTAATGTTTACTATAAACCTATTATATTGGAAGAAAAAAATGCCAAATTTGGAATACTAAATATGTAAAGTAATGTTTGGGTACAAGAAAGGCTATTTCGTAAAAAATGTGTAAAAGGAAAGTAACATGAAATACAAATTTTTGAAAAAAGATTATAGTACACATCAGCCCCAATACATACAGTAAAAACCAAAGAAAAAATTTACATGTGCTCTTCCCAAATCCCTATGCATATTTAAATTTAAATAAATGGAGATTATTTAGTAACTTCAATGGCCATTAGATGGAAGCCCACCAGCCACGTCAAGGCAAACCTCTTAGGTGGGTCCTACACTGACTATTTGCCACGGCACTGCCGTGTACTCAACCCTCCTGGGTGCCTGCAGCGTCTTTGCGGCGCAGTCGTGGTACTCGCCGCTTCCAGAGACCCCTCTCCCGGGTCTGCGGCGGTCATGTGATTCTGGCTCCCTATTTAAACCAGGCACACTTTCCAGTTAGTGCTTAGTTATTTTCCTTGCCTTTGTATACCTGTCTTTTGCCCAGATTCTCAGCTTATGTTCCTGGTTCCTGATCCTTGGTCCCCTGATTGATTCTCCTTGCCTGCTGCCTGACCTGACTCCGGATTGATCGACTACTCTTGTCTGTTGCCTGACTTTGGATTGATTGACTGCGCCTGCTGCTTCTTCCCTTCTCGGATACCTTGCTTGGCTTCTTCCCATTAACGGGCCCCATTCCACCACAGACCCTTCGTGACCCTGTCCCCACTTCCAGGTGCTCCTGAGGGTCGTGATTGTAAGGTAGTGCTGTTCCGCTGCAATTGGGTTCCTTCACTGCAAAATCTCAGGTGGGTGTGACACTATTTACCTTGCTTACTTGAGCGTCAGGCAAAAGATATCTCTAATGAGACAGAGAGGGGTATTTAAAAAAAAAAAAAAAAAAAGTAGATATGGGCCTGGCATTTTCATCTCTTAAATGTATTAAAGCATTAAATGTGCTTAAAAATGTAACGTTTTGCTATGGTCACTTTGAAGCCTGCACATATAACATTATGTATATATTTTGAAGTACACTGATAGGAGCATTTTCCCGCCACAGATTAGATAATAAAAAGTAACCAATAGAGAAAAAGATAAGAGGAGCAGTAAAAGCAGTAAAATTATAAAATCTATATTAAAATAGTTATATATATATATTTATTAAATATATAATATATAAATAAATATAATTTGTTTACCGCTCCTTCCCACCCCCCCTCTATTAGTTACTTATTTGATTTTTTAAATAGAAACAACATTTAGTGACTGTCTTCTAGACATTAATCATATTTTTTTTAACCATTAATCATCACTAAGATGTGTTTTGTCATCCACAATTGCGATAGCCTCTTTGAAATGATCAAACCTTGCAGTTCTACAGTTTCAAAATTATGATGCTGTGATCATGCCCTGGTAACAATTTCCATATCCGATCTAAAATAAAGTTTGTAACTCATTGTAGCGCAATTTTGTAGGCATTGTATATTGTAGGCACTTTAACAACTTCATCTTATTGGATATGTGCTTGTGCCTGCAGTCCTGCCTCTCCTGTCCTACCACCCAAAACCTAATATTAAACTAATTTGAAAACTTGGTACGGCAGCCATGGGTGTCCGCAGGAATTTTTCCACTTGGGGGGGCATAATTGTAATGACATCCATGCTTGATCCTTTTTTGACAGTGTCATGAAGGGGAGGAGCATAGTCATTATCACATAAAGCCAGGGTGAATAGCGTTTTCACAACTATGGTGTCAGGAATGCATGTTTGTATTCCTGACACTAAAGTGTTCTGTGGCGGAACTAGCCTCGCCACTGTCCACTGGAGCCGTCAGCCTCCTTACCTCTGCATTCGGTAGTGGAACTGAATGACTGTTCATTCGGTAGTTTCACCGTATGAACAGCATTACCCCAGATAGCCTATGGGAAAGACTTTGGCTCCATGGTGATTGAGCTGTATGTATGTGATCTGAGTGCCATTTGGTAGTAATGTGTGCTCAGATCTAAGCTATCTGGAATGTGTGGGTTTTATATGATCAATGTAACCGTATGTAATTTTATGTCTTTTTACTAAAAATGTGTGTAATGGAGTTTTGCCTCTGTCCTTGGAGATAATTGGATTACTTCCCAATTATCTCCAGGCCAGAGAGGAGGGATTGTGATGCATTGTGGGATTGTTGAAATGTGTAAGTCTGTGATTGGTCCTTTTCCCTTTCTTTCTGCTCCTTTACATTTGTGCTCCTTCTGTCCCTCTGTGATGTTTGCAGACCCTTCCTTCTCCTTGCAGACCCTTCCTACTCCTTGCTGCCCCTTCCTGCTCCTTGCAGACCCTTCCTGCTCATTTCTGTTCCTTCTACTTCACATTTGTGCTCATTCTGTCCCTTCCTGCTCCTTGCTGCCATTTTCAGCTCTTTGCTGACCCTTTCTGCTCCTTCTACTTTACCTTTGTGCTGCTTTACCTTCCAGCTCCTTTCTGACCCTTCCTGACCCTTCCTTCTCCTTGTTGACCCTTCCTGCTCCTTGCAGAGCCTTCCTTCTCCTTGTTGACCCTTCCTGCTCATTTCTGTTCCTTCTCTTTTCTGCTCCTACTCTTACTTTACCTTCCTTCTCCTTTCTGCTCCTTCTCTTTCTTTACCTTCCTGATTCTCGCTGACCCTTCCTGTAGGCTGTCTCCCCCATCCCTTACTTACCTGATCTATAGGCACTCTCCCCCCCATCCCTCACTTCCCTGATCTGTAGGCTATCTCTGCCCCCCCCATGCCTCACTTCCCTGATCTGTAGGCTATCTCTCTGCCCCCCCCATGCCTCACTTCCCTGATCCAGGCTATCTATGTAGGCTATCTCTCCCCACCATGCCTCACTTCCCTGATCTGTAGGCTCTCTCCCCCCATGCCTCACTTCCCTGATCTGCAGGCTATCTCTACCCCTCCCATGCCTCACTTCTCTGATCTGTAGGCTCTCTACCCCTCCCATGCCTCACTTCCCTGATCTGTAGGCTATCTCTACCCCTCCCATGCCTCACTTCCCTGATCTGTAGGCTATCTCTACCCCTCCCATGCCTCACTTCTCTGATCTGTAGGCTATCTCTACCCCTCCCATGCCTCACTTCCCTGATCTGTAGGCCATCTCTACCCCTCCCATGCCTCACTTCCCTGATCTGTAGGCTATCTCTACCCCTCCCATGCCTCACTTCCCTGATCTGTAGGCTATCCCTGCCACCCCGTGCCTCACTTCCCTGATCTGTAGGCTATCTCTACCTCTCCCATGCCTCACTTCCCTGATCTGTAGGCTATCCCTGCCACCCTGTGCCTCACTTCCCTGATCTGTAGGCTATCTCTGCCCCCTCCCCATGCCTCACTTCCCTGATCTAAAGGCTATTTCTGCCCCTTTCCCATGCCTCACTTCCTTGATCTGTAGGCTATCTCTGATCCATGCCTCACTTCTCTGATCTGTAGGCTCTCTCTTCCCCCATGTCTCACTTCCCTGATCTATAGGCTCTCTCTTCCCCCCATGTCCCACTTCCCTGATCTATAGGCTGTCTCTGCCCCCCCCATGCCTCACTTCCCTGATTTGTTGGCTGTCTCTGCCCCCCATGCTTCACTTCCCTGATCTTTAGGCTGTCTCAGCCCCCCATGCTTTCTTCCTGATCTGTGGCTGTCTCTGCCCCATGCTTCACTTCCCTGATCTGTAGGCTGTCTGCCCCCGCCTCACTTCCCTGATCTATAGGCTATCTCTGCCCCCCCATCCCTCACATCCCTGATCTATAGGCTCTCTCTGTTCCCTCCCCATGCCTCACATACCTGATCTATAGGCTCTTTCTGCCCCCCCCATGCCTGACTTACCTGATCTGTAGGCTGTCTCTGCTGGCTGCATGTGCTGCTCCTCTGCAGATTCAGTCAGAGAGAAGCAGGGATAAGATGCAGCTTCCTATCCCTGTCTCTCTCCATACACAGCGCTACCTACTGGCCGGCGCTGGTATTGCACTGTATTTTCAATCTCACATGAAAAATAGCAGAACAAGCGGAAAAATCCCTTATCCCCCCCTGTGGATGCCCATGCTTGCAAGGCAACATTTTGATTACCAACAGAGACCTTTATCAATCCTTTAAAGTTGACGACCAAAATGTTGCCCTGTAAGCTTGGCCATATGCTTCATTAATAGCTATACTTAAAAGGTTGAGTACCTGGACCACTTTCTTTTGCTTAGATATTGTGACCATGGGCATGAGCCTACCCCAGAACCTGGAGCACCACATCCATGTTTGGTGTTACTGAGAATTAAGGGTATTTTCTATAACAGGAGTGCAGTCCCCTCCATTGGAGGTTTCTACTAAATACACAAGACTTTACAAGACTTTACAAAAGACTGTGATTGATGCCAAATTTAAAGTCCAATGGACATAAAAAAACAAAACTAGGAAGCATTCCAAATGAACACAGACAAAAAGAAAGATCATTAATTCAAAGTTTGAAATACCTTTAAATCCTATTATCAAATATAAAATGAAAATTACAGATATATTTTCAACATATTCTAAAAGAGTAAAGCATGTAATACAGCTCCCTTTTTAAGTTTTTCTTCTCCTTTGGGAAAACCTAAGCACATTACAATTCATATTTATAATATGTATTTCTATTTATATATTCCAATATTTTAAACTTCTTCTTCATTGTGGTTTATATTTAGTACAAACAAAGCTATACCTGAACAATTGTTCTACATTCATCTTATTCATGACTAGGGTCTGGAAATATTTCTTAAAACAAGTTCAAGGATTTTCACATTTGTCAGCATTTTCCAGCAGGCTGTAGTTTGTACAAATCATTGCTCAGCTAATTAACACCAGATCCACCAAACTCTATTAGACTATTAATGTGACATTTACCCTGTATGGTGTTTAAATCACTCCTCAATTAGGCGTTAATGATCAATGCTAGTTCAATCATAAAAATAACATTGTGCTATAGTCATGATATATCACATGTAATGAAAAGATGAGTGTAACGGGCACTTCTTAAATGAAAAAAATATGTGTCTGTTCAGAATGAGAAGGAGTGGAATGGTGGGATACATTGAGACAAGTAAAGAATGGTTCGAAGATGAAGAGTTTTGTGATCATTAAAACTGAAAATTGTGAATGTAGGTTCTCTTTATATTCATGGATGTGCTCATTCACGTGTTTCACTCTGCCAGCTCTCATACCTTTTCACTTGGGATCAAAGGTTAAATTGTTTGGCATGTGGGAAACAGGTTTTATCGAATTGAGGGTTATGAGTTTCCAGAGCTTCGTGTTGATGAAGGAAAGTACAGCAGACCTAGAAGAGCAAAGGGAATGCCAAATGGAAGTTTGAAAATGTAGGCACCCTCTCCCGTAAACACATGCTAAAGAACAGTAATATGTATATTTCTTTCCATGAGAGAGATTACTGCATGGTATGGTGTTGCTTTCTTTATAGTTTGGTTGACTGTGTAGACACTTGAACTACAGAAGTTAAAGTGTCTTCTTCTCTAAAGAGCTGTGGCTTTTGGAGAAGTGGAGCCACAATTTCCTATCAGAAAGCAAATTATTTCATTTTACTTTTCATTTTAAATTTTTTATGTTCACTATTTTTCTAATTTCTTGATTTCTGATTACTTCTCCATACTTTAGTCTACAATACTGTGATAACATTTTG